>CM054120.1:61122487-62322487 GCA_028673005.1 Tanypteryx hageni | reverse complement strand
AATTATCCTTGAATAAAGTACCCTTAATTGTTGTGCAATATCGTTCATCTCTTCCGAGTGTCTATTATGAATGATATTATCCACAAATATGAGATATCATTCGATTTAGTTTAACCGTCTAGACCAGGGGTTGGCAACCTATAGCACGCGGAGAACTTTTACATGGCACTATATTTCAGAGAAGAATTATAAAAAATATGTATTTTTAAATTAATTCTACTTTTATTTCAATTGTAATCAATATTTTAGTTATACCGCATTACATTCAGTATGTTTTTTATATAAAAAACTTTTCGGAAGGGTTTTGGATGAAATGAATTTTAGGGTGGCACGCGCGGAGTGTCACAAATAATGATTGAGTGGCACCCGACAGAAAAAACGCCGACTCCTGGTATAGACTGTACGGGGTACTAGTCTTTGGACTGCAGTAAGATTTTGAGTGGATCGCGGCGAAGGCGTGACGTCATGGGGCTTAAGTAAGGTAGCTTAGCGTAGAACATTGTAATGTCCCTGGACGCCATATAGTAACTTTAAGTTATATAGCTTACGTAGTATTATTTGTGACACCAGGCTCTACAATTACATTGATTTTAATCAAATTCTCTGGAGCCATTTTTGAGTAAATCAATATTTTCTAAAAATCGTCAAGAATAAACTACCCTTTATTTTTGTGCAACATTATTTTTATGAAAAAGGGATCTGCTAAAGATGATATTGCACAAATACGAGATATTATTCGATTTTATGTACGCGGTTGGGCCCTAGAACCGCGAACAGACAGACGGCATGGCGAAAACCACTTTTATGGACTCGGGGACACCTAAAACGTGTATTTTCGTCAAAATCTCGAAGTGGAATTTTTTCACGATTACAATACTAAAAATTATCGGAATATTAGAAAATACGATGTGATAAAAATTATTAATAGTTGCATATGTAGGCGTGTATTCAAGTTTCTTATTTTTACTAATTTAAATTCAAATTCAAGAGGGCCGCATGATATTCAAGGGGGCCGCATGATATTCAAGGGAGGCGCGATAATTGAAAGTTTAAGAACCACTGACGTATACCAGTGGTGGCCAAAGTACGGTGCGCGTGCCATTTCTGGTACACCAAGCTTTTCCTTGTAATGAATAAATTAAACATTTCTTTAATTGTAATATCAAACCTTTTAGTAATAATAAAGCAGAGCTCGCATTACAATTAATATGACATGCGAGAAATCCAATTTTTAATGTACTTTTTTATCACTAGTGTTTTTAATGGGCTTATACTAAATTCTTTGGCTTCACATTTACATGTGGCACGCCGATACCTTTTCTATTTGAGACGCATTACACAAGAAAAGTTTGGCCGCCACTGACTTAGACCGCCATTATCAACGGATACAGAAATATTTTTATCGCTTTTTAAATTATGTGTGTTTGAAACTGAAAAGCGCAAATCGATTACGATTGCAAGAAGAAAATCTATTACGCACCTACTGTGAAGCCGGTGGTGATAAATTCCTGAAAGGAGTTGAGAGACGCTTTCGGACTAGGTCATTCTTCAGCAGAAGAAAGTTGCCGACTAGCATCGCAAAGAGAAAATTACAAATTGACAACGCACACAAAATTTAACGGCGGTTTGAGGAAATGAATTGTAATGTAGCAGTGGCGTACCGAGGGGAGGGGCCACCGGGCCCGTGCCCCCCCCCCCCAAAAATGAATTTGGGCAATTCATGTTTTGAAAGAGGATTTAGGCAACCAATTTAAACAACATTCGTTGCGTTATATGCGAGAAGGAATAAATTTGAATGTATAACATTAATTATTCGCATATTAAAATCACAGAATCATTGTAGGTGTTCGAGACATGAAACAACGTACGCCTAAATAATGGAAGTTTGTTTTCCTGTCATAGATTTTTTAATACACGTCGAATCGATCAATAGATCGGCTTTTAAAGGCGCGTTTACACTATGTGAGCACGAACGAAGAATATCTTGTTAATTGTGGCAATATGCCATTATGATATTAACTCTACTTCGATTCACAAAAGGAGATATCTGGCTTATAAACTGTATTGGTGGCTTAAATACTGCATTTTAAATTTAGATATATTGAGAGAAATGAAAAAGGCAACAATACTTTCTTTATCTACGTATATAGAGAAAGTAAATATTCATATGAAGCAAATGATTTAGTGGAATTTTATTCGATTCTATATTCCGCAATACTTTCCAAAAATTAGCCGATTTGTCTCACAAATGATTGCGATATTTGGATGCGATTACATTTTCGTAAAAAGTTCTTACGAAAGACATTCGCAAAATCTAATTTGCTGACGAACATTTTCACGATGTTTTAAGAATTTTTGTGACGAATATTGCTGTTAAAATAACTTATATCCCGCAAAATCTGAAGGTTCCCAATGTTCACATTGACATTTAATTCAAAATATGTAATAGCATTGTTTTTCCAATACTACTATTTCTTATTAGTTACTGGCAGGGCTGGACTTTGCATAGGCCAGCTAGGGCCGCCAATTTCAAGAGATCCGCCAGTTACAGAGGCCGCTGCTAGTACTTACATACCTGTGCTAAGGACTTGCAAAAATAACAGTGATCGAGTAAATGGAATTATCATTAATTCTGCCACACTTGCTCTTCACAAAATTCCAAAAGCGTTTCTTTTCTCACACATTCCTTCAAGCTTATCTTACTATCCCTTCCCATATTCCGACCGAACGTTGACCGTAGGAGGAGGGAGAGGGTCTCGGGTCCCTTACTTGGGTCTTTCTCTTATCTCCGCACGAATGGGCCAAAGGAAATGACCCCTTTAATAGTTTCCAGATGTAGGAATGTTTCCTAGTCCTTTTTGAAAGAGGGAAACTATTTGAGAGGATTAGTCTCATTTGGTTTCTCTTTGAAACAACATCAATAGTTCAAGTTCGTATGTTTCGTTTAGACTGAACACTGGATAATTCGTTTGAAAATACGCATAGGTGATTAAGATATTCTTCTGAAATAATTAATTTTCATGGTTTGATCTCAACATTTTACGTTGATCACGAGTGTTTCTCTACAGACGAAGGGAACAGCTTCGGAAGTTCTTGGTAGCCGACAAATTCTTTTTCCCGGATACTTTCCCAAAACGGCCACTTTTTACATTACCCAATTAGCAGTATTTGGTAAGTAAAGCTAATTATTTTATGATGCGGAATTTTGTTTAATTTTCGTTGTTAATAATAATGTCCTTTAGGAGACTGAAATCCCTTCCGTAATGTAACTGAATGATTTTGATAAAGTAATTTGAATTAAACTTATAAAAACTTTAATAAAATGTTATCGTAATTTCATTTATTAGAAGAACACATTGAAACAACACCGTTAGTAGAATTACCGGTACTCACATCAGCTTCATCTATATCCTTAACAGAAACTCGGTTTGAAAAGTCAGAATCATGTAAAATTAACTGTAGTGATATTGGTCTGTGGCCAATACCTCTGATTGATAATCAGCTAGTCTTTGTAATTGATAAAGGTCCAAACAGGGATAGTAACTTTGACTTTCCTGTGAATGAGAGTAATAGGCGTTTTTCTGTATAATTGTACACCCGGAAACTTTTAAATGGTGAATTCATCGATCGTCGTTGGCTAGTTTGTTCTTAAAAACTTGACTGCGTTTTCTGCTTCTTTTGCAAGTTGTTTTCTGATTAAAAAAAAATTCAAATTCTGGATTCAAAGATTGGAAAAATCTTTCTATATTGATTATTTTTATTACATATATTACACGCCAAATTGTTTTTTATGATAATATGAATTTCAATTATTTATTATTCTGCCCGCGAATATGTTATTCCATATTACTGTTGAAAAATACTGTGAATTTTTATTTGAAAATATAATTATTATATATTTCAAAGGTTAAAATTTGTGCATATTTTCAGTAAGCTGTGTCCAGGTGTCACGTTTCCACTCAATAGCCGTTCTTATTCATTGAAAAAAATGTTAGTCTCATTTGGCCACTACATTTACGAGGTAAAAGTTCACTTAAAATTGTAAAATTAAAAGTTTTAAGTCAATAGCATTAATTTTTCTCATGCTAGAAGCTGGTGACACCGATTTAAAAAATCACTGTAAACAATGCGGGCGAAACAGTACCTATTTAAGCGCCAACATCCAGAACCAAATAAAAGAAATTTGTAATGATCTGATTCTGAAAAGACTTGTTAAAGAAGTAAATTATGCAAAATGTTTTGCTATTTTAGCAGATGAAAAAACAGACATTTCAACAACTGAGCAATTGACATTATGCGTAAGATACGTAGATATGGAAATTAGAGTTTGCGAGAAATTTTTACAGTTTGTTCCAGTTATCGACACTAGTGGAAAAGGTTTGGCTTCTACCATTATAGATAGTTTACTAAAATTTGGTATTGATATTTCCTACCTTCGAGGTCAGGGGTATGATGGTGCTGCTTCCATGACTGGCAAATTTGAAGGTGTTCAGGCACATATACAACAACAGCTCCCACAAGCATTATATGTACATTGCACCTCGCATTGTTTAAATTTAGCCATTGGAAACAGTGCAAATAATCAATATATAAGGAATTGCTTAGGAATTATTGAAAAATCATACACTTTTTTAACACTCCAAAGCGATTAAATATATTATCAAAAAAATTAGCGAGTGTATTCCCAATTTTAGGCATCTACGATTGAAGCAGATGTGCCCAACTAGATGGATAGAGCGTCATGATTCTGTCATGGTAATGGTGGAACTTTTAGATGCAATTTACTTAGCGCTTGTAGAAATAAGTGACTGGAATGACAAAGACACTTCATCTACAGCACAGATTCTTCAGAATGCAATATTCCAAGGAAAATTTTTGGTGTCTTTGTATAGTATACAAAAACTGTACAGTTATACGCTGCCATTAAGTAGAGTATTACAAAGTGAAAACATTGACTTAATTTCCGTAACACATCTCGTTGAAGATGTAACATCTGCTCTAAAATGTATCCGAGGAAACGCTGATACAAACTTTGCAAATATTTTCAAAGAGGCAACAGTAAAAGTAGGAGATTTTGGGGTTGAAATTACAATACCGAGGATATCGAAATATCAAAAAAATAGAAATAATATTCCTACTGAATCAGCGGAAGTTTATTACAGGCGATCTATGTTTATTCCATTTTTGGATTGTCTTGTGACACAATTAGAGACGAGATTCTTGGCTCATAAAAGTATTTTAAAATCCTTCATGTGCCTCCTTCCAAAAGGATGCAGTTCTACATCAGACGTAGATAGCCTATCAACTTTGGCAAAATTTTATTCTGTGGAAGTATGCGATTCAGTCTTAGAGAGTGAACTAAAGCTTTGGCAAAAACGGTACGAAAACAGGATACCCCCTACAAATGCATTAGAAGCATTAATGCAATGCAATCAAAATATATATCCAAACATTCATTATTTATTAAAAATATTTGCAACTCTGCCGGTATCAACTAGCACAGCAGAGATAACATTTTCAACGTTAAGAAGAATGAAAACGTACTTGCGTAATTCCACGGGACAGGAAAGACTGAATGGTTTAGCGCTCCTCAACATTTATAGGGAAATGGAATTGCTCCCCAAAGACATATTAGATGAATTACAAAAAAAGACCGAAGATTAGATATAAAATTGTAATTGTGTTACCCAATTAATTTTTATTTTATGTTTTAGTAAACAAAACCTATAAATATTAATTTCATTATATGAAAAACCGAAAGATTTATATTCAAACGCAATGTTAATATACATATTTCTATGAGAAACTGAGAATGTTTGTTCTAAATAACAGATAAATTTTTAACCAACATTGTTTTTTATTTTATATGTTTTTATGAATGCCTGTATGCAGAGGCTGATTTATGCATAGGCGCTAGCTGGGGACCTTGTATTTTTTATGACAACTTATTTTTTTATTTGTAAATCAACGTATTTTCTTTTGGCTGTAATGGTATAAATGTTGTAATTTTTAAATTAAATATATTTTATCCACAGGATAATAAATGTTGTTAAAAATATGTATTTTCATACAATAAATCAATGAGTTTCACTCTAAATATACCACTGCCTATGTATATGTTTGTTTGTGAATTCATGCATGTGTGTGCATGTTTACATATAAAAATGTAAACATGGAAATGAGTGTTCACCATTGTGGGCCCCCCCAAACAAAAATCCTGGGTACGCCTATGTAATGTAGTGAGAGGAAGATAATGGGATTGGAAGAGGTAGGAAGGGGTAGCGGGTTGGAGTTAGTATAGTTTAAGTCCAGGGGCAGGCCCGGCCCGACAGTTTTCTCGAGTGTGGGCAAGAATTATTTTGGCCGCCTCTAATATACTAAGTTACTTCATCTCCATCAGCACACGAAGGGTAGCATTCCATTCAAATTCACAAGATTTTACTCCAAGTTCATACAGGTAGTTTTGTTAGCAGTTGTTACAAACAAATCTTTTACGTATAAATTCACTAGAAATACATATATTTTAAAATTCATTTTTTTCTATTATAAGGAATTCGTTGGAGTGTTCACACAGGAAAATGCACAGAAAAATAAAAAATGAACATTACGAAAAATGAATAATTAGATACATTTCTGAAACAATTACCACCAAGTACGATATTTCTTCAGGTATTTACATAAATATGTGTTGATAAATAATAAAATATACACATTAAGAAAATGGACCAAAGATTTAAGTTAAATATTTTCTTAAAATAATACAAATTTGGATGGCGAAAATATATAATTTTATAGAGCTTCTTGACTTTTAATGCGTCAAAATCTCGAACAGTTTCTTCAAATTGTTTTCACATATGGACAGTAACATTTCATTTCGCGCAGGATTCGGAATACTTTGAATTCATCGAACACGTCTCTTTTCGTGTCATCTGTTAAAGTGGATTCCAAATTCATACATTTCCTAAAATAATCATATCCGAAACTAGCTTTCTCGGCGTGTTCTGATGTAGGCTGCATGGCTTTCGGTTTCACTGCGTTGTTCAGCTTTGTAGACGAGGTTTCGCCGGCGGCGTTGCAGTCGGCGTCCTCAGGTCAGATGATTTCGAAATTACCTACTTAACTTCTCTAAATTGAACAAAATGCCAAAAACGGAATTATATTCTTCTAACCGATGAAATCTTTCAGCGACGGATGAAATTGCTGTATCGAGAATGGTGTTAAAGAAGTTACTTCTCAGAATTGTTGATTGGGTCATCGGGTGCTTCATACACGAACTGTGCTTTTGTATGACGGTTTCTATTATTTCCTTCTTGGGAAAAGTCTGCTGTTAAACCCGAATCTTCAGCAAATTTACCAGCTGTTCCTTTTAATTTAAAGAAATTTCATCCGTTCTATATGCCTCTATTTAGTGCCGCAGAAACCACTATGAAAAACTCTACTCAGAAACTGTAGTAGACTAGATTAGGCAAACATTGCCACACGTGGAGTGATTTACCTGCGCCAGGGTCGCCGCTTTGAAAATTTAAGGGGTCCGGGCAAACTTCTCAGAATTTTACATTTCTATATCATCATTTATGGTTTAATATACATATATGCAATAGCGTAATTGCTCGTCAAATATGACGGGTATGTGCAGATTATGTATTAAAATTAAGGTACTCCCCATTCTTCCTTCCTTTCTCTCTGCCTTCCTCCCATTCTCTTCCCTCCCTTTCCCTCTATTCTCTCTCTCCCTCGTATTTTCCCTCTCGTTCTTTCCATTTTCCATCCCTATCTCCCTCCTATTCTTCACTCTCTTCTTCCCATCATCCCTCTTCCTCCCATCCTCCCTCTTCCTCCCATCCTCCCTCTTACTCCCATCCTCCCTCTTACTCCCATCCTCCCTCTTACTCCCATTCGCTTTCTTCCTCCCTCCCTCCCATTTTCCTCCCTTTCTCCCTCACATTCTCCTTCTCATTCCCCCCAAAAAAATGTAGCAACCTTCCTCTCTGAGCGTGTTATACGTACATACAAAACGAATATTTATTTCTTAAACATTGTGCTAGACAACTTTAGCCGGACAAAATTATTTTAACTCTTTGGAGTTTTATCTATAATTTTAATTTTCAGTCTACATAAAATAGTGTTTCATTAAATCGAAATTTATTAGTTTTACTCGGAATAAGTGCAGTATACCCACCCCCCACCCCCCACCCCTCGATATAGCGCCACAGACCGACATTTATTTCTTAAATTACCATGCCAACCCTAAATAAACAAATTCTGAATTTCTGCCATTTTTGTATTTTCTGTCTATATCCTTGATCGAGTTATTCGCGTTTTAATAGCTGTACACTCAGACCAACGGACGGACAAATAGCCTTTTATTATTATATTCTTATATTATATATATTATATTCTTTTAAACCTCTCTTTCTCTCCCTATTCCCCTCAGCGACCTAAAGTCCTCCATTATTCTATCAACTTCTGTCTGTCCATTTTGCAAAAATGTCAAATATAAAATTTTGCGTTGATCTGATTATTAGTTTTTGAGCTAGAGCACCCACAAAATTCCTATCACGTACACATACACGGACAATTATCGACAATATGTTCAAAACGTGTTCAGGGGACCTCAAAACTTGCATTTCCGCTGAAATAGATTTTTTTCATGAAAACAATACTTTCCCCTATAGGGGAGACCGGGGCTAGATGTAACAGTTTTCAGTTTCCGATTTTTTACATTTTTTTGGTTGCATTTAGAAGAAATTGGGTTTTGCATTCTTAAACTATATATATTTTACTATTAATTCCCATAGTAAAATTTATATCATGTTTTGACATTTTGTTGGAAAAAAAATATTTTCAAAGACTTGCAGTGTGTCACAAATTGCCCCTCCACGGGGCCAGTGGTGGCATGACTGGGATGTGACACTATTATAAATTTATCATAAAATGGATTTTAGACAGACAACATCTCATGTAGACAGAAACAAAGTAGTTTTTATTCATTAAATAAATACGGAATTGCAAATTATTAAAAAAATTGAATGATATCATAATATCACAAATTTGTAATAAAATTTATGGATGTTGTATTCACTACCATCACTGCTAAGATCAAAATGACAATGTTTACAAACATAAAATGGATTAAAAGTCTTAACGATTTTTTCATGAGAACATTTTTTGCATTTACTGCAAAAATTAATGTTATTAAAGTGCCTCTTTCCGCAGATTTTGCCTTCCCCACTTGTTTTTCTCTTTTTGAGCAACAATCCTTGACGGCTTTTGCACAGTTGTTGTGCTTGTTTCATTTGTATTCCATATATGTTTACATTCAAATTGGGAACGCTACATTACTCCTTTTAAATTTGTGAAAAATTTATTAACGTTATGTTTGTTGAAGATTGCCGAGCGGCTCAGGTTTGTAGGCTCTGGTGACCTTAAAGAAAGCTGCGGATGGCGTTTCAAGAAACTGGAAAACCAATCCGCGGATGCTTGCTGTGTATCAGCCCAATTGGGAAGAAAATTTACACGATTAGATACTGCGAAATCATATGCCAAGCATCTGAATTCCTCTGGAATTAATCCTTAGTATATTCTTGATCAACGAAGGAAAAATTTGGCAAGCGTATTTTCCTGATTTCCGGAGAACGCCTGTCTTGGTTTCTTATATCCAACAGTCCTTTTTATCTCATCACCAGATTGGCATTTCTTTATAAATCGTTGCAGTATCATATAATTAACTGCATGCCTTTCAGCAGCTTTACTCAGACAAACCTTCTTCTCCATCACCTCCTTAGCTGCCTCCTAATACAGGGCAACAGGAATCTCACCCCTTTCCGTCTTCTTTTTGTTTGATTGTATCATTTTCCTGAGAGAAAATTTATAATAAATGAAATCGCATAACGGGGAAAGTTGTGACATTGTCACAATGTGTCCCATGGAACCTGCTACAACTTGCCCCAGGTGTCGCCTTTACGTTTTCAAGATTTTTCCTTCTGGGTTATGATGTTGTTGAACTACGAATACTCTTTTTTAAAAACCTAAAATAGTAACCGAGAATAGCTGATGCGCGAATACGGAGGAATGACTGTATGTATACGTGTACTCGTGAAAACCACACGCAACTTCACACAGCACCAGCATAGGAAAATCCTAATCACGCTCTCGGAATTCATTAAGAAAATGTCCCATTTCGTTCGTTTTCTGGATGAAGAACGAGATAGTGACTTTCTTGAAAATGATCTAGGGTAGGCTCCAGGAACTATTTACTTCGCTTATGGATGTACATACTTGGTGAATTTTTGTATCAAATAGCTCTTGTTATAATAATAATATTAACGTGTTTTTAAAAA
Organism: Tanypteryx hageni; assembly: GCA_028673005.1. Classification (NCBI taxonomy): domain Eukaryota; kingdom Metazoa; phylum Arthropoda; class Insecta; order Odonata; family Petaluridae; genus Tanypteryx; species Tanypteryx hageni. The sequence continues at coordinate 62,312,147 of CM054120.1, read as the reverse complement.
AATACGCGAGAATTAATTCGCTTGTAACACCGTTTTAAATATTGAACACACTACATGAAAATATAGTTCTTATGATAAAATACTCCATTAAAATATTTACTTGCAGTTATTATGCAAAATATCCAAAATGCTAATCCCAGTTCGTAGACAGTACCACTTCCCTCACTCAAGGCAATGAAAGAACTGAATGGTCGTGACGATAACACAGAATTTGATTGCGTGAGAAGAAAAGAGCGATGAGTTTCACACAACGCATTTGTTTATTCTTTCAATAAAATTATGCCCCGAGTATGACACTCACTGAAAGATCCCCAGTCTAGATGTGGCGAAGCACTTGAAACCATAGCGAGACGACATTTACAAACAAATATACGAGTACGAAAATTCCCTTTCGACCCTTAAACTCGACATATTAATTGAAACTTTAGTTCCCGTTTGTCCGCAGAATGGTGGCCGCCCTCACATCCGACAGCCCGTGGCTTTTGCCCACGCCTTGGGCCGGCCCTGTTCAGGGGATATATTTATTTATTAGAATTTTTCCAAATTTAAATGCCATTTTATAGTTTTCCACTTTTACCCACTTTTCCTTGTGGTATTCCGAAGAGTAATTTTATGATAAATTTTCTACGTTTATATGAATTTAGTACACGAGAGTTTGCTATTATATTTTTCTATGTATAAATGCACATTGTAATTTATTCTTTGTTTATGGTATCTCTATTAAACGTGGTTTCGGATAGGCTGCATGATTTCATTGTCCAAAATCCCCAATGGCAGGTGTGTCACATATGCGAGCCGCATGCGGTCCGCAGATCTTTCCTTCAGTCAAAATATTCTGTCCATCATTTTGGAATTTTCCGTATAGGCTGTCTGCTGCAGTGGCTGCCAACCTTACTTCCTATCTGAACATTAAGAGCCGCAAGATAGGCTCAACCTCAACAATTTTGATGTGAAAGATCCTCTGGTTAGCCACCCCTGCGCTATTGGATAGACCAGGGGTTCCCAACCTGGTGCTCGTGGCAGCTTGGTTGTGTTATTCGACACCTTGATTGTGCTCTTGGGCAGCCTGGTTGTGCATTTCTACGCAGCGGTGTAGCGAGGAGGGAGCAGAGGGGGGCATTTGCCCCCGGACTCAGGGCTGAAGGGGCGCAAATTCATGGATCGAAAATCAACGTTTCTGTTTATAAACAATAATAACATTATTATATATGACGAATTATAATGCTAGTATAGTATGTTTGGGTTTCCATCACAGTCCTCCATTACCTTTGTCTGGAAAATTGTACAGGGAGCAAAGGGAGAGGGGAGCATCTCTTTGGCTTGCCACCGGACGAAGGAGAACCTAGCTACTCCACTGTTTCTACGATCCTTTAAACCAAAATACTAATCATACGTCAAAATGGCGTACACTCTTCTTTGAACAAGAATAACTCCTTTTCTGGGAATTCAATTAGCTCCTTCCTCTAGCTGTGCTTCAATCAGTTTGTTGCCTACCGAGAACCAGTCCGGTCGCAAGTTCCACGCTCCTCTTCCGCCCGTATGTCTGCTTCGTCGTTGAGTCACTGCGTCAATCTTACGTAGGTTTGGTATTGAGCGAAAAAAAACGTGGTTTGGGAAACGAAGCAGGCTCATCTCGAGAAGTAATTCCACTTTCTAGCAGGCCACAAGGGCAGAGAAAGTACTGTCACATCTGCCATTATTCAAAAAGGCGTGTGACTACAAGCTACCGCACCACATGCATGCCTATTAGCGGCGAACATCCAAGGAAGTTTTGTTCTAGTTGTTAAATTTTTCGTTTTTACTTTTTCGTATTTTCCTAAACAATTTTTTGTAATCTGTAATCAGTTGTGATTTTGAAATGTTAATGTGATTTTTTTAGTGTTTTTATAAGGCTTGCCTACTAGTTTTCTAAGATTTTATTTGTTTTTATTAAAAATTTGTACTTATTGCCATAGTTTATAAACATTAATAGGCACTTACTCTTTGATTTCCCTATTTTATAGAAGTTATTTGCATGATTCAATGTTAATACTAATATTTTTATGATCATTATTTTCTTATTTTACAAATTTTTGTTGTTATTTGAACATTTGTAATTCTTTACGAAATCATAAGTTCCTAGAAGATTTATCATTAAAAACTAGTTGTTGGAGTTTTCATTGATCAAAAATATACCAGAAAGTTGATTATCAATAAACACATTGCAATAAAAGTGGTTTTAAAAATAATCCTGGTATGTACGTCATATTTACGTATGTTTAGTTACAACCACCTTAAAAATAATATTAGTATTCTAGGGTTAATCTCGTTTCCTAACGTCATCATGGGCGCCCGCAGAAATTTTTTCAGGGTGGGGCAAAAAATGTATGTACGTGTAACCAGCCGGCGAACAGATACAGGGCTTTTATATGTATAATGTGAAGTGGAAGGGGTGGCAATTGCCCCCTCTTGCCCCTTATTGTGGGCGCCCATGAACGTTATTACTCTAATATGATGTTTCTTTCTTCCTAATTACACATAAGAACATCACTAATAATATTCACTTTGGTTTGATTTTAGTATTTATGGTCATTATTTTTTCGCAGAATACAACTTAGTACTCACTGCATGATAAAGGTTGGGAACCCCTGGGATAGATAGTCGGGGACTAGGTAGCCGGTTACCTAGTCAAGAATTTTAATTCAGAGGTATCAGGTGATTATTGACTGTCTTAGGAGCAGTGGCGGCTCGTAGCTAAAATTAGTGGGGGTGCTGCTCCAGAAAATTTTTAGCCTTTGTTTTAAAATTGTGTAAAAGGAAAAAAACATGTATAAAAAGAAAATTTATTCAGGAACTTGATAAAATATTAACAAAAAAAATCAAACATTTTTTACTTACTTTAACTTAAATTGTTACAGTTCAAGCTTGATCTATTCATTTAAAAATGAAATCCATTCTTCTTGTTTTAATTTGCACAAAAAGTTCAATAATTTTCTCCTTGATCTCTGGATGACAATTGAGGAAATTTTTCTCCATTGAAAGTACTGCAAGCGCATTTAGTCTTTCCGAATTCATAGTGCTTCTTAAAAAAGTTTTTATTCTTTTCAATGTTGAAAAGCAGCGCTCTGCCTCTGATGTAGTCATGGGAATTGTTCAGTTTCGTAATTTCACTAAAAACATCATCTAGATTATTTTCCAAGATAAATTTCAGCAGCTCAATTAATTTGCAATATTCATGAATATCAGTCCTACAATAGAATACTTTTAGTTCAGTTTCAAGCTTTTCTTTGTCAATCATGGGATAAGCTTCAGTGGTCAGTACTATCTCTTTTGTGGGATGTTCATTCTTAAATCTAGTGAAGCATTTCTTGTTGAACAATTTAGCAGCTACTAAGTGTTTAGTGGAAGAATATCTGTCCATTATATCAACACATATATAGTCACACACTTCCTTAGCTTCTGCCATGAGTGTCTTTGAAGGATTCTCACAGTACTTTGAGTTTCTCAATTCTAAAATAGCAGTTTTGAAATTTGTTATATATTCATTAACTTTAAACACACTAATTTCTCGAGATTGCATTTGGTTGTAAATTATTTCAACATGAGGCATAATCTGATGAAAAAGCTCTAACCAAAACTTGAAATTATCATCATTCAGGTATTTTAAAATTCCTGTTTCTTCTGCAGTGGTTTGATCTGCATTTGATGTTGACTGAATTTCAGTAAGGCAGTTTTTTAAAGGTTGCAAATTTTCATGAACTCTGTTTATGGTCCGTATGTTGAAATTCCACCTTGTAGAGGATGGACGTGGAATGCTGACGTCCATATGTTTCTTGAGAATGGACACACGTTGTGGTGATCTTGAGAAGAATGTTGGAATAGCCAGAATGTTAGAGAAAAATATTCTTGCGTTTCGTGTAATACTTGCTGCATTTCTCATTATTAAATTAAGTTGATGTGCATAACAGTGAATGAAATGTGCATTACTATAAACTGCTTTTATTTTTGCTTGAACTCCTGCTTTTTTGCCTTTCATGACATTTGCACCATCAAATGTCTGAGCTATCAGTTTTTGTCCATTTCCTTGAAGGATTATGTCCAATTGTTCTAAAATACGTTTTGATATGCCATCTGCAGTTTGATTTTCTGGAATAAAGAGTCCCCAAAAACGCTCAAATATTTCTTCATTCAATACGTACCGTAGAACAAGGACCATTTGAGTGTGTTCCAAAACATCTGTTGTGTCATCAGCCATGACAGCTACAAAGGAAGCTTTTCTAATTTCCGTCCTTATCTCCTCATGGTATATTTGTAGCAGGCAGTCAAGTATCTCATTCTGAATGGTCTTAGAAACACCTTTGAAGACTGCACTGGTTTCTAAGTGATTCCTTAAATCTGAATCTAATTTAGATGCAAAATTTACTAATCCTCTAAATACCCCTGGATTTACTGAATCGTCTTTTTCATCATGTCCACGTAAGGGAGTTTCAAAGTTTCCACAAAAGTAAATGCAATCTATTATTTTGGACAAAATTTCACGGTTCTTTTTAACTTTTATATTATGCTCATTGATTGAAAGTCTGTATGCCTCACTAAGTTTCTCCTTAATACTTACGGTTCCTAAAAGTGACAGTGAAACAACATTATCAACATGCTTCTTTGACTTCTCATGATTTTCAGTTTTTTCTTTCATTTTGTTTATATTTCTAAAACCATCTTTTGTCCACGGTACATCACCTCCAAACAGCAAACACGGGAAGCAAAACAGTGCATTTTTTACTTCACAGCCGCAAAGCCAACTTTTCCGTTGGTACCATTCAGAATTAAAGCTACGAATATATTTCTTGTTGTTGCTTTTGCCTGGCTGAGATATTAGAATATCAGGTGTTGAACGACCTCTTTTCTTAACTGTAACTTTCTCATGGAGAGATAGCTGTGAAAACTTAAGCTGTTGAAGTTCACTTACAGTCACAGAACTTATTTCTTGGGGATGCAAGGCCATAGTTAAAGTTTTCTGTTAAATAAAAGAACCGAAAAAAATGAATCAAATAGAATAGCTGGAAGCAGAATAATAATCTAATTCTACACTCTTCTACACTTTATCACATTCAAGAATATGGTACACGGTTTTTAAGCACAACACACGCTGAGTAAAAAAAACTTCCTTCCACCATCACGCCAGAGCCGGCACTGTGAGAGCAACAGTGCTCTCTCTACCTGGCAGTCCCGCCTTCCTCCCCACCCCCCTCCTATGTGCGCATGCGCACAACAGTTAAACACCACGTCGCTGGCACTGTAAAGCGCACAGTTTCATACAAAGATTTTTGTATCTTTTTCATAAACTGGGGGATGGCTACTGAAGTACTGACATTAAGCTTAAGGAATATATATTGTACTACAAAAATAAAGAAAGAATTAAAGAAAAAAGGACTCATTATATTAAATGTTATCAATAATATCAAGTGGAAATAGGGGGTGCTGCAGTTCTGCAGTGCCTATACACGAGCCGCCACTGCTTAGGAGTATATATGGAAATGAGCTTCACGGCACAAATAAAATGGTAAAAGGTAAAATTCTCCAAATGCCGTACTAAATCTAAAGTTAAAAAATGCCTTACGACTAGGGTCACTGCAATTTTTTCCGCATACCCGATAGTTCCACTCCCTTCAAATTGTCTTAATTAATTCGGCTTGATTTTTTATTTTTTCTTTTCATGACTTGGGCTGTTTGTTTTTACTTATGACAAGGGTCACTGCAATTTTTTCGCATATCCGATTTGTGTGAGTGTGTGTGTGGTTGTAGGTCACTGGCGCGGAGAAGTCTCCCGTAAACCTGGGTGTCGATCTGCTGTCCCTGGCGCTCGCCCTAAAAAGCCCCTAAACGGCAGGTGGAGTGTGTGTTTGATTGGGTTAGGTATCTTTTTAAAAATTTTCTCCCTCTCTCCTTCTCTTTGGGGTGTTTTTTAACTTTAAGGTGCCCATTCACATACAGATGGCCGGAAGGCCACGGACTGTCAGGTCATGACTGATGGCCACGATTAAAAGATGACACACACACACGTATTTGAACCTTCAGTCCGTTGCCTGCAGGTCTGATCTCTGAAGGCAACGGCCTGAAGGCAATCGCACTGTTCACCACACACTAGGAGATTCTGCCTTCAGTTTAACATAAGATCGCAGTGAAACATGGTGTTCTCCCGTAAGAATGCACTTCTTAAATTATTAATTTGACTGCGAACCGTTTCCTTGGTAGCAGATGGATGAGAATGATTTTGAAACTAGAAAAAGTCTGCTATGACCAGGAATCGAACCCGGATCTTCCACTTGCCGGGCAGATATTCTACCACTGAACTATCGTAGCAGATCAATTTTCTCGTTTCTGAACGCGGATGTTTTCTTGGTTGGGATGGAACTAGCCAAGCTAGTATCAAACTGCCCCAACGGATGTCCTCGAAGAGATACACCGAAGAAAACTCCTCCCTCTCAAATAATGAGATTGCCAAGCAAGAAATTGATGGATTAAAGCGATCTGAAGATCCTATGCAGACAGGCATAAGCTGTAATGTTGGGAATAATTTTGAAACTAGAAAAAAGTTTGCTATAACCTGGAATCAAACCCGGGTCATCCACTTGCCGGGCGGATATTCTACCACTGAACTATCGTAGCAGATGGATCGCATGTTTTATAATATTCCAGTACATCCGTATATGCCTTTTCGCGAAGGTTTTTATTCGCTTAAGATTTGTCTTTTACCTTCCACAAACATACGTTAGGTTTATCAATATCAATAAATTGAGTTATAAACTCCGGGCTATTGCACTTTTTATGCGCCATTTGGGATTAAACTGAAGGCACATATCTGACCGGACTAAAGATTTCAGTTCGGTTAACTGCAGGAACGTCAGAGAACAACACGCAGTTTACGACGCCGATGAACAGACTACAGGTAACAGCCTGTCGACAGACTGAGTATGTGTAGTGAGTATCGGTGGCCTTGAGGCGATGGTCTGTCAGTTAACGGCCTCTAGGAAAACTGCGTGTGAGACAGAAGAAATTACTCCAAGAGTAATGGTAATGGTGAACACTGGGCACAACTGAGAGTTCTCAGCGCGAAGATGCAGGGGCGCAAACAAATTACTGATTATTATGAAAGTATTCGTGCTTTCGCGAAAAAGCTGCAGAATTTTGGAAAAGCGACTTTAGGAGAATAATTTGGCACACTGAAATCTTTATGAGACACGGGGTTGGTCTCATTGTGATAGTCATAGAAAAAGCACGGGAAAAGGTAAGAAGAGAATTTCAAGTACGAATCTCTTGCTTTATAAAACTAAAGTAAGCATTTACAATTTTACCTTATCTGTTTTCTTCCTATGTGCATGTTGTTCCAGAAGAGCTGGATATGGTAATAATCGATCTGCGGTGCAACACAGTTAAAAGTTAAATTTTCTCAAACTGAAATTAGCAATTTTATCAATATCTAAGAGAAAATTATCCCAAATTGATTTATCCACAAAGTGATCAGACAAAAAGTATTACGTGTACTTGACTGAATAAATGCACGAATGTACATCCATTGTAAAGTCACCGAAGCTTTAGAGATTGTACGATTCTGCAAGATGGTTCAGGCTGCAGTGTGTAGTGCAGTGACGCGTTAGTTGGAAAATCTCTTTTTAAAATTAGCAACTTTTCAAATTATAGTTATTTTTGTTAAGTGCATTTGCAAGAGCTTTGTTTCTTACGGCATAAAAAATCAAATTAAACGTGATGAAAATATATTGTATGATAGGGTGACCATATTTCAAATAGGCGAAAACGGGGCATTTCGCGAACTTGTCACAAAAAAACGGGACAAAATTTTTGCAGGATTTTTTCAAAACAGAAGTTTGGTTTATTTCAATCAAAGCGTCATTTGAAAGAATTGGAACAATTCTGTAGGCAGGAAAAACATCGACACATTAAAAATATATTTTGGTAATGATGTGTGGAGAAGGTATGGGAATGCTCTGCTTCCTTGTTAAGTGTAAATTCTTTATCTTATGGTATACTCTCAATTTATCGCCCTCCAAATAGCAAAATTAGTGATTTTCTGCATAGTCTCAGTGATACTCCTGTTTATATCCCTTAAAAATGTAGATGGTATCATAATATTCGGTGATCTAAATATTGATATGTTAAAAGACTCTGCAGACAAAACAGATCTTGTGAACCTTCTGCAAACTTATGGACTCCACGTTATTAATAACGAACCAACCAGAATAACGTTTTACTCATACTCTCAAATAGACTATGTAATATCTAATATGAACCTCCCTCTTAATTCCTGTAAAACCATTAATACTGGTCTCTCAGACCATCTTGGCCTGTATTTAACTGCTAGTTTAAAAAAAACACCTGGTTGTCCTAATAATTCTTCTTTATATACATCCAAACGATTTTTTACTTCGGAAGCCATTGACAAATTTCTTTTCCTACTGTCACATGAGTTATGGTCTGATGTTTTTGATGCTGTTTCTGTTGATGGTAAATTCAATGCATTTTTGAACAGTTTTTGATGTACTTTAACCATGCTTTTCCTCTAAAAACCATCAAACAGAGAATATATAATTTTAAAAGTAAATTGTATTCCCAGGAACTAAGTGCGCAGGCTGACTATGTACATAAACTTCATTTTAGAAGTAAGTTTATAGACCCTGATCTCCTCCCCCTTTACAAGAGAGCTCACAAAGAGTTTGTCATGTTTACTACAGGAAAGGCGAGCTGCTATAGAGTCATATTTAAACAAATCTGCAAATATAATCAAATCCTCATGGGACATCATCAAACAGAACACAACTGCCACCACCTGTAATTTAAGTCCAGCACACATAAATTTTGGCAACAGTGACATTTCTGATCCTGAAGAAATAGCTGAGAGTTTTAATATCCAATTTTGTAGCTTGCCAAACGTTATTCTTAATGCTCTTACCTACACTTCTAAAACCAGCATCCAGTGTCCCTCTTCTCGTTCTATCTTTTTATTCCCTACTGATGCTGCTGAAATCATATCCACCATTAAATCATTTTATAACTCCTATTCCTCTGGTCCTGTTAATATCCTGATGCCTGTTATCAAAACTTGCTCCACTCTTATTGCACCTTGCTTATCTGACATAATAAACCTATCTTTCCTTACTGGTCAATTTCCATCTGTTCTTAAATATGCGCGGGTGATTCCAGTCCCTAAAAAATCTTGTCTTTCCAATTCTGAAAACTATCGACCTATTTCTATCCTTTCAGCCTTCTCAAAAATAATTGAAAAGATATTTTATAAATGCCTAACTGACTATCTTAAATCATATGAACTTTTAACCTATAATCAACATGGTTTCAAGCAAGGAATGTCAACTTCCACTGCTGCCTTCCAACTCATTAACCATATTCATCTTGCCTTCAACAAGAAACAACTTGCTATGGGAATATTTTATGACCTTAGTAAAGCATTTGATAGCATTAACCATAACATACTTCACCACAAATTAAATAGCATTGGCATCACAGGCAACACACTAAACTGGATTGATTCTTACTTGGCAAATCGACATCAAATTGTAAGTTATTCTCAAAAGACAACTGTTGAAATAACAACCGTACAATCTAAACCCAGAAAAATAGTATGTGGGGTTCCTCAGGGATCAATCCTTGGGTCCCTACTTTTCATTGTTTTTATTGATGATCTGTCAAACCATTTCTCTAGAAGTTTCCCAATTCTATACACCTACGACACTTCTTGTTTAGTAACTGCAGACAATCCTACTGAGCTTATTAACTATGCCAAAATATCTGTAAAAGAAATGGCTGAATGATGTGATTCCAACAATCTAAAGATAAACTGTAGTAAAACCTTATATTTATAATTTCATCCAAGGAACTCCTCGCCATCCGGCAGTCCTCTGCTTAAACTGAATAACTCCAGCATACGCAGATCAGAGGTTACGAAGTTTCTTGGCCTAAATATCACCGAAAGACTCGATTGGTCAAATCACATTAATGCCATAGTAAAGAAAGCTGCAATTGGCATTTTCATGATTAGAAAACTAGCACCCATAGCATCTATCTCCATCTGAAATCAATTTATTATACTAAAGTAAATTCACACCTAGCATATGCAATAATATTTTGGGGTAATTCTGATATATTTAAAAAAGCCTTCTCCACACAAAAACGGGTCATCAAGGCAATATTTAGAGTTTCTTACCGCACTCCTGATAGGCCTCTATTCCGCTCACTCAAAATACTTACCCTTCCCTCAGTGTACATATTACAATGTGCTACTTTTGTAAAAAATAACCACAACCAATTCCTCACAAATACTGAATACCACAACTATGATACTCGCTCAAGGGGTAATGTTCATATCAATGGCTACTCCTACTCCTCATGCCAAAAAGGCCCCCACCACTCGGCATCCCTAATTTTTAATCATCTGCCCGCTGACATTAAATCACTTTCCTCTCCAAACACCTTCAAAAACAAGGTGAAAAATCTATTACTGGCTAAATGCCATTACAGTGTAGAAGAATTTATGGCCGACTAGCTGATACAGCTGAAATTTTGTAATGAAATTTGTGTTTTTGTGTACATAATTTTCATATTTGTCAGTATTTCTGTGAAAATGTGTCTGTGTAGTGAAATTTCATTATCTTGAACATTGTATTTTGACTGACGACTTCCATGTCATTATTTTGTGACCTCAACGGAACAATAAATATATTATTATTATGTACAAATAAGTTTTACAAACAAATAGAGACCAGCAATAAGGATGATTGAAAATGTAACTACTTTTAAAGAAGCTATGCATAAACCGTTGCTGCAATATTGTTTTATGACTTTTGTGATATGTAATTTTATGATTTTTTTGACTTTTCCTGTATTTGTGATGTACAAATCCACGGACCAATAAAGTATTATTATTATTAAAAGAATTAAATTTACTTGGTCAAATTCCATATATTAAATTATTACCAACTACGGATGCAGGTAGGGTTGCCAACAGTGTCGTTTTGACCTGGAGACTCCGAGTCTAGTCATCTGTATCCGGACGATCCGGACTTAGGGTTACCACCTTTTCTGGTGTCATTACCGAACACTGACTAAAAACCATGATATTGTTACTCTATTTGAACAGTCAATTCAGGTAATAATCGAAATGCTAACTTACGAATTGTATTTAGCTAAAATTTGATAAAAACTTGTTTGATAAATTTTACCAAACATTTCCGTGTTCAGTACGAACAACGAACAAATAATTTGATTACCGAACAGTTCGTGTGAAAACCAAACAGGTGGTAACTCTATCCGGACTCAGCATAATTTCTTCGGTTCAGCGAGTTTTTCTAGACTTGTAAATGAATAAAATACAATATGAAATTTTGTGGAAAATTTTCACTTTTCCGATTCATTGATGTAATATTTTTATCATTACATATTTTGTTATATAATGCGGTGATCAGATTTTAAAAATTAGAAAACGGCCGACATGTAAATTTTAATTCAATGAAACAAGTCGTTCAAAAGCATAATCCCAACTGGGGCTAAATAGAAATTTAGGTTAAAAATCCTGAAATATAGATTGATGAACAACAAATTAATTTGATTTTTAAATATTTATCAATTTTTATTTGCAATTAATTTTCAGCTGATGTTAAAGGAGTTGTTTCTGAAGCTGGCATGAGAGTGGATGATTGCGCAGACGTTTTGTACTTTGCGGACGAAGATATTTCTTGCAGTAATTTGGGATTTTTTGAAAGTAAATTGTAAAAGTCATTGCACGAAAGTTCCCGAAAATGAGCTTTTGCCACTATCACTGCTTTGATGTTTCCAACGAGAAAAAGGTTCTTTTCGTCTGTTCACAGAGATTTTGTGATAGAAAACACTTTCTATAACTGAGCTTGTGTCGGGAATAGCTAAAGCAAATTCCAAAATCATTTTAATATTTTTAACGAAATTATTTCACCTTGCACAAATCATCGTTCGATAGTTTTAGTTAAAGTCGTGTTCCATTCGGCAATTTTGCTTTTGCTGATATTCGCAACATGGCGGTATTCATCGAAAAGCTTGTTTTCGTCTATAACTTTCATGATATCTGTAGGATCAATTTTTCGTGTATTCTAACTGTATATTAAATGGCACTCTCGGAAAAACGGGACAATTGGCGTCCCGTTTAAACTTTATCGGGACAACGGGACATTTAACTAAAAAACGGGACGATTCCGTTAAAAACGGAACGTATGGTCACCGTATTGTATGATCAATTTACAGTTTTAAAGTAAGTTGTAAGCAACGAAATCGAAAGTAATGGAAGTTGGAAAACAATGAACTGCAATGAAAAATGGGCATGCATCTTTAAGAAAATTGAATTTTCAGAGCAAAAAAGTGAATTCATTAGATTATGCTCATATTTATTTGTAATTCCGAGTCACAAAGCAAGCTGCAAGAGAATTGTTTCTTTGTGTGACATCCAATGGACTGATGAACACAGAAATCAATACTCTTCATGCAGTAATTAAATTATAATATTATCACATTCAAATCAGGCAAAATGTATTTACGTAATATTTAAGTGAAAATAGCCATTGAAAATAACAAAAAATGACTGTCCCAGTTTTTTCTTTCTCGGAATATAAAATGTTCCGGTTTTGCTTCCTCGGCGAAACCTGTTTAGAAGTGAACATGTCTTAAAAACTAATTTTCAAATTTCAATGAGGTACAATTTGTACTCCTCTTGGCAATGCCGGATTAACCGGGGTGCTGTGACACAGTTGCACCAGGGCCCCGTGAGCAGAGGGGTCCCACGAAGGCCCCATCCAGCGTGTGCGACGTAGCGTTTGCGTCCTCTCTTTCTCATGCCTCAAGCGTGTGCGACACACCGTATGCGTCCGAAATTTTCATTAAGTTTTGTTATCGCTACGGCTCTGATTTATGTGCTTTCAGAGAGTGAATATGCAAGCCAATGCTGTCTGCTTTCGTTTTTTGGTTCCTCGTTGTCTGTGTTTACGTGTTAGTATTTTTTTTATTTTTTTTTCTATCTCGGTACGTGACGTAGCAGTGCTTACTCAGGCCTCTATCTTTCGTGCGTTGCGTCTCAGACTTCCATAAGAGCTCTCATCTTCCTGGCTCTTATTTACGATGCTTCGAGCTGATGGTCGAGGTTTCTTAGTGCCTGCGTTTGCGTCGGGCTTTTTTTATTTTTTTTTTTCATCTTGGGTCTGTCCTTTAGCCGAACCCCTATTTAGTTCACCATGGCTTGTAGCTCTCGTGAGTTGGCGGATTGGGAAGTGTTTTGGAGAAATAGAGTGAAAGTAGTGTAGATATATATTCTGAAGATTCGAACGGATACTCTATTGATTCCAGTTCCGAAGAGGAATTGGAAGAAATAACTCACTCCACTGTGAATATTCAAGAGAATATTTGGGGAGATGTCGACAGTGCTAACCCTCCTCGGCCTTTTGCGTGTGATTTAGTTGGAAAACAAATAGTGCAGGTTTTATCAACAGATGATCCCTTAAGATATTTTGAGTTATTTTTTGATGATCTGATTGCCCTCATAGTGGTTGAAACTAATCGTTACGTGGAACAATTCCTTGCCCGCGAGAAAAATAAGATCACGTCTTTAAAAAATCGCGCTATCAAAAGTGGTTTACTTTGCTAATGTTGATGGGAATAATTCAAAAACCAACTCTCAGAATGTATTTTAGTAGAAAACATATATTAGAAATGCCATTTATTCCAAATGTAATAAGTGAAGAAAGATTTTATTTGTTGAGCAAATTTTTGCATTTTGTAGATAATACCGATAAAGACATTGTAAATAGAGACCCTATTGTATAAAATTCTACCTATCAGTGATTATTTGAAAAATAAATTCCATAAAATTTATATACCGGGTAAAGAAGTATGTGTACCAGACGCAGCTGAACTACTAAACGTCGGAGGAGCAGCACATAGTAGAAATTGGATTGAAATAAATGTATGTATTTATTTTTCATTATATAAAATGGACAATTTTAAATAGGACATAATTTTTTGGAAATTTTTGAAATGATAATTAAAGTACAAAAAATATTAAAGTGAATGCATGCATAAAGTATTTTGTGCTTGCGAAAAAAAGTCACGCTGAGCGATTTAAATGCCATAGATTAAAGTCTCGCTTGAGACTGCCTTGCCTGAAGGGAAGAAAAGGTGGAAAATCTGCTTGGTAATCCGAGGGTCATACCAAATAGCAAATGATGACGTAAAAATATATGGCGATCTCGCTTAAAACTTAAACGGAAATTTAAAGGTTTACCTTTCCTCACTTATAGTCTTTCAGTGAATTTTTTTCCATTCCACTTACATTGAATATAAAAAATAGAAGTACATTATCGTCTTTTTAGGTTATGAGGAATTTGACGATAATTTTTTGTTGTAACATGCTTAACGAAATGCGGTGTATTGTCCCATAATGACAATTAAATCTAAAAAACCTGGATTGGTTTAGCTTGTCCAATGGTCTAATATTTTGCACTATAAAATAACCGATACTCAGGTAATATCGAGTATTGAAAATTTTCGTTAATACCAACGCCTTTTTTTATAAAAATACATCACTTACATAACTCTCACTTGGCATGATCTACATACTGGTCTGAATTGACATTATATAATTGATTATATAATAAAATTCTAGTTCACACACACTAATTTCTTCTTAAACCCACTCGACGACCTTGGCTCGTGGAACCAGGCAATATATGAGGACAGGTTCAATTTTTCGTCGTACGAGCTGAATATATTTTTCGGTAGAACGATATGTAGCAAATTTGTTCAAGAGCTGATTATTGAAATTGAAACCTCGGATATATTATATTTCAAATTTCGCGAATTGAATGTAGCTATCACCTTCTGAAGTTCCACTCGCAACACACAGAGGGAGAATCATGCTTCTTAACGTCTTGCTCACTACATCTAAGTCGCAGAAGTTGAGTACGAATACACTGCCACCTGCAATATGTTATGGCTGGTCTGTGATGAACCGGCGGCGTGACTGTGAAAGTTTTTCGACGTTTCAGTATTCATATGTTGTATTGTGTATTATTATCCGAAGTGCACATTTTTAAATCCTTAATAATATATTTGTGATTATTGTAAGTAAATTTAAGTATAGGGTGTATAATTTACTGTGCTGTCACGTTGTCCCTGCGATGTATGTGAAGCAATAGGGAATTTCCGTTTGAACCCTTTGGTATAATGCGTATTACGCAGTTGGACTCTATAAAAAGATTTAGGTAGGTGGGTTACTAATTTTGCACTTTAGATTTTTTACCCTTGTTCGTTCATTACTAAATTATACAGTGATATTGACACTTTTGTTTTTGGCGCGTGTGCGCAATGGCAATAAATTAATTACAATGGACTTAAAACTGCACACATTCATGTTTTTCTCCATTTTTTCGAAGCTTTCATAATAATTTTAAGTAAGATATAGAGGCGGTTGTATTGACCCAAATTCTCTGATGCTTTTAAAGTGCTAAATTTCTTAATTCTTTAAAGGATACCGGGAACACGCCGTCGTGTACCCGACTAGAGTTCGTGATATGGTTGTGACGTTTTGCAGTTATTGTAATTCAGGATGTTTTTCGTCTTTATGTTAGAATATAGTAGAGATCTGTGATTAAAAGTTATTTACATAGCAACAGAATGACTAACTTGCCACTTTCACTCCTTTAAAATATAGAGAAGGAAGCAGTTGATGGTCATTTGCCCTAATTTTATTGTATAAAAGTTCCATTGTAGACTGGTATGAGAATTAATGAGGAAGATGACGTTGATGTTGTATTCATTAACGTTTTTTTAAGCGGGGTATTGGCGTATTTTCAAGTTTTACTTAATATAGTTTTAGAACGGTACGTTGGCTCTTTCTGTTCGTATTATTATATGAATTAATAAGCTGTCGAGTATTTGTTTGCAATTGTAGGTTTCATTAAAATGTATCAATTATTTCGTGTGATATTTTCTGAAAGTGTCCTTTGATCTAGTACTGTGGTGTAACTTTAAGTTATCGACTATGCTACTAACCAGATAAAAATATGCAAGGTGATGACCCAGAAAGAAACTAACGACATTAATTCCGCAATCGTAATTTGTGATAGTGCGTTCGTGCATTACAGCCATTTGCTCGTAACTTGGAGATACAGTAAAGAGTTTCTAGCAACGTTTCATGTAGTATTCGAAGTAAATGTTGATTTTTTATTTGTGTAACTAGTAAGTGATTGACTGATGCATTAAAAATAACAATAATTTGACAGTGTTTCTGTTGACAATTTGGCTAATATGTTATTTTTACTTCATATGATTCGGCTTGGATTTTTTTAGGATTTAAAACAATATGTAATGGGTTTATTATGATATAAATCAAGTGTAGCTGCAGAGGATTTTTCTTGAAGTTAAATGTCCATATATTTGCCTAAAGTACTCTGTTTTGATTGAGGGACATCCAAATTAAATGTGTTTGTAATGTATAAATATGTCTTCTCATTTTTAGGATTTATTGCTGATTTAAGTAGATACTAGCTGGATTCAAGACTCAAATATGCCTGAAACAAGAACTGATATTAATTTACTCACTGATAACTTAGCTCCTGTGGAGAGAGTTGCAATATTAGATGCCGGAGCTCAATATGGTAAAGTCATTGACCGAAGGGTCCATGAACTCATGGTCGCAAGTGATTTCTTGCCATTAGACACTCCAGCAATTACATTGAAAGAAAAAGGCTATCGGTGAGTTTATATTTCATATTTTTCCTGAAAATTGACATTGAAAAGTAGTGCCAATTCTATTCTCTTTTGTGTATCACACTTAAAAAATAGTTTTTCTCCATTCAGTGATTTAAGCTCTTTGATTAATACAGTCAGTATGCACAGCTTATGAAACATTTCTATTAGTTATATCAAGTTTAAAAAAATAGTTTTTTGAAACCATTGCATCACAGTATAAGATAATTTGAGATGTTGTATCTGTAGTTTTTAAAAATACCATATGGTTAAATTGGTATTCCATTGATCTTCTATGAAAACTCTTTATGTTTGTTATTTTTCCTTTCCATAGAATGACTATATGTCCCATTTTAGCCAGGACAGTTTGATTTTTTAGTATGCTGTCCAGGGCCGACTTGATGACAGAGCCAATGGTGTGACTGCACCAGCCCTGCACTCTAGAAAATATTTGCTGTGCTTGTAAAGTCGTCCATTTAAAAAGTCTGAAAATATTGAACTGTCATAGAGAGGTTGCTTTATCTATTTGAATTTACACTTTGAACCAGAACCCATGATTTTCCTAGTCGACTCTGAGGCTGTCCAAGGTAGCCGATCAGATTTTATAAGAAATTGAATCATAAATTAGGATTTTTAAATTATCTCTGTCTTGCATTTATTTACTCAATTTTAAAAGTTCCAACTGATTTGAAATTAATCGGCATCTTCCAAGTAATTAATCTTTTAATTGTAGAGCTACTGTTAGGATTTTGTAAACTCATTTATATCCAACTACTTTTGATATGATATTACAGAAAGCGATATGGAAATTTTATATTTTTAACTGAAGTCATTTTTATTCACCTGCATATAAAAAAACTCAAATTTTTAGCATAAGCCTTCTTTATTATATATTATGAGTTTTTCTGACTAAAATACATTTTGATTAAAATCCATCCAATCGTACAGCCTGATGTCACAAAATAATACTTACTAAGCCATATGTCCCAAAAAATTACTAAATATCGACCAGCAGCATTAAAATATACACTAAACTATGGTTAAATTTGATTTATAAGCATTTTTCTTTTATAAATGTACACAGTCAACCAAACATATACGAATATGAGAAAGTTGGTGCAATGTATATTGCACCATTTATTTATTTACTTACTAAGCCATATGTCCCAAAAAATTACTAAATATCAACCAGCGGCATTAAAATATACACTAAACTATGGTTAACTTTGATTTATAAGCATTTTTCTTTTATAAATGTACATAGTCGACCAAACCTATTTACGTACATGAGAAAGTTTGTGCAATGTACATTGCGCCGTTTGTTTTATAAATCACCAATCTAAAAATGATTCTCAATAAAAAATGAACTATATTCATTTATAAAATTGTGTTAATTCAACAAATCTCCTAGGAAGGTAAAGAAATTTAGTACACTTTCAAAATTTAAAAAATAATTAGAATTGTTGCAGTCACACTATTTGTCTAAGTTGTTTAATCATTTAATACCAGATCTGTAATCTTATGTTCTGCTTGAAGGAATCCTGCCCTAAATTCTTAATCAGTCCATGGAAAATTCTCCATCGCCACTTTTTTGCCTTATAATTTGATATGTAAAAAAGTAAGGAAAGAGAAAAATCATTTATTTACAAAGACTTATTTTCTATTTTCAGAGCGATCATAATCTCAGGTGGACCTAATTCTGTGAATGCAGAAGATGCACCACGCTATGATGCAGATATATTTCGCATCGGAGTCCCTGTTCTAGGTTCGTACGTAATTTATTTGCAAAAACTTTTGAGTGAAATATTAGTTTGAGGCATGATTTCCTTTTAAAATTTTAATAATATGGATTATTTAATACTGTGACTCAAGTTTGAATGCAACAGGGAGTTCACAGGTCTCAAAACCCCTCCAAGGCCTTAGTCTATTTACCTTAAGTTAAAAATTTTTAGTTCCCATTTTAATTTGTGCTTTCTATTTTTTAAGGTATAAGTAATCAAGTATTTGGACATTTTTACTTTATTTCATAGTACAGTAAAATCCCCATTATTCGGGCTAATGTAGGGAGAAGAGGCATAAATAATTCAAAAACATGGCTAATCCAAAAGAAAATTATTTTTTCTATGCCTATTGCATCAGATACTACTCAACCCATTTTCACGTATCACATAATTTTCTTTTAACTAATAATCCATAAGCTTTGCTTTATTTGTCATCAGACAGATGGAAAAATATTCTTACCCATGTATTCTAAGGCTAGAGTCACACAAGTGATTTTTTTGGCATCTGCGTTTGGATGGGAAAAAACAAACATGAAATGCTCAGAAAACTGCTACACGTGATTTTTCTCGAATAAATTGAAGGTGGAGCTTCACGATGCTGACTGTTGGCTATAACAGTGTTTCTCAACAGGGGTTCCCGGACCCCTAGGGATCTGCATGTTATTTCTCAGAGGTCTGCAAGTTCAGTAGGACATGTTTATTTTTATCTATAACTTGTTTGATCCCGTGCACAGGTCTGATTAATATTTCAAAGTGAAAAAACAAGACAATGAATCGAAAATGTATGAATTTTTCATGGGGAGGGGGTCTGCAGTAATTACGGGACTTCATCAGAGGGCCCGTGGCTCAAAAAAGGTTGAGAAACACAGAGCTATAGTGCATTGCACCACAAGAATGTGTCATTATTATGGGGAATGTCATTTAAATGATATTATTAAGCTTAGTAAATTTCATTATATAAATGATAAATGCATAATGTTAATCAAATTCCCTTAAAAATTTGAAAACATTATTCTTTTCTTCAATTTTTTCTGGAGTTGTGAAAAGGTCAGTTGGCTGGACACATTTTTCCTAATTGATTTAGAGGGATGCCTCAAGCAAACAAAATGTGCAAAATTGTTGAAATTTATTTTTAGAAAAGATTTCATTGCAATAAAATGTTTAGTTCTCATGATACAGATGTATAAACAAAAGTGCATTACACAAGTGATCCTAAGACTTGGCACTTCTTTTTACTCAGATGGGAAATTCTTCTGTTTGGCCACCTAGCACTTTCCATTGGACCCATTCTCTTGGTCTGGACAGGTAAAAATCTCTTGTGTGGCCTTAACCTAATCACAAATCATCAAAAAATGCAATTGCGAACTGGCCCGAGTGTTCAATGAATCATTCTATATATATCTATAAACAACCTGTTTACCAACTGCAGGTAGCTTAGACACAAAAAATACGATCATGAGCTGGCCAGGAAATAATTGGCAAAACCCAGCCCCTTTTTCTGTGAAAGATATGTCGAGTGCAATAGGTTAAGCACCTCCCATCAGTCAATAAGTTCCTGAATGTCGCAGTGCGTGATTTTATAAAATAACAAATCCTTCTAAAAAATGAGAAAAAAGGACATCATGCATGGATAATATGTAAACCAGATAATCTGTGCACAAATGATAGGGATTTTACTGTATATCTAAATAAACAATATACACAGCCAGGCACTGATATCCATTTTCAAGATTAACATAATGGATTTAAAACATTTCTTAAGAGATAATAATTATATGGAACGTTAAACAGTATTCTATAAATTTGTAAAAATGTCTCGTCCTATATTATGGTCATTTAAGTGATAAAGCTCTCAAATTAATCATTATTGTAATAAGCTACCATCTGTTCGTATATGGCCTTCAAGAGAGGAGAGTGGAGGGGTGGGGAAGGCACGCGCACCTGGTAGCAAGATAGGAAAGTAGAGGGGATGGCGGGGAGAGCATTGCGTCAGAGAGGAGGGGTGGGGAAGATGTGCGCATCTTTGCTGGGAAATCCTTCCGCGAAGAGTCAGTTACGATTAGTAAAAACTAATTTCATTTTGTTTTTGAAGGAATTTGCTATGGCATGCAGATGATGAATAAGGAGTTGGGTGGTCAAGTTGGCTGTCAAGGAGGCCATGAGGATGGTGCAATCACCATTGACCTGGACAATAAGTGCCTGCTTTTGAAGTGAGTATATTTTTATCATTTTTTACTTTCTCCATATACAAAGTGTATTGTTATCATGAAAAAAATCGAATTCAACATTTTAATGGAAATACATGTTTTAAGGTCCCCTGAACATGTTATGACTATTTTCTTGATGTCTTTGGGTGTGTGTGTCTGTGTGTTTGTCTGTGACCAGGATTTTGTGGGTGCTCTAACTCAAAAACTATTAATCAGGTCAGCGTGAAATTTTATATTTGACATTTTTGTGAAAGGGAGATGTGCTGATTAGTTTTTGGTAAAAATTGGTCAACCAGAAGTGGGTGTTTACTCTTGTCACATCCGTTTTTTCGAAATATTTGCTTTAATATATAATAAATGTAAAAACGTGCTTGAATAAAGTTGTAGATAATTTAATTTTCTACAACCTTTGTTTGCAACAATTTCCCATATAATACATTGTTAAAGAGATATTTGTTCCTTTCTTGGGGTAAAAATAATTATTTGTTATATCATTTAAGCATTATCTTCCACAATTTTGTATCCTTAATAAATGTATAAGTAAAAATATAAATAAAAAAGCTTTAATATATTTTTTTAAAAGATTTTATTAATTTTCAATAATAATGTAAAATAATGTAGAATGTGGAAATTGCTACAAAAGTAAAATAAAGCTAAAAATTGTACAATTTCAATATAGTGAGGAGACTGGTACATAACAAATGTAGCACTCTTAACGGCGGGTGAATCGACACTATCCTCTCAATCATACGCATCTGTATTTTTGCTACCCATGAACAAAACATATCTGCAATAACATGAGATGTAAATTCGAATACTTTTAGGAAGGTATACTGATCCTGGAAGTCGTAACTTGTATAGAAAAAAAATGAAAGCATGTTTATTCTTGATCAACAGTGGGTTAAGATGAAAAATTATTGTAATGGAAAAATATGGCTTTAATGGTAGAAGTGCAAATACATCAACTGTTGCTATGTTAAATGTTGCTTTAATAGCGGTTAGAATGCCATGTAACCTTTATCATATGGCTTTAAATGCCCGCCAACATCACCTATATTTTGTGTACATTTAGTATACACATGGCCAATGAAGGTCAAGTAAGGACTTGGAATTTGATTACCTTATTTTTAGCCTAATGCGTCTCTCATATACAGGGTGTACCAAAATGACTGTATAAGAACCTAACCACAAGAATCCTCGTGAAATGTTATTATGAAAATGTTCTTTGTCAAAATGTCTGCAGAATACGCGATTAAAGTAAATTCATTCATATTCTTTTTTGCTGCACTATTCTGTTTAGGTAAGGTTACATAGAAATTTTTGCTTGTTTCAGATAGCTAGGAATTTAAGCTTAGAAATCTGAGCTCCTTTTATAATCAAATTATCTTCAAATTATTTTGAGTTTGTATAAAGCTTAATATTGATTTATGTTTAAAAAATCTGTGAATAGCATGAGTGTATGGGCAAAATTATAGTACTCTAATTTTGCTTGTATTTTTTCAAACTTTTACCTAGTTTTCTTGGAATATTATGTTTATACAGTGATACCACAAATGTATTATTTTGATTATATTTTTTTATCTGAATTGTTAAAATAATGAGCTATAGTTTTCTTTACTGATTGTTTTTTATTCATAAGTCACTTTTTATCGTTAAACTACATAACTAGTCTATTTCTGTTTATTGGGAATTTTTTTTTCAGAGGTTTGGAGAAAAAGGAAGTTGTGTGTCTAACACATGCAGATAGTATAGAAAAAATTGCCGAGGGCTTCCATGCAATAGCTTGGTCAAATAATATGGTGGCAGGCATTGCAAATGACAAGCTGCATCTCTATGGGGTTCAGTTTCATCCCGAGGTAAGGATTCATTTTATTATCAAGAAAATGCGAGTCTCTATCATTATAAAATGATAATTTGAAACTTACTCCTCTTCAGTATGCTATAAGTAACAAAACAATTATACAAAGTTGAAATTTTTGGGGCTTAAGTTTCCTTATAGGAAAAATGTTTAACAAAGGAGAGTTGATGTAATAAATCAGAAATGAATATATTTTTCAATTGATCCACGTATAGAATTTCCATAATTAAAAAAGTGAGAGAAGTGGTTAAATTTATCAATGTTGATATGGAAAGTGTTAGGTTGTTTTATTAGTTAATTTAAATGTGGTTTATTGAATTTATATTGCTTTTCTTAACAGGTAGATTTAACTATCAATGGCAGGATAATAATGAAAAATTTCCTTATGGACATAGCTGGCCTTACTGGGAATTTCACAATGGCCAGTAGGGAAGCAGATTGTATTGCTGATATAAGAGAAATTGCGGGAACAAGTCAGGTTTTGGTGAGTGATTACTCTTTTAATTATTAATTCCTCAAGTAAACCTCTACAGTGGCTTTTGATAAAATGTTCAATGCATTGCATCAAAGTTGGCTATGAATATTGATGGTGTGGCGCTTAAACTTGCAGTTCTTCGCTGTTTTCACTAAGCTACCAAAATGTGCTGCACTGTGGGCATGTGTCATACTTGAAATATTGTTCCCAAAATAAAATACAGGCATCCCTCATTGTGGTGTGGTTTCGTTATAGTTCTCTCGACAAGTGCTGAATTATTGAGACATTGTTTTGGTCATATATTACAAGCACATTCTCATAACATTTATCATGCCTAATTAGTATTTGTAGATAAGTTATGGCAGCTAATCTACATTAGATTTTGACAATATCAGCAATAATAGATCTTACTTATCCGATTTTGCTGAGACAAGTTACCTTCATTTCTTTTCTTATCCATATATTCTACATGCAGCACTTATTAGCTTCTCCAATAAATTTCATTTGGTTACGAGTTATTTGACAATAATATCCTTGCACAAAAGGGATTTTTGTTTAGCATCATTCTGAGGCCAATTCACATCTAAAAATATATTACAGGCAGTCCTCGACTTTTGGACATAATGCGTTTCTAAAAACATGTCTGATAGTCGAATGTCTGAAAGTCCAGCGATAGATGTACATGTTATAATGGGGGTTCCGTTCCCAGAGAGCCAAAAAATGTTATAAATCCCTAATTATGGAATAAATTTTTTTTTACCCTCGAGTGTTATTCAATGTATACAGCATTTTTAAACATTTAAAAGCTATATTTCCTTAATCACTGTACCTTGCCTTTTTGACATAATTGTTGATTGTGTATTTCCAGCATTTCATACAGGGTCTTTAATTTTATCCTTTTCCTTCACAATTGAATACACCTTCGACTGGTTTAAGTCTACTGAGTGTCCAATTGAGGCTAAAGATTCGCCGCTTTCAGCATGCCTAATTATTTCAAGCTTTTTCTCAATTGTATTAAGTTTATGAGACCTACGCTTCTTATCACTATTATCAGCGCTTTCATTTTTCCTTTTTCCACTCATTTTTATAAAATAATAAAGGCAAAATGCACCAAAATTGTTAAATAATTGCACAAACAAACACTGCTGTACAGACCAAGATGGCGACACTGCTGAAACTGTTGGTGGGCAGGCCATGCGACATGTGGTGACTCGCAAAGTTTGTCATTTCGCCGATGTCCAAAAGACTGAGGACCGCATCTGAAAGTCGATTTAAGGGTGTCAATTTATAATGTCCGAAAGAACGAACGAGTTGTCTGAATGTTGAGTGTCTGAAAGTCGAGGACCACCTGTACATAGTCGTGCATGCTAATGTGTTGAGGTTGTAGCACTGAAGGTACAGCTAGGTCAATTGACAAGTTGTCCACCCTTCATTAACAAGCAAGAGAAAAAATTCCCATGAGAAGCAAACGTAAACTCCCTTCACTGTCATTTTAGTCTTCTGTCTGATGTGGTTTTAGCTGTGTGAATAGTGTGTTGGTGGAATTATTTGTAAACCCTTGTATTATTTGTAATGCATCAAAAGTGTGAAAATACAAGTGCTAAGGATGTTTCTGAAAAGAAACAAAGAAAATTTAGTCGCTTTCAGTTTCGATGAATTGAAGATGAAGAACAACAAGTTGATGTTTGCAAAGCCTTGATCTTAGTGGATCAACAGTGAGATTGATTTAAAAAAATAAAATAAAAATTAAAGTGTGTGGAAAGATAGCAACTCCTTTGAACACTACATAATTAGATTGAGTTAGGTCGTCTCTTATTATGATTGAAATGGAAAGGCTCCTTACGATTTTTATTGAGGTCAATATTCAATGCCGCATACATTTGAGCTTGGCTATTATGCAAGAAAAAGCTGTTGGCCCATATGAAGCATTATAGAAACCTATGTCTGAGATATCAGATGCTATGTCGATCACTGCAAGTAAGGGATGGTTTGAGAGACATAGAAGCATGCCAACCTCCATAACATTGTTGTTCAGGGTGAATCTTCTAATGCTAATCTAGAAGGAGCTTTGAATTTTAAAAGTAAGAATGTGGGTATTATAGAGGAGCGAGGCTATACACCCAAACAAATGTTTAATGTTGATGAGACAGGCTTATATTGGAAGATGATGCCTAACAGGGCTTTGATTTCTAAGGAAGAGAAGTTGGTTCCAGGTTATAAAATTGCAAAAGATCAACTTATTCTATTACTGGGTGGTAATGCTGCAGGTTACTTCAAATTAAAGCCACTCATGCGCGGTTTCTTGAACGCGAGTTATGGAATCGATAGGCCTATGTAGTCAATAAGTTACGAAAAATTCTTAAAAACCGTTTCTGAAACGTTCAATAGCAGTTATAGGTTCCATAACTTATCGATACGTAAGCATATGGTTAAATGATTATGAGTTCCACAAAAATCTAAGATTGCGGATGTTTTATGAAATGATAGGCCTTCCTAGTGTTTTGTTAATTGTAATATTGTTTACAGTGTTCATAATAATGGAAACTGTGTAATTACAACATTACAATCAATAGCAGGATTTTGTCTAGGTTAGAATCATACTATCTGAGATATACTATGCTGAAATAGCAGGCATGTGATTATTTACATTAGTGTGTTATTTCCTTTATTATCAATTACGTTTGTTTTAGTTAATTGCTTAGGTTATTTTAATATCGACTTTATAAATTATTGTTATTTATTTATTTTGCCGTTTCTCTCATAATTTCTGTAAAGGTTACGTTTTGTTCGGTATTCTATTTCTTGCAAAGCTATTGCTATATAAATTTTTGCGCTAATGTGTTTTTTGCGTAATGTTGTATCTAATACCTGGCTAACAAAACTATGAGTGTGGCCTATTATTACTAAAATAAATCTGCATAGCAAGATGTCGAGGTTATGTATGTAAACTGCACATGAAATCATAAACAGTAAAACCTATTAATAGTTACTGCTTTTACTGTTGACTTACATACATTTTACAGCATGGACTTGCCTTCATCATCGTCTTCTTCATCGGATGAAGAAATATTCAATATTTTTTGAGCATTACCAATGCCAAGGCATTTCAGAAATCGCAACAATCCTTTTGAAATCTATGATGGTGATGAGTTTAAGGCTCGATTTAGATTGTCAATGGAAATTGTAATGGACCTTCTTCATGAAATTGGGCCTAACCTAGAACCAACAACCAATAGGAACATGTCAATCTCTGCATGTAGTCTATTACTCATTGCGTTGAGGTTTTATGCCACTGGGACTTTCCAAATTGTAATAGGAGACAATTTTAATGTCCATAAATCTACAGTATGCAGAATCTTAAGGAGAGTAACCCATTTTATAGCTCTGCTATGTCTGCAGTATATATACATGCCAAGGAATAATGAAGAGGCAACAAATGCAAAAGTCATGTTTTTCAACATTTGAAGATTTCCTGGTGTATTAAGATGCATTGATTGTACCCGGGCGGTGATCAAGCTGAACTGTATAGGAATAGAAAGGGGTATTTTTCACTGAATACACAAATAGTATGCAGTGCAGACTTGAGAATTTGCGATATTGTTGCTTGCTGGCCTGGATCAACACATGATAGCACCATTTTTAATGCATCCTACCTTCGTGCTCAGTTTGAGGCAAGGGAGCTTGGTAATGGGCATCTGCTTGGTGATAGTGCATATGCATGCAGAAGTTTTCTTATGACACCTCTCCTGAACCCTGCAACTGAAGCTGAGCACAGATACAATGCTGCTCATATTCATTCACGCAACACAGTTGAGAGGTCCATTGGTGTCTGGAAGAGGAGGTTTCCTTGCTTAGCCTTGGGGATGCGAACGACTATAAACACTACATTAGCTGTGATAGTTGGTACAGCAGTGCTTCACAACATTGCTCTAAACAAGGGAGATGATCTACCTGAGGACCAAGGTGATATTCCACTTCATGACCCGGATATGCCAGATGGATTTCAAAATCAAGATATTAGAGGGAATGCAACTTGAACAGCTTTATCATCATCATCATCATGCTTCTGTCCGAAGACAGGTTTTAACTGAATCGCTGCCTCCATTTCTCTCTCTCCCTAGAAGCCACTTTTATATCTCTATAAGTATTATATCCCTGCTTTATATTATCTAATATTCCTATTCTTTTTCTCCCTCTTCCTCTTCTTCCACTAATTTTTCCTTCTAAGATCGTCCTTTGTAAACACTGTCTTCTCAATATGTGCCCTATCCAATTTGCTTTTCTTTTCCTGATTGTTTTTATTAGCATCCTATCTTCTCCCACCATTTCTAATACTTCTTCATTTCTCTTCCTCTCTGTCCATTTCACTTTCATCATTCTCCTCCATACCCACATCTCAAAACTTTCTAAATATTTTTCCTCCTTTCTCCTTATCGTCAACGTCTCTGCACCATAAAGAGCTATGCTCCATATGTAGCATTTATCTAATTTCTTCCTTGTTTGTAAATTGTTGTGAGAAGCTCCTTCTTCTCGTTAAATGCTGCTTTTGCCATTGCAATCCTACTTCTGATGTCCTGTGTACTAGTTCCATCCTGCACTAAAATACTGCCAAGATATTTGAAACTACATACTTGTTCCAATTTTTGGCCATTTACCATTATATTTAATTCTTTATGTTCCTTTGAAACCACCATGACTTTCGTTTTTTCAGCATTGATCTTCATTCCATATTGTTGGCCAACCTCCACTAGTCTGTCTGTCATCCTCTGAAGCTCTTTCTCGTCTTCTGCTATTAATCCTTGATCATCTGCATATTTAATGGTGGTAATACTTGCACCTCCTATCTTAAATCCTTTCTCTTCCCTCAACGCTTCTTCTGTTATTGTTTCTGCATAAATATTAAATATCGCTGGTGAAATAGGACATCCCTGCCTCACTCCCCTCCCTATTGAAGTACTTTCTGTTTCTTCTCCTTCAACCCTGACTCTAATCTTTTGATCAAAGTAAAGGTTTTTAAGCAGTCTTTTATCTTTCCAATCTATTCCAATTTTGTTTAAAATACCCAGCATTTTATCCCATTTTACTCAGTCAAAAGCTTTCTCCCAATCTACAAAACAAAAATACATATCTTTATTGACTTCTAGCGCTCTTCTATCATCCTCATACATCCTATAGCATCTCTAGTCCCTCTTCCTCTTCTGAAACCAAACTGATTATCTTGCAGCTCCTTTTCTATTTTACATTCAATTCTTTTGGTTATTATTCTAGTTAGAACTTTAGCTGTATGAGAAATTAAACTTACTGTTCTGTAATCCTTACAACATTTTGCATTGTTCTTTTTCTCCAGTGGTACCATAACAACATCTAAAAAATCTTCAGGCCTATGCCAGTATCATATACTTGGTTAAAAAATTTTGTTAGTTGCTTAACTGCTTTCGACCCCAAAACCTTAAGAACGTCCACTGGTGTATCATCACTCCCAACAGCCTTCCTTCTTTTCATGTCATCAATTGCTCTTTTAACTTCAGGCTCGAGAATACTTGGTCCTAGCTGATCTTTTTCCACATCCTCTTTTTCATTTAATTCAATATTTCTTGGCTTTCCTTCTTTGTCATACAGCACCTCAATGTATTCTTTCCAAACATTCTTTACATTGTCTGGCTCCGAGACTATTTGACCACTTTTGTTCATGATTCCTTTACGTCCTATCTTTCTTGCCTTTTTCTTGAATAGTTCCTTTGCTTTGCTATACATGAGATCTGTTCTACAAATTCTTTCATACTCGACAATCTCCTCGCATTTCTCATTTATCCACTGTTCTCTGGCCTTATCTGTTTCCCTTCTTAAAGCATTATTTAACTCCTTGTACTTTCTTTGGCCTTCTTCAGTGTTTATGTTCTTCCTCTTTCTCCGCTCTTCCATTTTTTGGAGCATGGCTGCTGTGATCGAATGTTTTTTGTTTCTTTCACCCGTTATCTTTCCTACCTTCTTTTCCATAACATCTTTAATGTTGCTATGGATGTATCTCCACTCCTCATCTACATTCTTCCTATTTTCTTCAGCTATCTCCCCCAACCTTTCCTCCAGCTCTATCATGATAGCCTCCTTGTTTTTAAGGAGTTCCTCTAAGTTCCATTTCTTGTTAACTCTTATGTTTCTCTTAACGCTCTTCAGTCTACATTGTGTATTTGCCACCAAAAGGTTGTGGTCGGAATCGATATCTGCCCCTGGTAATGTTTTCACATTTTTAATGCTATTTCTAAATCTTTCATTGACTAGTATGTAATCTATCTGGTATCGTCTCTGGTCTCCTGGGCTTCTCCATGAGTAAAGTCTCCGCTGGTGTATTAGTTACAATCAATCTATTTCTATGGCAGAATTCCACAAGTTTATCCCCTCTTTCATTTCTCTTCCCTAGCCCATATTTTCCCACTATGTTATCTTCCTGTCCCTCTCCGACTACACTGTTCCAATCTCCCATTACTATGGAGTTGACCCTTCCTTTTCCCTCCTCCTCCAATATCTCCATAACCTGTTCATAGATTTCATCTACTTCGGCGTCACCAGCATTAGCACTTGAATTATAAGCATTTCCACTGGCTCCATCTGAAGTTTTACGGCTATTAATCTATCATTAACTGTCATTACCTTGCTAATTCTTTCAGCTATCTCTTTTCTCATTATAATCCCCACCCCCCTTTCCTTTTTCTCTCCTCCCGAGTAAATAATCTTAAATTCGTCTGAATTTATCTCGCCTTCTCCTTCCCACCGAACTTCACTAAGACCTACTATACCTACATTATTCCTTCTCATTTCCCTTTTTAAGTTCTCTAGTTTACCCCCTGAATTCATAGTCCTAACATTCCATGTGCCTATTCTTAATTTCTCACCACTTGCTTTCCTATTAATGTTACATTTCCTCTGTGCATCCCCTAAGGTAGTCCCCACCTGGAGATCCAATTGGGGGACTATTTTACCTCCGGAATATTTTACCCCAGAGAGATCCATAGAGGTATTTGCAGCTTTTCAGCCTATCATGGGATATATAATGAGGTAGTTTCCCCTTGCTTTCCTCATCGCAGTTTCACAGAGTGATTACCCATCTGTAGCTGTTCAGATCCACATGATCACCACCTACAGAGGTACTGAGCAAGCTGCTGCCCTTGCACAGGGGGATGTAAAACCCCCAAGACTGCTTCTTAGTCTGACTCTACCCCTCAGACCTTTCCGGCTTTGATGGTCCTACCAGGATGATGGTCCTACCAGGAGAATTATCTCCCGCCGGCATAGCTCTTTGGTTCATAAGAGTACACAAACCCTCCCACCTCTCTAAGGTTATGCAGTCCTTAGGGAGGGGAACAGCTTTAATTAACACATATTTTAGTTGATTAAATTAAAGGTAAATTTTTTATTAAAAAATGAAATTTGTTGTGAAATGTTACTGGTAGCAACTAATGAAACAGTCAATTTTCTAGTATGCAGTTAATCATAACATTTTCGAAGCAGGTAGTTAAAACACAATATGAATGAAACTCATTAACTTAATACTTTCATTATGAGAATAAAAACATAAGATTCGTAAAATAACAATATATAACAGATGCACTTAAATCTAAAAATAATTCTATACTTATAATTAATCTCCATCTTCAATGCTGTAATCTAAACTTTTCATTTCCTTATACTGAAGGAGTTTCATTTTCAGGTCTGTTTCCTTATCTGTGGAGCTACAGATTCTTTATGCTCCAGATTTTTTCTCTCATATATGCTGAATCTACAGATGTTTTAAAGAAAACATCATATACAAATGCTCGGCTTTTTCAATTTGTAATGAAATAAATTAACTGAAATTATGATGCTACAAATTACGCTATATTCAATCATTTGTAACAATTTCTGCTAAAAAAAATAATTTGTGCTGTAGAATAATTTGGGAACAGAAGAAGCTCATTCCAAGGCTGCAGTGAGGAATTGCTTATCTTCAAGTTATATAACGGCTTGCATATTTCCATTTAATGCAATATGTGATTAGATGTTTTCCTTTATATTTCGTCCAAGATTTTGTATACGTTTGATTTAAAAATGTCACATTGTGCACATTGTTTATAACATTTCCCTATTATGATTTATTCAAATTAAATTTTATGAAAGAAAATGAAGTGATTACTTAAACTTTATTAAACATTGTGTTCATATGAAGACCACTGATTAAATATTTATTTTCCTTAAATATTTCATTTGATTCATAATAAAAAATACCTCAACGGGGAGTCTAATTACAATTATGTACTCCTTATACAGCTCCTTTGGTTTGCATCAATAAATTTTTACTATTTCCAAAAATCGAATGTTATCATTTTGTTCAAAAAATAGAATTACTATTTCTAGTATTCCTTGAATATGAATAGCTGAAACAGAATTTAGCATTCAAATATGCCTTGTACAGATATTTCTAAAGATTCT
Organism: Tanypteryx hageni; assembly: GCA_028673005.1. Lineage (NCBI taxonomy): Eukaryota > Metazoa > Arthropoda > Insecta > Odonata > Petaluridae > Tanypteryx > Tanypteryx hageni. The sequence goes on along the minus strand of CM054120.1, from coordinate 62,280,593 downwards.
ATAACCTAGAAATTTTTCTCAGTGACAATCACGGTGTATCACGATTAGTAAACAACGAAAAAATTGACGATCGATATTCATTTTCTGCTATATGACATTTGTCACCATCTAGCGGCTATACGAGAAGCACGTTATTGGACCAATTACTATTGAGACATAAGTTATGGAGAGAAAAGTGTCTAGAAACCCGACTTGAGTTATGAGTTCCGTAAATTTATTATATTATACTTATTTATTATACTTATCGGTTCCATAACGTACTCTTGATGCAACCGGGCCTTAGTCTACCATTCAGAGAATCCTAGGACTTTAAAGGGGACTGTGAAATCAAAGCTTCCTGTAATTTGAAAGGCAAACAAAAAGGCTTGGGTGACAATGACTCTTTCTTAGGATTGGTTCACTGAATATTTCTGTCTAGCAGTAGAGAGATATTGTGCATCCAAACATCTGTCCAACAATGCTCTTCTCATTTTAGATAATGCACCAGCATATCCAACCTTCCTAGATGGTCTAAGTAGCAATATCAAAGTTGTTTTCTTCTGCCCAAATACTACCTCTATCTTACAACCAATAGCTGCTTTTAAGGCCTATTACATTAGGAAAACATTTACCCAAGCTGTCAAGATCACAAGTGCTAATGAAAGAGCATCATCCTTCAAAGTATTTTGAAGATCTTAAAATATAAAAGAGGCAATTGATAACAATTCTAGTGCTTGGGATGAGGGGAAACATAAGACCATGAATGGGGCATGGAGAAAGCGTTAGGAAGACTGTGTTCGGGATTTAAATAATTTGAAATACCAGTTGAGACCATTCTGGAAAACACTGTTGGGCTTGGCAAATTAATAGGCTTTTGATGAACTTAAGACTCAAGACATTTAGGAGCTTATGGCCTGCTAAAGGGAGGAACTGACCAATTAGGAACGTGTGAAAATGGAGGAGGGACCTGTTGAGGAAGTGGAAGATGATGAGAATGAGAAATATGCCCGATTCTTAACAACTAAAGGCATGGCTGAGGCTTTCCAACATTTTGAATATTTCCTTTCTTTCTTCTGTAAAAATGACCCAGACATTGATAGAAGCTCACAAGCTGCAAGAGATCAGGAGAATGCTACAGACTCCTTTATAATGAGAAGAAAGAAATTGTGCGGATATCTAACTCTCGATTCTTTCTTGAGCAAGAAGTCTGGCTTCCTGCAAGAGGAGATCCCCATTTCTTATTATATTAATTCCCAATTTCTATTGTTTAGGTAAGATAAAATGCTGTATATTTTTATATGTTCTTCCATTTTAATTGTTTCTCTGACTTAAGTCCAAAAATATACTTGTATCGGGAGATCATTGGAATTGAGAGTTGGTTGGAAGTACAGATTAAATCTATTGAAATTTGTTTTTATGAGAAAAAATTCCTCGCTTAATGCTGTTTAAGTTAGTGGTGTTTTTCAGGAACCAATTAAAAGCATTAAGTGAGGGATGCCTGTATCTGGTGGTTTTGAACCCATCTACTTCAAAGCTGTTAACTTTTGGTCCTTTGGTTTTTATGTTACCTCAACTTTCTTTTAATTAGATTAATTTTATACGTACATGACAATTTTAAATGCTTTCTTATGTATTATTTTATAGTATCCTTCTGAGTACTTTCAGTTTCTAATTTCGCAGACTTATTAATTATATTTTTGAAGTATTGTCTTAAATGCCTGGCAGTCATCTCTAGAACTATAGATGATTAAATGATGTTCATAATATTGTCCTACTAACACTTTGAAGGCAATGTTTATTGTGGATGCTTTGGTAAACTTCCAATCCATTTTTCATGTTTAACTAGCAGATTAAAATGTTGTACTATTTATCAAGTTGGAAATTCTTTAATCTTGCATTTGCTTACAGTTACTAGCTAGTGGTGGAGTTGACTCCACTGTGTGTGCAGCTCTGCTCAGGAAAGCATTACCAGAGGATCAACTTATCACAGTACATATAGACAATGGATTTATGAGAAAAAATGATCGGACTGATGTGGAACAGACACTCAGAAAAATATGTCCAAAGCTCAAAAGTAAGCTTGTGCAAACTATGTATTACTCTATGTTTATCTCTCATCCATTTCAAGCATGATTCACATTTTCTTAAAAGCAGAAATTTGCTAATACAGTGGCGCAGCTAGTAATTTACCTTGGGGATGGCAAATAATAAAAGGCATTTTTACAGAAGGCAATCTTCATCTTATTTTTCTTTGATAATTTATAATAATAACTCATAAACATCGCTATAAAATTTAAAATCATAGCAGTCATTTAATAAATAAATTTTAGTTTCAAGTTAAAGTAAATTAATGCAAAGGCAACTGTATCTCAAAGTATTTGCGATATTGTTTGGCCAAATACCCAGCTGCCCCCCCTTGGCTGTACCACTGTGCTTATAGCAATATATTTATTCCGCGGGATACAAAGTACAATATTACCGAAAATCTCGGAATATGCATTTTACCCAAACATGCTGCACGTGGAAAGTGAAGAAAAATCGCGACTTTTGAACCGAAATAAACGCCACCAAAATGTTTCTTACAATAGAATTATTGGAATAGGAGAGTAAACTGTGACGATGCCTTGATATCCATCAAATTACAGAATTTTTCTCACAGGCCCCTGGCGCTACTATAACTCCATCATAAATAATAATAACATTTCTTTGCCTTTTTATTTGTTTCGGTGATTATGTTATGTTTTTGTACGTCACATACTGTTTTTTGAATCTCCTGGCCATTTAGCAAAGTCATAGTGAATTTCAATGATTATTTCACATTTTTGGTTTTTCCAATTTTGTTTATTCGCATATAAGCCACATCCTTGTTTTGGAGATGACAATTTTGGGAAGAAAGTGCAGCTTCTATGTAAATACGGTATTAATAATAATATTATTATTATTAATAATTTAATATAAAATTATATAAACTTATTTTTTATAATATTATTTCAGACCAATCATACACACAAAGTTTAATTGTTTATTAAAAATTTCTTTTGAATATGCCATTTACTGTCTGCTTTAGAAGTTTTTCCATGCTTTTTACTTTTATGCCTTAACCAAAAATGGAAACAAACTACTTGATGTAATTTTTTTGTGCAGTGCTTTCCTAAGTAAACAGTAAAGGAAAATTAAACAAAAAGTAAGTTAACCTTGCTACAGCAAGAGTTAGAAGGATGTTTTCTTAAAAATTTTCAGGGTTCGTCAGATACAAAAATAAATTCTTTGTCGCACCCTTTATTATTATTATTTATATTACTTATTATTAATATTGTTGGAATGTAGATGCCAAGAAAAAGGGGACCAGGCTAGAATACTGAATCGATTGGTGAAACAACGAAGTCTCTAGGTGCTTTTGTTTACAAGTTAGTGACAGACAGATGGGCAGAGGAACCTCCTAAAGAAAACGTGCACAATGAGACGAAATACTAAATTGAATGAAGATAAACAAAGCCTGTAGCTGCTTTCATTTAGGAGGGGTTAGCGTATCAGCCAGATGGACGAATCAAATGCATAATGCATTTTTTTGAAAAACTGCTAAAATATCTGGAGGCTCTTTATTACCAAGAAATGATGAAGCCTTTGCATCATTGTGCAACATCACACTGGAAGCACTTGGACATTTGATATCATATAATAATAATAAATTTATTAATCCATACTATGTTCAAAACATTAAAGTAGGTTTGAGGAAAAAATGACCTATTCAGGTTCCGTTTTGTCTACTGTTAAATGGAACTCCTTGATGTTGTATATCTTTTATATATATAATGAGCTATGTTTGTGATTCCATGAAGCCTGACTACATGCATCACCAGGGGCATATTTCTTATAGTGCTATTCTGGAGAAAGACTATTACATTTTTGAAGGGGAGGAGAGTGAGAAATGTAGTTTTAATTTAATACTTTTTCAATGTTTACCCATCATTTTTGACAGAATATTTAACAGAAAACATAAATATTCCTGAGGATGATGTATTATTTCAAAGTAAATCAGCAGTATGGTACATTTGTTTCAATATTATAAATAACAAACTGTTATTTATAATCTAGTTGCATATGGAACTGAACATTAGTTTTTAAAATTACTTGCATAGTTCTTTTCTATGAACTTCTGATTTAATTGGCTTATTTTTGTTTTCTGGGAAAAATGACAATCTATGAATTATAATAGCTTTTGATGTTTTTTCAATGTTTCAGTAATAAATGCAGCTCAACAATTCTATTATGCAACAACCACAGTACCAATGGATAAAAAGGATCCTAAATCAAGGAGGAACATAACTAAAATGCTTTGCATGACCACTGATCCAGAAGAGAAACGGAAAATTATTGGCGATGTCTTTGTACAGGTGAGTCATTCTGTTTAAAATTTTCTAAGATTATATGCAACTGTTGAAATAATTGACATCTGTGTAATATATTATTGCAGAATGATACTGTTTATCTTCCTCCATATATCTGATGTGATATTTCTGGAAGGCAGATTTTTGTATTTTCAAACTTATATGTGGTGAACTTAGAGCATTTTAGGAGTTTAATAAAGATTACTTATTTAACTTCCATTTTCTTAAATATTTAAATTGTTTGTTGGTGAATTTAATTTCAAATTACTGTGATAATCTCGCAATATATGTAGTTATTTTATGTGCTAGAGATTGTGGACCTTTGTGAGAAAGTAGGCATACCCTATTTACTCGCGTAATTGTCCCGCTTTTTTTGCATGATTTTTTGCACTAAAACAAGGGTGAGGCAAATACCCACTTTTCCCCTAAAGTATGAAAGTGGTCATACCAGAAAAAATCTTTTATTTCCTCATAATTCATGTGGGGCAATCACACGAGTAAATACAATATATCTAATACCTTGGCAGTCTTATACACTTTCCATCCTGATCCACCCAAGAGTCATTCCTTGAGGAGTTTGACTTTTTAGAGGTCTCAATGAGCCTAGTATTTAGCTGCTGAAACGTTATTTTTTAGAATTTTTGTTTCCAGGCTTTGAAACGTGGAAAAATTGTGTTAGTTAATTACAGTGACTATGAATTTTCTTATGACCTTTGAAATGATATGCATTCATGTGTAAATGATGCCATTTAAATTTTTAAATCAATTTCTTTAAATTTAAATAGCAATGTCTTGTAAATTGATTATCACAAACAGTTTTTTCAAGTTTGATGTTTCATTCTTTATACAAAAAAGCAAATGCTTACTTATATTGTAAGGCAAAAAATTGAATTTCTTGCACGTCTTTACAAAAGGCTTAATTATATTTTAGGGAAATCAGTGGCACATTCTCCTAAAAGATAATTTTGTGACAGGAGATCACTGTTCAATACAGAAGTTCTTCTCATTTCCTTTTTAGCATAATTTAACATATAACAATCTTTTCAAATGTAATTGTATTCATAGTTTATCTTACTATTGCATTGGTAGCTTCCATCTTGTTACTTGACATTTATAATTGAGTACCAATATTTCTCAAGATTAGCTTTATTCGATTTTTTTAATGTATTGTTCACCTCCCTCAAGGCAGGTGACTATTGTGTTGTTTATGTCATCAGTTGTTCCATTCCTCAATGTACACATGTATATTAGGAGAATATTTATAATTTTTCAGATCTATTATTTCAGGAAATTCACATAGGAAGTACAATAAACCCTGCTTTATCATCTTTAATTCACAAAGCATGAATTTGATTGATTACTCTCATAAGCATTAATCTAGTTTTTTATAAGTTAAGACTGTTTTTGTTAAATTGACTAGTACAAACTAATATTGTGAAAAAAAACTTTGTGAATCAATCTTTTGGTGAGATAATGATAATACAATGCACCCAAATAAATTGAAATTTTTGAAAAGTAAAAAAAAGTGGAGGTATACAAATTTATTTTTTATTGTTCTGCCATATTTATTTTGATTTGAGTTAGTTCTGCAGATCCCACTGGAAAATGTATTTTTTATTTATTTATTTTAAGTTTTTATTATTTGAAGCAGCCATTTACTAATTTTTGGTAACAGATACTTCGAATATCACCTCAAAATTACTCTACATCAGAAGCATGTCTCACATATATATGTAATTTCCTTAGTTCACTATTAATATTTCATTTCAGAATCTATGTAATTTCTATTCATGTTATGCTTTTTATTAAAGAGTAACTATCATTTTATTTTTTGTTTCAAATTTCATTTTATTTATTCAAAAGTTCACTGTATTCATGCCGGTTAGGTAGCAAATGAAGTGATAGCAGAAATGGATCTCAAAGCAGAAGATGTTTTCCTGGCCCAGGGAACGTTACGCCCAGATTTAATTGAATCCGCATCTGCCCTAGCAAGTGGAAAAGCCGACACAATCAAAACACATCACAATGATTGTGATCTAATTCGTAGACTCCGTGAAGAGGGACGAGTAGTGGAGCCCCTTAAGGACTTTCACAAGGATGAGGCAAGTTTGTGGAATTCATGATCAACTCCAGTTTAGCAAATCTTCCAGCAGAGATGCTTCTTTCATTTATCATGTCGAGAAATTTAGTTAGTATGTTGAGGATTGACAAAAGAGGTTCCTTACAGTGTTGATGCAGTAGCTAATGTTTTTTATGATGTTATAAACCATTAGAGAGTATGCCTTTTTTTAATACTTTATTTATTTTTAGTATGATTTGCATAAAATGGAATGCATGGTGTTCAGAGGTAATGCTTGAGAAATTATGAATTAAGTGCACTTGAATTAGACTACCATAGTGGTTGTAGTTATGTTTTGCCGTGAGGTAACTGAATCAAATCTTAACAATGTTTGGGCATGTATTTCTCAAAAATAAATATCTCCAATGTCAAATTACTAATTCATATTAGATATTTCTTTACCATTTGGTAGATTAGAAATAATGCCTAATAAATAAGATGGTAGATCTTAGGATTGTCAGAAATACTAATCTTTGATTTCATCTACTAATCATATAAGAATATATACCCTTTATTCATTAAATAGCACTTTTATTTTTGGATAAGTCAATAAATGTAATTCCATTTACCTGTTTATTTGTAATGACTGTTACTTTTCTGTTGACCAAGCAATTGGTAATTATCATGCATTTTATTATTACTCAACTGAATTCTGATTTGCATTTCCCAATAAGTGGCATGGAATGGTTTTAATCTGAAATATTTTAGCTTCAGCAAATGTTTCTAATTTTTTCGGAGTTTCTACTTTGGTGATAGATAACACTAAAGTTGATAGAATGAGTAATGTCAATTGGTAGAATATTCGCATGCAACTTTTAAGTGTCACATCCTTAATGATGTTTGCAAAATTTGCTTTGTATTTATTTCAAGTTCAAATGTTGGACTAAATTATTTTTTGGTGCTGAGATTTGACTGCTGGGTTGGCATTTTTAAATATTCTCTTTATCACTATATCTTGTCTTCATAGTTTGGTTGAGCTTGTATTATGCACAGATTTGTATCTTGTCACAGAAATAGTTGTCATACTTAATTTTCTAAGCCTCAGATGTAATTTAAATATCCTGTTAAGCACTCAGAATAGCTGAATTATATATTTTTGCAATTTCATTGAATAATTTTGCTTCACTTATTTATATTATATAAAATATTTTAAAGTTTCAATATCAACTCCAAAATTGTAAAAGTTAATTTTAGTTGACAGAATTATCCTGAATGGCATAGAATGTGAAGTCTGCAACAGTTTTTAATCACAATCAAGTCTGAGCAGTGCTTTTAAAAAGTATATTTATTTTTGTTGTATTTCATGCATTTATTCTTGTTTTTGATGATAATATGGTTGGGTTATTGCAGGTTCGTGCATTGGGAGTCACTCTGGGTCTGCCTCCTGCAGTGGTCAATCGCCATCCTTTCCCAGGGCCTGGTTTGGCTATACGAATCCTGTGTGCTCAAGAACCATTTATGGAGCGAGACTTTTCTGAAACACAGCTACTCATTAAAGTTATTGCAGAATATGACCAAATGCTACAAAAAGTGAGTTGAATAGTTTTTCACATTGAAAAACAGTAGCTGTTTTGTTTTAAGAAAAGAGAAAATTTAAAGCACATGAGAACTATCGGTATTCAGGCCAGCAAGATGATTTTTTATTTGCTTGTGTACTTGGAAGAATTAAAAAATAATGGTTAAGGCTATTTTAATACTCTCAAAGTAATATTTTAAGTGGATGATGGATGTTTTATTTGAGGGTGAACCCTGGCCACAAGAAGGAAAACGGGTAAATAGTTCCATTGGTCTATTTCTCTGCTAAAACGTGGAGTGACTAGTTTAGGAATTTCCTTTGTTAACCCTAATGGGAAGAATTTCTTAAGGTATAATGCGGTGTTCAGATAAGTGGAGAAATTCGCCGAAAACATCACTCAAGGCCATATATTAATAATAGGGTTGATATTGGGTGTTCTATCTTTGGTCTTATTTTTTGCCTTCCACCTTCTTCATATTGTCCTCATGCTCAAGTGAAGCACTGAAGGATTCATGTCCTCAAAAGAATATCTTTTGCACAAAACGTCCTCCATTCCCCCTTGATCCTTTTCTAGGATCTGTAAAATGAATTGGATCACCTAGGTATTTTCATACAGTCAAACCCCGATTTATTGCCACTGTTTGTCCATCACTGACAATGGCACTGAGTCGGGGATGGTGATATATGCTTGCTCTATGTAATCATACTGTGGTAGTTATGTTCACAACGATTCATGGGTGGTATGTGGGATGGCACTGCCGTATTTACCTGAATCCAAGATGAGGTTTTGTTTGCAAATTTCCGCTTGCGAAAATCGAGGGTCATCTTAAATTCACATACAAAGTGTTATACCGTCAGTATGTCTCTTGGTAAACTCATTGCGCGTAAATTGAGCGCTCGACAAATTCGTTGTGAAACAAATTGGAAGGTAACACACCATGACTGGTGTATGGCAGGAGAGGGCTGGGAGCTATGAATTGATGCACAATGACTTTGTCATGCACTGTATTGATGCATGATGAATTTTTCATGCAACAAATTGATGCACGGAGAACTAACCACAACGAGTTGTCATAGAAGTATGGTTACGTGTTTGATGTTTTTTTAAACAAATGAAACATAAGATAAAATAATTGTGTCCACTAAAATTTTTCATTTCAAACACGATCTGGATTTCAATTAATGCAATTAATTTTTAAAAATATATAAAATTGTTTTTTTCTCAAATTTGTAACAAACAATTTCAGTTGATGAATGAACTAGTATACCTATACTAAATATGTGTGTTCGAAATATACACCAAATACATTCAGCGAGAAATTAGACTATAAAATCTTTCTGTTATGACAGTCTGCTAAAAGGGGGGAATCATCTTAGATTCGGGGTCGTCTTTGATTCAGATAAGTACGGTATATAGGGGGGTGCTATTTGGGGTCTGACTATATTTAAACTCTCCTATAACTCATATACGTGGTCAGAATAATCTGAGAGAAATCTGTTGCAGTGAAAATCACTCGGGCCACAGTTCAGATATGGAAAAACTTCCACAACCACTGAAGAAGGCCCAAAGCTCTCACTTACGTCCACTTAGTCCCAGATAAAGCTTATGTATTGTCTTTAGCTCAATAAAGATATCTATACATCCAAATCCTGACCTTAAATAGCTTTATAGCTGAGACTGGAAGCCGTAGAGGCAGTGTAATAATTGCAGAAATGCGAAATGCAGTCAAATACATAATCCAAGCAGGATATTAGGATGAAATCTTCACTAAAAGTATTTTCACCATTTGAAAAAACATTTTATATGCAGGATGTATTGGGCTAATAATAATAGTACAAGATTTTGTCGCAGGCTCATTTTTCCAAAGTATTTTTTAGGCTGCTTATTATTGTTTCTAATCTATTGACTGTTTATATGTATTCACAAAAAATAAACCATGTTATGATGGAGTTATTTAAGGATTATCGTGTAATTTTTTTAATGTACATTCAAACCCGATTTAGTTCCATCCCCACATACTGCCAATGAATCATTGTGAACAGTACTTCCATCTTATGATTACATGCTTATATACTTTGATTTACCGCCACCTTCGCTTTAATGGCAATGTCAGTTATGGACAAACAGTAGCACTAAATCAGTGTTAGGCTTGAATTCAGTTGACCATTTCAGTAATGAAAACCAGCAAAAAAATATTATTTCGTTAAAACATGAAAATCGTTATTTTACAAATACATTGGGAAGAATTTCTCAAAACTAATTTATAAGATCATTTTTCATGTGCATAGTTCATAAGTTAAATTTGGCAAAACTGCCTCCTCTTCTTTTAATGGCCACACTAGTCAAAATTTGCTGTCTGTTTATGATAAAAAACAATACAGGTTTACCTAAGGTTTAACAGTTAATGCTTTTTATTTAACATTAATCCTAAAATTCTCTCCTTAGAAAGGGAATGTTGTGGTTAGATGAAATTCTTGTCTGATATGATAAATTATTATTTTTTCCTAGCTATATATCAATACTCAAAATTCTTAATTATTGCAGAAACATGCCCTTCTTGTTCGAATAGCTAATATCACTACGGAAGAAGAGAGATTAGAGTTACAGAACATTACAAGGAAGCAACCCTGGGCTGCAACCTTGCTGCCTATTCGTAGTGTTGGAGTTCAGGTAACAATTATATTATATTACCTGTAAAAAGATATCAAAGGAGAGCAAAGTTACCATGTTTGCATCTTTTTATATCACGAATACAAATTTTTATGAGTTGAATTTCAGTTCCTTTGCTTAACCCTGTATTTGGCAGCCTTGTTCTCAAATAATTTTTCTATAGGCTTGGATGCAAAATATTTTATTAAATCATACCCTTGGGATTATCATGTGGCCAGTTCTAAATTTAAGGAGTCAAGGCTCCACTAAAATAGGTAAAATTTATGTAGAATGAGAGATAAACTGGATAAGCTAATGAAAATGAGAAAGGTCAAATGAGGTATAACTTGAAGACAATGCTGACAAATAAAGGGTTCTATGTAAATTTTAAATCAATTTTGTCATCAGTCACATATTGTAGACCTAGAATTATATTTTTCAAATGACTGTTATGAAGGGAAAAATAAAATAATTGAAAGTGTACTACTAATATGTACTCTGAGTAACACTTCATTAAAAATTTTTAATATTTTTACAAATTTTATTCAGTCATTAATTTTTGATTTGGCAATGCTAGTATATCAAAAATTTATTGTTGTGACAGACATAATACCATAATATGACAGCAGAACAGTACTTAGTAGTATTATTTTAAAAACATTATACATTATAATTTTCCACTAGTTTTAACCAATTACCAACTTAACATTCATATTTATATAATTTGTCATTTGAAACTTCATACTACATAAGCCAATTTCTTTTGTGCAATATTTTTTATCCATATAGCTTGACATCAATAAAAAATTCATTCTTGAATTTTTTGTGATTATAGGGTGATTGTCGCTCATATAGTTATGTAGTAGCCTTATCAACAGATGAGGCTTGTGAAGAAAGTTGCTTCATGGGAGGAGCAAGTTATTGGGAAAACATGCATTTACTTGCTAAGTTAGTGCTTCGTCTCTGTCCCAATATAAACCGTGTGTGTGCTGTTCTTGGACAAATGGTTCGGGAGCAGGTCATTGACATAACACCTACGTATTTGACTCAACATGTAATCGGTACACTTCGCCAAGCTGATCATGTTGCCAATCAGGTAAGTGCTATAAAAATTTATTTCTTTGAACTATAATTGGTTTCAGTTTGGGTCAAATCTTAATATAATTATAGTATATTTTCTTTTTTTTGAACCCTATAGACATTGCAGTATAACGGCTGATTCCATTTTTGGTAAAATAATAAATGTATATACTTTTTAAAATGTTGAATTATCCAACGAATTGCTGCTTCATAGCTGCTTGAATCCTTTTTCTTTTCTTATACTGAAAAACTGTCATGCTATGGTTTCTCAGTCATTTTACTGTGTTGCTATGTCAGAGTGCACATTTACCTTTAGAGGATAGCTGTGACATCAAACAATATCATATTGATATTGCCAGCTGGCATGAGAAAACTTTTGAAAGTTATTTTTGATAGGTAGATGCCATGCCATATTTTACACATGATATGCAGCAAGTAATGGCAAAGTTGAGCCAGACTCAACAAATAAGTGCAAAGGATCAAAAAATAAATAAATTGCTTTAGCATTAGTATTTATCTTGAATCATATTCTTATTCACCATTATGGAATAAACATAGTTTTTCTGTGATTTCAGGTGCTAGCAGCTGCAGACCCATACTTTAAGGTATCTCAAATGCCAGTTATTCTGATACCAATACATTTTGACCGAGACCAAACCACCCGCCTTCCATCATGTCAACATTCATGTGTAGTTAGACCTTTCATAACAAGTGATTTCATGACAGGTCATCCCGCTATCCCAGGGAATAGCAGAGATGGGCTTTTGCCGGATGTAAGTTATTATGCCATTTTCGTGGTTATTGTTATTATTTTGGTCGTACCCTGTAAAATCTCGATTACCAACCTGCATGTGTCATTAAAATTTATGCTCGATTTAGAATTCATTTTATTACCCAGTGATTGAGTAATCACTGTTAAATTCGAGTAATTACCATATTAACCCAAAAGGAAGACGACTTTGAATTTAAGACAACCACAATAAAAACCAGTCTATTCAGGAAAAAACTCTATAATACCAATTTTTAAAATAACATACGGTGGTAACATTGTGCCATTTGCTAACACTGTCAGCATTACAGTAATGTGCATTTTTTCTTTCTATGAAGTTTTAATAATGACATTTTTGGCCCCCTTTTTAGTTAACTGTGTAATTGGATGGTATGTTGAAAGAAGTAGGTCTCATCTGCATTATCCATTTCGCTCAGAAAGTAATTGTGAATTTTCCGCAATATAATTACATGCTTCTGGAAAGCAATAAGTTTGTTATTGTCAGAAGGTAAATGTTTGCAAAGAGAAGTTCTTTGTTGCAGGCAAAAACCATTATGACACATCATCTGTACACACCAACCATTATTACCCTTGAATTGTTGCCGTGGGATGTTTAGTGATCATGCTAATTCACAAGCTTTCAGTTTTATGATTTCCTTCAACTTTGGTTTTCCATCCATTCTTTGGGTCTAATTCATGAAATTAACCTCCCTTGGGTCCACTTAATGATTTCCATGTTGAGTTAGCACCTACCTTCATGTTTCTGTTTTGCTTGCCTCCATCTTTGCACATTTACCTCATACATTATACAGTAAAACCTCGTTATTTCAATCCTGGATAATTTGAAATAGCGTGTAATTCGAAGCTAAGATCAGTCCCTGGCCAACATCATAGGATTTTGCGTACTTTTTAGTACGGATTATTCGAAATACGTCTACAATGAAATTCGAAGCTATGATCTGTTCCGGTGACTCACGAACATTTCATTTAATTCGAAACCTTCACTCATATTGTGTGTTTAAGTGGAAAAGTCGTGTGTGCACATGACAAAGGCATCGCGTTTTTGTTTTCCATTTCTCGCAAACGAAATATACATTGCCTCCCAAACAGGTAACTTCTTTTTATTTATTTAATAGTCAACGTGAAATAAAATCGTAGATGATACAAATAGAGGAATCATTTTATCCTTGCATCACTAGACCTTGATTCCAGATTCTCAAATTACTTAACGTATACTGCTTTATTGTAGATTTCAACCTCTTCCCTGTAAGTTTTTCGGAAAAAAATCTTCAAATAAGGATAAACAAAGATGTTAGAAGCTCGCAGGGACAGGAGAGATGAGGTTTATTATTTGCCCACTCGACAAAAAAATGCCAAAAAATATAGGTTTTTACCTAAGTAATTTGAGCACGATCTTCAATGTTATACTCTCTTTCTGAACTGACACTTTCTTCCAAATAACTTTCAAGTAAGATTTCCATCTACATTTCATCATCAAGTATTGCTTGCCTTTTTCTATTGGTTGACGTCATGATAACTTAGGCTCTTTTAATCTCTTAGAAATTAAACAAAAGTAACAACGGAAAAATAACGAACAACAGCTGCATAAATGTTTCCATCAGAGCGGCTAGAGAATATTTTTTGTGCGATCCAAGCGCTTCCCATGTGCTCTTATCACGCTTTTGGTCAAGAGGTCGCATTGTAAATATCTTTGAATGGGCTTGTTTGTGCAGTGATGTCGGATAAGTGTTTCTCTCTCTCACCCATTATATTGTTCTAAAGAAATGCTGAACCAAGCGCTAGTCCAGATCCGAAGACCATTCTTCCTCCCTTTCCATATAGCTCTCAAGTGTTGATGCATAAGAAAAAATATTCATCTCAAGAGTGAGAGATGTCACAAAGCAGATAAAGTGCCTGCATCCTCTTCCACCACCCAGTAGCTTTTGTGCAGAGGTTCGGTTTGTCTTAGCATTGAATATGGGTTTTTACAACCCACAATTCACATAACTACTTGAAAATTCAATCACAAAATTTGACGTATAATATAGGTAAAAAGCAAACAGTAAAAATTGCAGACTTAAGCACAATAGGAAGGTCCAAGGTTACTGTTTTGAAATATATCAAGGTTTTTTCAATTAAAAAAATTTATTGTTTCAAAAAATGGAGAAATTAGCAATCTCCGCTGCATACCCAGTATGACTGCGTATAAAGTTATGCAGGATGATGCTGATGGGTTAAGAGTGGTTCTTACATTTTTAAGAGATCGTCCATGCAATACGTCATCCTTATGTTTGCCTTTTTAGTTTTCCCTTCCCTTAAACTCAGCGTGCTATGCTAAGCTTGACCCCTCCTGCCTGCATGGCAAAATTCATGATTTAAATCCTCTTGCCAGCAGTTCCAAAGAGAGAATGCATTTAGTACGTTTTGCAGAAAAGAATTCATAAGTACATAATTTTAAAATCATCACCTCATAACAAATATGACCACATTATAGTCAATTGCTTCGGCTGTCGTGTTTTAGAAATTCATTACTAAGAATTAAAAATAACTTTGTAAATTCCTACAATACAAGTATTGTAGGGATTTAGGAAGTTATTTTTAATTCTTAACAACCACGTTATTTTGAGAGCACATATATTTTATTACAGCTGTGTAATATGGATGGAAATAAAATTACAATGCACTGTATGAAATTGCCTAGAGCTAATAAAGAATTAATTAATTATTTTTGACCATACCGGTGGCATGAAAAGTTTGAACGAAATTTGAGAGAATTACCACATGATGATTCCTATCTATTATCTATACATTATTTCACACAAGCTTTTTCCCAATCTCTTTAGCATGCATTTTTGTAATCTTTTGGCTGAGTACATGCGGTTGAAAGTCTTTTCTTCGTAAATGTGGCGTAAAAGAGTAACTTGAAATGCACACTGGGAAAATTGTGATGTTCACTCGATCCTATTTTTCACACACGGTGGTGTTCCTGAATCAAGAATTAAGTGGTCACTTCAGCTCTGTTCAAGAATTCGCCGTGTGTACGAACTTGTAAGGTCGATACGTTTAGTAACAGAATGGATAGATTAGACTATATTGCAATTTTACTGTCCAAGTAGCAGATCATAAGAAATTTTGATTTTTTTAAAAGTTCGTTTATTTCGAACCCAGATAATTTGAAGTCATATTTTTGTGGTCCCTTAAACTTTGAAATAACGAGGTTTTACTTTATTTCCTCCCGGCCTCACAATTGTTAGTTTCTTCAACGTAATACACCACCATTAGCTTAAAATTTCTATCAAAATGTTTTATATCTTGTGATAATTTCCCTTTTACAGAGGTGCCTTTCTTCTCTACAAGATGTCATTTCAGTCCTTAGATTTGGGGTAACTTATTTAGAACTGCTAAAAATAATAACTAGCCCTAATTTCATGCTAAAACTTAGCAAAGTTTGCACCAATCGAGTGCTGTGATAGAGGTTATATTCTTCACTCTGCAGATGTACTTGTAATCTGCTGCTGATGCTTTAATCAAAAAGTAACAAATACCATATCTGCCTGAATATAAGCCGATGTTTTTTGTCAAAATCTATCATGAAAAAATCACCCCTCGGCTTGAATGAGAGTCCAAGAAAAAATTTGGGGTTAGGGTTAAGTCTCCTAGTCACCCATAGATGGCAGCACGGCTCTCATTGCCATCACGTTCAAGTGATACTACTATATTTTTCATAAAGTAAATATTTGACCTCCGATGAGTATTAATGAATATGTAAATAATGAAGCTAGAATATTGAATTTACCTGTTTTTTGTTACCGTTGTTACCTGTTCTTTCGTTTCTAAATGCTATTAGATATTTTCTTTCATTTCTCAGGGCTAAGCATATGTATCATTAAGAATAGTTAGCAATTTGTATTATTTTTCATTAGCTATTAAAAGAACCTATTAGTTTTACTTGGCTATTGTAGTTATTGCTATAACCATTGTAATGTTTGTATGCATGTTAACACGTTCAACGCTGTAACGATTTTTTAATTTTTCGCCGGTGACTGAAACCAATTTTCCGTTTATATTGAGGTTCAGGATTAGAAATTGATTAGGGAAAAAATTTTTTAAAAAATTACGACTGGAATCAATATTTTAAATTTGAACGACAATTGTCGTCCTCAGTCAGCGGTAACTGCCGCCCGGGTGTTTTGCAGTATTGCATATCTTCTCCTGCTTACATTGATTTTTCTAGACATCAGATTTCGCAATTTATCATAGACATCGTTTTTAGCGACAAGTGATTTGTATGATATATTCTTTTCCAAGATTTGAAACATGGTTTTATGCTGAAATACGAACTGAAAATTCTAAGTGAAAATGATTTAATTTTTTTACAATTACATTCAAAATAATACTATAGAAGCGTGAACATATTTTTCAGTTTTGCTTTCCTTACTTTTTTACATAATAATTCCTAAAAATAGATTTTCACGTTAATTACTTATAAGTAAAATTTTACTATAAATAAGGTACGGGTGATTTATCATAAAAACTTTTGAACTGCTTTTCGGATTTTTTTATTAATTTAAGTATATAAATAATTTTTACACAGTATTATAAATAAATTTGTATTTATATTATATAAACAGTATTTACATTTTGTTTAAATTTTTTACATTTATTAACATTATTATTATATATTTACATTATAATATATATTTTTGTCATACCTACTACAAAGTAACATGATGTTATTTTACATATTTACACATTTACATTTTTACACATTTACATTTTTACACATTTACATTTTTACAAATTTTCATATATACTATTTTACAAATCTCCGAATCAGATGATGCTTTTGTGGAAATCCACAAAGCATGGTTTAAAACAGAGGGGTGGACATCCCTCGCAGGCAGGGCAAAAGAATTTCGTATCCTTCCTGAACCCTTGGGCTTTACAATATATACATTTTCTCTGTGGGATGCGTTTTCGTTTGTCGTCCATCTCGTATGCTTCAGGATAATGCTTCGATAATCCAGGTGTCCTAGAGGGCCGGCTGGGGGAAGGACGTGGGACGGGTTCAGTATAGGCTGGGCAGAGGAGGGATTTTATGATGGAAATTCGGAAATCGTATAAAGGAATTTTGGGATGGATATTTCGGTAAAGGAAATAACTATTAACCAATACGAGGTGAAGTATATGGATCCTCAGTTTTTTGTTCCATTTCCGAGTCTTACGCTCTATCGGGTAATAAGACATCATTTGATCACAATGATCGATGCCAGCCATTGACTCGTTATAATGAGCAACGGCCTCCGGTTTGAAGGTGACACTAACTCCTCGCCGGCGACGGACATCGACCATATTGCTTCCGAATTCGGAACTGATCATCAGAACGTCCTGTTTATCTTTCCATTTCATCACGCAGACTCCACAGGAACTAAAAACATCCACAGCTTCACCTCGTAGTAGTTTTTTAGATATTACCTCAGGAGGATTCCCCTTCCAGTTAGATCGAAGAGATCCTGTACACTAGGTCCTCCGCTCTAGTAGATGGTGGGCCAAGTCAACACTGTTGTAATAATTATCCATGAAAAGTGAATTTCCGGCATCTAATTTGCCTTCCATCAACTTCCATACAACATTGTTGACATGTCCCGGCCCACCTACATCAACATCAGAGGACCCAGCATCCACAATAAATCTTAGAACCAAACCAGAAGGTTCGGTGAGCATGTAAAGTTTAATCCCATATCGGTGCCGTTTACCTTTCATATAAATATGAAAGATAAGACGGCCCCTCCAGAGAACCATGGATTTGTCGATGCATAGCCTTTGGGTCGGTCTCACTATTGCGTCCATTGTTCGGTGAAAAATGTCAATCATTGGTCTTATTTTGTATAATCTGTCGGTAGGTTGTGGCTCCCCGGGTTCTGGATTTTTTGCGAAATGCAAAACCTGCAAAATCCCGGAGAACCTGTCGCGGCTCATACATTTCCGAAAACAAGGAAAATTAAATATGAAGTCAGTGCTCCAATAATCGGAGATCCTACTCAATGGGCATGTGCCCATATGAAATAGAATCCTGAGGAAAGTTAAAAATTCTTCCACTGACAACTGCTTCCATTTAGTAATCCTTGCTTTTGGAAATTTATTACCTAAAAGTAAAAAGTCGGCCTGCCTATTTGTCTCCATCACCACCAAATTGGTCATTTCGTCCGTCAGTAAAAGGTCAAAATATTGTCGAGGCTCTTCCCCTGGGTCTGTAACATTTAGGCCTGGGGTGTGAGTGAAGGGGATGGCAGGTCTAGTCGGTCTGTTTGAAGTCCAACTGTAGGTCTGGGTCGACATCCTAGTCAAAACAGAGGCGACGGGGGAACTGGATTGTACAACGGGAGGGCTAGGAGGGGAGGAAGGCAAAATATTTTGCCTACCAGCTGAGGGAAGCTCCACCTCCTCTTCCTCGTCCTCCTCAGTGATGTCTCCCCACTCCGTTTTCCCAGACGAGTCACTAAAATTTTCTTCCTCTTCCTCCTCCCTAAGTAATAATTCGGTCAACTCTTCGGCAGACCAAATGTGGCAAGGGGGAGAGTCCCTCCTTTGCCTTTGGGTCTGCGAAGAGTCGCCTTCACACCTTCTCTTTTGTGAGGTCGGAGGAAGAGGAGTTAAATCTTCCCAGGAAGTTGACGGCTGGGTACTGTTTTGGGAAGTCGAGGGTTGGGGGTCATCCTTCGAAGTGGGAGGTCGAGGAGAATTTTCCCCAGGGAGAATCGTTTTATGTCATTGATTCCCCTTAATAGCATAGATTAGACGCGATCCTAACATTTTGTGTATCTTTTCCCATTGAAAAGCATTCAGCTCGCAACCATGGCAATTAACATTTTCCATTGTTGAAAACTGTAAAATATTCCTTTTTTCCAAGATAAAAGTTAATAATTATGCTAATTCTATACATATTCGAATTCTGCTTTCAAAAATAAGAAAACTTATTCTTTTTTACATGGAACTGTTCAAGTCCCAAGTTCGTATCTCAATTTTAAATAATTTAAAAATGCAATTTTATAAAGCCCTGCAATAATTGAACTTACTCTCCCATGCTTTTCTTATGGAGGAATGATGGGGTAAAAACAACCCCTTAAATGAAAAAGTAAAAATATGCCCGAGGTGCACACCCTCAGGTTTTCCTAAGTACGCATACCAAGTTTCAGCTTTCTAGGTCCCTTGGTTTTGGAGTTACAGCGTTAACACACAAACAAACACACATTTACTTTTATTTATATTATAGCTGTATAAATTTTTAAATGACTGGAATGAGTTCTTCATGAAAACTCGAGACATCTCGGGGTTAGGAAGACACTCGATCTAGTCATTCATTGTGGTTTTTAATTTCTCTCAGGTGTATTACATTCACTTATCTTGGCAGAATCGCATTATAAAATTCTTACTTTGTTCTCGTTTGTAAGCTTTAATCTTAGTTTAGTTATCTGAAATAAGTACCTTTTTATGTAATATTGTATTGAAGAAAAATTCCATAATTTATTAAAACCAGTTTGCTTTGACTTCTTTATTGCATGACAATACTGCATTTTACTTTATATTGTTTGAAGGGCTAATTTTTTGACTAAAATATTTGCAAACACAATTGACCAATCAGTTTATGATAAATCTTTTCATATCTTTTATCTAGTCTAGCATGCACATTGTTTAACATATAATTTACTGGAATAAAGCGATCCGAAGATCCTATGCAGACAGGCATAAGCTGTAAAGTTAGGAATAATTTTGAAACGAGAAAAGTCTGCTATGACCGGGAATCTAACCCGTTGCAAAATAATTCCCAACTTTACAGCTTATGCCTGTCTGCATAGGATCTTTGGATTGCTTTATTCCATCAATTTCTTGCTTGGCAATCTCACCATTTGAGAAGGAGTTTTCTTTGATGTATCTCGTCGAGGACATCCGTTCGGGCAGTTTGATACTAGCTTGGCTAGTTCCATACCAACCAAAAAAACATTGCGTTCAGAAACAAGAAAATTAATCTGCTATGATAGTTCAGTGGTAGAATATCTTCCCGGCAAGTGGAAGACCCGGGTTCGATTCCCAGTCATAGCAGACGTTTTTCTCGTTTCAAAATTATTCCCATATAATTTACTGCTTAATCAGTTAATATGTATTGTAACTAGGGTTGCCAACCATACCGTATTATACAGTATGTCCTATATTTTTATTTCCTTTCCCACATCCTGTACAAACTATACAGGACGCTTTTTCCCGTATTTTAAATTCTTTCTTTTTTAACTTGTGAATTACATTATCTAAGAATGTATTAAAAATTTATCCTGGTTAATATGGATGGAATAATAAGACTCCACATTATATTTTCCTACCTGGTTTATTTACAGGTTACACGCTTCTACAAAGGCAAAATTCACATTTAACTATCAAACTTATTAATACTGAAACTTCAGATTATAGTTGCTAATAGATAAGCTGCTGACACACCTTTAAACACCGCCACCATTACTGAAACTGCCTTCATTGAATGGGTGTAGATTAGAATAAAAAAGGATATTGTGATAGTTTTAACCCTTCCCGTGTCGAATACGATATATTCCGCACTTGCGTTTTTCCCTCGCATGTCGTTTGCGACATATTCCGCAAGCAGATGCCTGCTGTTCCGTGTCGTATATGATATATTCCGCATTCTGCCATTCACTAATATAGCTCTTATTCTACCTTCCGTAAGTGATACTAGATGGCAGGAGATGGTCGCTTTCGAAAGAGAATACTGGTAGTGATGTCAAAGCACCGAGTAAGTCAAAATAACCCATAAAATTTACATTTTTCGAACTTGAATTTCCTTTTTGAGAACGTAAACATCCGTCATGGCGGACTTTGAAGTATCGGATTTGGTCCAATTATTAGCTGAAATAAGTGATGATGAAGAATATTTCCATAGTTTTAGTGATGAATCAGATAGTCTGATGAATAGTGAAAGGGAATTAGACGAAGATGAGGAGGAAATCGTGTTAAATGGTGAACCTATGCCAAGACTTACGACAGGTTGGTTGGACATTGTTTCTAATGACCCTGGTCCAAGTTTTCAACCTAATTTTAGTGAGGTTACACTGGGAATAATTCTCCCAAGTGATTTTAATATTCACAGCGAACATATACAATATTTCCGACTTTTTTTGGAGATGAAATGATCAGTCTAATACGCGATGAAACCAATCTCTACGACAAAAGCAGAAAATTGGCCAAGCAGAATTCGCCTACATCACGTCTCGCTAATTGGAAGAGTAGTGAATCTTGTGATATCGATGCCTTCCTTGGCGTAATTATAAACATGGGCCTAAATCCAAAGACTGAAAGACAAGAATATTTCAATACAGAATGGATCAAACAAATGCAATTTTTTGGCGATGTTTTTTCTTTAAATGATTTTCTCATGCTATTTTCCAATTGCATTGAGGACTATCACACAAAGAAAAATATTTGAGGAGTAGTGGAGTGCAAACAGATGTAAATATTCAATTAACTGTAAATAGTGTATATATTTAATAGTGTTAGTTAGAGACAGTATTCAGAGATGCACCACCAGTTTTAGAAAAATCACTGCTGAACAACATCATACTTGGAGAGTAATAACTACCTCATATCTATAATATTTATGTTATAAGTGCAGTTTTCATATATATGAATATGTAGTTGACTGATTTGGCTTTTTAAAAAAATACCCATTTTTAAAAAATTATATCTAAAAAAAATGAACAGGAATTTATAATCTTATATTTTAGCGACATGGGAAGGGTTAAGTTACTTTATATTTACTGATTCAATAGTGTATCTAAAGAGGGGTTAGATGTGTCCACATTGTATAAGAAAGCTTTGATTAATTCTGATCTCGTATGATTTTTTCAGTTTGTTAAAAATAATGTAGAACTTTCAATTCCAGCAAAATCAGAAAAGAAGTACATGTGAAAAAAATTTGTTTAGTTTTATTATTTTAAAATTTATATTTCTGATAAATAGGTTGTTCCGTTTTTCTCTGTTTAAAAGTTGCGGTTGTCCCATATTTCCCAATTTAAAAGTTGGCAACCCTAATTATAACCGATGTTTAGTTTTGCAGTGCAGTAATTTTCAAACTCTAAATGTTCCAGATGGCCAAGAAAATGATGTGGGAGATATCAAAAGTTCCAGGGATATCAAGGGTTCTATATGATCTGACCACAAAGCCTCCAGGAACAATTGAGTGGGAATGATAAGGATTTTTATTTTAAATTGGCTTTAATCATTCTTCATTGATGAATATTTGATGCACTGTGCCTACACAAGTGAGACTGAATATGATCTTTTGTAAAATTTTTAGGTTTGTTTACTTTTCCATATGTACAAATGGAGATGTACTAATTTACTGTGATGTGAAATGATGTGGTTAAAAATGTTCAATGATTATTTGGAGAAGCAAAGTGAAGAAGATACCTCAATCATGACATGTGGTTAATTTTTTTCATGCCAAAAATTATTGCCCTAAAAGACATTCCTTGTTTTAGTATTTGTTCGTTATACTCAATATTTTTAGCCCGATGGGTTGTTTTTTCTTATCGTATGACATGTTCTTGTTAATGAATATGAACGCAGAAATAAACATCTCTGTACCTCATAATTATTGGCTTTGATTGTAATTCTTGTCATGCCTGCAATATAACCAACCTCGAACAGATTCGAAGTTTTGCTTATAGATAATTTATTCTTAAAAGTTGGCTACTTGCCTTAATAGAAATTCTCAGAAATAATCTTAGAGGGAAAAATTTGTCTTGTTTTTCTTTGCAAAATTATCCATGCTTATATTTTTTCTCTTTCTGCTGAAAAAAGTGACAAGCATGGAAGTATGCTTCTTGTGCATACATGCATGATCTAACAGTTTGCCCAGATTATACTGAAAGAGCCTTGTTCAACGATCATCATAATTTTTACGGAATTGATATTTTGAAACATCATTTATTGCCCGATTTTCTATTGGCTTTTGTTATTGTCATACTAAGTTTTCTCATACAAAGCAAGAAGTATTGAGAACAAGAGGATGCCAATGGACTTTTTGGTCGCAGTAATTTATAAATTACTTGATTTCTAAATGATTGATTTTGTAGGCTGCTTTTGACTTAAATGATTTCTTGTGGTACCCATAACTTTTGTTAATGTCTTCATGTTGCAATTTTTGTTTTATTTTATGAGTAATTAAATATGGGCCATAATTAACCATTCTTCATTATAATTATTGGTTGTGCCGACTTTTTTAATGGTTTGAGTCTTGAGAATGTGCACTGCCTGCAAACAAACTTTACACATCATGTGATCACTTTTTTGCTTAGTATGAATGTTACACTGTATTTTAAATGGAAAAACAATGGTATATATGTTACTTTTACGTATGACATACATTTTTAGTATTACAAAGAGAAAAAAATTACATTGGCTTTTCTCTTTGTTAGTACTAATAGATTTTTGTATGATATGCATTGATAACAAATTGCTCCTATAATCACTTACTGAAACTTTAATTTTCAAAGATTTTGCGACCAGAATAAGGAGAAAAACAGCCTTATGAACAACCACTTTGGTTATTTAATATAAACTTCTACTCAAATACACAGAGAATTTGCATTGGTCTGTATAATGAGCATTTATTTATGACACCAATACAATACTTGAATGGATTATATTGTAATTGTGTCATATCATGACAGTTAAGTTGGGCGAGTTCATTGCAGTTGCTCCACGAATGTTAGTGCATAAGTTTTCACTTGTATATCCTGTTGAAACAACATTTTTTGCACTAGTTGCAGCTTTTGAGGTTGATGTGACTATTTTCAATAGAGTTTAGTGTTCTTTTAATTAAAATGGATTTTGAGTTGCATTTACAGGCTCGGTTTATCCATAAATTCATAGCTAATGAATACTAATGAATATTAAAATGAAATGACTGTCACACACCAAGCAACATTACTATTATCTGGAGACTTGGCGACAGTATCCTATAGGTATTTGGCATCCTAATATTTAAAAGTTTATCTCTGTTGTTTGTTAAGAAACATGCTAGGTCAATTATATAGAACCAATTAAGGGTAGCAAATAACTAAAATGTCCACACCCACAGCTGGAATGAAACCCCAAAACTTAGTATCGGAAGGCAGTTGCTCATACAAGCTAGGCAAGTTGGTTAGTGCTTGGTACATTTTATAGCAGTGGTTCTAAACCTTCTGCTTCTTGTGTCCCAACAACCATTTTGTAAAGTCTTGGTTCCACCAACCAGTTTGTCAAATACCATGGTCCCACCATGACATAAACAAACCTCACCTTTTCCAAGAAGTGGATTTTTATGTCCAAGGCTTTTCAGTATTATTAATCATTAGTGGAAATTTTTAAGAACCTCAAATATTGCAGTAATTTTGTTTATAAAAATGTTTTATAATAATCATCTTCGAAACTTTGCATTCTACCATTTGAGAAACACTGCAGTATAGTACCTTTTATCAGACTAGCTCAGGACCGGACCTTTGCTGGATTTTGGGACTTTCCGGATTTTGGGTCATTAAAAGTAATGAATAGAAAAGTTTTGTTTCCAAAATTATAATACACTTTTATATTTACAAATGAAGGCCTATATTATACTGATTTTCTTAAAATTAAGATCACATTTGCATCTTATCCTCTTTTCATAAAACCTGCTGCATTTTCTCATTGATAACGCGCACATACTAAATGAAGCGCATCTTAATATTTTTAACACTGCTTAAAATGCATATATATCATGCAGCTGAAAATTATCTGTTAAAAATATTTATCATGGTAAAACTCAGAACTAAATGAAAACTGCCTAAAAGGATACACATTCTTTTATCAAATGCTGATTTTTAATACGTCAAATCTGTCCGTAAATCTCTTTTAAAGTAGAAAATATTTGATTTTAGCAGTGAAACGTCATTGTTATCCACATTCGTTGAATTACGTACAATCAAGCAGTTAAAAAGGATGAGAGAAAATATGAATGTCATCAAAAGGGGAAAAGAATTGAAGAAATATAATAATAACCATAAATAAAATTTTTTAAACAAGATATTTGTTTTCGCACTCGCTTTTTCCAGATTTAGACTTTTTGAGTAGATTACATAATTTATCTATCAGAAAACATGGTAATAAAATTTTACATTGAATTCAGATTATTATTGTTTTGATTAGAAAAATAACAAAATTCAGCGAATTCCAATAAAAATCTCAGGATCCATGTAAAAATTGTAAATTTGAGAAAAATAAGGAAAAAATTCTCAATTATCCTGCCATTTTCCGCTATCAGAGTAGGTAGAAATTGAAGCCTTGGCATTTTGTTATTTGGCCTATCTAGATGCATAGCCATAATTAGAACTTCCATGGGTTTTTTTGCCATTAGTTATTTTTGCAGAAATTTTTGCGATTTGGTTCATTACTTTATGGGGCCTACCAACCACCAAAATAAAAAATATCCTTAGCAGACACCCGAATGCCATACCTTGTAAGAAAATGTTACATTTACTACATAATACTGTGGACATGTGTATATGGAAAACATGGTGTTTAAAATCAGTGCTATGAAAACAAAGCTGCAGGTGAGAGAAATAGCATGATAATTTCGAATTGGTATCTAGCTCCGAATGTTGCCGGATTTCAGTTCCTGCCTGATTTTGGGATGCCGGATATGGGGTCCAGCAGTGTATATGCCTTTGTACCACTGCAGGACAAAGCAGAAAATTTACAGCCCGGGTGACATAATGATAAAGCCTTATGACTCAAACTTGTTGATACAAGACTGCGGAATTTATATCCAAATAGTCATTAATTATCATTGGCTGCAACATTCGCATTTATCCCATGGCCTTAAAAAATCTTTATACACCTTCCAGCATCCTTCTATTCCCTCAAAGATCTATATCTCTCCGAATGGTGTTATTTATATTGAAACAGTGTGAAATGGCACAACAATGTGTGACATCATCCCTCTTGAGAGGAATGGCATGCATATGAGCGTCATCAATGCGTTAAGAATCCTATATGGGAACCTACCTTTCATCCTGGTTTTGAGGTTGCATTGCTGAGAACGTGGTCCCAATCACCAAGTTTTGGAATTTTGCAGAAGCCTGATAAAAAACTTTGCTCACTTGACAGTATGCATTGTCAAAGTGATTATATTACAGTG
This sequence comes from Tanypteryx hageni, assembly GCA_028673005.1. Classification (NCBI taxonomy): domain Eukaryota; kingdom Metazoa; phylum Arthropoda; class Insecta; order Odonata; family Petaluridae; genus Tanypteryx; species Tanypteryx hageni. The sequence continues at coordinate 62,253,871 of CM054120.1, read as the reverse complement.
AAGTTGTAAGAGAGTGTTTTTATTTTCCTGTATTGGAACATTTATCACCTGTGTGCTGCATCAAGAAAGGGCTATAATGAAATTTGTCACCCAGTTTTTGAATGTTTTTGTTACAGGCTAAATGCGAGTTCTTATTCTGTTTCCCCCAAGTGAATGACAGAACAACCATTTTCTTGACTTTTCTGCACATTATCAGGTATGTTGTATATTACTTAGTAATTAAATCGATTATATGTGTTAGATAAGGTAAGGATCAGTTTTCTCAACTTACCTGATAAATATAATATCCAGAAAATGATATGAAATCATTTGGTATTTTATAATAGTGGCTTTGATAAATGGCAGTATTACAGATAACATTCAAAACCACAAAAAATTCTCCAAATATGGTAGAGAATGAAGTATATGGATTATTAGAAGGGTTTGAGAGGAATATTCAATGGAAGCACGACTGCCAGTTTTTTTCACCTTGCAGCTTTGTCTTGCTGAATGCTACTTCCTGAAGCAGTTTGGAAATATAAATTATCAACCCAACTGGACTGTATGTAGTGTAATATCTTCATAATGCTCTAAAAAAGGCTAAATAGTGAGCAAAAGGAACCAAATGGCATACTTTTGCCTTCATCTGTACAAGCCTGTATTGTGTGTAGAATCATGCTTTGAGATTTACAAAAAAACAAGATAGGTACAAATTGCACTGTGGTTGTAACTAATTTAGCAGATATGTTATATAATAAAAATACGTATTTTTTGTCTGATTAATGCATATACATATTTTGGGGAAAGAATTTGTGTATACAAAAGAATTCATAATGACAAAATCACAATATTCGTGTTTTTTCTATTAAAATATATATTTTACAATGTTTTGAAGTTTATTTTCTTAAACTGTAGGCTTGAAACAACTTGTTTATTTAGGAAAAATTTCTGAAAATAATTTAATTTTTTCTGAATAATTTGCACCCCTCCTAAAAATTAAATGAGGTTAAAATAAAAAAACTGACCTTGAATGCTTCACCACTAATTTTTATATCACGATAATTATTTTTTTCAAGCATCCATCACAAAACTTCAATTTTGGCTTGATTAATTATTTAAACTCAATCTCTGAGTCTAACACCTAATGATTTATTACATTTCATCTTAGGATGAAGGTGTATTGACCATCACAAAATATATGGTAAAATTTTAAAATATAAAAGATTAAATTCTTTGTCTTAAATAAAAATAATGATCTTCACTCTTCCTGCTTCCATTCACTGCAATAATTAACAGATTTCTAAATTAAAGTTCTTGGTAATTTTTAAGTACTTGAGCATTTATCAACAATTTCTTCAATGAATGTGTCCTTGAGATTTGTGCAATAGGCTTTTGAACCTATAACATTAATGCAGATGAACTTGATGGCAACTTTAATATATCCATTTTATTATAAAATTTCAATTTATGTACAATTCCAAAAAATGAAGAATAAAATGTATGAAGCTAGCCAACAATAAATGCATCTGTTAGTCAAGTGAGTAGTAGTTTGAGCCACTTTCTATTACTTCTTCTAAATTCTCCTGCCAAAGAAATGGATGCTCTCCACTTGGACTGCTTTTTCATAATTTTTGAAAAGTAAAAAAATAACACTTTTAGTTTGTTTGGAATGTATACCTTCAGTGCTCATACTTCCATTTATATATATATATATATATATATATATATATATATATATATATATATATTACACACACCTATACATACATATATGAAGTAACATAAAAAATCAATACTGTTATATAATTTTTTCAGGATGACTTATTAATATAAACTTTATCAGAAACTTTTTTTACCTTCCTGATTGAGTTCTCAAAAGTTGGAAAACCTCTTGAGACTCGGATATTTCCATTTCATAGAGAATTTTGTTCAGAATTTCCAAGATGTTCATGACATCCTCTGCAGACAAGCAAAGTGGCGGCACAAATATGATAACATTACCATAGACTCCCCCATTTTCTGCAAGTACATGCTCATCTTTTAACCTGAAAAACATGACATAAAGTAACTTAGATAATTTAGATTATGATATAGATTTCGGAAACTTTGTCTTGACCAATGAACCATATCATTCATTTGAACTCAAATTCAGATGCATATATCGAGGAGAGATGACCAGTTCACAGAATGACGAAAATGAGCAACCCTTAGATGTAGTGGACACTCAATAATGGACCATAATGTACAGAGTGATTACAGATGATCTTTCCGATTTTAAAAAAACTAATGAAGATCAGTGAAAAACAAGCTATAACAGTATGAAAAAAGTCAAAAAGTTTTTTTTCAAGCTACTGAAGTTTAATATGTGCTCTGTTTGTGGCTCTGCAGATATGAAAATGGTATTTTGTTGCCAGCCATACATTTGATAGCATATGATGCTTAACTTTTCGAACAGTCTCATGTATCCTTTCCTTCAAATTATTCCAAGTTGTTGTCATTGGTGGGACGTTTACTTAATTTTTGACATAGCACCAGAGGAAAAAGTCATGGGGTTAGACCAGGTGAACGAGGAATGAGCAATGGAATCCAAAGATTAGACAATTACTCGTTCAGGAATGTTGTAACTTCATCATGAGGAGAGCAGAAACTATCAATAGCTTGAAAAACCTGAGTTTTTCTTTGCAAACAGCTTGATTTTACTATCTTTGTCAGTTTTTCCATATTTTTTTAAATCAGGAAGATCATTTGCAATAACTCTGTATATATAGACCATTTCAATGAATAATTTTCATTTTTTAGTTTCTCCCATAAATAACATCTCTGTACAACTTTGGAAATAAGTTCAATTTTTATGCCAATGTTATGAAAGTTATTTCCATGGTAAAAGGAATTGAATTTTTTCTTAAGGGATTAGTTAGTTGGCAATTTAGTGTACAATGTGTTTCTGAAGTTATAATTATGTACCTGTAACAAATTTTCTCTGCAATTTCTGGAGCAGGTCTTCTACTTTCTTTACACCATACTATTTCCAGTCCTGTTATCATCCCCAGTCCTCGAACATCTCCTAAAGATATGAAGTATTAAGCTTGTTAACTCAAATTATGATCACAATTTTTCATTTCGGAGACTTAAAAAACAAATAATACCATTCAAATATTTGTCATTAAGCCACAAATCCATTTATTTTCCTGTATCAAAATCTATGCTTTTGTTAGTAAACCGCTTTCTTTCATTATTAATATTCCCAAGTAATCCATTTTGTGTATGACTGCCTACAGAGTATAGTAGGAATAAGCAGTCCTGTATCTAGGGTATAGCACATGTGGCAGACATGGCTGAAGAATTAGATGTAGATGAAATAATTGATTAACTATATTCTATATAAAACAAGAAAAGTTTTCTTATTTGAAAATTCTCTATATTGTTTCTTGATTTGTTATTTTGTGTTTAAATTAGAATAAAATATAAATTTATTGCTTTATTTCCATTGAAATTTATGATTTGCGTGGGGCCCATGGGTTTCTTAATCTGGCCCTGGTTGGGAGGCAATAATTGTATTGTGTTAAAAATAAACGAGTTTACCTAATTTTATAGCAGTCATGTCTGCATTTTTTAATAAAAATTTGTCATTAAATAGTAACTTCACAATATTTGAGAAAAAAATAATTAATTTCCTGAAGTTATTTTCCATTTTTTTCATTCCCGTATGCGATATTTATGACAGTGGTTTGTACAGCTCTGACTATGCACTTATGTTCAGTATAAATTAAAATCTTACTTTCAGTATACTAACCAATCCACCTATGCCTGTGCTGTAAGTTGTTAAGCCCCGCTCTTAACTTTTGACCCATATTTTCTGCATTCATCATCAGTCTTTCTTCATGTAATATATTCAATACTGATTTGCCTACAGCAGCAGCCACAGAACAGCACATGTACTTGAAAAAGAAAATTTTCAATAAATATCCAATTTTCAAAAATTTTCATCCTCATATATTATTCTTTCTAAAGCCAACACACAAAATAAAAACTTATTTATGCATAAATGGCTTTATGTAAATAAATTTGAATAATAAAATAGAAATGATTGCTAGGATAGAAGGGATTAAGGTATTTAAAGTTGAAATTCAATGAAGTCTTTGAATAACTTATATGTATTCATAAAAATTACTTTTATATGTACACAATGGCATAGCAACGAGGGTGGTTTTGGGGAATCAAACTTATGTATGTGTTGGTATACCTCGTGCGCTCTAAGATAGCAGAGACACATGAGAGGGGAATGGAATAAGCTTTAAGGGGGAGCTGACATCAGAGCAACTGCGCAGTAGACGAATTTTGGTTCGGACAAGTCCATCAGCCTTAGTGTACCTCCCTCCCTTTCCTTCTTCTTGTTTGGTAAATAAAACAACACACAGCACAAACCATCCCTGTCAGAAATATCAAGGTCTTTTTGATTTTAATGCCTTTGATATTTTAAACATAGTACCTTGATTAACACAAAGGATGCATTCCTGAAGGGTTTTGCGTTATTAGAAATTGCATTAAACGAACAGTATATATAATGTAAGGTATAGGGATATGTTCCAAAAAGGTAAGATGAGCCCCATTTTCACCTATTAGACTTTTTTATTATACTTTACAAAATATAAGTATAGTTCAACATAATTTAAACATCACTGTAAAAACATGAAAGAATGCTTAAATAATTAATGAAAATTAAAGAATACATAAAATCTGGAAAGAAACCAGAAACACTTCAACTAACTTACCCAACCCAGGGGAGGGTGAGTTGGTATATGTGGTATATGTTGTGGGCTGAGCAGTCGTATCCAGCGCGCCGAGTATTACGAGTATGTCGCGCCTTGTAGTAGTTCTATTTTTTCTCGTTCGCGGCGTTACTTTGGCTTGTTTACTTTCTGCAAGTTATGCAGAAAGAACCGCATTTTTTTAATGGTTAAATCGCAAGAACTGGGCTGTAACGGATTTGCGGCCAAACATTAGTTTGCTTTTATTGTAACTAAAATTAGAATTACTTCCAGAATAGCCCAAAATTATTTTTTTAAACGGAAAATTATCCATTTTCAAATATTTAGCAACCGGAAATGCGATTGCTGCTCTTACTTCCTGTCTTTTTGACGCGCTTCTATGAAAACGTATGAAGGATATATCATCTTAATCTTGTCGCTGTATTGTTATAGTAAGTTTCATATGCTCCTTTTTCATATCGCAACATATTTATTTTTACGTTATACTTAAGAGTGAAAGACTTTAAACGTTCGTTTTATGTACATAAATGCATGCTTACCAATTGGTTACCACAATGTCGAATTGTAAGTAACTTTATCATCGTTTCCAAATTCAATATATCAAAACTTCGAAAGGTACTTAAATTAGTATTTGTTTTTATTTTATCTAGATTTCAACTGCAACAATCTAACACAATCATTTAATTATATTGTTGAATTTGATGTTTTTCTAAAGAATAGGGATATTTCGCATTGATCTATACTGTTTTATGTTTTACATGAAATTCCAACATAAAATAAGTCACTTTAAAGAATCAATATAGCAAATGGAGAGCGAGCTATTAAAAATACTAAAAAGATTTGAAACGGACATTTGCTGTTTTGAGTTTTAATTGGATCGTTTATTGCTCCTTTTTATGAAGCTGATTCCTTAATTATGGTGATATTAATATTTAGGAAATAAAAAATTAGGTAGCTTTCAAATCACCTAGAGTAGTATAGCATATTTTGTACCCTGATGATGTAGGTAGTATGTCTTATTACAATATTACATTCATGTCCATCCATCATTTTTTGTGCAAGTATGCTAATATTGTGATATTTATCATTTGAAATTCAAGTTAAAAGAAATTATTCAGTAGAAAACAGTTCCTTGAGATTTTTTTCAATACCATAGTTGTTGACATAATTTAAACATCTTTTTCCAGTTTTCTTTTCAAATGGACTAGCAAAAATATAAACTAAAGGGGCCAAATTTGCTACAGTGGATTTAATCTATTGAAGAATTTGATGTGTGCTCGGAAGTTACCAGATGGTGCTCACATACAGGGTAAACTATGAACTTTCAAAAATATAACATCTCCAATTGACTCTTACACCATTTCCCAACTGCCACCATTAAGAGTTCTAAAGAATTATTCAACTTGTTCATTATAATGTATAGTTTCAAAGGGTTTCAAGGCACTTAATTTTGTTATGAGAAATTTAAAACATAGCAGTAGGAAAGCTAAAGAATTAGCATACAAAACAATAGTAAGGCCTTTATTGGAATATTCTTCAGGAGTCTGGGATCCTCATGACAGAATACATATTAATAAATTGGAAAAGGTTCAGCGAAAGGCAGCCAGGTTTGTTATGGGTCGTTTTGGAAGAGAGGATAGTGTAACAGATATGTTAAAGGAGCTTGGGTGGGAAACTTTAGAAAAGAGGAGGAAAGTGAAAAGGTTAGTTTGTTTCTATCGAATGTATACCGGTAAACCGGCTTGGAAAGAACTAAAACTTAAGATTAAAACCCTGACATTTAAAGGTTAAAATGATCACTCGTGTAAAGTTCGTACAAACGTTCGAAGATGTTGGTAAATATTCATTTTTCAATAGAACAGCATTGGACTGGAATGAATTACCTGAAGAACTTCTTATGCCCTTTCCTCAAACCGAGAAAGCATTTAAAAGTAAAATAGTTAAAAACTTTAGTATTTAATATGAGTATTTGTAGGTTAGTATTTTATTTAGTTTTAATAGGACTTGCGCTACCAAGCGGCATTAATTATTGTAAATAAACATAGTAGGGTTATAATTTAATCACATTACTCCAAATAACTATCTAATGTCAAATTAGGGTCAACTTTTTTTAAATTCATGAAGAAGATTATTTACTTATTCTAAATTTTTGTAGTTGTATGGACAAATAACAAATGAAACGTTGTAGTTTGTAGCTAAGCTGTTGTGACGAGAGTTCCTGTGACTTGAAGTCAAGAAGTTGTATATAGTGTATAGGAATTACTATCAAAAAAGGTTATATTTTTGTATTAAGTACATTTAATTTTTATTATGTAATTTGGGCATTATGTATTGAGTGATACCTAAGCTGTTGTGATGGGAGTTCCTGTGACTTGAAGTTAAGAAGTAGTATATAGTGTATAGGAAATGGTATCAAAAAGCTTATATTTTTGTATTAAGTAAACCCAATTTTTATTATGTAATTTGGGTATTATGCATTGAGTTGTGATGGGAACCCGCTGCCACCGGGACCTGCTCCCAATTGTAGCGTTTATGTGAATAATAATAATAATATATAGGCTAATATGTTATTATTATTATAATGATACTGTAATGTAATGCATAATGAAAAATTAATAATTTTCTCCCTCCATTTGGAACTAATTTGAGATTAGTCTTCGTAAAACAAAGTGGGGGATTTCTTGTACCATCATTTTTATTGAGCAATAATAGAAAAACTATAACATGAAATAGATCAATTACTGAGCATTGGATGTAGCAAGCTGGTACCTTGAACTCTAATGTCTTATTAACTCATCTAACATAGTAAGCTGAAATGAATGCATGCAAATTACTTCCTGTTATCACACCATCAGTTATTGGAATAAACCAATATTTTAAGTAGATTTTATATTTGAATAAATTGTTTTCCATTTTTAATCTTCAAAATGTGGTGCAGATATTATGTAAGGAAATATGGCAATAATAATATTTAGCAGTCAGACATTGATACAAATTGTTTCCACTACTTCCATTTTTTATTACCTCTTCACGAAGGCTCTCTATAGAACGGGCAATACTTCTTGATGTAACAACAGCAGCTATAGGGTAGCCATTACCTATTGGTTTTCCAATGGTAATGATGTCAGGAACAAGATCTTGGGTCTGAAATCCCCAGAAATGACTCCCACATCTCCCCATTCCAGTTTGAATCTCATCTGCTACAACCAATCCCCCTACATGACGTATATAGCTATAATAATAAATAATTGAATCAATGCAAACACATTTCATAGATCCACATCATGAGCTTACACAAAAAGTCAGTTTTTGCTAAAACCTCCCTTTCAGGTATTCTTACATATCTCATGAGAAATAAAACTAGCATAAAAATTGTCACTGATTTTACAGTCTGCAATTATTCTCTAAACTTGACATAATGAAATTCAATGCATTTTGTTTCATTTATAAATGTACTGTCCTATTATTAAATTCAGCTTGTGATTATGCTTGTTATTACAATTTTATGAAACACTACCTGTAAATTTTGGAAAGCCAATTTCCAGGAGGAACTATAACACCTTGTATAACCAATATTGTTTCACTAATGAAGCATCCAATCTAGAAAAGAAAGAATTTTTTATTGTTAAATCATATTTAATTCTTTTTTAGTTTTTTTTTTAAATATGGCATATCTATTTTTAAATCACCAACAATTTCTCCTATATTTTACTTGTCCTATATCTATGTATATCTTGATCTCTGGACCAAATAAACTGCTACTACTACCAAATACAGCAGCATTATATTATTATACTGAACAGATTATAAATATTTTCTTTAAATTCATCATTATTATATAAGATATCTGACATTCATCAAAAATGGCCTTTTTAATGACACTAATTATGACTTCACCATTATCTCCAGCAGCCTTGGAGGATATGGTGATTAAACTTTAACCCTAGAGCCACAATGTAGGGTAATGTGAACACAAACCACAACATGGGGTTATATTTGACCCATCCAAATTGTGCATAATTTAATGAAATTTATACGACCTAAGACTGTTTCCTAAATGTATAAAAAAATTTCATGTAGTTGGGACACCAGAACCAACCTCAGATGAACTAAAGGTAGATCCAAGGTCAAGCCTCCACAATGTATCAGCACATGCATACACTGCATTTAATGGTAGGTGGGGTTGTCGACAACACTACGTTGTGGTTCTAGGGTTAATTCAAAATGCCTTTTCATTCGTATGATTTTTCATAGCCAAGAGTATTAAATTCAACTGATAATTATCACACATTATTTCATTATATGACATTGGAACTACATGAAATATCTTCTTCATAAGAATTCAGTTCTTTTACTAATTTTGTTTATTTTGAGCCAAGTTAGGGTGACTAGATACTAAGAAAGAAAAACTAGGACATGACAAGCTCTGAGGAAAAAAAACTGGATCAGTACATAATTTTCAGTCTTTTTATATTACCTATGCTTAACGGTAAAAATAAATAAATTTTGAGTAGTCTGAATAATATTTTGTATAGTAAGTAGCAGAAAATTTTGCTTTTTTATTAAATAAGAACTTGAGTAACTGATTGTAATGGTGAGATGGACAGGCAAATTTTGAAAGAGCTAACCAAAATCCAGGACAGTCTAAAAAAATCTGTGATGTATAATTACCCTAAGCTAGGCACTGGACATGACAAAAATATAAAAACTTGAACTTTTATTAATAATATAATTTTATCATAGTGATCAACTGTTTGAACAAATAGCTTAAAAATAGATACACTCTAATCCTCAGTCACATTTATTTTTAAAAGTATCTAAATTATACAAGAACAAAAGCATGATAAAGGGTGTATTGTTGTCTAACTTTTAATTCCCATTTCTGCCATTTTATTTTCTTATTTTAATGCAAGAACAGGTCACATTCAAAAAGTACTCATCAGCAATTATCTAAAGCCCTATATTCAGTGTGCTTCCACTTTAAAGTTTAATATTTACAATTTTATTACCTTCTATCCATTCACAAAGTAAAAGAATTAATGGACAATAAGGGAAGTTTTTTTATACATTCACACTGGAACAACATCAATGGTTTACCTCATATTACCTTTTATATGCAAAAAAATCACAATACCAATGTGCCCACATATCGTGAAATAACCTTTTCCAAGGGGTGACCTTACTAAAATGTACTTGTGTGAATATGTTCACAAACTTGAGAGTTATATCATACCTTAGCACCCTTATTTACAGCCTCATCAATCACTGATTTTGCTTCCAGGAAATATTTTTCAGCCATTTGAGATTCATTTATTGTGGAAGACGATGCTCGATATGTGTCAGGATATGGAAGTATATGTACCCACGGCATCTTGGCTGTACTTAAACAACAGTAAAATGACAAAGTTATTCAAATAATTTAATATTAATAGTTAGTTCTGATTTTGGAATACCCAAATGATTAATATGATTAAAGGACTTATTTGATTTTATACAATATTTTCTCAAAAATTCATTTTAAAAAGTTTTAATTGAATTATTTATGGTCATTTTCATTATTTTTACTTAGGCATTTTATGAACCATCTTAGACTATATCGATGACACTTAAGAATTCCCTCTTTTCCTAATAATATAAGGGGGGTTTCAAAATATTATGAAAATAATTGCTACTTGGTAGAGAATGCATAAAATGTGATGTAAAGCATTTTTATAAATTAATAAATGTGTGGAAAATCTCATTTTGGTGGAAAGACAGAATAACAAGAAGAGTCAATAGAGATGATCAATTGCTATATACATGTTAAATGAATGGAATATAGAAAGGCATACTCTTATTTCTTATCTTTTTAGGAAAAAATTCATGCAATTGTGAGTAATGTTCTTTGTCTCTTGATGTTCACCTAAATTCTGTTTGAGAAGTGCAGCTGGGCTTATCTCGATTACTTTTTGCACAGATCCATGAAAGGAACTCTCTAGCACGGCTACTCCATCACAACCTGTATGCCTTCTTGCTAGCTGAAGTGCCAAATCATTTGCTTCTGCTCTATAACCAAAAGATAAATTATAGTTATTATTATGGATTTTCTCAAATATTTTCAAGTTATCACCTTTCATACTCTTTTAACTTTACTAGTGACAGATTAAGGGAAGTATATGTGCCACCTCTGGCCATGTATCAAGGCTGGAGGGGGCACATACAAGTTCATATTGAGGTCAAAGGTAAATGGTATAAATATATGTGACATATATATATATATATATTCATTTTATCACTGGCCTGCTCTGACAGACTACTTTGAGAGCACTGTATCGGCAGCTGAGTGTGCTGTGCTCATTAGCAAACTTGTATTAGCCTGATGTTATTCCAGGCTAAATCTGCCCCTAAGTGGTGAACCTCAGCTCTCAAGCACTCTTCGCAACTTCTAATGATGATGCTCTTAGCTCTTTGCTCAAACCAATTGACAAATATTTTCCTTCAACTCTTATTCTGGGGAGGGTTTGTCTTTCATCATACGAAACCATCTGCCCATCACTAGGGGTAGACTCAGTTCAAAGCAACAACTGGTGGATGACATTTTTGCTAACAGAAACAGCACATTCAGCTGCCAAGACGTCACACTCAAGGTGACCCATCAGAGTGAGAGCCACAATAAAACGAACACTGTGTAGAAGAACTAGAGCATGGCCTGCCCAGTAACTTACCTCACTAATGCCTGTCATTGCAGGATGTGAATGGGAGTATGAGAGGGTGAGTCATGATTAGGGTAACAATAGGGTGGCCAAATGCCTAGGCCCCAGGCCTCCTGGGGGCCATTGAATGTTTCCAAATGTAGAAAAAATAAAGATTTTTTAGCGATTTCTCTTTTTTATCCTAATTTATGAATGACATTCCAGTTAATCATTATTTTTAGACCTAACCCTTTCAGCATATTCCTGATAATTCATTAATAAGTGCAACTTGGTATGTTTTACAATAGGTTTCAGTTTTAACTGAACATATATGTATTTGTTGAGTGAGAGAGGCCATTGCTGTGGGCCCATCCACTTCTAGTTATGCGACTGGGTACTGCCCTGAGCCCAAGGCAGTTAAAGCAGCACATCATTGATGAAATAAGTTGCCGGATTTCTATTTTTACTCTTTTCATGACAAAATTTTCATCCCAATTTTCAGCTTGTTTTCGCACTAAAAACTCAAAAATGATCATATTGTCATTTATAGCTAGAAAATCTTTTAGAAAGTAATAAAATTGATCACGAGCAACCTGATGTTACAGATGCAATTGTACCCGGTAGGTTCCGTAATGAATATCGATCTTTTTAGTTATCGCTACATATGTATCGTTATGAAAGTGATTTTGTGAAGCAATTTCTTCTGAAGTGGCAATAATAATCTCATTATAATAATTTTAGTATAATAATGTGCAAAAATTTAAATAAACAGTATTAAAAATTCAAATTTTGATATGATAATTGGCAAGCCTCTAGCTTGTTGTAATTTCAGTTTCTAGTGCCGGCTATGTAAGGTATATACCGCTCGGGCAGCATATGTGACTCTCGCAATCCCCAAGACAAAGTATTCCTCACCATGTGTGCAGTGATTGGGTGGGTAAATGTTGATAAAGGAAGTAATATATCACATACAACAATGCGCTGGGTAATTTGGCGAATAGCCTTGGCGGGAAATCAGAAGGTCCCAATTTGTTAGCTAACTCGGTGACCGGGTATGATTGAATCAGAGCCAAGTTAAAACTTTCAGCTCTTGCAACTAATAGTGTTGAGTGGACACAATACTGGAAAGTTCCAATCTAAAAAGACTATAATTTTGTCATATAGAATTTACATACAAATTCATACAATGATTCTACGTGCAATTTTTCACCCTTCAGGGCACCAATCCTGGCCCAAGGCACCCATAATCCATCTCTGAGCTCAATCATGATGATTCATAATAAATAAAAGTTTCATAATCAACAAAATTTGTTACAAAGTTTGTGACTGCTAACAATTATAGCAACTTTTATTTCATGAAATTATTATCCGCCACTCATAAATGATTTAGTATTATGTCATATAAAAAACTGAATTAACAATTTTGATTAATATTTTTTATTTTAAATTATTTGAAATTACATTCAGAAATAGCCACATGCACAAGAGTTTTACTAATATATCCTATAAACATCAATAAAAATATTTATTTTTTATTATTATAGAGTCAAGTAACATACCCTGAACTGGTAAAAAGGCATACTTCAAAATTGCTGGGTAGTGTTTTCAGCAAATCATGGCAGAATTGATTTTGTATCGATCCACTGGTCTTGCTACACAAATTTAATGTTGCCATTTGGGAATGTGCAGCTTTAACTACTTTTGGATGGCAGTGACCCACTGTAAAGAAGAATATTATTTTTGGGTTCAGCTCAATAAATAGTATGAATAGAAGAGCAAATTAAAATGGAGATAGAGTTTAATTAAATTGCAATAGACACAAAACCATACCATTAAAGTGAAAATTGAATCATTATGGAAAATTTTTAATGCAGACTTTTTTGGCTCAATGCAATATTTGTTGCATTATGTAGCAACTTACTGCTAGCCTTGCAACAGATTCTTCAGGTACTACCACTAGATGCAATAAAATTAAATATCTACTCCTAATTTTGTATAATTCATCAATAATATCGATATTACTCTTATACTAGGGATTCAGATGTATGGTGGGTCTTCCATACTAACCCTAAATTTTACATCAAACTTGAAAAATAGAATTGACTAAGGAAGCCTTGACTAGATGGAGTTTCATCTTCAAAAAGCTTGAATACACAATTTAAAATACATTTTATACAACTTTGTACAAACTCCACAATGTTAAATTATTTGATGATGATGACTCCACAAGTTGAAACCATGGCCATGTAGTATTGTTTATGCTGTGGAGTTCATACATAGTTGCAAGAAATTTATTTTTTAAATTATGCATTCAAGTTTTTTGAACACGAAAAAATTCACCATACTGACTTTAGATTTAGATTAATATTTGTTTTTGTATGTTGTTATTCATAGTAATAATCTTCTTCTTAAAGTAATCTGTCTTATGACAGGTCCAATACACCAATCATTCGATTGGTTTGCTAACTAGGGAACATACATTCATGATGTGGTGGTTTCCCTTTGCCTTCCACACCAAACAAACATGGAAGAGAGTAGGGAAACCTGGTGCAAGCATTAACCTACTCTTATGAAAAGCACAAAGGGGGCTAACTGCTTAATGTCTCTTCCAAAGGATGGAGCACTGATTTTGGCATAGTCATAATAATAATTAGTTAAATTGGAAAAAATTAGTGTTGTGCATACTGTGTTAGGTTAAAGGGACATTGTTCTTGGTTTTACCACTATTTATAATGCAGGTAATCTGTACCTCCTGTTAAATCTATGGTAAAACCAGAGAGCTTTGTATTTTTATTGAAAAATCATCTCCAATTTTTCTCTCCCTATAAACCTAAAATGTTCATAACATTTCAGAATAATTATAAAAATGCTACACAACTGTTGCTTTATGAAAATATAATCAAATAGAATGCTATTTATTTAGTCAAAAGTAAAAGACAAGAAATTAATGCTAAAATGGGATATATTAAACAACAATCAATGTACAACTCATATAATCATTTTAAAAAATCAGGTTTTTTAATTCCACCAATGAGATATATTTTTCTATTAATTAATTATTTTACAAAATAATGAAAATGTAAACATTAAATTATGAACATAGAATTAAATTAACATGAACATCAAACTGATATTTATTCAATATGATGAAATTAATAATTAGCCTGACTTAAATAAGATTAACCTTTTAATTGCTAAGTTGAGAAAAAGGGAGAATTGGGGTAAGTTGAGTTTATTTAATGGAAAATCCATATTTAATAATATTACATTTTTACAATATATTTAACTGTATTTCATACAAATGGTATATTTTTCTTTGTTAGTAATTTAAAAATGTTTTTTTGTTGTGGTATAATACACGAATAGCACTGAAGGCTCAAAAACATTTAACATGTAAATGCATACACAGCAGTTAAAGGGTTAAATCACTTTGATTTCAATCGATGATTTACCATTAGCAATCCTTGACACACAATCCAAATACTTCTCTCCATTATCATCAAAGAAATATTGTGCTTCAGAGTAACTCAATTTTATAGGATTCTGTTCATAATGAAGTTGACATGCATTTCTAGAAAAAAGGTAAAAAAATGAGTACTGTTAATTTTATGAAAAATATCATTTAGTTTGAGCTTTATAAATAAAAATAAATTGTAATTACGGTGTAACCTCAATAGAATGAGTACAGTAAATGATAAGTACTTCATTATAGCAAGTGAAAACACCACCATCAATTTCTTAATGCTACATATACAGAATTTAATTTTGAATATTGCGAGTACATGTTAGAACAAATATTTTTATAAATTCTCACTATATTCAATGTTTCATTCATTCAGAATATTCCCTTCAGTCAGAAAAATTCCTAAATTTTAAATTCTTTAGTCATTAGGCTAAACTATTAACAGAAATTAAAGTAACACCAGTAAAAAACTTATAAAAATAAAGTAGGATAATAGCAATATTTCTTTTACACTCTAAGGCAGCAATATATTTTAAGTGTGTTTTTCAACCAGTGTTATGCAGTGGATCATCAGCTGATGCATGGGCATTGTAAAAAATAATCATTTACTTTTTGTAAAATGTTTAAAAAACAACTATGACCAGAGCCAGACTTGATACAATAAACTATATGCTACTGTAACTAATATAATATGACAATATTTAAATTCTAACAAGTCGAATTTTTTTATAGCTCATGTAGGTACTTATTGGCAACTGTAGTGATGTAGTTAGGTTGTAGAAAATATGCCAGCAGAGGTGGTATGCATGTGAAAAACGTTGAAAAACAATGTTCTAAGTACCGTATTTTCCGGCATATAAGACGCACTTTTTTCACAGAAAAATGACCTCCAAAATCAGCCTGCGTCTTATACGCATAAGATAAGATTATTACCGTTCTCAATACTGACATTAACGACACACACATCACCAAAATGGAATAGTTGGCAGTCATTCGTCGCAAAAACATTAAAATATACATTATTCATAATTAATAGTGAAAAATTTGATAATATATACAGTAATATCTTATGCAACACGAATTTCGAGGACGCATTTTCATTATTACGCTTTAATGCATGCCCGCTCACAGCTATTACAATTTCGACGCGATTGCGATGTTTTAGTTCCTAATGAGCCCGTTGAATAGCGCGGTTAATGCTACGGAACAGTAGGATTCGTGTAGATATCAAAAATATTTTATGAATATCTAGGATAAATAACGTTACGTATATTGAGATCGCAATGGCTACAAGAATGAAAAAATATTCTACACTATTACCTATAAGCTTCAGGTGATTCAATACGCAAAAATGCACGAAAACCGAGTAGCAGCACGTTCTTTCTGTCCACCCCCCACAGAAAAAAACGATCAGTGAATGGAGAAAACGAGGAAAAACTGAAGTTGACGAAATAATAAAAACAGTCTTAAATGGCCACAACTAGAGGAGGAAGTGTTGGATAGTAGAACAGAGGAAGTTACATACCTATTGCTGTGTCGTTCAAAATCCTTCTGTACAAGGCAAAAAGAATTGCAGAAGAAAAAGAGCGTACGTATCGTTATTACATACGCATTCCATTTATTATTTACCCCATTAAATTAAAATCTCATCTTGCACTTAAGTTTAAGTACTATCTGTAAAGGGTACCTGTACGTGCGACGTGTGCGGCGCACTTCGACAGCTTGAATTAATACGACTGCCAAGTTCACGCAGGGCGCATTTAGCTATACAAGTCTCGAAGCAATTATTTATGATTTAGACCAGCTCTATTTATTTTAAAAATTAAGTTTACCTAAAACGTTATATTTAACCGTTATCACGCCGTAATATTTTCTGTAAATGTTGCCAGATAGGGACTTAATCACGGCTGGAAATGATACACGACGTGGCCCTTCGTAACTGCCTTGGTAAACCAAAACACTTTTTTCCTGAAAAATCAACTAAAAAACCGGAAAGCGTCTTATACTCCGATGCGTTTCTATATTCCGAAAAATACGGTAATTTAAAATAAAAAATATAATTTAATTTTTAACTGGTGTAATAAGTAAACTTCCTATTACCAGGATCATTGCCAATTGGGATTTCCACCTCAAGTCCCTAGCTTCAACATCACGGCAAGGAAAGTTTAATTTGCTGGTTTTAGGAAATGGACTTCAGGGTATAGGTGGTGCAAAACATTTATTGGTGAGTTTTTGTTTAATTATAGAAAATTCCTTTTAATTGTATCAAAACGTTAATGGAGGCCAACACCAACTGATTTGGCTCAGGTCCTGCAACTACATAGCATAGGGCTCTTCAACCTTTTTGTGAGCATTTTTTCATGAATACCCCAGGTACGTTTAAAGTGGTAATGAAATGAATAAAACTTGTGTTAAAGTGATAAAAGGTGACAAATCTCCAAATGCCGCACTAAAATTTTAAAGTTGAGGTACTCCACTAAGGGAAGGGGAGGAAAGATTTTTAAAAATTAATCCCTTCAGACCTGACATTTTTCTTTGGGGAAAAAATATTTTCTTTTCAGTGGCATTATGCTAATTGGATACAAAAGAAATTTGGAAAAAAATCTTTATTTTAAGGAAGTTTTTAAATTCTTTGCGACGTGTTAAAACATCAAAAATCAACAAAAACGGTACAAAATTATTTTATTTATTAAATAAGGTTTTCTTATCTAAGTTCAAAGAAAATAATATGGTGCGATGTTTTGACGACAAAAACTAAAAAAGAAATTTGACCTATTTTCAGCAATTCTTCTCAGTTCTTGCCATCTTGTATTTAATGTCATTTAACTTCAACTAGTCTGCAATAAATTGCAGTAAAAGTGCCAATAATGGATAAAATAGACGTCACACTAAGTGCTCAGAAAGTTTTCAATAAAATATAATGTGAAAGAATATTTAAAAAGTACGTTTGAAATTAATGTACACCAGCTCTGAAAGGGTTAAAAAATTGAATACACAGATCGGGTGTGCGAAATATTGCAAAACTTTTAACCCTTAAGAGATTATTTCATTTTGAACTTTTATTGTTATATTGGGGGAGTCGGTGGTGTATTGGTAAGGGCGTTGGCCTGCTACGCTAAGCGGCACCGGCACGAATCCTGCGAAAGTGAAATTTTTCCGAGGTCGCCCGTCCCACTACTTGTGCGGTTTGAGGAGACCGCGCAAAAGTCAACGCTTCGTCCTTCGGAAGGGACGTTAAACAGTTGACCCCCTTGGTGCTCTTCGCAAAGAGTAGGCAAATGCCGGCACCGGGTTTCCCTCCTCCCTTTTGTGTGTGCGTGTCCGGTGTGGAAGGCAAAGGGAAACCACCACACCATGTATGAATATTCCCTATTCAAAACCAACCAATGATTGGTAGGACCTATTGTAAGGCAGAACACTAGAATGAATGAATGATTGTTATATTAAGTAATAAAAAATACTCAACTTTATTTTTGGTATATTCATTTTGGGTTACCCTGTATTTGATACAAACCATAAGTTTTGCCCACTAATTAAAATTTAAATTATCACTCACGGAATTCCATAACGTCTCGATTGAAAAAAATATTGCCACCATAAATGTAATGGTCCGATTGAATTTATGCCGTGGACCCCTCCGTTCCCGGAAACATTTTTTTCTTGCCACGTCTTCTTTAATTCTGCACGAGTTGATAAATGTTTGCATTACTCGTGCGTTTTTCAGCTCGTTAAACGCTCTTACGTAATGATATTGTAATAAATAACCACTCTTTTTTGCGTTTTTAGCGTCAGGACCCGTCGCATGTCGCAAGTGTAATTTTCATTACCCTGTTTTTCGCTGGAATGCACCCGCTTGCTTGTGTGTGAACTCTTGGGGGAGAGAACAAACCTAAAAATGGTAGCTTATGCTGCCACCGATTTTTTTTCTGGCGGGACAGACGCCAGCAAATGGAAAAACATATGCTCGAGTTTTTTGATATTCCCTATTTTTTGTTTTCGAAATCGAGTCGATCGGCGTTCGGTTGGTAGATGTTTATTGTAAAGATTTGTCGCAAAGCAACATCGCTATTTGACCAATAAAGAGTTAAAAATCCTTCTCGTTCATTATTATTTATAGGCCAGAATTGATAGAAGCAATTTTTGTTGATATCCTTTGAAAACTTTTCCATTATTTACACCCTGCCACGTGAAGGGAAAGCAATTTGCTTCTATTGACTCCGAGAGATGAAGAGTCCTTTGGATAAGCAAACAAACCAAACAGGGTTCCCGCGGAGACATCATTGGAAAAAGAAACATTGTATTGATCCATTGTTTATTTTTCCTGGTGTAACTATTGAATTGCTCCACAAAATGACGCTAAAAACATTAATATCGTTTCTGCGATGCGTTGAGCGTTTGTTCAATGAGCGTCATTTTAGTCGAAGGCGCTTTGGCTATGAGAGGATTAATGAAAACATGGGATTTTTTTACATCAGTATGTATATCAATTTCCATTGGACCACGCACGATTGTCTCAATTGATAGTTAAAAGTCTAAATTTTAAAAGCGAAAAAAACCTACGCAGGATGTATTAGGTTGTGACTTTTATTAAATAATCTACATGGTAGGTTAATAATAAAAAAATGACGTAAACGTCTAGTTTTATTTATTTTACCTTTAAAGGAAAAGATTCTGGATCCACTGTATTCCCGTATGCTTTGCCAGCTTTTCCCTTCGCATACAACCAAAATAATTACATTTACTAACACAACATAAAAATATGCACGTTTCATGATGTAGTTCCAACTAAAACGAAAATTTAATTCGTCGAGTTTTATATGCTTAATACATACAATTGATTATATGCATCATTTCAGCCCCATGAATATTGTTTGATAAATTTATTGGCCAATATCAATCATTCATAAACTTCTTAAACAGGTGCCACTTTTATAATGCTAAATATATTTTCTAATGCAGATATTGCATCATGCATTCGTATTAAAGAAACTCACAAACAGACCCAAATAGCATTTTACAAAAAGTATATCAAAGAGAGAAAAAAAGACGAGTCCTCGACAGGCTTGGTACCAGCGACTATTGTACTGGGAGCCAGACACGCTAACCGCCCCGTTACCAACGCCAGTGGAGCGTATTAATATTGACAAAAGGCCGCACGCAGCCGGTAACATTTCACCGCCCCTAATTTAACGGACAAGAATATAATTAGTCTAAAGGGCAACGGGAATGTTCAAACTTATTGATCCATTTGTTTCGGAATATATTTCGCGCCACCTGTTTCAGACATTCCTTTCCATTCAATTCGTTCGCCAATAGGCACACGTGACAAACAGAAGCTAGCCATCTCTTATATTTTCACTTTCTCGCATAATTGTTTAGAGAACGTAATGTGATCGTGAAATATTTGACTGACGTTGATGAATATGCAAGACGTATATGCCTAGGTGGTTTTTGCAATTCCGTCTCTGTCATCTGTAGTCTTTGCGCGGCTTTCGGAAATTAACTATTCTTTTCACAGAATCTGAAAAAATCTCGTTTTTGTAAAGGTTACCACCCGAAAAACCTTTGCGAAATGAGTCACATCGCGCGAAGATTGGTGGGGAGGGCGTAGTTTACTCTTGTCGACTTTTACAAAATGTCGATTTATTCAAAAATAGCTTCAAGGATATCGATTAAAATTCATCAATTTACTGAGCTTAATGCCGTTAATGATACTACGTGAGTATATGCGTCTAAAATTTGTCATATATAGCGTCCAGCAATATTATTAAATACAGGTTTCCCTCTCTTTATGCGGGTTCGCTTTATGCGAATTCGCTATTACGCGACAAAGTTATTGCTACCGGAATTTCTTTTTATGCGTCTTTGATTCGCTCTTATGCGGTTACACGGCCAGTGCAATACAAATGAAAGAAAGTTCTCCAACCCACCACAAGGCGACCATTCAGTCTCTCATTGTCTCTTATGCTTTCCGTATTAGTCTTACAGTATAAGAGATGAGAATGGAGTGGATAATGTAGAGCGGAGATGAGACGGAGATTTCGTGTGATACTGTTTGAGCACATTTGAGAAATTTTGATTCCTTGCCCGCGAAACTTGCGTTGTGCCAAGACAACCCTACAGCGCTTTTACCTCCACTATTGTGTCAGTCACAACAGCCACCAGTTGTGCTCGTCTGCTTCCTTTTATTGGCGAGTATAATTTACAGTGTTAATTGTTTTAAGTTTTATTTAACACATAATAAGTCGTTATGGAGCGAAAGAAGAGTGTCTTGGAGAGGAGTTAGGATTGCTTGTGGAACGTATCCCTATCTTTTACATGTAAATATGGGTTCTGTTTATGCGAATTCGGTTTATGCGTCACTTTCCTGGAACGCAACCCCCGCATAAAGAGAGGGAAACCTGTATGCAGATTTAAGCACAGCTCTCCTCACTATAACAGCAGCAGTATTGTTGCCACAAGTCAACCTGCAAGAAAATATTTTCTCCGCAAAGTACGTAAAATTTAACCAGTGACCATAGAAGCGTATGGATGCAATAAATGTTGCGCCGACTTTTTTCCTAATTTATAAGTTATACAATAAATTTAAGTTATTTTGTGCGGTATTTTTTTACTTTCTCATATACGTAGTATATAGAGAAAGTATTGCAATTGCGAAAAAAATTCGACTTCGAGATTTTGATGGAAATAAACGTTTTTGGTGTCTCTGGCTTCAATAAAGTGGTTTTCGCCACGTCGTCTGTCTGCCTGTCTGCGAGCGGTTCTAGAGCATAAACTGTTTAACTATATCATCCAGAATATACCCTATGAAGAGATGAACAATATAGCGCAATAATAAAGGATTCTTGTCGATATATTCTAAAATGGCTTATAACGATTTTGATTAAAATTCATTCATTCATAGAGCTTGGCGTCATAAACAATAATACATACGCCATATTTCTCAATAAATGATTATGTAGCGTCTAGTAGTATTCTAATAATATGCCCAACCCTCTCTGAGGTCATGCTACAATCCTCATCCAGCAACAATGCTTTAACGCCTATATGGCTTCGCCAATCCACATAATACTTTATACTTATGCATGGTATAACTATTTATCAAGTTAGATTTTCACATATATGAGGTTATCCATATCTTAATTCTGTTTACGTGCGGGAAAATTTTTCCAGGGTTTTGTTATTTTTGTAGCAACAATACTTCTTCCAGGCTCAGTAAGTCGACGATAGGCAGGAATAGGAATAGAGTTTGGGTGCAATAATTTATATGAGAAAGTTTGTGTAATGTACATTCCACGGTTTTTTAATAGTAACTGTGTGAATGCTTAAAACTTGCTTTCAAAGATGATTCTTTTTCTTGATATTGTATATAGTTTTATATTGGGTGGATTTTGGCGATGCTATCTCAACAGGTTGGGAGTTCAATCATCCACCGAGGTAACAATCCTTACTCACTTGCATCAACATACCAATTTGACTTCAACGAGTTTGCTCACTCATCGAGTAAGAGGATCTCGCTTGGGGAGTTCTAGGAGTAGGTTGATTTATGTCAAGTGCTTGATCGCATCGAGTTGGGAGCGGGGCCGAATTAATCCAAAGTCGGCCTTGATAGATGGGTGGTTTGAGTATCTGGCGACGAATACTAAGATCGCGAGTTAGAAATCCCGCCTAGGGCATGGATGCTTGAGTATGTCATGTTGGGTTAAATATTAGAATGAACTAGATCAGAGGTTCTCAACGTGGTGCCCGCTAACATATTTCTAGGGGATCTAAAGATCACCGCACACAATTCACCGCATACAATTCACCGTCCGCAATTCACCGCCAGCAATTCACCGCGAACATATTTCATAGCCCTCAATTCAACGCCTGGAAAATTCATCGCCTCAAAAAAATAAATTCTTTTGGAACTTGTTTATTTACTATACACATACACAATAAAAATATCATTTAAAATAATACAATCAAATTAAAAATTACAGTTAAATAAAAATTTTTTATAGGAAATGTTATGAGCTATGCCTCATATAATCGACAATATTGTTAATCGGATCAACAATTCTTCGTACTCGTTCAGCGCATTCACGATATCTTTTCTTTTGTTTTGAGGTTCATGTCCACTTAGATCGTCAAACAGCCATTTCGGCCGACCTGTTTGGATAAATGACAACAAACAAACCAAACCAAACAATTTTGGTTTTGAAACAAACAACAACAAAAATACAAAAAATAACGGAAAAGTATACCTCAGAATATAACCAAGTTAAATGCCTTTCGCTCATTCCAGTGTTAATGAAATTGCGAAACGAAATTTCCTGGAATCGCTGGAAAACCTGAACAAAACTTAATAATCTTAAAATACGAAACTCATCAAAATAAATTAATATGGACTAATTTGAACTTCCAGTTGCCATAAACAGAATGTTAAAATTTAACCTTGAGGTATAAAAATGACAGTCGGTAACCTAATATCCCATTAAAAAGCTAAGCTTTTTCTAATATATGTAATTTAAACGTTAAATTTTAGCGATTTCGAATTGAAGGCGAAAATCGACGATAAGAATTAGCTAATTTATTTATTTTCCTTTAAAACAGTCCAGACCATAAGATCGAAGATTAATTATTTCTAATTTAAATTGGAATACATTACAAGCCTGTGCGTCAATAAATCGATTTTTACGTGTTATTATATCGGAAATAAAAATTTTACCCTGGAGTTGAACTGATGGCTTTTTTTGGGATTTTTTCCTTCATTGCTTTTTAATATCTGAATCAAGCGCTCCTGTCAAATTTAATTCTTCTACCTATTCGGGAAATTTGTTGAAACACGTTAAAAAGTTCCACCAGAGGCGATGACTTCGGCAATATTGCCTCGGATGGACGGATCCTCGGCAAATTATAATAGATTACACGCTAATAAGGTAATAGCCGTAGGCTCTCACGTTTTTAGCCCCTCCATTCTACATTAGTAGAATAAGCTTTTTATTTTTATATAAATAAATAAATTATGCACGAGATTGAAAATATAAATAAATATGTTTGACTACTTCGTAGTTTTTTATAGTATGTGATTCATACTTCCCTCCCTTATGAAAACTTAGCCCCCTCATAATCTTAATCCGACCCTGGTTGGGCGAAATTGCTAAACAGCGCTCGCACATTTTAGACGTAAATGGTCCAAATGTGCGTAATCGAGTGATTACGGAATGAAGAAGTAAGTAACAAATATCACTTATGTTCTAACCCGAGTTTGATGAATTAACAGAAGTTAGACTTTTTTCTCGAAATTACGACATCGTTACAGGACACTAGTAATTTTTGTAACGAAATAGCAAAAACTTAATTAAATTGATCCCTCTAATAAGGAAGATAATCTTGAAGTTGTTTCAGAGGTCAGCGTTGGCGGAGATCCCCAAAAATGCTACGCAAATAAAACCTGTTTAATCTCTCAGGTGTCGTAGTGATAGCACAAAAAACTGGATGCTACAAACATGAAATTTCCATTTATCTGAGAGTGACACTGCTGTAAACGAGATGTAGATCCCTTGCACAATTTAGGAACGGCCACGAGAACACGTCATTTGTTTCGGAGACACGTAAACCACAAATTTGTCCAGTTTATTCAACAAAAACAAATTATTCAAGCGACCTTCCCCGGTTTTGGACAAAATTAATTCGTTTAGGTTGAATCCAAAATTGACCAGCAAAAGTTTTTTTTAACCCATAATGAATGGAAGTTGACTCGACCACATAATGCGAACTTTCGTTACGTAACCTGAATGACGTCAGCTCCCACCGGAAATTCGCACGTTCTGGAACCTGTATCCAGCCTTTTGCTTCGTTTCAAACTTCCTTAGAAGCGGAATTGGGAATTAGGGAAAAGAGGCATTGCTCAGAAGCAACGACGAGACCTTAGAAAATCATTGGAGAAAAATCCGTGAAACCTCCTCATCTTATAGTAACGGACCACTGCTTTTATGCGGTGTAATTAAAAACGAATAAATAATAAAAACTTGAAGTGATTTTGAATCGTTAGTTTCAATCAGGCGTAGGGATGGTTCGTCCATATTGATGTGTTAGTCGTTTTAGGACGGTCGCATTAACAGTCCAGGAGGAGCGCAATGGAACAAAATTCGATAATGTGCTCATGACTGAGAGATTCATAAGGTAAGCATGTTGCATTATGGTTTAATGAGAAGGAAAAACTCGTTTATCAAATAAATATATTTTATATAACAGATATGCGTTCCGTAGAAAGGCATATATCGAACCGTATGCTTCCCATGCCCACCCCTGTTTGACATGCCCGTCGTAAATTAACTAAGGATATCCCAGGAAACTCATATATGTGTATGTAATGTGCTTTTCTTAAGTTAGAAGACGCTTTAATCACTGGGAATTTTGTCGTACAAAGGACCTTTACTTCACTCATTTAATAAAGTAAACAAAATGAAATTGCCATGTGATAAATGAGAACTGTTTTTAACTATAAAGATTGCTCAAGAACAAGCACTTAAAACATACTTGTCTCGGGTATATCCAATAGCCCCAACATGCTCGAGACAAATGATTTTTGTAGCCGTAAGACGAGCTCGATAATTCCCTGTTGAATTATAAAGATCGTCATTGGCTAATCAACTCGTGCAAATATTAAAAGAAAAATCAACGTCGATTTTCGAAAGCTGGCAGTTGTAATCCACCAAAAACCAGCGGTGGGAGTAATGGGGCGGAATAAAGGGAACCCTCTGAAAACGAAAGAGCGAGAGATCTGCTCAGATATCGCAACCCTCCCTTCCACGCCGTCTGCCTGCCCTTTCGAGACAACTTTCCAAAATCAGATAACGAAAACAGCTTTCGTGACAACTATGAAATTTTTTAAAACGTATAACAAATTCTGTTTTGATTTCAGTCTTACGCATGGAGCGCAGTCAAATTTCTTCGATTTTACCGCCCATAAAAGCTACGAAAGAAAGAAATTGAGCGTCAGCTTAAATAAGTAGAAATTAAAGGGGAGGGAAGTGAAAGGTAATGGGCGACCCGTGGCTCTCGAATTTTCTACTGTCTAAAATACCGACACCTCTAAAATTCCATTTCGAGCCTAAAGGATAAGTTATTTGTCATGTTTTCCGTGTGCTCGAGCGAGAATTTCTTAAGAATTAACGCCGAGAATGTTTATCTTGACCTTAGATCTGATTTTTCCACTTTCCTCAAGGACGCCTGGACCCCATCCTAGAAGCGGAAGTGAAGTACTCCTTTCTTAAACTATTCATTTTAAACTTCCCGGCTATGATATTCGGCTGCCAAAGTTTGAACAACCTTTGCATAAATTATCATTATATAGGCCTGTGGTGCCCAAACTTTCCGTCTCGAGGGGCACACAACGCATTTCTGCAATCATCGCGGGCAACATATTCCTCTTCCGCCCTCTTCGCGGGCCACACCGAGTCGAAAATAGAGTTGAAGACTAATTTAAGGCAAGTAAAGAGTTAGGTTTTGAGTTAGTGTCACCTGATTTGTTTGAAATATATTCATCTGTTATAAGAACAGGGCGACAAAGACAAAATACAGTAAACCCTCGATTATCCGGCCTATATGGAGGGAAGGACTGACGGATAAACCGAAAAGTCGGATGATTCGTAAATAATGGAAACATTGCTCATTTAGGAATATTATCCACTTATTTACGCATTTCACATACAGCTCAAGCCATTTTACAGTACGATTTAAAATAAAAAATAACAGTAAAATATTATAAACAAAAATCTTAAAATTAAATTATCAGTGATCTCCCAAGTGAATCAACTGTCACTAGGTTGCCACCTCATTAGAAGTTAATTCCGAGTGTTTTTCTTCTAGATTTAAAAAAACCTTATGTGAACTATGAAACTTGTTTTATTTATTGATTAGAAGGCATTTAATGAATATTTAATCATAATTTAGTTTTACTAGATTAAATAAATAGCGGTAATGATTCCTCGCGTGAATCATCCATCGGGCGTGAATCGACTTTTGGTGGATGCAGGACCATTCCTAGGGGGGTGCGGGACCCGGGACGATCAGCATTTTCGGGGCCCCTTAACAATCTAAAATCATCAAGGTATAATTCGCGCACTAAAATATTGTATATTTTTAAATATGCTTATTTTATTGTATAATTTAAATATACATATATTTCTTATTGTGTTTTATAAATGAGAAATAGCTCCTGGAATTCAAGAACAAAAACAAGTCCTTCGTTAGGAAAACCAACAATAATTTGATCATTTACGCCTGATTCATAATGATCTATGCTCGCTAAGGGCTCTGAAAAACTGTACGTAAACCTACAATTTGGATATGAATATAAACACAGATGTCTCAAATGAATAGCAACATACGATACGTGAGGTCAACTTAATTATTATTAATATTGACGGGCTTAACCCTCTTTACAAAAATAAAATATACATATTTGTACTGCAAATAATATTGCATTGTCATGTCATCAAGTTAAATTGCACATAAACAGATATAATGTTAAAAATTTCTTCAATACATGTTGAGAACTACAATACATATCGAAATTATATAAAATTGCAGTCATATCATAATAAATTAAATTGCACATAAACAGGTGTAATGCTAATACTTACTACAATACATATTTAATTGCCTGGTTTCTAAATACAGATATAGATATGTAAATCTACAGATGAGGGCATATTGTTAAACTGCCTCATCATTCTCACTAGTGGAGAATGAATTATATAATTCTTTCATCAGAATTTAACATTGAAACACTTAACGTTTCTGGTGTTTACACTGGGAACATTGAAGGTAAGCAACTTAACTAAATCTGGGCAGTTGATACCATTATTACAAAGTCTATATAAAAATCTCAAGTCTGTCACTATCCGGCGATGGGACAAAGGCACAATGTCCAGCAGCAGCATAATATCATTATACTAAACATCATATAATGTGAAACCCAGAATTTTAAAATTAATTAACCTAAGAAATTTATGCTGCACCTTTTCAATGTATAAAGTAGAATAAAAACTCACTATTTCTTGCTCTGCCTACTTTCAGAAATTCAACTTCCTCGACTTTCCTGCAGCAAACTCTGCCATCAGACCATTGTAATCCAAATCTGAGGCTATTTCTCTCTCGATAGACAGCATAGCCAATCCACTCAATCTCTCTTGGGACATTGCTGTCCTAAGATCATCGTTAAAATAGTTTCGAAAAACTTCGCTCCGCTGATGCCACTCTGACCGGAATCGTTAACAATATCCTATACGCTATCTCTGTATTCGAGAAGCAACTATTCCATGATTTGAGAAGGATTTCAAATGCACTTTTCGTTCCTTGGGGGATCAACTGTCGAAGCACACGGAGTTCTAAGAAAATGTATGTACTGTCGATGTCGTGTGAATCTTTATCACTCAATATGTTGTCGAAATTTATTCTGTTCTTTCATTTCGTCTTCTGTTAATTCTCCAATTTTTTTAAAATCACATAGGATATACGTGCGTAGTCTTCCATTTGTTCGAAGCGCGCTGTCAGCGACATGAGAGCCTGATATACGATGAAAAAAGAAGTTGCTATAATATATTAATATCATGAATTCGACAACAAGAATCGCTAAAATTCAATTTTTTTATTATTGAATATTATCGCTAATATTAATTGTATATCGCTATAATTATAAGACGACGGAACGAAAAAATTGAAGATTAAATGATTACGAAATGCCTCGTCCATTTTTCTCGAGTGAATTGATGAAGCAAGAGAGATAGCAGTCAGAGTTACGCGTCGCATTTTAATATGATTCCTTGTTAGCCGAAGACGTGATAAATCGTAGGCGATCGCTGAGGCGTGCTGAGCGTCGTGCCAAATCATCGTTATCCTCTAACCAAAGCTCGCGCAGAAATGAATGCGCCTACATAAATATGGCTAAAAAACGCATTCTAATTACAGAGAAACGATTATCCGGCCTCATGAATTTTAGATTATATTGAAATCGTTGCTTATTCAAGGTATAGTTCGATTTCGACTGGAAAAACATTGCCTCATTCTGCAGAAAGGACTCGTGCCCCTTGAGTTCAACGTTGGTCGCGCTTGGATAGAAGAGACAGTTGCCCTAATTCTTTTTATTTCGAATATGTGTTCAAAATTTACGTTTTTGTCCGTATATTTTTGCGTATAAAATGTTTTCTTGAATGAACTGCTTGGGCGTTTACAATTTCTGATTTTTGAAATGTAGAGAATTCTTCGCATCTGTATCGCCTGTATTATGTATCAAGAAACGAATATGATATCATCCGCATATTTTTGGAAAGCGTCAAAACACCATTAGGCAAGCAACGCATTTCCTAGCGTAAAACACCAATCTGTAAATAAATCCATATAATATTAGTTTAGATAGAGATATAAATCCATATAATATTAGTTTCGATAGAGATATCTCCTTAAAAATTTTAAAGGGCCGTAGGAGACCGGACGAAAATAGTTCCGATTTTCTCCAAATTATAAAATCTTCACCAACAATCGCTAAAATGCGCAGACAATAGGAATAAAATGTTTGCGTGACCTCAGAAATTCTCCGTTCCGCGCCGTGGAGGAATCGCCACCAAAGTATGTATATATATATATATATATATATATATATATATATATATATATATATATATATATATATATAAACACACACACAAAATTCATAAACGGAAACAGAAAAAAAAACTATACAAAAATACATTCAAACATGAATACGTATTTCTATATATAGATAAGATGAGGGATAATTAGGCAAGAGTGCATTCCGGGCGGTAACGTGTAGTACATCACCGTTTGCCTAAGGCGTGATTTTACTTCCCTCTCACCTTTAATAGATTCTAGTCACAAATCCCACGCTCGTTTATCAAGGTCAACGTGTTCCGCCAGTAAGTGCAGCAGGATGATTATATAGTGTTTGAAAGGTTCCAGCGGAAGTTTAGAATAGATAAAGTCCCACATGCATAACCTCCCACTTACTATGACACAAGCATTTCCTTGAATTCTTATCCGCACAGGCTGAAACACAAACATATAACACGAGGCAAATGTAAAATAAATTGAAATATGAAGATGATCCTATGCCCCACAAAGGGGAACAAATCTTACTTTTCCTCGCATTAAATTGACTCAATAGGCTTCTCCGATAGCCATAAGGAGGATATGAAAAGAAGATGCGCATCACGGCTGACTGACCCATAGTAGGTTCTAAGAAAGAAGAGCATCGACGTGTTTCCCATTTATGCCGTTTTTTAAACGCTTTACACTTTGTCCGTCCGTCCGTGTGCAAAATTTCGAAGCAACGAGAGCGGCTGGGAAGCTAAGACTTTCAGGATAGTTTTTACTGCTGACAGATATGAACCCTTTTGATTTTGGGGTCCGCCCGCCCGACTGTTTGCATTTTAGCAGGATTTTAAAAAACCCCTTATGAACTATCTATATGGGTCCGTTACTATAGTAAAGTTTCGTTTTGTTTATGTTGCTACAACAACAAAAGCGAAGCGTATATACGTTCAATTTACTTTCGAAAGGCGGTGAGGTGTGTTTCAAACAGAGCGGCAAAACGAATCAAACAGAATCGCCGAACCGAGCCGTACCAATTTGCTGAACCGCGAACCGAAACGGGAGTTTATGTTCAAGAAGAATCATTTAAAAAATACTTGTCTCAGGTATCTCAAATAACCACAACAAGGTTCTAAAAACCAGAGGCGCATTTCGGCTACAGAGCAGCCGTCTTCAGTGGTAATTCACCGAAAATAGATTGTAAAATTGCTACTGGTGATATCTGAGACAAGTACTTTTTAAGTGCTTGTTATTGCATTTTTTCAGCCATAAGATGAAATCGAGAAGTTTATGCAAAATGAGTCAATTTGGTTCAAGAATTAAAAAATAACCCAAATTTGCTGTAAATTTTCCGCAAGAAATGTGGCTATTATTTTGCACACCATACATAAGGTCCAAGTAATCGAGAAAATTTCTATTACTCCATTTAATCTGATTTCCATCAAAAGAGAAAAACTACGTAAATCGTTATGGACCGTGGAATCAATAGGGTTTCTAATTTATGATGCCAAAAAATTTGCTAGAGACAGTCATTTTGTGTAGATTTTGCGATTATCTACTGAACTGAATTGAACTTATCGGACAGTAATTGGTTAAAATTGAAAATATTGTGAACATATTGGAACCCGTGAACACAGGGTGAGAAGTAATGCAGTCTGAACTTGTTCGTTTTTGACTTGTTTATTCCTTTGCAAGTGAATTATTTCTACTTGTGTAACGCAGAAAAGGCTATTAAATTTGTATTTTTATGAGTGCAAAGATGAGAAAGTTAATACTACATAAATCAGATTTTTGTTTAAGCCGAATTGAACCATTGCCAAAACTCAACTCTGAACCAAACCATTATTAAAATTGCAAAACAAACCACGGACCAAGCCACTCCACAATTTGGGATGGTTTGATTTCAAATAACAAGGAGGGAAAAGAGGTGAAAGGTTCCGAAAATTTACGTGAAAATTCAGTAAAAAAGAGCTTTTGGAATCTGGTTTTGCAGATCTTTTTTAATTGCTATTATTGTAGCCCAAATTCGCATCTAGTTTTCGCAACATTTGCATGATTATAGAAGATGGCTATTGCGTCAGTTTGATTTTAGCCGTAGCTTGATAATTCTCTATCGAATCTCGCATACAATATCAAACAGAATATTCGACATCAAAAACAGCAATTACCTTGATAATTCGAACCTCTATATTTTTATAACTTTTTCCTATACTCACCTGTGTCTTGTATTCTTGTCGGATTTATGATAAAAATTTCTAGCTGCACATGGGTACGTATAGAAACGCCTCGCCTAGGAGTTACTCGTTTTCCCGAAATACAGTCAATACAGTAAAAGTACCCGTTGCTATAAATAACACAAAATAAACTATTATTATAGGTATTATCTATAAAAAATGTATTTATAAAAATTCTTTTTATATTGTAATTTGTTACTCTTTCGTATATGTTAAAACTAAGTTCTATGCCTCGAGAAATTTATGCATTCCTTTGAAGTCCAAACTTATTTTCATTTAGTTAAACAAAAGCTGGTTTCATGTCTTCTACATTAAGCTTATACCGAGGGTTAACAACTTTGTGTTAAAAACTGCGTGGCTCCTAAAGGTTCATGTCTGGTATATTTCTTATTGTACAGCAGAAAATCAAACTGAAGAAATTGTGACCTTTTTGGCAGTCCATCCCAACACAGAAAATTTGGTGATGCTATTTTGCGATAAAAAAGGTTTGATGGTGAATTAAAATACCAATGCAAAGGAGATCGATTTTTCTTTCTTTTTTATTCGATTTCAATCCAATCGATTTTTAAACTCTTGGAGTGACGAGGAAAAAAACTGCTTGGTCTAAAATTTGATGTTTATTATAAATATTTTGCTCCGGTTATAGTATTCATTTGAGAAATAACGAGCATTTTATTTCCGCTTTTTTCATAATAATACACTTATAAACTGATTTTGTTGGTTGATATCGCATAAACGACAATTCAGTGCGATATTCGAGTGACATGATAATGCTTTCTGTTGAAAAGTAAATTTAGGGAGATATAGCGTTTGAAACATTGGTTTCGTAAGCGAAGAGAAATGGCGCCTTGAGCAGATAGGACAGGAAAAAATTGTCCCGATGACCAGACTTGAGAGGAAGGAAGTCATTTGTGAGTTTCGAACCAAATCTCTTGCGCTACCCATGGAGATAAGGAAATGAACATCTCGTTGACTGATGGAGTCTATAAGCGAAGAGCAGAATGGAAATTCTGAAATATTTTTCTATAAGTAATAATTATAATAACAACAATAATAATCCGACATATTTTAAGGGCGATATTTAGACCATGTAGTCCATTCTCACGTATAACCCAACGAAGAACACAAATATCCATGCCCGAGATTCGAAGCCGCGACCTCAGCATCCGCCGGCATACCTACTCCAACTATCCGTCTACCAAATCCGATTATTGAGGAGAAAGCAAATTCTACCAATGGCGACAAAATGAAGTTACCATTGATTTGGGATAGGAACGACATGACAATGCAGGTTTCATTTCAAGAAAATTTCTGGCTTCTAGATAAAAAATAATGGATAATTTTAAACTGTTTAATGATAAAAATCGAAATAAATGAAAGCGATCAAGATTAGCAATTATTTACTTTAGGGACACCACAGAAAAATTGCATCGCAACCAACCCTATCTAACCAATATATACAAACATTGAAAAATTACCGCTATCCAAAGGCAGCTTTCCGCCTTTCCCAGAAAATTTCTGGCTTCTAGATAAAAAATAATGGATAATTTTAAACTGTTTAATGATAAAAATCGAAATAAATGAAAGCGATCAAGATTAGCAATTATTTACTTTAGGGACACCACAGAAAAATTGCAACGCAACCAACCCTATCTAACCAATATATACAAACATTGAAAAATTACCGCTATCCAAAGGCAGCTTTCCGCCTAGAGGATACTATCGCCTTTAATAACGTACCCGAGAAAACACAAGAAAATTAATGTCTGCCCTTGCCGAAGGTATCTTCACTTGCAAACGTTTAATTAAACCTTGACAATTCTTTTCTTTTACCGTCCTCCATATAGATTTTCACAATTTCCCACACGTTGGAAGAATCTTTCTTCTTCCATTTCGTATTTTTCTGTGGCACCCCTAAAGTAAATAATGACCTCAAAATTCCCTACAATCTTGACCTGTAAATACCGATTTTGAGCGAGATAAAAATCATGAAACACATGGGGAAGACGTTCCAGGTTCAGGAATCGATTAGAACAAAAAAATTAAAACCTTCTGGAATATCCTTGGCCGATAATTATTTGATTCAATCTATCAGGTGACTCGATTATAGGAAAACTCTCGCAAGCCATCAAATTTCAGTTCCAAGTCGCGTATTAAGAAAGGTATGCTTTCGAAAGCACTCCTCCGGTTAATGCATAAAGAAGTATGGATTGAGAAATCGAAGAAGATCTTCCGTCGCATTGAGATTCTTAGCGTCACGTTCTCTCTTACGATTCACCTTATAATTTACGTTAACAATAGTTTCAAGTTCAACTCTCGCAATAAGGCTACGCATCGATGCCAGCGGAATCCCAATTTTTTTCGCGAGGATGCAGAGCCAGCTAGGAAAATCGCCGGGCTCGATGTGAAGTGTGCGCGCGGGAACTCTTACGCGTCAACAAGTTTTAACAGTAAATTTTAATAAATAAAGAAACCTCTCTCTCTTATTATGACAGAGTTCGATATTTTTGATTTCTTAAAAAGCATGTAGTTTATAAACAACATATTTTTTAGGAAGTGCGGAGCCTCTGTAAGCTACAATGGAATAATTTTTATACACTTGGAATACTTTTCACAATGAAAAATAATTTTAATCACTTTTCACACTGAAAGAACAATAAGTACAGAAACATGTTATCTGTTGCAATGGATAGCAAAATATCGATGCGCGATTAAAATTACGTTGGCGGCGCTGGGACCGTGAATATTTACAAGAAAATTTGTTTACAAAATATGACCTTAGGTGGCATTGGGATAATTTTTATCGCAATTAAATTTATCCTTGGCAGCTAGGAATCGCTATCAACAATTAGAAATTTTTATCAAAGTAACGGAAGCAAAGGTACCACTTTGTAACGTACTCAACAAATGCAGAAAAAATAATCAAAATGCCTCTTAAACAATACGTTTTATGAAGAAATGTTTCAAACAAAAGTTAAAGAAAATTACATTGTCTACAAGTCTAATAATAACAATTATTTACATGAATGAAGTTGTAACGGGGATAGGCACAAACGGAATAATTTCCAGAGTAAACCTCCCGCATTTATTTTGTAATGTTTTGGAAGTAAAGGTAGCTGGGCTTATTCTTTACGATAAACTGATCCGACCCAAAAACCGGTCAACTAGCAGTTTTTTTCCGATATAATTATGCGTAAACTACACACATTACTCAGCAATGGAACGTTATAAAAGCAAATCGCCGCGACAACAACGGCCCATGAACGAGCACAGTCGAGGTCTACTTGACAAAAGAAATAGGCGCCATGCAAAAACTCCCTTTCGATCAGGTTTCTTCTTGCCAATAACTTACACCTATCTTTGATTGGCTTATCTGAGATACTATGCAATCTCGCTTGACGGGCAATAGCGTCAAACTAAACTTGCTTCCTGTTCAGATTAAGTTCCTCATAGATTCTCTCCCTGTTCATGGTCCCGAAGGTCATTTATGTTGGAGAATTTTCTTACGTACGACACAAACTACCTTCAGTCAACTTCTTTTGCCCCTTTTTTACATAACTCCACGCATATAGAATTTAATTTTTAGTGCGAGTCAGCTTGGAGGATCTTTATTTGACGCCAGTATCAGACCTGCGCAGGGATTTCACTCGCGCTTCTGTGTTATCGCGTCAATCTCCATAAGTTCCGTAATTATTACTATCTGCACCTACAATGAAAGTTTTTACAAACTGAAATAAAAATTTTAATAATATTGTTCGAGCATATGAGAGTCATTTTATTCTTTCGCTCCATCTATGACGCGTTTCACATTTCATAATTTTTCATGATTAGGCAATTAAATTTTTTTCACGGTCCACTTATTGATTCCAGATGACGTTTATTGTCCGTTTATAGCATTTGCAGTTGCGAGCGCTTAGGCGTGTCGCATCAAAGTTTACATCGCAAGTTACGTAAGATACTGCGAGGAATCCTGTTGATGGAAATCAGAAATACATAATGATTTTCCTAGAAAGGGTTTCCCGGCTATAATTTTGAGCTACAATTTTGAAAATTTCCGTACTAATTTTCACGATCTGCTTTCATTATGGCTTCGCGAGCAGTAGTTTTCCCACTCCTGGATTAGAGTATACTAATGCTGTTCGTGGACCCTTGACCAAAGATTTTGGTAAACACTGCGGTACGCCAACCTTTGTCGCGCTTTTGCCACCCTCTCTTAAAATGTTACCATTCATAGTCTTTGTAAAAAAATATCAGTGTTAATTTTTAAAACTCTTCGTTTTTGTACGTTATCAAGGAGCAGCGCGTCATTTCTTTAAGTAGTGCGTTTGCCTGTAACTAAGGAAGAAGGAGTTTTTAATAATCGTAAGCAATACCTGTTGTTTTGTTTACGTAGCAGCAAATAAGTGGTAAATTTTTATAAAGAAAGAAGAGCAAACGGCGCAGAAATTCAGTCGTTATACTCAATTGAGATCCGACAGTAGTGATGTGCAGGATTCTGGAACTGTTCATTGTTTTTATTTCGTCGTCCGTAGCTAATTTTGCACTGAAATATTAGTATATTTCGTATGCTTTTTATCAAGAACTCAACAAGTAATAAACACTGATTAAAAGTAGCATTTTTTTAGGAAGAGAGAAATTACGACGCAGCAAACCAGAGGTCTCAAACACACGGCCCGCGAAGTTAGATACTGCGATGAAGCGCAAATTCTTTTAAATTTCTTTTAAAATATTTTTAAATAATCCATGAAATTTAAGAAATTTATTAAATCAACACTTCCAAAATATCCGCAGTTTATTTTTCATCCCCATTTAAAACACTCTTCACAGTTGAGTACAGAATAATGTTCTTTACATTTGGTATGGTACTTTAATGCAGCTCGCATATTTAGCGTAGTGCCATCGTGTGGCCCACGCAGAGGTGGCTAGAAAAATCGCGGGGCCCGGCACTAAGTGTGCGCGCGGGACCTCTTTCGCGTCAAAAACGTTTAGTAGTAAATTCAAATAAATAAAGCAACCTCTCTCACTGTGACAATGTTCGGTATTTTCCCGACATTTTATATGTATTTACTTTACAAGCACAAGAAATATTTTTTAGGGAGTGCGGGGCCCCTGTATGAGCGGGACCCGGTGGAGTAGCACCGTTGGCATCGTTATCAATCTGGCTCTGGACCCACGCATGCTTTGAGTTTGAGATCCCTGCCGTAGTAAATCAACAAAAACTCCTTCACCGTAAAAAGGAAGAGAATACTCACTAACGCTGCAGGTTGCTGGTGCGTCTCTTTTTGACTCAGGTCCTGCGATGGTGTTTACCAGCAACCTACAGCGTGAGTTTGAGTCTTCTCTTCCTTTTTACGGTGAAGGAGTTTTTGTTTATTTACTATTGTATTGTTTCACCGTGTCTCGCAACCCTCTCTTTTCATCCCTGCAGTAAACAAATAAACTCGTAGCGCGTGTGGACACAACGCCTAGAGAAATTATAGCATAAGTGATTCAACAGGGTATTATCGAGGTCTTCTTATGGCTGAAAAAAAATTCAAGAACAAGAAGTTAAATAAAAGAAAATAGTACTTTATTCGTCGCGCATTTAACTGTGGCCATTCTAGCAGTCTTAGTTAATGTTAATTCAGGAAGATTCAGTTATGACAGTTCCTATCTCCATCCTTTACTATCTACAACAGTGGTTCTCAACCTTTTGTATCTTGCGTCCCACCTATCATTCTGTCAAAAAACCAAGGTCCCACCAACCATTTTGTCGAAAGACCTTGGTCCCACAATGATAAAAAAACACCCATCTTTTTCCAAGAAGTGGATTTTTATGTCGACTGCATTTCAGAACCATATTAATCCTTATGGACATTTTTAAAAACCTTAAATATTGGAGTAATTTTGTTAAGAAAAAGTTATACATAAAGGACCATCGAAACTTCACATCCCACCTAGACGACCTTCGCGTCCAACAGGTTGGGAAACACTGGTCTACAAGACCGGATTAATACGATGATGAATAAGTACTAGTAATTTCGAAATCGTTTTTGTTCTTCTATGCTACAGATAGCGGTTATCGTGTTCCATGATAGGCTTAATTGGATAGCCGAAGTTGTTATTCTGTGCGCTGAGATAAAGCTCCGCTGCATTTCTTCAAATAATTCGAAGTCTGATTTAAGGATGCACAATATGTATCGATTTCCCGTAGTTTATTACGTATTCTTTTTCCGTAAACAGTAGTTACTGGTTATGACAGAATTAGAGATCAAATGCTCGAAAATTTCTTTTATTGCATTAATAGAAGACGGTCAAGCAAAGTCAGAGAGATTCCATTTTGGGCGTGTTTCTTCAAGACATCAAATTCTAATAAAGTCTCTGCGCACTAGGCTCGCGCGTAATGCATGTAATTACTATAGGAAATTTAATAATCTAGCGCTGAGTGATTTTTGAACGTCCTGTAGGTAAGACCTATTAATCCTTGAATGTTCTATAGGGAACTCGATTGCAATTTTCTCGTTTTTCGATGGTCAAATTTTGAAAAGTTATCGGTTTGTTCGTATTAGGATATTCCAGTTGATTAACAAAAAATACTGCTTCTTGCTTCGGTGAGCGTTCTATTTCTTGACTGATTACGACCGCGATATGTTTGCATTAATATGTCCTTCTTCGTACTCCAATTCCTTTGTTTATACATCTCATATACCATCTACGAACTATCTGAAGCATATAAACATTATAAGAAAGCTGAGAAAATGAGAATCTGAAATTTATCCACACATTTTGTAAAATATCGGAACTGGTATGCCTTCCAATGATTCAGTGTTCTACCGATTGAAAAATGAATAAAATATTCAACAGAGAGATATGAATCCGACAAGCCAAACATTAGTTCACAATGAAGATTTGAATTGAATTCATATGTATGATGGATCTAATTACAATTAAAACAAGTATGGAAAGGTGTACTCCATGTCGGAGTACACAGAGTTTCCAAATGCGTTCTTTGAGATCAACAAATTTTAGTGAAACTCCCCAATACCAAATTTCATCAGAATACGTCCAGAGGTTCCCGAGGTGGAACAGAGGTACTTTGTAAACTACATGTAGATCTTCATGTAAAGTGGTCGTAATTGCCTTCCGATTTTAACTAAAATTGGAATCTGTCCACAAATTTTACTAAAACCCTCCAATACCAAATTTCATCAAAATACATCCTGCGGTTCCCGAGTTGGAAGAGAGGTACTTTGTAAACTATATGTAGGTCTTCATGTAAAGTGATCTTAATTATCGTCCGATTTTAACCAAAATTGGAATCAGTCAATAAATTTTACTAAAACTCCCAAATATCAAATTTCATCAAAATACATCCAGCGGTTCCCGAGTTTTAACATGCTGACGGACGGATGGACGGAAACGACCTTCGTGCAAAGAACGCATAATAATGTCGCTAAACAAATACATTTGATGACGGTCATTAAACATTCCGATAAGACTCTCGGTTCGATGTTAGTTCCGCTAGGATTGTACTTAAAGCTAACTTAAATCTGTATTAGCTCACATGCGACGAATTTTCGATAGTCGGAGCCTACGAATATAGCTCTACATAAATAGTGTTGAAGTGAATAGATAGCAAAATAACGAATTATTAATTACGAGAATTGGCCTATTTGTATCTCATCGACACTCAGGATACACACAGGTCGCCCGGCCCCCTGTTTGTGTGGTTTGAGGAGACCGCGCAAATTCAGCGTTCCGTCCTTCGGAAGGGACGTTAAGCCATTGGCCCCCTTGGTGCTCTTCGTTAACAGTAGGATGATGCCGGCACCGGGTTTCCCTCCTCCCTTGTGATTGTGTTCGGTGTGGAAGGATTTATGGCTATAATAACCCAAGAGGTTGATTAGCTAAAAATACACACACACACACACACTCAGGATACGCACGCAAGTCACTTTTAAAAAATCCCATTTCATTTCATAAGAGTGCCATATTTAATTTTCATTTAGGTTCGAGCTAAATGGGCAGTTTGTCCTTCAGTTTGGAATCAATTAGGCTGTCTTTGACGCCGACTGCTTGGTATGTGCGATGTAAGCATGGTTTAACCACACTTTTTCATGTATTAGTGTGTATTTTCTGGCGAATCAGCCTCTTGGGCTATTATCGCCGTCTTTTTCATAGATTTAAGATTTACAAGTCATAAATAAAGCTCGTTCGTTCAATATGAAAGAACCTATTACTTAACTGGTACGGTAGGGCCACGTTTGACCTTAATGCACCTAACGATAACGAGAGTATTAATGTAAAGAAACACGACTTCGTGATAACCTGAGGAGTTTTTGCCTTTTCCACAGAAGTGGTGGAGCGGGTCTAATCGGATGCTTCCGTACCTTCACGTTTTATTTTCATTTTTTTAACTATAATCTACATCTACATGTTGCCCTACGATTAACCGAATGGGTGGGTGGCAGAGGTTGTAAAGAACAAAAGCCTAACTAAAACTTTTCTCTCGCAGCTTTGACTCTCCTATTATGATCTCGTGTTGTCCTCGGAAAAAACGAGCCTCGATAACGATCTGTCCTACAATCGATCTCACGTACTCTATGGTCGCGATCGTGTCTATGTACTTTGGTGCGTCAATTATTCCTAAAGCCTCCACTGTTTCACCTTCCAGAAGCCTTAAACTAGCGTTCAGTCTGCGATCCTCCAAAGATACCGAGTTAAAATCCTTGAATAGTGATGTGACCCTTTGCTTATGTTGATACATTTGTTTTACGAATCTGGCTGCTCTGCGCTTTACTCTTTCTAATTAAACTACATCTACTATATGTCCTTTTTCATACGGATCCTATATACTTGAGGCGTGTTCGACCTGCGATCTAACTAGTAAATAGCACGTTACTCGTACTTTTTCTGAACTGTTCTGCCTATGAAAGCAAATAATGCATCTTTAGCGATACTTTAATCTCAGACGATAACTGGGAAAGACTATCTAATTGCAATGATTCAGTTTTTAGTGAAAGATATTTTTAAAGTGCAAATTTTAATTTTAAAAGTCGCCAACGTATGTAAAATATGAGCTAAAGGAATTCTCGGGGTCGCATCGTCAAGGACTTACCCAGGGAGAGGGTCCGGACCCCCTCTCGGTGTAAAGACATTTGTGGAATCTGCAATAACCATGCTACAAACTTGCTACGTCGCCTCTTAATACGCTGCCACTTTCAGCGTTGAGTTATGAGAACTAAAAACGTTATAAAAGTTTATAATATTTAAATAGGACTTTTATTTAATTAATTGCTGGAAATTGGTTTTCGGCCTCAGCTGATGGCCGCCAGTAATAGGTTTTGTTTTAAAGTGAGCATTAAACTGTAAAAATGAACTCGCATATGGGTGGTTCTATAAAAAGCTACCTAAACAGTTTTTAACAGAATGAAAACATTGACGACAAAAAAGCAGCCATCGCAAGAGAATAAAGAATTGCGCCAACAACGGTGTCCCTTTTGCCGTAATGCAACAGGTACAAAACATTGCAGCCCTAGAATCGGTAATTTTGCAAAACCCAGGTGCTTCAAAGGTGTACCATCATTTACTACAAAATTCATATCTAACAGTCGAGCTTGGATGGCAAAAAAACTTCTCGCAGAATGTTTTTTTTTCTAAGCTGTTAAGGCTATGGGAAGAGAAAAAATTGGAGCTTCATTTACTTGCGAAATATGAAAGTGTGCGTACTATTTATTGAGGTTTATTTATAATTGTAACTTAAAATTCTTTTTAAATTTATTAATATACTTATATGGCATTTTTTAAATATATTATATTATATATTTATATTTTCAATATAACTTACTTTCAGTATTGCGTACGTTTTACAAACAGGTTTTATCGAGAATTCACTTTACGTAGAATATAGAGAAAGTATTTATTTTACGAATAAAAAAATTATTCGCTCAAAATGAATTATATCAAAGATATGATAAAATAACTTCTGCGGCGATAATAAGCTCACTTTTAAGTTTAAGTTATCAGTTATGCAACTACATTTTATCGCGCTCTCAGCGTAAAAAAATGTTTTTTGATCAAAAATTGAATTTCAGGCATCGACTACTGCCCTCCTAAAACGCAAGGGTGATTTATTTCTAAGACACCAGTTCTTAAATGGTTTTACAACTCCGCCATAATTCAGCGATTTCCGAATTGCGCTAATAAGTTTCATGGTTAAAAACTTGAAATAAATTTTAAATCGAAGGAAATAACTTATCTCCCTTTACAGCAGGTGCCTGTAACTCAAATAATGCGTGCGCTGCATGATGGCACTGCACTGAACCCTCGGGCCGCATCAAGGCACCGTACTAAACCCACGGGCCGCATTCCATTTTAAGAATATTCTTCTGTACCCCAACCGCACAGTGTTTTAAATGAGAATGAACAAGTAGTGCACTCCATAAATGGAATACACAGAGACAGGGTCGTCCCTAGGGGGGTGCGGGGCCCGGGGCGATCAGCATTTTCGGAGTCCCTTAACAATCTAAATTCATCAAGGTATAAGTCGCGCACTAAAAATATTTGTAAAAAATGTTGTATATGTTTAAATATGCTTATTTTATTGTATAATTTAAATATACATATATTTCTTATTGTGTTTTAAAAATGAGATATCGCTCCTGGAATTCAAGAACAAAAACAGGTCCTTCGTTAGGAAAACCAACAATAATTTGATCATTTACGCCTGATTCATAATGATCTATGCTCGTTAAGGGCTCTGAAAACTGTTGTATGTAAACCTGCAATTTGGATATGAATATAAACATACAGAAATCTCAAATGCATGGCAAACATACGATACGTGAGGTCAACTTAATACTAAAGTAGAATAAAAACTTTCTTGCTCTGCCTACTTTCAGAAATTCAACTTCTTCGACTTTCCTGCAGCAAACTCTGCCATCAGACCATTGTAATCCAAATCTGAGGCTATTTCTCTCTCGATAGACAGCATAGCCAATCCACTCAATCTCTCTTGGGGCATTGCTGTCCTAAGATCTTTGTTAAAATAGTTTCGAAAAACTTCGCTCCGCTGATGCCACTCTGACCGGAATCGTTAACAATATCCTATACGCTACCTCTGAGAAGGATTTCAAATGCACTTTTCGTTCCTTGGGGGATCAACTGTCGAAGCACACGCAGTTCTAAGAAAATGTATGTACTGTCGATGTCGTGTGAATTTTTATCACTCAATAAGTTGTCGAAATTTATACACTGTTCTTTCATTTCGTCTTCTGTTAATTCTCCATTTTTTTAAAAATCATATAGGATATACGTGCGTACTCTTCCATTTGTTCGAAACGCGTTGTCAACGACATGAGAGCCTGATATACGATGACTAAGAAGTAGCTAGTTTCAAATGCCTTTTCAACCGAATACCATGAGCGTCGTCCACAATTAGCAGCAGTCTTCATCTTGCTGCTTAGCGCGGGGCCCCTTCTAACGCGGGGTCCGAGGCGACCGCCCCGATTCGTCGTATCCTAGGGACGGCCCTGCACAGAGATTTCAAATGCGTTCTTTTTGGGAAATACGTAAAAAACGGTATCGGAAGATTGGTTGGTTCTTGAATTTTTGTCTCCGAAACTATAAGTCATAATTACGTGGTTTCGCGGTCTTTTTGTGGTAAATGTTGTCCTCTCTCCGAATATTTTTTTTAATCTTTACCTTCCAGATCATATACGAGCTAGGTAGAGAAATATATGGTATTTAATTGTTGCTTGACGGATGCCATTTAAAGAGATACGAGTATAAGTTTATTTAAGTGCTTATATTAAATGGAAGTTCTAATTAACGGATGCTGTTCAAAATCACACCTGGGCGATAAATTTTAATACGGATCACTCGTACTTAATTAAAATTCGTCCAGCGGTTCAGGAGATAAAAGTTACGACGGACAGACGGACGAGACGTGCCCATAAGGCATTCTGCTTCTCTGGTAAAGAACGCCTAAAAATGAAGCTTCAGATATTTTGTAATTGTTGATTCAATACATTTCTTAAATTTCTCAGATTATTTAAAATTATTTTATAAGAAATTCATTTGAGGTTGGGCTGCATCACAGTATGAAGTATCTTACTTTGCGGGTCGCCCTGGATTAGAGGAATAGTACATCTACATGACATCCTGCAAATCACTTTTCGGTGGATGGCAGGGGGTGGAGTGCACCAAAGGTTCCTAGTTTTCCTACGTTACCTTTTCCTATTATGTTCTTTTATCGTCCAAGAGATTGTGAGTTGTGCAATGAAACCAACATTAAATATTAAAATTTACTAAATAAACACACACAGTCGGACTCAGCTCGTGAGCTTAGGTAAACAGACAGAAACCTGTCATAAAAATTGGTTAATATAACTAATAACTACCGAGAGTTGTTTCAAATAATAATCTCTCTATAATATAAAAATCTTGTGTACAAACTTCCTAAGTGTCCCATACCTCATTCTAAGGTACTTCTATAAAGACTAGAGGTCTGTAATTTAGCATGCAACGGGAAAAATCAAAAATCCTAAAAATTTACATTTATAGGGGGTATTTTCTACCCCATTGTTTCCTTTCAATACCCCGTAAGAAAAGCATTGGATTCAATTTAGGATATTATAAAGATGCTTTTTTAAATTACTTAAAATTAAGCTACGAATCGATATGAAAACAGTTTTGTAGATGAAGGAATGAAGGCTTAAATTTTTATGATAAAATTCAAATCCGTGCCGAATTAGCGTAAA
The DNA here is from genome assembly GCA_028673005.1 of Tanypteryx hageni. Lineage (NCBI taxonomy): Eukaryota > Metazoa > Arthropoda > Insecta > Odonata > Petaluridae > Tanypteryx > Tanypteryx hageni. The sequence goes on along the minus strand of CM054120.1, from coordinate 62,209,417 downwards.
AAACTATTTTAATGCAAAGAAAGCATATTTTTCTTAGGCACAAGAATCAAAAATCCTAACTGCCGTAGCAACGAGCTGATGACTTTTAAAAGGGAAATGGCAATCTAATTAAATATTGCATTGGCTCGACGTTTTCAATAATAATTAAGGTTGTCATAATGAATTATTTTGATCTAATCAACTCGCAACAAATGCTTTGATGCAGACCATAGATTAAACGTTCTCCTTACCATTCGGTTTGTTTTTTCACACATTTGACTTTTGACTCTTCTTTTCCGTTCGTTCTTCGTTCAGAGTGCTGCGATTATGGGTTCGCGTTGCATATGAGAGTTCTGGAACTCAATGCACACGCTCTCAGTCTTTGCCGCGCGTTACCTATGAGATACATAGGAATTAAGGGTAATTTTTGGTGGGCAATTTCTAGGCCATAAAATAAAATAGAAAACATCCATCGAAGCCCGAAAGCGAAGTGAGGATTGGGGGAGGGGGGCTGGCGGCCTTAGGCCACAGGGGCAGCGCCCCTAGTTTACTAAAATTCTCAACCGACTGTTTACTCTTGAACTTTAATTCTTTCTATGTACGGAATCCCGAGTGCTCGTTTTCAGTGGTGCAGCGAGGGGGGGGGGGGCAAAGGGGGGCAGTTGCCCCCGGGAGCAGGGCTGAAGAGCGCAAAGGCATGGATCGAAAATTAACTTTTCTGTTTATAAACAATAATAATTCTCTTATATAAAAGCCAAGTGTCTGTTTGATTGACCGTTTCAACGCTCGACTGTGGCACCTCTCTTAAAGAGCGGGAGAATCTAGAACTGTTTATGTGATATGAGAGTAAATATGGTGTAGCGTATTATTTATTTGCATTTTTAAATTACTAAGAATATGAATGCGATATGAATACGGGACTTGATGAAAGGAAGGAGAAGGTTGAAGGGAGAGATATCCGTCATTCTTGACGGACACTTATACTATATACATTCTACATTATACCCTGCAAGTCACCTTTTTGGTAGATGGCAGGGGGTGTATATACGTAAATATATTTTTTCCCGTCATATTGACGGGTATTTTTAATAGTATTATAATACACGCTGAATTAAAATGCTAATGTTATTTTGGATTTCCATCACATTCTCCGCTTTACATTTGTCTGTAAAATTGTACAGGGAGCATCTGTGTGACGCCCCCGGGCGAAGGAGAACCTAGCTACGCCACTGCTCGTTTGAAATCTCATTTTTAACATGTTAACGAAAACCCAACCTATGACCAATGAAACGGAAATTTAGCGCGGAGTTCATTCAAGCACAGGTCTCACACTTTAACCCTAGAACCACAACATGAAAAATCAAAGCATAAACCACAGCATGGGGTCATATATGATCCATGAAAGAAAACTGTTTAAAGTGGACCGAATGTTATTAATCGGAAATTTTAAAATACAAAAATTAAAATAGTTGTTGAAATACACAAAATTATGAAGGAATATCTCCTTTTATAGTACTTGATCCTTCGAAACCATTGCATTTAATATTCCTGCGTTCCGCGCATACGCTTTTGCGGCATTTGTAGCAAGTGCCGATGCCTTTTCTGTATTTTGACTTCGGCACTTCGGACAGAAAGTACATTGTCCTGGTCGGCGACCTGCAACTGCTACCCTTGGTGTTTCGGCGTTAAAATTCAAATCGATTTTCGTTCATTGTGGCCCTGAATGAATAATGCTAGTTGCTTAAATACAGAGTTCATCAGGTTTGAATTTATCATTTTGTCTAATGATTTCTTCATTCGTATGAGTCAACATTATTTGCAGGATTTTATCTGTTAGAAATAAACTTCATTATCCAATGAATCATCTTCAATATCGTCTTTTTTCTAATTCTACTCGCATTTCTTCTTCTATCCACATTTTATTCTTGTCCATTACAACTAATGGGCCAAAAAACAAAAGTTTTATGACATGAATCACAACATGGGGTCCTATATAACCCTACTTACCGATTACGCAGTTTCATGGAATTAAATACATAAATATTATCCGTTATTATCAACTACTAACCGTTAACTGAAGGTAGAGAGAGAGAGAGACAGCTTATACTGTAAACCAGCGCCTGCGCAAGAGTAGTTTGAAATAACTCAGGATCACCGGTGACCCCACGTTGTGGTTCTAGGACTAAGAACCTACCAAGTGATGCAATTGCATCGCATATATCTCCGGGCAAAGGTCGTCAATGTATGTTCCCACGTCGCAGCTTGTAAATTTTATCCATTTTCCCGTACCATTAGAGCTGGACGTGGTCGCAATGGTAACGTAGATAGGTTGGAATGCGTGGATATTATCGCCCTGAGAGGTTGGGACGACGCTAACGTGATCGGACGAGATATGGAAAGCAGCATGGATTTTTGTAATCGTTAAGCCCGAACCACCTAGCACGTTGAGTGGTTCACGGCCTAACCTCATCCAAAACGCTCTTATATGTATACCTCATTACTCTCGACCAAAAAAACAGCAGGTTGTGGGCACCGCCACAGAAAATGGTCGGTTCAGCGCTTGTCGCACTGAAGTCACACCGCTAAGTTGACCGATATTGAATGGACACACATTTTTTCTTTTGAGTTCAAAATTACGTGCCTACTTGAGTGAAAAAGTTTTTTTGCATTGTGGGTAAGTTTTTACTTGTATTTATCCTGAACGGGTTAGCAATGAAAGAGTAGAATTAGCCTGTTTGAACCCAAAGTTCGTTAACCAATCACACAAGTCACTCCTAAAATTTTTAGTCAATTAATAATAACTCAACCCATAATTCGGAAAGACGACAGGGCTCCCGGATTTTGAAACTTTTCGAATATGAGAATGAACGACCAAGCACGTATGTTTAGTACTTAAAATATTAAGTACGCTAAAGGCGCCTAAACAGTCAAGTTAACCAATGTTAATGACAATAAGATAATTTATAACTGGACTACTACGTTGAATAATTTTCCACTACATCACATCGTAGGACATCCGGGTTTGGGCGGGCTTTAAAACGAGTCGGATTAAAAAACATCCGGTTTTGGGAATTGCGGATAAAAGATTGAATACTCTACTATCCGTAACCACTTCAGTCGTCTTAAAGCTTGGTCAAAATATCAGCTTAGAGTTTACTTGACTCTTCAAACACCTCGAGTGGAAAATCATAAACGACTCAAAATTCTAATACGTGATAAATAATTTTCCATGCAAAAATAATTTTCGAAAAATAAGCAAATAAAGAAGTTTATCACACGCGACCAGACAGTAAAGTGATGGCATTAAGACGCTTTTAGTCGCGTTTCGCTTCCAGCATAAGCTCTTATTAGCACCGGTTTGTCCGTCCGTCCGCATGTTCGTTCTCGGCTTATACCGAACGGATTTTTATGAAATCTGATATTAAGGACTTACAGTCAAAGACAACAAGAAAATCACAAAAATGAAACACGTAAGCTAATCAGGGGTACCACTTTACTGGTGACAAAAATGAACTTACCGTTATATTTCGTAAATTATTCGGTATATCAATATAGTTTTTAAATACACTTGTAGAACTAGTAACGTAGAGTATTTCTTTTCCTACACATTTGTATCGGAAGAGTACCAGTTATCAATAAAATCGAACAAGAAAGTCGTAATTCGCTTTGAACTTGGAAATTTTCTTGCACAGCTACCTAATTGTTTTCAACGAAAATAATCTTATATGTTACTGAAGTAAATAAGATCTGCTATAATTGCGAAAATACGTGGAATTTCATTACGTGCGCATGCAGCATTTTGTAAGCGAAGGGAAATGAATTATCTACGACGAAGAAAAGAACACAAACGTAAATATTAGAATACTAACTGAAATGAGGTATGTTCTAAATAATTTTCGATTATTTGATTAGTTACAATTGATTAGAAAATAGATTGGCAAATAAATATTTAATATTTTCCTGGTATCATTTCTGATGTATAGTTTTGCAGTATTTAGTCATTAAAATTACCGAAATACATTTATTAATGCATCAACTTAGTTGGAGAAGACATTTTTAGTATACGGAGAGACAATCGGTTCTTAGTGTTTATTTGTTTTACAGTGTGCATTCGTTCAAATTATATCCTATATATACCATCACACGATACACTGTACACTTTCCTAACTTGTTGTTTTTAAGAAAGCCTCACAAAACAGTCAATTGGAATTCCTGATATCATTTCTTGTAAACAAATTCAAAACTACTTTGTCGTCAAGGTCCTACTTCCTAAAGTAATATAACCAGTAATTACGCGAGGCAAAGGATTTTAAACGTTCAAATTCAATTGAGAAACGTGAAAAAATTACAAATACAGTTGAAATTTTGTAGGTTTTGGTAGTTTTGGAATCAATTTCGATAAACTAAAGGCCGGACTCCAAATTTTTTATCTCAAAACATGGAATCCTTTCTGACTGAGTACATTCGTAAACTTGAAACGTGTTAATAAATACTAATTCATTTCCATCGTGTTAATTATTCAACAACTCTCAAGGAGGTCTTCGTCGACATTTTTCGAGATCTCAAAAACTAAAAAAATGCTACACGCACAATTTTTCACTCTTGATTTTAAAATTGCATCCAAACCGTTTTTTAATCCAATGTCAGGGCGCGGGTTTGTTTTCCCGTAAGAAATACATGATAATCTCGGCATAAACCGAGACTTAAGCGTTCTCCCAACCAAAAGAATGAGATACATTTGCATCTACATGATACCCTGCAAGTCACCTTTTTGGTGAATGGCAGGGGGTCCAGTGCTCCAAAGGTCCCTCGTTTTCCTACGTTATCGTTTCCTATTATGTTCTCTTATCGTCCTAGGGAAAAACAATCCTCTATATCGCTCCGTTCTACAATCGATCTCGCGAATCTTATCCTCGTTGTCTTGCCTTCCGTGATACGTCGGGCTTCTGATAAGTCCTACTACCTCATTCGCTAGTCCCTCTGACATAGATTTTTCCAGTAATTTAAATCTAGCCTGCAGCCTACGTTACTCTACCGATGTCCATTTCAGATTTTCTATTCATGATGTTACGCTTTGTTTACAATCGTAATTTCTCTTTACAAATCTAGCTGCCCTGCGCTGAATCTTTTCTATCTCGTTTATGAGCCTTTTCGTAGGGATCCCACACAGCTGACGCATATTCGACCTGCGGTCGAACCAAGGATAAATAACATAATTCTTTCACTTTTCGGAGCTATTTCGAACTATTCTCCCTATAAAGGCCAGCTTTTTGTTAGCGGCACCTGTCAATCGGCGAATGTGGGTGTCCCGCGAGAGTTCACGATGGATCGTGACTCCAAGATATTTAATCGAGTCTGAAACTTGAATCTCTGCTCCGTCTGGTTCTCCAGAAATTGATGACGCAGCTTTTCTTTTGGTTGATCTCTAACTGCCATTCTTTACACCATGCAGAAATAGCTTCTAGATAATTTTGGAGATACTGATGGTCTTCCGGATTGCTTATTTCTCTATAAATCACGGTGTCGTCCGCAAAAACTTAATTTTACTTCTGACTACTGAGCTGATATCGTTTATATAAATTATAAATAATAACGGACCAATTACACTACCCTGTGGAACGTCAGACAACCTCCACTAAGTTCGAGGATTTCCCATTTATAACAACCTTCTGCTTTCTATGATTAAAAAATTCACGCATCCAACTAACAATTTTGGAATTAACACCTAAGGTTTCTAATTTCGTTATTAACTTCCTGTGAGGTGCCTTATCAAAGGCTTTCCTAAAATATAAGAAGATGGTATCGACCTACTTATTATTTTCTCCGCTTCTCAGTATACAATTCACAAAAAGACCAAGCTGAGTATCACAAGACCTACCTTTCCTGAAGCCGTGTTGACAATCATCTAACAATGAATTACTATCAAGAAATCGCATTATGTTGCTAACGAGTATATGCTCGAGAATCTTACATGATATCGAAGTTAAGGAAATCGGCCTGTAATTTTATGGGTTCTCCTTGTCGCCGCCCTTATGAATTGTGGTAACGAGCGCTAACTTTCAGTCGTTAGGAACCTCTCCGCTGGAAATGGATTTCTCGAATATTATCCGAAGAGAAGGTGCTATTTCTTCAGCTAATTCTTTTAAAACGCGAGTGGGAATTTCTTCGGGGCCAGTGGCTTTGTTATGTCTGATGGAACTTAATTGCCTTGCTATTCCCACCTCATAAAATACTATATCGTCCATCAGGTTCCTCCTTATAGCGGGTGCATAATGTACGCAATGATCGCTGACGGCTGTAAATGCTTTTACAAAATGACCGTTTAACAGGTTGGCTTTCTCTACGCTATCATGAATAACGGCACCCGAGTCATTACGCAGGTACGTTCTTCTCGGAAAATTCTATTGAAACTATTCGAATTAGTGCAAAAATATCATTAGAAACGAATAAAATCACGTGATTTTCAAAGCTTCAACAATGAGAAATTTTGGTTGCTTCGCACAATTTTTGCCTGACTTCAAAAATAAGTAAATTAACGCAGTACTATTCGAATCTATTATCTATCTATCATTAATAAATTTTCACGATCACGTTTATTAAAAGGAGCAAATTTATATAAAAAACTATGTAACCCGTGGCTGATTTAGAAAATTCCCAACCCTAGGCCAAATTATTTTTCCACTCACTTTTTGGCGCTTTTCTCCTAAAATAATCGCTTATGTATTCCGTTTGTCTGTCCATCCGTCCGTCTGCTGATCATAATAGTTTAATTCATCAAAAGTTTGAGTGATATTAATTTTTTATCCCCACCCTGAAATCTCACCGCCCCCAGGTCATTGCCTACTTTGGCTCTATTTCAAATCCTCAACTGTATGTAACAAAAAATTATGAAGAAAAACATAATGGCAACATCCAACTACTTCGACTTCTGTTTTTTTATTTTAAAGTGTTTTAAGTAATTTTATTATTTTCTCTAGCGACTAAAATTCATATTGATCGCCAGCTTAAGCATAGAAAGCGGGGCTTTTCAATTTTCGTCAAAATTTTCTCTAGACACTCGGACTAAATTAGTAAAATCGAGAATCTCCAGAGAAAATATACATAACAGACCCTCATTTGCACGAACTCGGCTAACACGAACACTCGTTTTAAACAAACAAATATTTTCCCCGGCCATGAATACGTGGATTAACATATGTTAGTTGGTTGGCTAACACGAATTCGATTAAGACGAACTTAGAACAAAATTCGGGAACCAAGAACTAAAGAAATCGAAGCCCGAAGACTTTGTTTCCGGCGTGTAGAAAAGTTGTTTGTTTAAAAAGTGGTGTTCTAAGGATGATTCAGTCTTCATTCCTGGCTCTACCTACCTTGACCCTTCAGGAAATCTTTCATGAGTACAGTTAAAAAGTAAGTTAATACATCCATATTTACATCATTTAACTTTAATAATGAGAACATATTAAACGTGCTGATAATTGAGATCTATCATTTATATCAAATTTAATGTAAAGTTTATTTCAATATTAGTTCAAATCGTGCTTTTTTAGTTCTTTTAAAAACAATAATATTTTATTTAACACAAACAGGTTACCCCAATGAAATGTATTATATGTATGTAAATATATTTAAGCAGATAATAGTAAATGTTTTACATACATAATTCGGTTATCACGAACTCGGTTAACACGATCTCATGATTTTATTCTCCCTTGGAGTTCGTGTTAACGAGGTTTACTGTATATTGTAGCAGTAGTAGTAGTAATTGGTTTTTTAAGTGCGTCGACGGTTATGGTCATTTTGCACTGTCATCAACTGGACATATGTATACGCAGAAGGAAGGAGGGAAACCCGGTGCCGGCATTAGCCTACTCTTTACAAAAACACCAAGGGGGCCAACTGCTTAACGTCCCTTCCGAAGTACGGAACGCTGAATTTGCACGGTCTCCTCAAACCGCACAAACGGGGCCGGGCGACCTCGGAAAAAACCCTACTTGCGCAGGGTTCGTGCCCGCTGCCTTTTCGAGCAGCCAGCGTCCTAATCACTACACCAGATGTCCCAAACTATGGCCCGCGAAAGGGTTTTATCTGGCTCGCGGACATTTATTGAACATCATAAACATCATAAAATCAGTGTTTTCAATTTAACGCCAAATATCAATCATATAATTTCAGCAACAAATTGTTCGCATTAGAATGTTTTCTTTCATTTATTCACGTTTAAGTTATATATTATGCATGTATGCTTAGGTAATAATAGAATAAAATATTTTAAATTTTGAAACGTTTTTTTCGATCCGGCCCGCCCAGCACTTTCAATATTCCTATGTGGCCCTCCTCTCAAAAAGTTTGGGGACCCCTGCACTACACCACCGGCACCCCGTATATTGAAGCACTGATTAAATGCGTTTCAACGGATAGCCGTTCGACGGATAAATTATAGCCAAATTTTTAAATGTGCGATTGTTTTAGATCTGATCGATTGTAAAATGCGGCAAAAGTAACCTCAACTTAGACGATCATATGTCCTAAAACGGGTTTTCAACCGGTGATACGCGTACCCAGAGGCGGTGCAATCAAGACAAGTGGCCGGTCTACTGAAACTTATACATAAATTTTTTATCAATTAGTCATTCTTTTCCATGATAAAGTTTTCTCTCCAGTATATTACTTGATTTTAAATAAGATTTTTATCCACTCCCCGCTAATAGCGCGATGGGAGGGGGCTGACCGCGTGTTCTTCACAAACTACCTGGCCGTTTTATACCTTTCATTGTCAGTCCGCCTCTGCGCACACCCCTAAGGGTACGTCAAGAATTTTGAAGGGGTACGCGAAAGTGTTGAGGATTATATTTTTTCTCCTCGCTTCGTCTTTCACACATGACTTTGGAATCAAAATTTACAATGTGACGACCAAGAATAAGATCATAAAACAGAAAAATAAGCCAAAAACTGCGAATTTTAACGTTATGAACACGAATTATCGCTTATTACAAGTGCCGTTAATGTCATTGTCACATTAAAATGTAGTTGGGGAACGCTACCGTTTTCTTGGGGGTACGTCAGCAAGATTGAAAAACCCTTTCCTAAACATTGGTTCCATATTGCTTGCTACTCTGCCCGTATAAGAGGAGCACGGTGAATTTATGGAGATGGAGCCATCCGAAGAATAAACTGGTTCTTTCGGGGAGAAAAAAAATCTTCAAGGGCGTGATGGGTGAAGAATAGTTATATATGGGTAGATGAAAGCTGCGGCAGCTAAGATATCGACCTGACTGCACCGCGAAGGTATATTTATTTGAAAATATTTTAACGTCGATGATTGGATGATGTTCTCAAAACATTTAAACTGGACGGATATATATAATAAACACAAAAATAACTTGGTGTGCGTTCTCGACTTAAAATGGATGAACGATACCATCCAAGTTGGGGATCTATTGCTGAATTACATGGGTTACTCGACGACTTTTTCGTATGTCTACATGGTACCCTGAAATAATTGTGGATGCTATGAACCAAACATGTCCTTAGCTATTCCCATTTGTCGTTTTCCTATAGTAATCCCTAATCGTCCTGGTGAAGAACGGTCCTTTGTATCGCTCCGTTCATACGTTATAACTTGACCGTGAAGTATGATTTTTTTCTTTACGAATGTTCAAAAGTGAGCGATATAAATGCAAAGTTTGTTCGCGTTTTCATCATTTACACCAATTACCTTTTCTTATGATTAGCTTATCAGAAAAACCAACACATTAGGAAAATTTAACCACGTCGTTTCGTTCTGTTATTTTTTAGATACAGCTACATTAACACATTAACAAAATGTTATATTTACATTAAGTTACAATGTATAAAAATGTAAAGATTTGATAGTTTAAAATAGTATATCAAGCGTTAATCCTCTCTTTTTTAAAGCGAAAACATAACAGAACTTTGCATGGAGAAGGAAAATCAAATTTATATTATGAAAAACCTGGTAAAAGTGTTTTTTTAAATTCAGTCCATACCTCTACGTGAAAGGAGAAAAAATTGATAATCCTACCGAAAGAATTTTATTAAATATCATCACTTACAGTGAAGCATCTTCAGCTTAAGCGCAATCGGTCGTACTTGATAAAATTGTTGTGGAAGGATACAAAGTATTTCCTTCTTTTGTCGTGCATATTAGGTAATTCCACAATGTTAAATTTATTTATCGACGTTAATCATCGCAAAAAGGCTAAAGCGGGGTGGCGACAACTTTTAGAATATTAATCTTATAAACATTTATAAATTATGCATGATAATACCTTAAACAGAAAGCATATCATACCTAAATTAATACAAATTAGAATTAAACATTCCCGTTGAGTAGAACCTCGTCAATGTAATTATTAAATATCCATCATTACCAATCTTTGCTGAGTTAAGAGTTTTCTAGGTTCAAGATGTCCCTTCACGACTACCGTAGCTGTCACGGGGCTCACGAGATTCCCGCACCGTACTTCACCCCATCGAGCATTCCTTTACGGCCTCCCGTCGTCATCTTTAAAAATATACGATACCATATATAATCAAAATAACTTTTTTCTTAAAACATCTACCATCTTTTGGTAAGGATTCGTAGAGATTCTAATCCCCCGACTACCTCATTAATAACAGTAAATTTCGCAATATTTGTTTTTTTGCGACCTCAATTTAATTTTCCATTCGTGTTCATAATAAATCCTAAAATTTCTATCCTACACCTCAGATCTTTTTATGCCTTATTTTCGATAAGTGTCTGGAATAGATAGTCCAATCCATTAACCCTTCTGTTATCAAGAGTTTCCCCACCCTAGTATTTTTATCATTTCAGTCACGCTGTCTACCTTCTTTGATCTACCTAATGTATATCGCGAAGCCTTCTCGATATTGTTTATTTGACCTGTCCTAACGTAGTGATGTCCTATTAAAATTCTTTCTATTTTTCCTGTCGACTCTAGTTTTAAGTTTTACTGAAAAAAGAACAGGAATTCTAAAGAATTTGATTTTCATAATGTCCACACATCTTGGTTTTATGTATCTATTGATGGTTTTTATTTTTTCCTTAAGTAAAAAGTAATTTGTAGAAAATATTGGCTGTATTGTGACCTTTCCTCGATATATAACGAATAAATCCGACTGAATGTGACAATTTACGTAAATTATGGGCGCTAATTTCCAAACGATAAATCAGCTTAATAATCCCCGTAACGGTATTTAGAACTAAAGATATTCGGAAATCATGAAGCACTCAAGGATAACATAAAGAGGACTTTTGGCTCTTCTAGCCTTATCGAATATCCTTTTTAGGAAACTTAGCGACGTGTTAGCTGCGTAGAATAAACAAGATTGGAATAACAGAAGAACTGCAGCAATTGGTATAAACATCTTACATAAACGATTTGCATGCCGATTGAACCTTTTAATATTAATTTATTATTATGTTAATTGTAAAAAAAATATTTGAAAATAGGATACATCTAGATAAAGGTACCGATTTGATACAAAGCAATCTTTTCCTCATATGTAATGCACTTATATGAGATAAAGGCACACATTTTGTTTCCCTAGATACTTTTATAAAAATTCGTTAAAACATTCGCGCAAGTATGGTAGTAAATATATATATATATATATATATATATATATATATATATATATATATAGGTATCGTTTCTGCTAGCAATAAAGTTTCCACATTTTACAATATCGGCCGCAACGACGATCATATATCTTAAATTTATATTAAAGAGTATAAAAATTGAAAAACGGACTTAGGTATTTTCAATAGCAATAACAAGGTTACGGTTATTGGAGATACCTAAGTACTTGTTGTTTAAATATTTTATGCTAAAATGATTATTCTTGAAATTTTTCAGCCTCAACACGAGCTCGATCATTCTCTAGCGAATTAATGTACCATAAAACTAGTTATTATGTATTAATCCTGCATTTATTTGGGAGAAATGAGCTATATAAAAAGGTTGGGCATTGCCGTTAACCATCATGAAATTTGGATCGATTATCTAATATTTTCATTATTTAAACAAAACGCATTTTGTCAACATTAAATTAAAGTTTTCCCGGGCTGGGAATTTCAATTGCTTTAACTTACCCAACATATTTCTGCCTCATCTTCACTGTTTGATCGCGGTCTAAATTTTGAATGTAGTTATCCATTGTGTAAATTGTCCACTTTCACATGCAGTCGATATTTCACACAATAGAATCCCGCTCTATCAAGGACCGCATGCGCACGCTAAACAATCAAGAGCACTCTCAGTAATTGATCAGAGTGCCTTCGGACTGCTTCGGACTGACGTGCATTCTGGTATCCAGCGGGTGTATACTCGACGTTATAATTCCTCGGCGTTCACAGTCGTGCAGTCGTGGCGCTGAAACACCATAGTTCAAGTAGTTGACTGTTTAGTCGTCAGATGCCACTGCGAAAGCGCAAAAATTGTTAGATTTAAACTAGTCTGAGTCTCCAGATCTTATATAGTACATACAGGGGTCGGCTACCTATGGCACCGGTGGCAAAATATGGCACTCTAAGAGATTGTAGAAGGCACGATATTTAAAAAAGGACTAACAAAAATATGTATTTAAAAGAAAATTACTTTGATTTCACTCGCATTTCATATTGTAGCGATGCCTCATTACGTTATTAAAACATAAGAATCACCTTTTTGTAAGCGTTATGGACAAAATCATTTGAAGGGTTGCACGCTGGTAGGGCCACAGATAGTGAATATTGGTAAAGGGTGGCACTCAATGGAAAAATGTTGCCGACCCCTGCACTAGAACATGGGAAGTGATTCATACAAATTTACGACTATTCACATATTAGTTTGTGAGGTACTTAAAAATATTGTTTTGATTTAACAATGGTTTATCAGCGAGAACAATATGGGAAATAATCCAAAAGTGTGTGAAGATCATTAATAATTAAATGGAAATCGATTTAATTTAAGAGAGATTATCGAGCTCATATTATGGCTACCACTAGATTCAGGAACTATGGTTTTTCCTATCTTTCTTTTTATGACTATTGGAGAAACAGGTTTTCTACCAGTCTATTTAATAAATCACTTTAATGCTATACCATTCCCAGAAAAATGTTTGAACGTTCCAAGGTCCTTTACTATATCCTAAAATATTGACTTTTTCGCCAGCAAAGTCGAACTCGAAATTTGTGAGCCCATGCAGACAAGGCCGAATTAAGGGTTTCTTAGGCACTATGGCTCGTAGACCTTTTAATTATATATATATATACCACCTTTTTGAACTTCGCGTGCTTGCGGTTCGCGAATTTGCACTTAGCGACAAAATTGTTTATGACCATTATTTATGTTTCGCACCAATTATTTGCATTTCGCGTCATGCGTTTGCGATGCCAACAATCGGAACTCGCTCAACCTTTTTGTTTCGAAGTTAAGTTTAAACTTTGGCGTCCTAGAAAATGACTTATTATATTATATTTATAATGCTCATCATTAGCAGTTTTCGAAGTAAACAAACTTAATAACTCTCGATTTAATTATTTTGTAGTTCAGTTTGAAATTCACCGTCAACGCCGCTATTTTCGACGTGAAACTTAAGTTTAAAATTTAAAGAAATGCCATAATTTTGGAATGTATGGTTTTCATTTTTTATTCTCTTTGTATTTTGAACCTAATTTAGGGAGATGTTATTTTGTTTGTTAGGTTTTCATTTTTTATTACGAATTTTTAATGTAAATCTAAGAATTGGTCTCATTACTAAAAGAAATGCTACCACTTTAATGCTTCGTTTTTATTTTTTGTGAGGTATTTTGAACAATTAAAAGAAATGTTATCACTTTCTTATGCTAGGTTTTGATTTTCTGTTACGCATTTAGGACAAGTAATAAAATAAATGTTATCACTTTTTAATGCTAGTGTTTTTTTGCGGCTTGGAAATGTTTGTTGCAGAACCCAAGAACACATCTGTGCATCACGTACTCTACATTCCATTTCAGTTGTTCATCAATTTAAATTAAAGAATTTCCTTGGAATGAACAAAAGAAGATCGAAAATCGCATGCGAAATGCGCTGAAAATAATTGCACAACTGCCGAAAGAAGTGTAATCGCTTTGTAATGCTGGGTTTTCATTTGCTATTACGCGTTTTGAAGTTAATTAAAAGATTTTTTCACTTTATGATGCTAGGTTTTCATTTGCTCTAACGTTTTCTTTTGTTTTCTGTTAAACTACATTATTTATGATATAAAAGTGAATTTTTTAGTTTGACTGGGAACCGTACTCTTATAACAAACATTGCGACTTATGGTAAAATAGGACTTGCACTTTGTGAATTTGCATTTCGCGTCAGTTTTCTGGAACCAATTATTTGCAAAGTTCGAAAAGATGGTGTAGTACTACTCTACTATTTTTATTGCGCATGTCAGCCGACGGCTTTAAAATAAGTGCTATTGGTATAGCACTTATTTTAAAGCCGTCGGCTACGTATGCCAAATAATTAGAACACATTATATAAATTTTAATGTATGAAAAAAATTTGTTAACATTTTTTGTTTGAACTTTTCGTAGGCCCTTTTTACGTAGGCTCTTGGCACAGTGGCTATAGTGCCTAGGCCATAATAAGGTAGAAACATATACGGATTAAAGGCAGAGCAAATGGAGCACTTGCTCCAGTGCCTCTGCAGGCCATATGGCCCCTGCTTGGTGGTGTTCCCTGTAACGCAGTGAAATAATAACTAACTTTTGAAGTTAAAGTTCCTCCACGGACTTTTATCACCTTAACCCAGCTCCAGAAACATACATAATTTGAGCCATAGGAAACTTCTATTTTTTCCTAATAGTTGGGTCTTGTTCATCGGGCTCAGTAATGTATTGATCTTGAAGACGTGATAATTACTAAACTACCATCACGCTTTTTATATATGCGTCTGTAAGATATGATCGAAGAATGAAATAAAAATACAAGGGGTATTTATGTCATTTATACGGACCTAGATATTACCTAAATTTCATACTATGCTACTACTTTAATATGATGGACCTATGATTTTTTATATTGGAGATAAGTCGCTTCAAACAATACTCTGTATCCACGGTAGACCATTGACTGAAATTTGCTATTTGTATAAATGGATCTCTTTATGCAACTCTTAATAGCATGTCGAATTTTTTGGGAAACAAGAATTATGTTTTCCATGAACATGAATTTTAGCATTATTTTTCGTTGAAAGACTGCTTCATGCATTATTTATTAATAAATTATATTGTCAAACATGAGCAGTTGCTCCCCCCTGGATCAGACCTGGGTCAAGGGAAAACAACCATTGATGTCTGGTTAGGTCAGGAGATTAACGCGGTAATTTTTCTGAGATCAGGCAATTGCAATATGGTTGAAGCAAACCACTAAAATATTAACCCCACCATACCCGACTGTGGGAGCTTTCTTATCCCATTGCCCCCCCCCCTCCTCCCCCCGCGCCACTGGAAAGGTTTCTGCGGACGCCCATGTTGCCAAACTCAAATTATAAATGATTGACAGCGGCTTTAAATGTTCTCAGTACTTATAATCGAATTTGGAGGCTTTCTTAAGACGACATTCCTAAAAAATTACCCGCAATGAGATGTCGATTTTAAGAAAACTCCAATCGGGAAGTACTTATTCAAATACTTTATAAAGTGATGTTTTTCCAACTCAAATAAATCAGCTCACATTCAGAGCTTTTATATTTGTATTACATTCTTGAAATAATTGCGAAGTATATTGCTAACCATATTAACAGTTGCATTTCTCTATGGAATGTATGTGTAATATCCTGGGACGTCGCAGTAAAACTTAACTTATTTTATTTCCGTATCAATCTTAGGGACTTAATTATTTTCACATGCAGTTTCATACGAAACTAGTAGTCGATTTCAGCGCCAGCGTGACTTCAACGAACGTAGGATGGTTAGTATGAGAAACTTGGGGTACATTCACCAATAGAGATGCCGCTGTTAAGCATCGTTTTAGTGTGTGGAAGGGCAAAATTATCTTGAAAGTGATTGTAAACTGCTACTCGGATAGTAATTGAGCAGTTACTACTACAAAAATACTATACCAATGGAAGTTAATGTCCAAGGATTGTTATTTAGTTCCAATTTTGATTCGGGGAATTTGGCCAGGGTCGAATATGTAACGCCTACTGAACAAGGTGCTTATTATTGTTATGACCGAAAATTACTTTGATATTGTATTCATAATCCTTTTCGGTGTTCAATCGTTTCAGGAAAACCGCCAAACATTGTTTTGCCTGACCTAGAATTCAATTTATGGACCAAAGTAGACGCGGCAGATACCGAGTTCCAAAATAATTTCAGAAGTTGGTTCTACTTTTCTGTAAAAGGTACACCGTCTTGTTTGTTGATATTGGTTTTTGGCTTACACTATTACTGAAATTTTATAACTCTAGTCGAAAAAATGCTCTTTCAAGGGATATGAAGTAGGTTGATATTTAACTTTAAAGCATAACGTTTTCGTTGTTTTATTCTGGCCTGTTATTGCTAAGAAACTAGAAGCTGGAAAGACGAAAAATCGAAAGCTACATCCCTGTAATATTCTGTAAATACTTGTGAAACTTGTATCTCATATTATATCTTTGCCTTGTAACCGAAAGTCTTTAAATGTTTTCTTTGCTAGTGTAATATTTTGTTTAGTTTTCCTCTTATGTTGCAGAAAAATCCAATATATTTTGGTGTCATTGCGTGGAAATAGCTCTCATTTGCCTTCATTTTATGTATGGATTAATGCCATTCAAAAGCAGAAATTTAATTATTTCATTTTAGTGATCCGCAGTTGCATGTTACCTATGTGATGAGCGTTTTCGTCAAATTTATTCATATTTCATACCATTATCCCTCCCAATTCGGTTGTTTCCTCCAACATCATTGGTGTCTTCCTTCCAGATTTCCTGGTCACCATGTGTTTGAGGGAATCTTGCTAAAAATGTCTCAATGAAAGTTATTGGTCCCTGCTTTTTTCGTACATTTAATATCCATGCCTGTTTTCAAAGTTTTCTGTTAACAATTCAAGTTAACCCGGCTGTAACTGTTTATTCTTTGTTCATTGAATTGAAATGTTTGTTTATTGTTTCATAGAATTTTGGAATTATCCAAATATTTGGATGAAAGAGAACTTTTCCTGCCTTCTCATAGTTTCTAGTGATTTTACCAATTTTTTGAGACACATTTTGCCATAAATATAGATTTATTTAGTAATTGAATGATGGTTGTCTATATCAAGGGTTTTGCAATTTTTTTATTATGAAGAGCAACATGTTGTGAATCTTCTAATAAAAATCAATTTGAGAAATTGTGAATATTCTTTTTTAGGAATATTATTTAATTATATATACCTAATTATATATTTTGTTTGAAAAAAATGTTAATATTACCCTGACTACAAACTCAACATCTTTTCTAATTTTTGTATGTTTTTTTTCGTAAATAGATTAAGATACTGTGTACAGGGGTGAGCAAATGTTGATTCAATTCACTTAATAAAAATACCACTTACCGCCCTTGCAAAAAGTCTAGATACCGAAGTTTGATGTGGTATATCTCGAAAACAACTGCAACGATTTTGATGGGGTGAAAAGTAGCGGGTAGAGAAGTTAAACCTATGTTAATACTGATTTTTATTTCATCTACATTCTGCCTCCACCTTATAGCTACATCTGGCATTGTAAAATGGTGGGAGAGAGGAGGCAGCGTGTGTTATTGCCACCTCCTCCACATTCATTGCATTCCCAGTCATGTAAATGACTCTCTAAAATAGAATACATGGCAACAGCACATGCTCCAATTGCTACATGTTTTCTTTCATATATTGTCTAAACTTAATCATTTTCGCCTCCCAGTCTATCAGTAATTTTTGGCCTATGCTTGTCGATGTACGAACACACAAATTGTTCCTCATGAAATGGAACACTCAGGAATGATACACTTTGAAGCCCATGATTTCCATCTCTTGAGCATTGCATTTCGCTTGCAATAAGACCCTAGTTGTTGAAATCCTAATGCCTTTTGCCCTTGCTCGCATCACCCACTTATACAGTTCTTCCTCGAGCTCTTGCCAGAAGCATTTTCTAAAATGCATTGCTTGTTTTTTCCGATGTAACTTTTTCAGCACCGATTCGCCTTTACACCATTCTTGTACACTTGATTCCCCTACGTTAAACTTTCTTCCGGCCTCATGCTTTCCTTTTTCTATAGCGAATTTTCCAACTTTTAATTAAAATGGTGAAGTGTATGATTTTCGCTTTTGCATATTTTTGTTTTCCATGGTAAATTTAAAAAATTTTTCAATACCGAAGCCAAGCTAATTCAAGACTTAATAGAACCATTTTATGTACAGTGAAGGCAACTGAATAAGGGAAAGCCACACCAAATTTTAATTGATTCATTTTTTTTGAGATGCGCTTGTTTTGAATAGATTTTTTGACTGCGTGTTATCTATACATTTGTACCAGGTTTGAAGAAAATCACTTGTGTGTTATCTATAAGGTGTGCATTATCGACCAGAGAACATGGTAAATTTTCTACCTGCTAATTTTCCACTCATCAAAATCGTTCCAGTTGTTTTCGAGATATACCACATCAAATGTATCTAGACTTTTTGCAAGGATAGTAGATGCTGCTTAATTTGACTAATTCAGAGTATCTTTGCTTTGAAGCCACTCAAACATTTCAAGATAAAATTACATATTAATTTTTGGTTACTTCAGTGAAATAACACTTAATTATTAAAAATAATTTTAATATATATTTTTGAATTATCTTTTATTCTATGTTGTCCAAATAAAAATGTGGGAACTAAATTTTCTAATAAAATAACAATGGCATACAATATTCAGAAATAATAAAAATGATATTTAGTGAATTTATACAGAAGATAATATACATTGGTATTGATCAAGTGGAATTGAGAAGAGAAAATGAAGTAGCCAACAGCCGCTCTTTATCACATATTGAACAGCAGCAGCGGATCCAGAAAATGATTTGACGTACATGTTTTCACAGTAATTGAAAAGTTATTCATATAAATTCTTTTTCATTTGATACAAAACAAATAAGATTTTAATGAAATTATAATTTACAAGTTTGACTGGGTCGATTTGTAAATGTGAAGCTACATTTTTTCAGTTCTGCTTCAGCTCTAGGGGGGCAATTGCCCCCGTCTTCCCCCCTAGATTTGCCACAGTTGCACAGCATGTATTGCACCCACAGCTTAGCATGAATTTCCCAGTAATATTTTTCAAATCTTTATTTTCAATTTTAACATTAAGGGATTTGCTGATTTATTGCATTTGGTTCTTAAAATAACCCTTGAATGACAAAAACCTAACAACATTCCTAACTCCAAGGGAATAATTATTAGGGGAAATGTTCAAAAATCGAGTATCAATCTACTTGTCAGTCATGATTTATCAGTTATCTCAGACAATTAGATGTGCATATTTGCTCACCCCTGACTTTTTGCAGTTAATTGCTTTGTTGCATTCAGTATTTATATGGACTATTGTGCAATTTGTCTTAAAAACTTTCTCATTTCATATTTGATAGGCAGTAGTCAACCTTCTTTGGTAAAATTTAACCTGAAAAATCTAAATCATCATAGTAAAGTATTTACCAACCACATGTACCCTGTGTACATGGTCAGTGGGCAACAACGTTGGCAGAAGATTAAAGACAAGCCATCGTTTTTGGTATGTTCTTGTATCATGATTAAGCAATAATTATTTGGAATTCTAAAATGGTTAGCATTGCTCATGAAATGAAATACATTGATCCTTGTTTAGAAGTTTTTTCTTTTTTTATGTTATAATAAATATGGATTTCCACCATTCGCTCAATAAAACTTAAATTTAGGTATGGGATATTTTTGTCACTGTTCCAACATTTTCTCCGATATCCTTTTTGTCCTTTAATCCTAAAATCCTGAGGATTTCTTATATGGAACTCTTGGAGTAAGCCAATCCTCAGCCAGTTTTTCTTGCTCCCCTGCTATCCCTCCTGATCATTTCACAATAACATCTCTCAGAGTTTTATTTTTGCATCAGATATAAGAAATATTTTGAGGCTTTGTATACATGTTCTAGCTAGTAGAATCATACTTTCTGGTGGAAGAGGTAGTCACTCATTAAAAAAATTCACATTCCAGTTTTCTCTTTCAATCCAAATGCACCACACAACCACAGTTACCATATTTTTCATGCAATACCGACTTGAATGTAATCTCTGCACCCCAATTGTAAATACAATTTCTTGGGAAAATGAATATCCATGTAATGTCTGCACAACATCTTTTCACTGCATTTACTGTAAATTCACATCAATGTAGTAAAAACATCCCTGTATAATGATTCTCTATCCCTCTATAATAATTTAATGTTTTATGAGATGGTTTTTGTGGAAACATTTAATTTCTCTTGCAGAAAATAATTGCTCTAGAGACATTTTCTATGAACTGTGAAGTGTTGCATTTATCAAATAGGCAACTGAAGAAATCAGAGAAATCAATTTAAATTTTAGACATCAATGTTTTGAAGTTTGTAAAGGTGCCAAGAAAGTGAATGAAATCTGACATTAGAACTGTGAAATTAAAACACCTCTAAACTCAACTGCCTAAAACCAGTAAAGATTTTCTTCCAAAGACAGTAAGATATTCAAATTTATACATGTCATAAAACACAGTCCTGGAGAAAATACGTATTTGATAAAATTTGTATATTTCATTGTTGCCAAGGTGCGTTTGTACAACTCAATGAAGCTCATCAAAGTTTCAGAAAACACATCCGAGCAGTTATACAGGACTAGGTCAAAATTAGTCAACTGGCTGCCGAATAAATATTCCAAAAAATTGCAATTAAATTAACACTTAGCATGCTGTCCATTAGGATATGGTTCTTACCCTCGATGCTGGCCATTTTTTCCATTTAAAAAAGTCACATTTCCATGATTTAAACACCAATGTTGAAAAAGAGGGACTCTAATTGCCATAAGAATAAAGAAGAGTACTCACACACTCGAGACATGTGTAAGTTTATGGAACGTTACTCCTCTCCGGGGACCCAGCAGTCACGCACCATGCACACGTAACGTACACAAAACACAGGTTTGCGAGAAATAATACCTGCCACTGACCACAAGTTTGTGGGATGTTACTCCACGGCAGGGACTATACCAGTCACATGATGAACACATATGGGTTTAGAGTTGATTAACCTTTAACCGCCAGATTTAAATACCCTCTGCCACATTTAATTTCGGGTATTTAAAAATGTCTTGCAGTCATGCAGAAAAATTAATGTATATCCTGAACTATTAGTGATAAAACATTCAAATGAAGAGCATTTTTAGTTAACATATTAGAATATAATGTACATAAAAGGAATCTAGAGGAAAGGTTAATGGAAAAAAACACAAATTCGGCATAATTGTCTAATATAAAAAATAAATTCATACTGCTCATTTTTCCTAGACTATTCTCTCTGCATCTAATAGATAAATTTTTATTCGCTCTTACAAAGTTTGGTTTAAAGCAAAGCATTCAAATATGCATAGTCCCATGGTACACATTTTACTGTAGTCCATATGTATTTGCCCTTTTCGGAACACATGCGGCATCGCATTCGATTTCCTTTCCTGGGGCAATGTTTGTTCTCTCATGCTTCTAATCAATGCAGTTGTGTCCCACTAGCACTTGTTCGTCCACGGAGAGAGAGAGGGGAGAGCTGCACCCTCCTCGATGAGATGCCTGATGAATGCAAGATGAAACTGCCGATGCATAGTTGTCTTCTGCATGAGGTCAGAAGGATCCATCTGTTTAGGACTGTGAGGTTGAGAAGGTGGAAGAATAGTTTCTTTGTCCACTTCCAAGTTCGGCGACCCTTGAGTTTTGAAGGCCGGTCAGAGTGGAGTGAACTGGAGGCACTTTCTCTATTGTCTTCATACTCTTGTTTGGCATATTTGCCACCATAAACTCGGAGAGCATGTCTCAGGGGGTCACCCTACCAAATTTTATGTCTACACAACAAATATGACATCTCTGAGAAGCTTCTAAACTTTGTGTGCCCATATGGGCACTTTCTGCAGCGAGCGATCACATTCAGACATGTTTGGCAGTTAAAGGTTAAATCTCTCTAGGGACCCGATCAAAGATGCACTCTCAGAGACACACAAAGTATTAATTGATGAATATGTATTTCGATCACCAGGTGATCCTCTTTAGCATTGTCTGAAGGAAGGGTTTTTTCCTTTTAGTTTAGTGCAATGAAATTAGCCCATAGAGTGGTACAAAAAGAAATGTCCCTGTATCATTGGATATGCCATTATCTAGTAGTATTTCTGTTAACTATATAGTCATATTAGACTGGTAATATATCACAGAAGATGTTCCAAAGTGGCTGTCACCATAACATTACGTGGAAATTTGAAAGATGTTCATGCATGTTGCTCGCATGCTAGGCATTTGCTATCAAGGACATACAAACTTCTGTAGTGCTCAATGTGTTAAGAGCCATCTTGAATGAAATCATTAGTAAATTTCTATTCTAAAACAATAAATATTTTAGAAGGCCTTGGATTTTTTTTGTTTTATGCACAAAGAAGTTGGGTTTAAAATTCTCCAGAAAAATGCCTTTGCGGAAGAATTTGATTTTCACTGCTATAAGAGTAAATCAGAGTGGTAATCTTAGCATTAATTGTAGCCCATCCCTCATAAACATCCTATTTGACTTATTTTTCACTCATTTGCATAATTACTGTTTATCTAATCAATTCATCTGAGATAATTTTGAATTCTCTAGACCTACTTATTTTCTATCAATTTTTTTGGTTTATGCTATCAATAATAAATTACTTTTCCCAAACAGGATGTTGCTGAAAATTCCGTGCTGACCTTCATCCACCGAATTGATGGAATGCAGAAAGTTTATTTTGCATTATGCTATCCATACCCTTACAGAGACGTTATCAGTTTCTTAAACAGAATAGACAAAAAATATAGTTCTATCGACAAAATAAATTTCTCTAGTGAAGATATATATTATTATAGGGAATGCTTGTGTTATTCGTTGGAAGGAAGACGTGTTGACCTTATTACCATTACCTCTATTTGGGGTATATCAAGAGAACGTGAACCACGCTTGCAAAATTTATTTCCTAATAGTGAGGTGCCTCGTCCTCACTGCTTTCCTCACAAGAAAGTAATATTGATCACTGCAAGAGTACATCCTGCAGAAACTTCATCAAGCTTTGTACTTGATGGAATAATCACCTCTTTAATAAATAAAGAAGATCCTGGTGCAGCTTTATTGCGGAGAAAGTTCATATTCAAACTGATACCTGTGCTCAATCCAGATGGTGTTGTGAAAGGTCACTATCGAACAGACTCTCGAGGAGTTAACCTTAATCGGATGTACCAAGATCCTTCCTTGGAGTTATATCCCTCAATTTATGCTACGTGTGCTGTGATACGCTACTATCATCGGAAATTTGTACATAATGATATTACAGATACTGAGCATTCCGAAGAGAGTGAAATTTTAGTGGATGGACAAGTTCCATGTCCTGAAAAGGTTAGTAAATCTGGTGACAATTATGAGCATTTGAAAATTGCAAATGGAAATTATGTTACACTCATTCCTGTGTAAAGGGCAGGAATTACTTGCAATGTTTTGGTGGCAGGCTGTGGTTTTTCAGCATTTCTATAGCTATGTAGGCATTACATTTATTATTATTTTAAAATTTACAATAACATTATGATTGAATTTGAAAAAATACAACAAAAAATGTGGATCTTACCTTAATAAAAAAGTGTTGAAATAGCAGAACAATATTTCAGATAATGGGGAATGTCATAATATACAAAAAGCAAAGTATCGTTATGAATCATTGAATAACAAGGTATGTTGTAATATGAAAACTAGGGGCTCAGAATCTATGGGTGTCAACCCGGTGCCTCGCTCCGTGAGACGAATTTGCCTGCTGTCCATGTTCACCCCCTGAACCCCCTCCTTTGGCATATATTCAAAGTAGAAAATTATATCAAGCCTCATTTTTGTGCTTTCTCATAGTAGATGACGTTTCATATCACATTTATTTCTCTGCCAATTAAGGGTTTTTTTCTGGGATGTTTAATGTGAAATGTGCTAATGCAAACGTGCCCAAAAAGTTGGTCGCAACTGATTTGTTCAATAGATAAATGAACAAAGAAGCCATTATGAATGAGCAGCAATTTTGATGTTCTTGTATTTTATGGGCCATGCTAATTACTCTGTAGATAGATTCTTCTCTATAATGATCTCATTCACAACACACGTTACCTTTAAAATATATCATAGCGTAAAAATCGTTGAAATGTGCATATTGAAGGACGTATCTTAATTTCAGCATGTATAATTATTTTTAATTATTCACTCCTGGATCTTGATTTCTTTCCACCTCGATCATCACTCGCTCGCTCCCTTTTACTTCTGCTAGATTTGGGAGCATGAACAAAGGCAGGTGGTAACTGTATGCGCAAAGGCAAGGAATGTCACCTGGTTTCTCTCACTTCTTTACTTGGTCAATCAGCGTCAGTTAGTTACAGCAGCTCTTGGCATGTGGTACATACATTTGCAGCATGATTTCTGTGTTTATTAGTGTGTTTTACGATCGAGATTTAAATAATGCCATCTTGTGGTATTCGAAAATGGAGGGTGAAGGAAGTAAATGCAAGGTTTAGTACAAACAAGCAAGAAAAATAGTATATCAAGTGTACCAGTACTTCAAAAATGAGGCAGGGCATGTAGACGCAGCACGTAAAGCTGGTTACAATGTTGCCAGCTGTCAAGAGTTAACTGGTGCATACGGCATAGGACTTCGTGCATTATGCATTGTTTTCCAAGTGTAAGCTTATGCAGACTGATGGTTTGGCAGCATTGTAACATTTATTAATCTCTCTCTGCGCAGTGATCTCAACTCGCCCACCTTCGCTCGTGTGCTCTGAACTAATTTTGCATAGCTTGCTCGGTTGCCCTCGCTTTTTCAGATTTTAATGATTGAATGCTTTGTCTCTTGAAAGACAGTGTATTCTATTTGTTTCCTTCCTGTCCAAATTGTTATTCCGTTTTTAGATGGATAATGTATATGCTCTACATTAAGCAGCCCACAGACACCTCATCCCCCCACCCCCTCCCCACCCGCATTACCCACCCCACCCCATTGCCAGGGGAGGTGGTGGCAGAGTGGTTAGTGGGTTAGCCTTCCATGCAGTGGTCCCACGTTTGAATCTGGCGGAGGTCGGATTTTTCAACCTGGGATCGTCCAGTCCCATACTTGTGTGGTTTGAGGAGACTGCCCAAGTCAGCGCTCCGTCCTTCGGAAGAAATGTTAAGCAGTTGGCCCCCTTGGTGTGCTTCATAAAGAATAGGCTAATGCCAGCACCAGGTTTCCCTCCTCTCTTGTGTGTTTGGTGTGGAATGAGCTATGGCTATAATAATCCAAGAGGTTGATAAGCCATAAAAATACACACAAATAAACCTCACATCACCCTTCATACCGGTTTGTGTGTAGAGTCCCCTGCATATCCTCCCCTGCATATCCTCCCCTTCCCTCCATCCTCTTCCCTCCATCCTCTTCCCTCCATCCTCTTCCCCCATCCCTTCCCTCCATCCCTTCTCTCCATCCCTTCCCTCCATCCCTTCCCTCCATCCCTTCCCTCCATCCCTTCCCTCCATCCCTTCCCTCTATCCATTCCCTCCATCCCTTCCCTCCATCCCTCCCATCCATCCCTCCCCTCCATCCCTCCCCTCCCGCCTCAATTTAAAAA
This sequence comes from Tanypteryx hageni, assembly GCA_028673005.1. Lineage (NCBI taxonomy): Eukaryota > Metazoa > Arthropoda > Insecta > Odonata > Petaluridae > Tanypteryx > Tanypteryx hageni. The sequence goes on along the minus strand of CM054120.1, from coordinate 62,183,582 downwards.
CATTAAAATATAAAACAAATGGTTAAAGATGAAAGGGTACAGTAAGCATGTGACACAATGAAAGGCTTCATGCAAAATTTCAGGATCCTAGGTTCCAGCAGTTCGGACTGAAGGTTTTCATCAGTTAATAACGACTGCCCATATATATGTACATATAGGATCCTGAATTATATGTGTGTGTATATATATATATATATATATATATATATATATATATATATATGGATGTCAACAAGGTGTTGGGATGAGTCTGTAGCTGAAGAAGGAGTAGTTCCGAAAGCTTTACGTTTGTGATGTTTCTGTGTTTTTGTGTTATTTTACGTGTGTCGCTTCGACATCCCCGGGGCCTCGCCAACCTGAAGTCGTCTGATTGGTGAGTGCTCACTGGGTTTCCTCATCCCAACACCTTGTTGACATCCATATATCTATTTTACCTTTCCTTTTCCGTAAGTTGTTATATATATATATATATATATATATATATATATATATATATATATATATATATATAAGATTAGCTAAATTATAAATTTTTGTTTTATTTCCATTGCTAGATTGAAACTAATGGCAACAGATGTTTCTCGTGGAAACAGTATTTAATGCTTTTGTTTTTTATTATCTAGTGTGTCTTGGTTTCATTTGCAACTTTTAAATATTTAAAAGAAAATAATCTTATCAGAAGCAGTTCCCAATTTATGAAATCATGATGTTTTGAGTAATAACCAGCTCAAAAAGAATTTTTTTTAAATGCCTATAAATACTGTCAAAAATTAGTGTAATATGAAATTAAAGATGTACAATGGAAAAATTCCATTAGAGCATATAAGGACATCGCTAATAACAATGATGTTGGTTTGATTGTAGTATTTGTGATCATTATTTTTTTCAAATTATAGTGATGCTCACTTGATATTCTAGTATATAGCGTAGTGCTCGCTTGATATACCAGACTACAACTTAGTGCTCGCCAGATGGAAAAGATTGGGAACCCCTGTTCTAAAGGCAGTCTGACCAATGAGAGAGTATTGAGTTTTCTTTGATGTACCTCTTGGAGAACATCCATTGGGGAAGATAGATACTGACTTGGCTATCCCAGCACCAACCAAGTTAACATTCCACATTCTGGAACAGGTTAATTAATCTGTCATGGTAGTTCAGGGGTAGAATATCTGGCTGGCAAGTGGAAGGCCTGGGTTCAATTTCCAGTCATGGCAGAGTTTTTCTCTGTATTTCTAATTTCTCCCATATTCCAATAAATAATAGTTGAATGTCGGACGTGTATAAAATATTATAAATGGTTCTATTTGCTAAGGATATTCTTATTTGTAAATGGAGGCTTGTTTCATTTGCTATGTGTGTGTATTGTCAAGTCATTGTTGTTACAGCAGTCCCTTGTAAAAAACAACGAAAATCATAGTATCAAATTTCATTCAGCAATTGAGAATATTGGGTAAGTTGTGCAAGCGAAATTGGCTAATTCACAGTCATTTTTCTTATTTAGTAAAGCCTCTAAGATGATTTTTCTGCTAATAGAAATTTTCTGTTGTATGGTTGCAATACAGGATAAAGAACTTGATAGAAGAAAAGAGTCCAAGCGAAGAACATCTGATAGCAGAAATTCAGGCCTATTTTTATACCTTGACCTTCATAGCCATGCCTCGCGCAAGGGTATGTTAACTGATTCTCATTTTTAATTTGTAGGCTAGTGATTCGACAGTTTCTGTAAAAGACATCTTTAAGGGAAAGTATAATTTTGTTTAAATTCATTATAACGGTTTAATTACACAAAAAAAATAATCTGGCATAAAATCATCATATTTCTTTAAATAAATTCTTAATGTGTGGCTTCTTCTATGAAATGTTGCAAAATTTACAAAATTTTCCTGTCATAAAAATATTTGACATGACTTTTTAAAAAGTTTATTATAAAAACTAATGCTTGGGATATTATTTTTATTGTATTTTTTCATGTATCATTCAAATGATTGTAGTTTACTGTGTCAATAGTTGTTATTTTTATAAAGCTTGATTTAACCTTTTATCGTCCACACACCCCCATATGGGGTCAGACCTTGCAACCTCGCATGGGGATGCAATGTTAGAGCCCTGTCTATCTGATCTGACCTGTGGATATCCGCAGCAAAAGTTGTGGATCAGGTTGAATTTTGCACCACTTTTTGCAGATATGGTTCGGATTCTGATAAAAAGTCCATGGATACTGGTCAGGTGCAAATGAGGGACTCAATGGCAGTCAAATGCAAGGTGCAAAATATCCAACAATATTTTTAGTATATTTGTGACATTTAAAAATACTGCAGCATTTAGAAATTGTTTCAAAAGGCCCTAGAAAAGAGAAGGGAGAAACAATGGAAATGGAATGTGCATACCGTCTATGAGTACAGAAGGAGAGCCACAGTCCTAATGGTTGAAATTCCTAATGGTTGAAATTGTCTGAAAAGCTTCTCCATTTAATGGATACTGATTCAAAACCTACTGACCTAGACAATTAGAATGCATATAGAACCCTAAAAATAACAGATGCAATATTAGATGATGTTGACTTGTTAAAGTGGTGGGATGAGCAAAGACATTGCTTTCCCTTTTTGAGTCAAGTAGTAGCTAAGTGTATTTTTGTAGTACCGGTGATCAGTACCCTGTCAGAAAGGTTTTTTTAGCAGGACTAGTGGTCGCCGAGAGAGGAAACAGTTTAAATCTTGCAAACATAGATGACAAATTATTCTCAAATTGCCATTTAAAATTCAGAAATTATAGTAATTACTTAAATTCCTTATAGTTTCTATAACATTCAGCAAAACTATTTTTTTTTATATGTTGAATTTATTTTTCAATTATAATAATGTAATGTAAAATAGATTCAAGATGTTTTCTTTTTCGTGTACTTATTGTATTTAATTTTTGCATATCCTAATATACAAAGTTTACAGTTGATTGTTGTTAAAAATGATTTGGTTTTATTTTATTTTGCTGCTGGTTCATATATGTCAGGTCAGACAATTTTTACTTCCGGGTTGGATTGGGTCAGACAATTCATTCGTGTGGGTCGGATCAGGTCAGATATATAATCGTTTTTGTGGATACGGATATTACAGATAAACAGCCAGCGGATGCAGATTGGGTATGGATATGAAAATAAGTATCCGTGCAGGGCTCTATACAATGTGTTGCAGTATTTTAACCTCTGACTCACGATATTGGATCTTATCCCAATTCTTCATAGTAATCACTGACAGAGCTTTCCTTCAGATTACACAAAAGAATTTAATAAATCCAGCAGAATGGTGTTATGGGCATTTAATTTATGCACAATAAAGGTTAATTTATTCTTTCAGCTTATCTGAATGGTCTCATGTATCTGATTGCAATAACAGTCCTAAACGATGTATTTTTGTGGTTAATAATCTTAAATTCAGGTTAGCATGGTTAACTGCCAGATGAATTACATGAAAGCCACTGTGATGGATTGTATTTTATGTTAATATAGTTTTTTCTTTAGAAAAAGAATCAAAACTTATTACGCAAACTGATATTTAAATAAGAATAACATTTAAATAAATAAGGATCGTCTAAAAATATACCAATGTTACAAAATATATTTATAAGTCTCTGCTTCAAAGTATGTATTTTGCCCAATGGGTTGAATAAACAATTATAAATGTAACACTATACTGTCAACTTTCTATTATCTACTGGTGAACGTTTGGTAGAAACACTAAGATAAAGCTTATTTTTGTTTCAAGTCATTGATGTGTTTTACACCTTGGACAATAGTAGTCAGCAACCTTTCACAGTGCCATAATGCTAGTAAGGTGAGAAGGATGGTTGCACCATTCAAAATTTCCTTCCAGACTGTACCCAGGGCCGCCCTTGTTTTGACATTGATTCTGATGCTTGTATGAATTTCCATGAGGAGGATAGCAAATTGGAAATCTGCATGGGATCAGATAATTTAAAATAGAGAATGGCATTAATGGAACAAAATTTACAGTGCATGAAGAAAGTGGCTGCAATTTCATCAAAAACTTGTCACATAGTGCTCAAAAACTACTGCAATATTCTTGAAACACAGCATCCTTAATAGCTGATAAATATTAATTTTAATTTTGTGATCAGCTGAAGCCCACAAAACATTCACAGTAAAAATCAAATTTTGGTTTTTTATGTTTTACATTATATCATTTGACCTTAATTATTATTTACTTCGGTTCTTCCACTCTTCTTCTCCTCACTTACAAATGAGTTTGAAAAGAAAATATATATGCCCAAGGCTGAAAGGAAGTGTGAAAACATTGGTCATTTTCCATTACATTTTGTAAAATATAACTATTTTCTCACCTAAAAATACAAAAACCACAATTAAAAAAATCAATAAATTGTCTTAAAATTTGAATTTACCAAAATTAAGAAATATATTTCAAATATATGCATAGCAAAGCACTTACTATACATATACCGTTTTGATTGAAATTTTATATATTTAATATTTCCACGGTGGTGGGTGTAGTCTTGTGGAACTGTTCCATGATGAACAAATAAAATAACTTTTTATTTTCCATGGTTTTAATATTTTGACACGACCCTGGTTATGATGTGATACATCACTGTTATTTTATTTGTTCATTATTTAATATGCCGTTTTCATTTGGAGACCTAGTTTTAATGTAAAATTCAAAGAGAAATCATCATAATAATGAAATATACTTTGCAGTATAAGCCAATTTATGGCAGAAATTGCTATTTATCATTGAAGACTGGAAATTGCTGTGACAACACCAGTTGCGATGGAAATTGAAATTATCCATTGTCAAAAAATAGGTAGTTTTTCGGTTTTTAAACATTTTCACACTAATTTAGTGTGCATATGAATTATTTCTTTTAAAATATCAAGGTACGTTCTTTGAGAGGTATTAAGGTCCAAGTCCTAAGCTTATAGCCTGATTATAAATTAAAATTTTAAAATGTAAATTAAAAATCATATGCACTGATATTTCTTATGGAGGAAACGAATCTGCCTAGAATCGAACTAATGACTTGTAAAAAAATTAATACCTGATGCACCCTCATGGGAGTCTAAACTTTCCAACTATACCACATTTGAAGGGGTTTGCCTTCCATTTGCACTAAAAAGGGAACTGCACATCATTAGCAAATTTACAAGTCTTACACCCTTAGGCATTTAGAGATTTATGCCCATCCTTCCTTTCCTCTTGCTTTTAGTTAATATAAAATACCTGTTTTTTTATTCAAATTTATAATTCATTATTCATTTGTTTCTAAGTATACATCACCTTAACAGTTTTTAATCATTTTTTTACTATATTCTAATAAGTAATATAAAATATTACATAAAATAAAAAAGATGCACCTCTCCTAATCATTTGCACTCTTAGGCACTGCTTACCCCTGCCTTAAGGTAAATCCATTATTGCTGCATGCTCAAACACGCACAAATAATATATAACATTTTCTGTGGAAATATTTTGCTGTTCAGAAATGACCTCATTGTTTTATAAATATTTAAGTAGAAACCAAAAGAATCACTCCATTGATAAATTGATTGAGTTTTTTATTACATGCACTGCTTTTTCCTTTTATTACCATGTATAATTGAAAGTAGACAGTGTAGTGTTAAAGGATAGTCGCAATGCTATTATGAAAGCATATAAAAAGTGGGCAATCAGGTGAAAAGCTAAAGAGACTCATCCAACTTTAATTTAATCCTGTTATAAGGAACTGATTAGAATTCTTTGCACCTATTGTTTCTTTTAGGATTTTTTCTGTACGGAAATCATTTTCCCGATCTTGAAGACTGTATCGAGACAAGAGTCTTTGCCAGGTTGATGGAAATCAACTGTAAAAGTTTTTCCTATGACTCCTGTGATTTTAGTGAAGCATCAATGCATTTGAAGTAAGTATTACATAATGTGCCCATATTCAGGTTCTGTAATTATTTAGAAACTTTGAAAAAGTGTAACCTCCTGAATTAATTCTCACTTTTACAGCCACTTATAATATAAAGATGACAAAACCCTATTTTAAGTGAGTGTAGACTATATAATTTGTACTTGTTTTTGTTTTTCAGATATCGTGATAGGCCATGTAGATGGTGTCATCAATTCATCACAGGTGTTTAAAAATTTATCTTTATTAGTGCTTTAATATACTTTATGCCAGCCTGTGTGGTTTAAGGAGCGGACTCTGACATTCTTTGTAAGGGTCACTGAAAACCTTATTTTGGATGGCTCGTTATAATCCTTCATCACTAATAACAATACATTTTTCAAATTTGACATCCTAGGCATCAGTCTTGAAGAAAAATTAGCATTCCCTTTGAGCTAGTGTACGTTTGACATGGATAGCATTTTTGTTGCTAGTGAAAGTGATGTAGTATGTTTTCTGCATTTTCTAATTTGTTAATTTATCCTAAGTGACTTTTTCTCCCAAGCAGCTCTAAGACTGGCTTTGGAAATTCTGTTTTATAAATTTTCTTGCAAAAATAATGAACTATTCTAGTTTGGAGGTATTTTATTGCACCAAATTACCTGGAATAATTTCTTGTGTGTTGTCTCTAGAATGGAAGCTATTTTCGAGAGCTAGTTTCTTTCTGAATACAGGAAATTTCCTTTTATCTGGCATGGCCTAGACCAGGGATGCGCAAACTTTTCATGCCGTACCCCAATTTTTGTTCAAAATACAAACTTGGGCCCCTTACCATGGCTGGCAAGATTTTCATCAAGATTTGGGGGGGGTTTTATGTCGATGATAATTTTGAGAAATAGTTATACAAAAATGGTATATTTTATTAAAACTGAAAATGACAAAATAATTCAAGATAAATACACAAAATGAACATTCTAATAGGAATAAAATCAAATATCACTAAATTAATGAAATTATACCGCAATATGAATACAAAAATAAATATCACATTTTAAAATAACAATAAGAAAAGCACAAAAAAAGAAAAATAACACTTGATTTTTGTATGAATAGATTTAATTCAATGGGATCTGTGGACTTGTCTCTTACTGGCAATTTCGTCCAGTCTCGGCTTAATTGATGAAATCGCCACTCTCAATTCTGATTTATGGTGTTCTTACTGACAATTATTTTATTAAATTTATTTGTAAAACAATAAAGAATAAATCCACCGGTTCAGAAATAAACATAGCACATTTCAATAGACGTATTCACATGATGGCCTTCGTTCGACAACGTACTGCAGTATAGTGCGATAATGTGCATTGTAAACAAAGTCACGGTCATGCTGAATAGAGTGAGGGGATTCCCAGCATGTTACTCTCGTAAATACGAAAGATTACAGAAATATAACATTGTAAACAAAAAAGAAATATGAAAAAAGAACTAAATTTTCTTACGGTTAAAATTAAATCATGGCTATAATCGCGACCCTCGCACCAATGGTCACGCCCTCAAATGGGGGCATGCCCCCTAGTTTGCGCACCCCTGGCCTAGAACAGATATGGCGGATTAGATGATGTGCCAGTTGCAGGCCTGCGCCTAGAAAACCGACCATTGATGTTATTTAGAAAAGGCCAATCAAGACCAATACCAAGCTAAAACAATTATAATTATTTATGGACTTATTGCATTATGTTATTCAGTTGTCAGTGTAAGAAAACTTCTTTAGATACTAACTTTGAAATAAAATTTAAATAATGCACCAAAATTCCGGTACTTATTTTCTGGTATGCTTTGGTGTGTAGTAAATAATATTAATGGGCTTTATAAGAATGTTCTGGTTTAATGTCAAGTTGACATTATTTTTAATACTTGAACACTTATGTCATATAGTTTAGTTTTGCAATGCAAGAAAACTGTATTAGACTCCATTAATAAAACAATACTCTATTATGCAGTATGTAATAGTTGCAGGGTGGCATTGCTGCCATTTTTGATTTTGGTACAGGAATCGCAGCTGGAGTTCCATATAATTTCATTTGAAGAGCATCAGATGATTTTCTGAGTGGATCATGACTATCTGTTTGCTTGCATCTTTCGGCTCTGTTTTACTGGTCATTACTTTGCAATACTAAAAGTATCATAACGTCTTGAGCTTAAAAGCAATTGTGATTTTCATTTTAACACTATAATTCAGTTAAAAACAATGCAGTTAATGTAAAGTATCTCAAATTAACTCGAATACAAACCACATTATGACAAAGCAAGCTTTTTTGTATATTAGTGTTGCATATTAGCTTTGGAAATGCAAAATTACGAGATGCCAGATAAAAGGAAATTTGCTGTGTCAGGCTCATTTTAATATCTTCTTTTTTATTGTAACACTTTTTCACTGATTAGTATCAGTTAGCATTGATTGAATAACCATTTGTTTGGTGATATTGTAAAATATTGACAATGTAGAGCTAAATTGGTAGTGTATTTTTTAAATATGTGCTTGTCATATCTTTTGTTATTACTGTTAAGAACTCGGCAGCATTTTATATTTTTCTTCAAGCTGGCAGTAGGAAATAATTGCCTATAGTTTGCTTTATGTTTTGAGATTTGCTTGTGTTATAGAATGGCAAATGTTTTACTGTGTGTCCTGTTAAGTTTATGTCAATGTAATCACAGTTTTTTGGGGTATTCTCAAATTGTGTGCAATTATGAATGATTTTTAAGGTAAAATTTTCTTTTGAGCTCAGTTCATTCAATAAGTGAGTAAAAACAATTAAATAGTAAAGATAAATTCAATGGGTAAGGTTGTTGGACAGAAATTAAAAGTATAGCTTGCTAAGATAAACTGAACTGGATAGAATTCAATGATAAACAGTGGGAAATGTAAGTTTATGTACTTTGCACAAATTTACACCCTAAGATACAAATTATAACCTCATTGTTGATGTCTAATGATCATAGTTATCAGATAACAATGTTAATGATTATTTTAAAAAAACACAATCATTTGTTTTAGAAATTTTTGCAAAGTTAATAAACATTTGTTTTATTTACTATTTAATTATGAAAGGAAAAATGATCTCTACTAGATTAAAATTTAAAAATCTAATTCAAGTTTTTCTTGTCTGCTTGTGTGGTGTCATAGCTGTAGTTGGTTTTTGTAAACTTTTGGTTGCATTGGATTTGGTTTATTTGTGGAAATTTATTTATCTCTAACATGTGTGAATCAATTTGTAAATGTAAAAATGTTGAATGGTTTAACACATTATTAATATATTTTTATTTCATTGCATTGAAAATAAATATTGTCATATTCATAATTCTCTTAATAATAATGCAATATATCATTCATATAACAGTTTTTCTGTGAATGCACTCTTTATTTGTCTTTAAAATTTGTACTGCTCCCTATAATTAAGAAATGATTTTTTACTCAAGTGCTGTTACCTTGTTACTAAAGTATTGTGTTAGTTTTATGGGGTTTGCAAATTGAACGCCATGAGGAAACTGCATGAAGAGCCTACCTGCTTCTTTACCTATAGAAAAATGACTGAAACATTGACTTGCATTCTTTCTCTTCATTAGAAGCTAAAATAAATTTTGAGATTAAGCATGCACTTCCTAGAATGTGTATAATTAAATAAGCATTCGTACAAATCAACATATGCTAGCTTATTAAAAATTACATTTAGGTTTGAAAGGATGAAGTCTTAGTGGACGTTCTTTATTTCAGGGTCATGCACTCTTATTTAATATCATTGAATACATGTCCATTGTATTTTTTGCCTTTTACAGAAACATTATACCCTCTCTTTGCAATTGAGTCTTTGTAAATGCAAGATGCTTTACAATTTTCATTCCTTATTAATTAGTTTTGCAACTTATTTTAAAGTTGGTTTTAGTCACGTATTTCAAATAAAATTTTGGTTCTTAGCAGAAGTTGGTAAAGGTATTCATTCTGCCCTTAACCGTGCCCTATTGATGATTTTCCTCATTTTTTTCAGGGACAAGACGGGTGACAGCAGTCGAGAAGGAACTGGTCGGGTGTGGGTGATGAAAGAAACGGGGCTTTCATATTCCTATACGTTTGAAGCCCATTATAACACGGGACAAGTAGAGACTTGCATTCCACGTAGGGGTGGAACGTTAGCATCTAAGCATTGGATTAGCTTTGTTCCTTCTGAATTTACCACACCAACCTATGAAGGGGTAAGTAAGTGGGTGCTTCATTTTATGTATAAATGTGTACCTGTCAATGAGTGTCCACAGAAACTATTCCAGGAAGGGACTGGACAAAACCCAGGGTCGGCTTGAGGAATTAGCGGTGGTGTGGTTACAGATGGCCTGGTACCCTCTTGATAAACCATTCAAGTTATACCATTTTCATTGATATTTATTACTTCTTATTTTTGTAAAACTTGAAATTTTATATTAACCACCAGATATTACTGGGGAGGATGGGGGCAGTCGCCACCCTTTCCCCTTACTGCATATACCCATGTTCTGATCATTTTTCTCTGATCTTGTTAACATATCTATGGTTGTGTGATAAATAATGGTTACTTAGTCTTAACAGTGATTGATATGTAAATTTTCTACCATCATTCTAATGATAATTACTAGCAATTAAGTACCAGATATAATTTACAGTGTTCCAGTGTTTTCTGTCTTAATTAGGTAAAAGGTATATTTTTAAATCAATTGCAGCATCATAAAACATTATTTTTATTTTCTTAAGTAGACATGGATTATTTTTGCTTCATGGTATCTATAACAGAGGTTCTCAGCCTGTGGTCTGCAGACTTGCTGTAAATGGTCCGCCTTAGTGATTAAAAAAAGCTAGAGGCATTGGTGATGAAGGAGATGAGTGTACCCACAGTCTTAAAGGGTTAGTATCTGGTAACTGATAATGAATTCCAACTATGGAAATATGGTGTTCCATGTTTGTATTCTGTGCTGGATGGTGGTCTGTGAATGCAAGATAGGTTGAGAACCCCTGATCTAGAAAATTAACAAATTTTGGACATGTCATAAACCGGCATTTGGTTGGAATTTTGTAGAATTATACCTTTATTTTGAGTTTTTAATTTCATGCTTGGATGGTGGAGGTGGATCTAAAAATATTGTCAAATTCTCAGATTGTGTAATTTTTCTTGACTGAAAAGTTTTTAAAAATTTCTTCATTTTCCAATGATCCAATAACATTTTTGTTCAATTGCTTTAACTTAGAAGTCCATGTTCAACATTAATTATAAATTTTACAAAAACTTGTGGAATTTTGAAGTGTTGGAAAGGCCTGTCACTCTTTTGTTAAGGCTATTTGCCCGAGTTACATGTCAATAAGGTAAGTGCTTGTGAAATGTATGCATTTGATCTATTGTTTGGTGGCACTGCTTATGTGAATCATAATGGCATTGAGGCAAAAATCAAACCCTCTCGCTTCTGGAAGAAATTTGAAATCGAGAGGAATAACTGCCATGACTGGAAATCAAACGTGGGTCTTCCACTTTCCAGCCAGATATTCTAGCACTCTACTGTCATGGTAAACTAATTATCCTGTTTCAGAATGTATGAGAGGAAGTCAAAACGTAAGGTTCCCCAATTTTTTATTGCAAGTGAGTTATATCCAAGTGCACAGATGGAAGATATAGGTGCACCCGTAGGCTATTTTTACTTTCCCATATACGTAGTACCGTATTTACTCGTGTAATATCCGCGCGCGTGTAATGCCCACACCCCCGGTTTTAGAGCTAAAAATCTGGAATTCGTGTAATGTCCGCACTTCCGAAATTTCGATGTTGATATGTTACGCCAACATCAGTTGAATAATCTATCTGGAGCCGATTTTGATGGTACAGTTACCGCAAAAAAAAACAAACAAATATTTAAGAAGTGACTTCGAAAAACGATTTTTAGTACTTCAACGTACGTGATCCTGGAAAATTGGCAATCATTGCCATTATATTACGCAGAGGTAACTCGGAAACCTATTTTCGAGTATAGCTCCTCAATCTCGAAGATAGGTTCAATTTTAAGTCGTTGCACATTCTCAAATTATTTCATTGAAAATGAGTAATTTTCACTAATTTTGTGAAATCACGCTAACTCAGCCATTTTTCACCTAGAAAAATAGTGAATTTTACGAAAGTAAACGTAAATAAATCCCCTAGACATCACACAATACCTAAAAATAAACCTGTCACTTGACGAAATACGACTCGGTTACATAGAAGCGTTTCTTCGGATAAATGTACCTCTTACAGCTTTCAGAAAGCACAAACGAACAACTCCAGCAGCTATTCAGTGATATTTCCATCGCAGATTGTGTTCTTTGCTTTTTTACAGAGTAATAAAAGTTTATTATTTTAGGATTGCGTACCGTAAAAGAAACCCAAAAAAGTGCAGTTACGGTAAAATGTGATTTGAGCATATCACGAATTACAAGACAATCTAACAGAATGCGTTTGTATTTAATCAAAAATATATGCAATTCAGTTGTTTATTTCTCTTACATCACCTTTTTTATGAGAATTAACTCTGTATGACGTCTATTTATATAGAATATTTACTTGATTTAGGTTTACTACTGACAGCTGGCGAAGAATGTTTAATATACCTGATAAAAATCGTGTTATTATATTATTCCACACATTTGTGAAAAATACCTTGGTTAAAATCGGGGAAATAAAATGCACGGCATATTGCGTCTACCGAAAAAGAAGCCTTCTCACACCAGGCGCGGAATATTGAGGCGTTTCGACAGATGAAGGGGAAAATCTCGTGTAATGTCCGCACCACCATTTTTCGATGGAAACTTTTGGGAAAATAAGTGCAGGCATTACACGAGTAAATACGGTATATTGTTTACTTTCTCATATACGTAGTATATTGGGAAAACTTTTGTAATCGTGAAAAAATTCGACTTCGAGATTTTGATGGAAATACACGTTTTAGGTGTCCCTGAGTCCATAAAAGTGGTTTTCGTCATGCCGTCTGTCTGTCTGCCGGTCTGTTCGCTGTTCTAGGGCCCAAACGGGTGCATAAAATCGAATGATATCTCATATTTGTGCAACATATCATCTTTTGCAGACCATTTTTTCATAAAAATGATATTGCACAAAAATAAAGGGTAGTTTTTTCTTGGTGATTTTTAGAAAAATTTCATTTACTTAAAAATGGCTCCAGAGAATTTGATTAAAATCAATCCAATTGTAGAGCCTGATGTTACAAATAATACTCCATAAGCCATATATCTCTTAAAATTACTATATGGCATCCAGTGACGTAACAATGTACACTAAGCTACCTTACGTAAGCCTTATGATGTCATGCCTTCCCCGCGATCCACTCAAAATCTTACTACAGCAGAATGATATCTCATATTTGTGGATGATATCATTCATAATATATACTCTGAAGAGATGAACGAGGGTACTTCATTCTTGGATATTTTGAAACAAAATTTTACTCAAAAATGGCTATAAGAATTTTGATTAATATCCATCCAATCATACAGCCTGATGTCACAAATAATACCAAGCCTTATGTCCTAAAAAATTAATAAGTATCAACCAGTGGAATTAAAATATGCACTAAACTATGGTTAACTTTGATTTATAAGCATTTTTATTTTATAAGCGTACACAGTTGACCAAACATATATATGTATGTAAGAAAGTTTTTGCTATGTATAGTGCACCATTTGTTTGACATAGTCTCCATGCTTGTTCAGGCACTTATCGTAGCAATCGATCAAGGTGTCAAAGCCATGGCAGTAGAACAATGTCTCTTGCTGCAAAAGCCATTGCTTGGGCCTGCTCAGATGGAAAACATCGCCCTTGCAGATGCATTTTCAAATGTGAGAAAACCTTCTTCGTAATGTGTGTAGGAGTGCTGCTGTTGCACAAATCCCATCCACATACTGCCCAAACCACAGTGGACCTCTTGAATACTTGGGAGTAGGAGACGCTTCCAATCTGACCAGGCAAAGCTCAGGTGATGGCTACTGCAGTAGGGCACATCATTCTACTGCCATGGCTTCCACACAGTGATCGACCTCTAAAAGTGCCTGAACAAGCATGGAGACTGTCAAAAAATATCCTATGGTGGTGCCTATATCTATCAATTGTGCTCTTGGATATAACCCACTTGCACTTGCAAAAATTAGGGAACCATACTTTTTGATTTCCCCTTGTAGATTTTTTCTCTTGGTTAGAACCGAGTCAGCCAAGCTAACATCTACCCTTGGATTGGAGAATTGATATCCTCCATCCGGTATACCAAAGAAAATCCACTGCCCTCTCATTGGTGAGATTGTCTTTAGAATATGATAGAAAGAATGAATCGTAGACTCCTATTCTTAAGGCAGTAAGAGGGTGTTGGGTTTTCTTTGGTGTTCTTCATGAAGGACATCTGTCGGGGAAGGCTGCTAGCTGCCCCAACCATGAGAAAAAGTTCACATCTTGAAATAGAAGAATTACTTTGCTATGACAGTCAGTGATAGAATACCCGCCCAGCAAGTGTGAGACCTGAGTTCGATTCCAAGTCGTGGAAGAGCTTTTTTCCTGATTTCAAGTTTCTCCCATATTCCAGTTTATGTCTATTGCATAGGGATCTATGATCCATTCTTTCCATCATGTTCTTTCACTTCTGTTTATAATATTGAGATGTATTCTCAAAGTGAAGAAATAGAGCTGTTTTACCAAAAAGATTTGTTGGTGTCTTCTCCAAGTTTGAATGCTACCTGTTGCAAAATATGCTAATAATTTTAGAAATTCTTGGTGATCTATGCCAGTGGTTCCCAAACTGGTTGCTGTGGTGCACTGCGATGCTGCAGCTGATTTTAATGTGTGCCACAAAAAAACTTCATTCTGTAAATAAATCAACTATTTGTATGACTTGCTAGGTTATTAGGGCAATGGTTTTTCCCCTGACAAATTGATTGTGGTGCAGCACCAACAAATAGATGCACCCAAAGGTTGTAATACCCTTATGTAACTATGTAAAAACTTGGTTTCAAACCTGGGGTGCCATGACATTCTCTTTATCTTTGAAAGTGTGTCACTCCTACAAAAAGTTTGGGAACCACTGATCTATGCGATGTGAGTTTGCTATAGTAACATAATATAAATAATAATATATAATATAAATAAATAACTTAAATGTTTTGTATTCTAATAAGGTCTGCAGATCTTCAATCTAAAACTTTGTTGTGGAATATTTTGTTGCTTATCTCCTAGACTGCATGTTTAAGCAATAAGCCAAAGATGATAAAAAAACCCACTAAGGATTTATAAGACGATACTCTACAATCTATTACATTTATTTTTTATTCATTTTAGTTCATGTCTTGCATTGAAGTGTACATAGAAACCATCGTCAAAACAAAATTTGAGATTCAAAGGTTTTAATGCTGTGCCATTTTTACTGCAGGTTGGGAGAGCAATACTTCAATCCATCATGGATTTAAATGGCCCCACCGCTTGGAGCCGCTTACATAGTTCAAGTTTGAAGTCGTTATCCAAAATTCGAGAATCTCTACAGAAGGAACTGTCCGAGAGAATAACATACAGGAAACCTTTTGCCAAAGTATTAAATCCTATTGTCAAAGCAGTAGCTATATCTTCCTTGAAGAAGGTTCCTACAGCAGTTTCAAAGGTACATGTAAAAAAGTAAATAGCATTTAGTTTTTTATCAAATATTACATTTACCATAAAAGTGTAAATGTAAATTAATCAATTTATTTAGCCAGTTATACTAAATTTTTCTACCTGAATAATGTACCGTATTTTTCAAACATATAAAACACACCATGGTATAAGAAGATTTTTCAGGAAAAAAGTATTTTGGTTTACCAAGGCATTTATGAAGGGCCACATCATGTATCATTTCCAGCCATAATTAAGTCCATATCTGGCAACATTTACAGAAAATATTATGGCGTGATAACATTTAAATATAACGTTTTAGGTAAACTTGATTCATAAAATAAATAGGGCTGATCTAAAACATAAATAATTGCTTCAAGACTTGTATAGCTAAATGTGCCCTGCGTGAACTCGGCAGTCCTATTAATTAGGCTGTCGGACTGCGCCTCGCACATTTCACATATAGGTACCCTTTACCGATAGTACTTACAAACCTAAGTGCAAGATGATATTTTAATTCCTAATAAATTGAATGTATATCCAATACTCATACATACGTGTTCCAAATTTACTGCTCACTTACGGTCACATCTCCGTGATGTTTCCATAGATGGCAATAGAACTTATATCAGATGTTTACAATTTTCCACACAAGGTAGTAGAAAAAATAGCTTATATGTAACTATTATTTCACTTTTATTGACTTACATTTAACAGTCTCATATTGAGAAACATATTACTCAAATTCTGCATATAAATAAAAAAATTATAAATAAAATCAGAATTGCTCTTTTAGCAAACACTAATAATAAATTGGAACGTAAGAAATGAGAAAAGCAGGAAAGCTTGAAAGAAGAAATAGAGTTGACATTATAGGACTAAGCGAAACTATATGGGAGGGTGAAGGACAGTTCGACTCAGAAGAATTCACGGTAGTTTATTCTGGAGGGAATAGTGAGGAAAGGGGAGTAGCTCTGGTACTTAGGAAAGTTATGATGAAAAGCGTGACAAAGATAATAGCAACAAACGATAGACTGATGGCAATAAAGCTAAAAACAGTCCCAGTGGACATGCTGATAATCCAGGTATATATGCCAACGTCAGCTCATGAAGATGAAGAAATCGATGAGATTTATGAGCAAATTTATGAAATTTATGAAGAAGACGGAAGAGGAAAGGTAAACTGCATAATAATGGGAGATTGGAACAGCATAGTCGGAGAAGGACAGGAAGAAAATGTTGTCGGGCAATACAGACTTGGGAAGAGAAATCGAGGAGGGGAGAAACTCGTAGAATTCTGCATCAATAATGACCTTGTAGTGACTAATACATGGTTTAAAAACCATAAACGAAGGTTATACACATGGAAAAGCCCAGGAGATAGAATGAGATGCCAAATAGATTACATCCTTGTAAAACAAAGATTCAGGAACAGCATAAAGAACACCAAGGTATTTTAAGGAGCGGACATTGATTCAGATCACAGCCTTCTAATACTTGACGTGAGTACAAAGCTCAAACAAATAAGAAAAACAAGAAGAGAAAGACAGACCTGGGACCTAGAAAAACTGAAAGAAAGGCAGGATGTAGTCAGCATAGATTTATAGTTTTTCTAGTTATTTTTACTACTAGAACATTCTGCGGGTTATTTGATGATCGCTTGGGGTCATGTAAAGGGTTTATCAAAGCAAAAAGCTATAAAAAATTACGAACACACGGATCAAAGCGAACACTTCCTCACAGGAAAAAGGCTAATGCCTACTAAGGAGTAAGGGTGTATGACGTAAATGGCATTGGTTCTTCCCAAGCGCCTTTGTATCATATGTTGTCGTAAGGAGTGACTTGAGGGGAGAGCTTCCAACTCCTCTCGTCTGTCTACTACCCGTCGCTAGGTCTCCCATTTGAAGTCGCCAGGGGTGATTTGAGGTGAGAATTTTCCCTACAACTTCTCTGTTGTACAATGTACACATCGCTAGAGCTCCAAGGTTACAAAAACACAATCGCCGAGTAATTACGCTTCGAGCGTGAAGAAATATAACAATCTATTGCCGTGTCTACATTACAGCGCAGTCCCCACTTTAATGACCCATACAAAGTCAAAGGCATATTATCTTGTATTTATGCCACTAAAAAAGTAGCATTTTAGCAATGCACATTTTAATTTTTGTACCAGTTAAATAAACGTTGCGCTGTGAATAATACTTTGATTTGTCAAAAAAAATTGCTACAGTGGATGCTGAATTGCAAGTGATGTGTTGTTAAAATTTTTACAGGGTCATCTTGTTTTTAATTTGTCATTATACCAAAACTAGGAATGTTGTAAACTGAATATCGGTGGCGATTTTCAAGAGTTGTTAAAACAAATTAACATTAAACGAATTGTCATTAAGCGAGGTATGCCTGTACAGATACTTAATCTGAGTTCAAATTAAAAAGGTAAGTGCAATACGAGGGTGAATCAAAAACTTCCCGGAATTATCACATAGAAACAATAGAAACTCAAAAAGAACCATTTATTTTGGAGTTATTTTTCAACATATTCACCATTTAACTCTAAACACTTTTCCATTTGATGTTGCCATCGTTCTAACCCATTTTTTAGAAATTTTGATCATTTGAATGAAACCAGTTCAAAACTGCTTGTTTGGCCTCACATATCAATTCCCAGCGAACTCCCTTGATGTGCTCCTTAATTTGGGAAAAAGAAAAAAGACCGAAAAAGCCAAGTCTGGACTGTAGGGTGGGTGAGACAACGTTTCCCTGCGCAATTCTCGAAGCACAGCTCTTGATACCATAGATAAATGTGCTGGAGCATAGTCATGGTGAAACAGAATTCGCCGGTGCTGTTTCCAAGACCTTTTTTTATAAGCGCAGCATTCAGTTTTTTAAAAACTTGTTCGTAATAACCTGTTACTGTCCGTTGCCCCTCAAGAAAATTTACCATGATTACACCTTCATTATCCCAAAAAACAATTGCCATAACCTTCTTGATTGATTGTTCAGCTTTTAACTTTATTGGTCCACTTGACCCCCGTGGTAACCATTGTTTAGATTCAATTTTGCTTTCCGGATCGTAATGATAGATCCATGTTTCATCACCAGTCACTATTCGGTGAAAGAAATCTTCTGGGTCTGCATCAAATCGGTTGAGGAACTCAACTGCATGGTCAGCTCTCTGAGTCTTGTGTTCAAGGCGCAACGCTTTCGTTACCCATCTATCAGAAAGCTTGCTTAATCTTAAACTATCTTTGAGGATTGATTGAGCTGAGCCATATGAGATGTCCAAACGTTTGCCTATCATTTGCACTGAAACTCATCTATCTTCTTCCACAATTGATTGGACGGCGACCACGGTTTCTTCGTTGATCGACGTTGATGGTCTTCCACTTCGATAGTCATTTTTAATGTCTTCTCGTCCAAGCTTAAACCGTTTAATTCATTCATTAATTGTAGTTTTCTTAGATGCATCATCCCCGTAAACTTTCTGCAAAGCCTGAATAATGGCATTCGATTTCCATCCAAGTTTTGTCAAAAACATTACGTTTACTCGAATCTCAAACTTTAAGTTATCCATACTCATGAATTAATGGGTTAGAAAAACTGATTTTATACTATAACAAATGAATGAATTATTACGAAATATTGAATTGTTATGGCTAAGATATTTCTAGTTTTAGGCAACAATGCTTTGTTATTATTTGGAATGCAGGAACATTGTTACTGAAACTTTCCGGGAACTTTTTGATTCACCCTCATATTGTATATTATTTTTCAAATTTATTTTCATTATTCAAATATATTGGTTTAAAATGTAAAAAAGATGGTTTCCATTCTTTAGTTAAGGTTTAGCCCAAATAGTTCGTTAAAATTTCTATTCATATATAATATGCAGGTTAGTGTGGTCCTCAAAATGGCAACTTTTGAAAATGTTTTGTCCTAACCTGTCATTCTATGCCACTTGCCGACTTAGAAGCTCCCCCAAAATTTCAGATCAATTGGGTGATATTTAGAGATCCCACAATACCGTTCAATTTTGAACATGGGTGGGTCCAATTTGAACCACCCCCTGAATGGACCCCAGGTGGTTTACCAAGGTCATTCTAAGATGATATCGCTTTTTATACTTGTAAGCGTCTGGGAGGTGACAAAAAGTGGTGAATTCAGCGCTGTTCAAAAAGTTCAAATTTTGTTCATATTTGAACATTGTTTACTCTCATGTATTTTTGTTTTTTTCCGCATCCTACACTCTCATATTAAAGTACGAGTCAAGGGAAGTGTCTGAGTATGAGAGTCAACTCAGAGGGACGATGTTTACCGGTTGCACGATGCCGTTTTGTTCGTACCCGCCTGCAGCGCACTGCCTGGCATGCGCTGATACAGGCAGGGGTTCGACTGCTCAGTGCCACCCGCTTTCTGGTAGGTGATCGCAACATTCCATTCATGCAGGATGGCGAGGGACTTGAAAGGTCATAAAACAGTTACAATTGCATATATTTATTTTTCATTTTATTGTAAGATTGAAGTCCAAGAATCAGTAAGATTATTTTCAACACATTCCTCAATCTGGGGCCTCACAGTTCTTTGCAAAGTGATGATTTGTTGCAGTCTGGATATTTCTTCCGGTACTCCGCAACAACTTGAAGCAAATATTACTTTTGTTCTTCATTTTTGGTAATGCTGCTGTTAAATTGTTCTATGAGTGCTATGCCCCATTCAGCAGTATCATTTATGACCCTTAGGTTTTTAACAATTTGAAGACCTTGCCTGTAGGTATCTAATTCGTCCCACTTTTTGGGGTTTCTATCAAGGAACTTAGAACTCAAATGGAGATGGTCAAAGAAAACTCTGCTGTACACGGTCACAAAATCCTTGATATGTAGTTCCAGGCACCCGTTTATTTCACCGTCTTTCAGCTGGACATGCTTGGCTGGATTGACTTCACCCTCATGGATACGGAAAGCTTCACCCATAGCTGCTTTACATTCCACTGACAAATCAATGTCAAAAAAGGCGAATAACACAAGCTTAGGACTCAGGTGCCATAGAAGGTTTTTAAATTTGGTTTTGGCAGCCTGAGACACCACAGAGTTCACCTCCTTGTACCTAAGGAAATTATGCAGAATTTTGCTATGAAAGTGAAAAATTGAAGTCTGGACTATACTTAACATAACTCGAATGATAATACAAACTACCTGACAAGTTACTGCAAAAGCTGAAGGTCCTTCCTTGGTGCAGAGGGTGCAAGAGATGCCATGTACCATGCTTTCACATAAACTCATACGAGAAAAATGCAGATATCCCGCACAGACTTCTCCCTCGCTGTGAGTTTGAATTCACTCTGGAAAAGCCACATTTTGATTAGACAAATGGCTTTTGCCATCCATCGTGCTGAATGGAAAGCACCAGTCACTAGGTAAAGAACACCTCGAGGTGGGGTCCCACCCAAAAATATAATCACGAGCTCCAAAAGCTCAACATAGTCTTCTCTGGAATGATGTGCTTAAGCAAAATGAGATTTAAACTTAATTGCACGACTGAACCAACATCTGGCATGCTGCTCATGCTATGCACTATCTAGTGCCTACATAATATGAACACTTGCTACTGATAGTTATATCTGCAGTTGACTGAGGCTGAGGCACACTGCTCATGCCATGCACTATCTAGTGCCTACATAATATGAACACTTGCTACTGATAGTTATATCTGCAGTTGACTGAGGCTAAATTTTATGGTAGAAGAGACGAAGTTTCGATCGCCAGCAAGAGGGTGGCGCTACTCACTATGCATGCCAGCTTGTCAGTGCCTGTCCCAGCACGTGCCAGGCAGTGTGCTGCGGCTGCGTATGAACAAAACGGCATTGCGCAACCAGTAAACATCGTCCTTCTGAGTCGACTCTCATACTCAGACACTTCCCTTGACTCGTACTTTAATATGAGTGTAGGATGCCAAAAAAAATTATAAAAATACATGAGTAAAAAAATGTTAAAATATGAACTTTTTGAACAGTGCTGATTTCACCACTTTTCGTCATCTCACAGATGCTCACAAGTATGGAAAGCGATGTCATCTTAGAATGACTTTGGTAAACCACCTTGGGACCATTCAGGGGGTGGTTCAAATTGGACCCACCCATGTTCAAAATTGAACGCTGTTGTGCGACCTCTAAATATCATCCGATCAATCTGGAATTTTGGTGGAGCTTCTAAGTCGGTAATTGGCATAGAATGACAGGGTAGGACAAAACATTCAAAAGTTGCCATTTTGAGGACCACCCTAATGCAGGTACAAAAAAATGGGCCCTACTAAAAGGTGCGCAAAATGTGAAGCAGAGGAAATTACTCATCGAAAGAGATTGTGAATTGTCGAATCAATTACAAAAGTGGTTCTCTACAGCTGTGACATCAGAAGTAGAAGAATCTTCAACATCGAAGCAAAAGGAAACTGATGAAGCTACTAATGCCAGGATAACAGAAACTGATGAAGCTAATGCCATGATAACAGATACTAATGATGCTAATGTTATGATAGCAGAAACTGATGAATTAAAATTACAACAAACTTGACTTGATATAGACAAAATTGTGATATCAGAAGTAAAAGCTTCAACATCGTAACAAACTGAACCTAAAGAATGCACATCTTTGATACAAGAAGCAAAACCAGTATCGCCAGAAGAAACATATTTGAACGAAGTGGAAATACAAAATATTACATTAAAATATGATGATCCCGCTCAATGGCCACCTGTTACTGATAAAATAAGAAGTCTTTTGGTAATGCACAACTCAACATTAAATGTAAGACATTTCTTATTTCAGAAGATGGTAGGCGTTTTAGTTCTGAATGTTTTTATAAAAATCTACCAAATGGTGAGAAAGTCAAATGAAAATGGTTGCTATATTGTACTTCAAAAATGCATTATTTTGCATTTCATGCTTGTTATTTTCAACTGAAAAAAGGTCCAGATTTATTGATTTTTCAAAGGGTTTTTGTGATTGGAGACATTTGAATCCAAGAATACCAGACCATGAAAATAGCCCATAGAAAATGCTACATGTCTTGGAAGGATCTAAAAAAAGTTATTTGAAGGAAAGACAATCGATGATAATTTACAAATGGCTATATTAGCAGAAACAGAAAAGTGGTTTCAAATTATTAAGGTAGTAGTTGTTGTTATAATGTTCTGTGCCAAAAATAATCTTGCCCTTGGGGATGCATCTGATATAATAAGGCACCCTAACTGTGGAATATTTTTAAACACAATATAAATGATAAGTCACTATCATCCACTTATTTCAGAACTCATTGCAAATATTAAATCAAGGAAACAGTCAGTAACACATTTTTTGCTTCAAATTCAAAATGAAATACTCGAAATTTTGGGGGTTATGTACAACTGGAAGTGTTTTGCAGAATAAAAGAGACCAAATATTATTCAATTTTGTTTGACTGCACACCTGATGTGTCTCACAAGGATCGAATAACTGAGATCATTAGGTACATAAGAATAAAAAATGGCAAATATTCAATTGAAGGTTTCATAGATTTTGTCAAAACTCATGAAAACACTGGCCACGGGGCTGCTAAATAAATACTGGAAAAACTGACATCTGATGGATTACAACATAAAGACTGCAAAGGACAGGGTTATGATAATGGCGCAAATATAGCAGGAAAATACCATTGTGTACAAGCATACATAAGTAAAATAAATGAATTTACAAAATTTGTACCATGTGCAGCTCATGCCCTTAATCTTGTAGGGGTACATGCTGCTGTAGCATCACCAGCCATGATAACATATTTTGGTGTAGTTGAAAGGATTTTTACATACTTTTCTGGCTCAATGTCAAGATGGGAAAAACTTATTTCGATTCTAAGTGTATCTTTAAAAGGACACTGTGCAACTCAATGGTTGTCTAAAAAACGGGCCGTGACTCCACTTTATCAGCAAATTCAGCAAGTATACCAAATTTTGAAAAAAATTTCTCAGGATTCAATTCAACAGTGTCGGATGCGCAAACCCTAATTAAACAAATCGATTACAAATTTATTTGTCCTAGATTTTTGTTGTAATATTCTTACTTGCATTGTTTGCATGAATGTTTGTTTGCAAACTAAAAGTTTGGCAGTTGATGGAGCTATGAAGATGTTACATGGTCTAATGTCATCTATAGCCAAAATGCGAACATATTTTTGAAATAGCTTAAAATACGGCAGAGCAGATGGAAATCGAAGCAAATTTTGCAGAAAGATGGAAGTGAAAAGTAAAACACATGGCATCAGAGAAAGCTGAAGATGAAGGGTACTTACAAACATATAAATAAGAATTTGTAAGAGAGTGCAACACTGTCTTCTGTTTATTTTTACTCAAATTCAATGGTGATTTTGATTCCATGACTGAAGTATCTTCGGATTTTGATTTTCTGACTGGCAAATCTACCATGTCTGTGGAACAACTAAAAAAATATGTAGCAGATCTTGCACTAAAATATGCATAAGATTTCGATGCTGCAGAATTTTGTTTAGAGATAGAAAGTTTTAAATTTGTCAGATTCGTTATTAGAAAAAGAAAGTTTTAAATTTCTGTCAGATTCATTATTAGAAAAAGAAAGTTTTAAATTTCTGTCCGATTCATTATTAGAAAATTTAGTGTCAGCTTCTTCATTTGATTTATTACAATTAATTCATTCTTATGGTCTTCAAAACGCTTATCCAAATATAGATATTTCCCTTCGTATATTACTCACACTACCCGTGACTGTTGCATTGTGTTTGCGTAGTTTTAGTAAGTTGAAAATAATAAAATCATATTGAAGATCTACCATAGGCCAAGAAAGATTGACAAATTTAGCATCAATTTCGATTGAACATGAAATAGCAAAATCTCTAAATTACATTTTAATTTGAGATTTCACATCACTATACCGTTTCATATATCTTTGCAGCTAAGAGAGAGAGCAAAGAAGAGAGCTTTCCAGTACACAATCTTATGGGAACCAATAGGAATGAAGTAGGTGGAGCCTCCCCCATCAAGAGATCATTCTCTCTCTGGCCTCCGTTGTGCATACATCGAGTCTCTGAATGCTGTGTTGCCATGTGCTAATGCCTTCGTTGTCCGAACAGTCAAGCCCTCTCGTCCCAGTAGCTCACTGCTGGCATCTTTCTCTTTCTTCTGAGCTCTCCGCAACGTATTCCAGTTTAATAGATATGGCAGTGCCAAGTTTGAGTTCTTCAGTGAGGAGATTACTCCTCTCTAGAAGGTGGGGAAATATCTCTCCACCTCCTAGCAGCAGAAACACACGAGCGGCCCTGAGTACGTACGAAATGTCAGTCGCAAAGATAAATGAAATAGATTATAACAGCAAGAAAAGTTACAATCTGTTAGGACAAATAAGTATGTGCTAAGTGCTATATAAATTTATTATTTATTTTGGATATGTTCAGAATTGTAATGTTGTGATTTAATTTTGTTTTTCTATTTTTTATTATTATTTGTTTCTTTTTTCTAATTGAATAAACATGTTTTCTTCCTGATATGTTTTGTTACCTTTTTTATCTGTCAATAAGAAACGCTGGCCTATGTATGGCAGCTAAATGTTATAAATAAAAAAAAGTTTGGCCCATCCTATTATAGAGGCGCCTTATTTAGGTTCCGCACCGGGCGTCACATTACCTTGCTACCAGTGGCATAGCTAGGGAGGGAGCAGGGGGAGCGGTCACTCCCCCTGAGCACATTCTCCAAAAGTGGCACCTTTTCAATAATTTTTTAAGGTAATGTGTTGACTGTTCTATACGCGATCAGCATAACTGATCAATTTTCTTTATCCTTGCGATATGTAACAGTAAACAGTGATGCAGTGGAACGATTTATACAATTCAGCGAATTACCTGGAGCACATGCTGAAGATTTTTTCAACATTCTTCTTTCACCAATCAAAAACTTGGGGCTGTCATTAACTATGTGTTACGGTCAGTCTTACGATGGAGCAAGTACCATGTCGGGTGAAATATCAGGTCTCCAAACAAGGATTAGGGAAGTTGCTCCAAATGCACTCTTTACGCACTGCTGTGCACATAATTTAAATTTAATTCTAATTGATGCAGTAAGCTCCAATATTCAAACTCGGTTGTTTTTTGGAACTCTAGAAGGTACCTTTTTTTCTGGCAGTTTGCCTCGTCTTTCAATACTAGAAGAACAACAACGCAATCATATCAAATTTGTTGCATTGACTCTAAAGGAACATTGTGATACCCGATGGGCATCCAGAAAGTCAGCAGTAGAGGCAGTCTTGCAGAATTTACCAGCAGTAATAGTTGCCCTGCAAAGAATTGTGGATGGTGAGATAAAAAACTACTCCTAAACAGCTCGCTGAGGCAAAGGGTATTCTGGCAACACTCGATACTTACAAATTCTTAGTTCTTCTTATATTCTGGAGTAAAGTGCTAGAGAAGGCTTTCAATTTATCCACATATTTACAGAAAAGTAGTCTAGATTTGGTAACAGCTTCTCATTTGATTCAGCTTTTTGAAAATGATATGAAAAATATGCGAAATGAATTTGAATCTGAATTCAAACAGATTGAACTGAGTTGGCTCGAAAATGTGATATTACTACGGAATATAAGCAGCACAGATTATGTAAAAGAAAAAGATTCCATGAGAAAATTGCAGAGGATAAAGAAATATTTGATGCCCGGAAGAAATTCATTGTTGAATCCTACTTAGTGTCCCTAGATTCTGTTATAAACAGCACAAGTAAAATTTTGAGCATTTTAAAAATGTGGCTTCCAAATTTAGTGGTTTAGATCCAAAGCATTTTGACAATGCAGATAATGTGAACAAATTAGAATTTTTGGCAGACATGTACTCAGACATCATCGACAGTCAAACCAAAATTGTGCAAGAGTTTCTTTCATTTAAAGACGTACAAAGAGATAATGAGCACTAACAGTAAGGCAAATTCAAGTGTTGAGAAACTGACCATCAACAATGTACTAAAATTCATCATAGCCAATGGCATGTGATCCATTTATCCTAACCTTTCGACATTGTACCACATTTTTCTGACCTTGCCAATAAGTAGCACAGTTGTGGAACAATCCTTTAGCTGACTCAAACTCATAAAGTCCTACCTGCAGTGTACAATGGGTGAAGACAGATTGTCTGGGTTAGCTTTGCTCTCCATTAAAAGACAGTTGGCTACTGAAGTAGATTATAGTAAAGTAATAGATAACTTTGCTAAAATAAAGCCTAGACAAAATAGGCCATTGTAGTTACTTCATATATTATTCATATTGTTTTGATTTTACTTTTGAAGTATAAAATAAGTAAATAACACGTGTTTTTATTATTTTTTGATTTTATATACAATATAAATATATGAACTTACTGTGAATTTTTTTTAATCCAAAATAATACACGTACTTATTGTAAAACTGTATCTTTCTTGTGTTTTGATTTTAAATACATAATAAATATGTATAATGAATTTAAAATTATTTTATTTGGTATGTAGGGTGGCGCCTTTTTTATGTGCTCGCTCCCCCTGGTGTTAGAACCTGGCTACGCCACTGCTTGCTACAGCATTGTATCTACACTTCTATTGGATGGTACATCAAACATTAAAGGAACCACATCCATATTCATATTCCCTATCTGTCCTAGTTCATAGAAAGTTGTTTTTATTGCATTTATAATGAACTTATGAAATTCTACTATATTTGTTTCATACTCTTCCGACATTTTCTGTGCTATCCTTGTCTTTGTGCGCATGCTTAGGGCTTGTCTTTTCATAAACCTAGCGCACCAAGATGCAAATCCAGAAAAATCAGCTAGCCCTTTTTCTTCTGCAACTCTTCTTGCATCGTACATAACCATTTTGGTCAATGCAACAACTCCTAACTTCCTCTGTTCTTCTATTCATTTTTTCATTTCCTCTAGTTTTGGCCATTTAGGACCAGGCTTACAAAGATTGTTTCTCTTTCCCTATCACCTTCAGTCTTTCCTCCTGTTTTCACCATTCATGGATGGTTTTTTTCTGTGGGAGGTGGACCAAAATGACATCCTGCTGCGCAATTTCCATGCATTTTTGCATATTCAATCACCTGAAGCTTATAACTAATAGTGTAGGCATATCTTTTCACTTTTGTAGCCACTGAGATCTCAGTACACGTAACGGTATTTATCCTAGGTATTTACAAACTTTTTATCACGTCTACCATAATTATAATGTTCCGTGGCATTAATCACATTATTTAACAGGCCTGTTAGGAACTACAACGTATGACTAATGTCAAAAGTACACCAAAATTGTAATTACCTCAAGCAGACTTTAATAATGCACAATAATGAAAATACGTTGTTGGAATTTACGTTGCATAAGGTATTACTGTATATATTAACAATTATTTCACTATTAATTATTAATAATGTATATTTTAATGTTTTTTCAATGTATGACTGCTAAATATTCCATTTTGGGATGGGTGTTTTCGTTAGTGTTAGTATTGAGAACAGTAATAATCTTATATTTGGCTTATAAAATGCAGGCTGATTTTAGGGATAATTTTTCTGGAAAAAAAGTATGTCTTATATGCCGAGAAATACAGTATAATGGCAAAAGTAGAATACTCCTTTAGCCAAAACAACTAAATTAAACTCAAGAAGAACCCATTAAATTCCATGATTCAAAAAACCAAAGACATCATTAAAGGATGTAAAACCATCATTGATAATAAATTAAGCTACAAGTTAAAAATTTCAAACCCAAACATACCTAAATTGTTCTGCCTCCCCAAAATACATAAAGATGACAAAGCCATGAGACCGATTGCATCAGGAATAAATAGCCCATCCTATAACTTGGCCAAATGGCTTAATAGTGAATTTAAACAGATGTCCTTCCCCGACAAACACTCTGTTAAAAATACCTATAACGTGATAAGTAAACTAAAAGACATAACATTAAAAGAGTCTGAGATTTTGGTCTCCTTTGACGTCAAAAGCCTCTTCCCAAGTGTACCTCTGGAAGAAACATCCCAAATTTTAAAATCATTGTTACTAAAACAAAATTTTTCTGATGAAATTGTCCTCGAATATTTACAACTTACTAATTTATGCATGTCACAGAACGTTTTTTCATTTAAAAATGAAATTTACAAACAAACTCAAGGCACTTCTATGGGAAACCCCTTATCTCCCTTTTTAGCCAACATTTTCATGTCCTCTTTTGAAAACGATTGCAAAGAAAAATTTCATTACTTTCCAGATATATGGTTGAGGTACGTGGATGACATATTCACAATCTTTGATTTAAAGAAACAAAATGTAGATGAATTTGTTAATCAGTTAAACAACATATATCCTTCAATCAAGTTCTCTTATGAACTTCAAGAAAACAACACCTTGCCATTTTTGGACTTGCTTATCATAAATAATAGACAACACATTGAGTTTGACATTTTTAGAAAACCTACACATACTGATAACTTTATTCCTAACAACTCCTTTCACCCTATGAACCAAAAAACAGCTGTGTTTCAAATTTTAACACACAGATTATGTAACATCCCCCTCAATAAAATCAGATATGCAAAGGAACTTAAACACATAAAACAAATTGCCGCTAAACTTGGATACGATAATAATTTAATTAATAAATTAGTGAGAAAACATAACTTTAATAAAACTTTGTCCAATGCCACTTCCCTAAAATTAGACACCAAAAAAGAGGACAAATTTGTAAAATTGCCTTATTTTCCACCATTAAACAGAGGCTTGAACAAAATTTTTAAACATAAGAATTATACCATAACATATACAAATCCTATTAATTTGAATAATTTACTGGGCAGTACAAAAGACAGAACTGAATCTTTGAACAAGTCCGGTATTTATAAAATACAATGCTCACACTGCGACAAAAAGTACATAGGACAAACAAGGAGGAAACTAATAACACGCTTCAAGGAACACATGGCTCACTATAAATATAATCGTTTTGAAAAATCAAGCGTTGCCAACCACATCTTTGAAACAGGTCATAGTATACACGTAAACGATTTAACACTGATAACTTCAGCCAATAACTCACTAAACTCGTTAGAAAACCTTCACATTTACAAAAACCGCGATACACTTATGAACACAGACACAGATTTCAACAAGACCCTATACAAATTGACAGATTTAAACGACACACACGCCGAAAAATCTTTCCGCGTTTCGCTTGTTTCTCGGTCGTCTTCTTAATACTTTCTGTTTCAACCTGGCAGTTGGCTTCCAGTCACTGGTGAAACAGGTTCTACCCCTGACGATGCCCACCTTGTGGGCGAAATGCATTGGGTTTGCAGCCCTCTAGTTGTTTTGGCTAAAGGAGTATTCTACTTTTGTTAGTTTTGGCCAAAGTTATTGAGCTACTATCAATTACAGTATAATGGATTTACCTGGGTACTTCAACTAGCCGAGAAATTAAATCCAAAACAAGCTCACAGATGTCATGACTATAATGGGATAATTAAATCGGTACGGTAAAAAGGTTACAATGTTTCAGTGGCGAAGCATCAGGAGAGACACGACCCAGTCGTCGATATACTGTAACATTATCAGCTTAATATGTTACATTTTAATGAGTGTTGATTCGTGTGAATAAAATTTTATTTTTATGGAAAGAAACAAAGTGTTTTTCATGCAAGTTACAACATTGAAAATTAAAAACCGGCCTTCCTATCGTGGTTACAAACTGATCAGGGAAATGGTTTCAAGTGCTACAGCACTAGAACTGATGCAACCAAAAAGTACCAGGATGATTTCAAGTCTACTACAAAGTGATGGGATTGTTTCTGACCTTGTAAGAAGAACTCTTATGGCATACCCCATATCATATCACCTCAAGCACTGCACTTATACCTGTGAACCATCTTTGTGTGTCCTTTTTTGCACTTTGAAGAGGATGTATGAGAGATTCATATCCTGAAGACAAGATGAAAATA
Organism: Tanypteryx hageni; assembly: GCA_028673005.1. Classification (NCBI taxonomy): domain Eukaryota; kingdom Metazoa; phylum Arthropoda; class Insecta; order Odonata; family Petaluridae; genus Tanypteryx; species Tanypteryx hageni. Next base: position 62,153,002 of record CM054120.1, on the reverse strand, counting down.
GTCCTTTTGCCATGCCACACTGTGGTCACCAATAGACAGGAAGTAAACAGTATTCTCTTGTTTTTTTCCACCTCCTTGTGATCACCACCAATTCTTAAGGATACTCTGCATGTTGAATGTTTGCCATTTTTATGGTTCTCAGACAACTTTTTAGAAAGTTCTGTAAAATGATTTTGCAACATAAAACATGTCCCAAATGATGGTACAGCCTGACCTAAAGAGAGCTTCTGCAGCAGCCATCGCAACATTTCCACTCAAACCCATTTTATTATATTTAATAGCTCCTACTTTGTCACTGTCACTACCAGAATCTATAAAGAATGTATTGCTTTTGACACAGTTTTCAGGGATAGGCAGCAATATATCAAACACATTATCATCCTCCAGTTTACTCCGTGACACTAAAGGTGTGAATGGGCCAAAATTTTCTGCCCAAGCCTAATCCAACCCATTCAAAATTGAGCCCAAGTCCAACCTGGCCCAAAGCATTACTGCATTTTGGGTTTCTAGGCCCAGCCCAAGGCCCAAGTTTTATGGAGTATGACCATATCCAGCATGACTTGGATGTAAATGACAGCTTATACGTTAAGTATGCAGCAAAAAATGTATTCTCCAACGAGATGGTTTTCCATTCCCAATGGAAACACCTGCGTGCCTCACTGCTATTACTGCATGTTGCTATGCAGGAACAAGATAGAGCCAATGCTATGGCTGCTCAAGCTCATTCGATGCTCTTGCACTATGCACCCTGCTATACTGAATTTTCTTTCACTACTCAAATCTTCATTCATATCATCTCAAACCTTTTCCACGTATCACTTTTCCCACCAGTTACTTTAGTGATAATGTATTCTCCCTTTTTTAACTTTTCTTTGATCACATCTGTTCCCGTATTTCACTGATCTATAAAAATTTTTAATAATACTAAAATATATCGCTAACCGCAAAACTATAACTGAGAGCAGAAATATCACCTTTTAATAATTACACAGGAGATAGAATCTGTATCATCTACTCTGAAGACCAAACTGACACTATAACATTGTTTTGGAACTCCCCCCTCAATGTGCACAGAGCAGTTCTCAAACTCAAATCAGGGTGCTGACTCCACTTTGCCTCTGTCCGCTTCACTGCTCCTTTGACTCTGCAACAAGGGTTTCGCTTGGGCTACTAAAAGAGATGAAAGGAGCCCTCTCTTGCTTCTCAGTCCCTTTTTCGGTCAAGACGTTTCGTAATATAAGCCATAACCATTTCTGATAGTGGTCACTGCTGAGCATTTGTATGCGTACATCAGTGTAATTTATGATATGAAAACGCTTTCTAATAAGGAGACAGGTGGTATACATATAAGTCATCATGAGTGTACTCTGTTGACGCCTGGTAGATATTATAGATCCAAAATTAACTGAACATGGGCAATTTTTCATTCCCAGACCCAGCCGAAACTCATTATTATCAGCATGGCCCAGCCATTGCAGACCTCTACTAGACACTGTTTTCAAACAAAAAGGGCAAAGTTTAATGATACACAAAATTGTAACAACTGCAGATAAACCTGTCCAACCGTGCAGAAATAAACTTCCAATTGTACATAAGCTGCATGCAAGAAATAGATGGACTAGAAAATACCATGCCTTCATTGTAGATGATAGAAGAGGATGGTACCCTTGGGCCAATATCGGTTAAGACACCATAACCAATTGTTTGTAGCTTTGGTGGTAAATAAAATATTGAAGTACAGTGGACAGCGCTTATTGGGATCACTTCAGGACACAGCTTAATTGATAACAATGACCGATGAAACAAGAATGCCACTGTTCAGCATTGTTTATTGATGCAGAGCGGTGAAACCATCCCTCTGTTGCAACAAAATCGTCTTTTCCCATTTTCTTAGCAAGTTCTTTTGCTTTCTGCAGCATCAGTGGACCGTCGACACTGGCATCTTGTTAGTGAACATTAGTAAACCAAAGTTTTAATGCTGATTCCACCTGATCATCTTTTTCCACTATGATTTCTCTTACAGTTCAAGTTTTCATTTTTTTTATTGCCCTCTCAATAATTTTTTGATTTTTAAGAATTGTACACAAAAGAGGTTGCGAAATTTTTAACTGCACTGTTGCATTACGTTGACTCATTTTCGGTAATTTATCATAGCGCTCTAAAATGGCAAGCTTTTCTTTAAGGGTTAGATCATTACGTTTCTTTTGAACTTCCGCCATTACGTATGCACGGAGGAACAACACTAACAATCATACGAACTGCACAAAGCAACAACAGTAACTAGACATGCAACGTGTCGGAGCTCAAGAACAAACCGGGATGTTATGTAATCACTTCCACTGAACATGCGTCATGGCCGCAATAAGGCAAAAAAGCGATAACAAAAACCGAAATGCTGATAAACATAGTTTTTTCTGTGTATTAATATATGTCTTATCAGGACTTCATAAAAGTGATAACATTACACAAATGATAACAATATCCGTGATTACAATAAGCAGCATCCACTGTATTCCCATTTACCGTATCTGCCCGAATACAAGCCGATGTTTTTCTTCAAAATCTATCATGAAAAAATCACCCTTCAGCTTAAATGCGAGTCTGAGAAAAAATTTGGGGTTAGGGTTAAGTCTTGTAGTCACCCATAGATTGTAGCAGGTTCTCATTGCCATCGCATTCAAATGATAGTACTATATTTTTCGTAAAGTAAATATTTGTCCTACAGTGGATATTAATGAATAAATAATAAAGCTAGAATATTGAATTTGGCATTATCTGTGTTTTGTTACCTGTTCTTTCATTTCTAAATGCTATTAGATATTTTCTTTCATTTCTCAGGGCTATGCATATGTATCATAGAATAGTTAGCAATTTGTATTATTTTTCATTAGTCATTAAAAGAAGTTCCTATTAGTTTTACTTAGCTATTGTAGTTATTGCTATAGCCATTGCAATGTTTATATGCATGTTAAAACCTCATTCATTGAATCTATTTAAACTGTGTACATGACTACGCAGACAATTATGCAAAATGCAATGACGGCTTTTGATTCTCAACTGTTTGAATTTCAGTAAAACTTTACAGGAACATGTATAATTATAAAAATGCAATTTCTTAAGGCAACGTAAATGCTAATTTCATTGGAAATAGACTGATTAAAAATTATCATGGCGAGGTCATTATTGCTTTATTTGACCTTTTGTGAAAATGAAGATGAATGAAATGATCGTCACTGAACGTGAAACATTATTCAAGAACTTGAAATTATTAATTGGAGTAATATTTCAAAATGTCAACTAAACAATTTCCCACTCTTTTCTTCAATCTCGAATAATGTATTCTAGACCGTGCATGCATGCCCGGCAGACTTCAGCATAAAATCTACCAAATTTACTTTTTTGTCAAATAATGGTGGAAATTTTTGGGGGGTCGGCTTCTATTCAGGCAGATAAGGTATTTAGAATACTCCAAATATTTTCAGAGATATGAATTAAAGAATATTCCAAATTAGTGGGTCCAAAATTGATGAGATTTCTACTTCCTGAGGGGGTGGGGGTCCTTCTTGAACCTGCCTACACTTATTCTGGAAATTCTGGCCCATCAGAATCTTTATTTCCCTTGCCCTATGCACCTAATCTGTGACACACAATCAAGGAAATTTGTACAGAATGGGTTTTAAAATGCATCCAGTGGAGGGCAGTGGGGTCATCGAAGGGTATGGGGATCACCTCCCCTCCCCCCTTTGGATCTGCCAAAGATTCACAGTAACAACCTCTTTTCTTACCAGTTACATAAATGGCTCAACTTAAGAGCTTTGTAGAAATTTGTACTATTGTAGGAAAGCTCTTAGCATTTAATTAGTTTAACCCTTAGACGCTCAAGGTGCCGATATATCGGTTTCCCCTGGTCGTCTTAAAACACTCAAGGTGCTGATATATCGGCTCTAGCTTTAACCCTGTTTAAAAATCTTTATAGATCGCACTTTGAGTTATAATTACTACCAAACTGAAGATGATATAATTGTTTATATTTACTTTTGAAATGGTATTCCTCTTTACGATTTTAGTATTTTACATAAACAAAAGTAATCGTCTTTTCCCCCATCCGTCTGACGCAGCTAATTGGCAGTGAGTTATCATCCAAAATATTTTTTGCCCTTCACGGCCGTAGATTACGCACGCTGTCTTTCTCCATTCTTTCATAAGCATGCCTGCCATTGCATTTTCATCACAATGTTATAATCCAAAAGTTGATACATCATATGAGACGAAATGCTTACCGAAATTTTCTGAGGATTTTTTTCTTTTATTTTTTTCTCTTGATTATCAATCTCGCTCTCTGGTAACGTAACCTACGACTCAACTTTGTCAGAGGTCTCTTGAGTCTCGCTCACTGGTAATATGACACATAGCAACTTTGTAGAGTATTTTTTATCATATATTCATTTGATATATAGAAAAAATTACGCTGAAACTGGAAGTAATTTGCAGTTACAATAAATTTATGGGGGGATTGACACTTCTGATATGATGCTGTATACTTACATGGATGAAAGAAAGAGTGTAAAATATTGGGGAAAAGTTGCGTTCAATATAATTTCAAGGATGGTTTTGAATAGCTATATTCTATATAAAGAAAATTTCAAAGGACCTGGGAAACTGCAATCGAGGCTAACATATGTAGTAAATATAATTGAGCATTTAGGTAATGAGTGGGTTTCAATGAGGGAAAATACAGCTAAAGTGGGTGTTCAAAATCTTGACGAAAAAAGAGGCTAATTGTTGTGTTTGCAGCACTAAGAATAGAAGAAAAAGATCCCGAACTGTTTGCATTAGATGTAATAAAGGCTTACATGTGGAGTGTTGTTTTTATCTCATAAATAAAAAGGGAATATTGAGTTAAATTTGGATATGTTAGAGTGAATAATGCAATATTTCCTAATCTATGTGCAAATCTGTGATAAATGTTGAGGTTATGAAGTTATATAATTTTGAAAATTATTTTCTTTTTCATAAAAACGTTTTTTGTTCAAACTTTTTTATAAAAATAAATATAACTTTTTTGCTTTAAACTGCAATTTGTTTTCAAAACCCATTAAAAATTTTGATATCCTAGACCAAAAATTAGGCTCGCAAAAAAATATTTAAAAAACACTTGAAATTTTCAAAAATTAGGCACGAGCTTTCTGGGATTAAAAAAGGCAATTGCCGTGAGAGCGAAAGGGTTAATATAAATTCATGTGGTGGGATCAGAGTTGTGGGTATTAAACTTTTTATGTATTAAATCTAGCCAAAGTGAAAAATTTGGAAGAGAGTACAGTATCGTCCATTATCTATCACTTGGGAGTGTTGCTATCATAAAACTGTGTAAATATCTAAGTTACTCTTGCATCATCTCATTTTCTTTCATGTTTTTCTTTAATACAGCCTAAAGTTGCCGTAAAAAAGAGCCAAGATCAAGTACAACCAAAGACTGATTTAAATACTAAGAAAAATGATAAAACAGAACTTCCTGAGAAGTATGAAGTTGCAGAAATTTCCAAAGAGAATGAAGTAACAGAACTTCCCAAGGAGAACGGAATAACAGAACTTCCCAAGGAGAACGAAATAATAGAACTTCACAAGGAGAACGAAATAACAGAACTTCCCAAGGAGAATGAAATAACAGAACTTCCCATGGAGAACGAAATAATAGAACTTCACAAGGAGAACGAAATAACAGAACTTCCCAAGGAGAATGAAATAACAGAACTTCCCAAGGAGAATGTAATAACAGAACTTCCCAAGGAGAATGAAATAACAGAACTTCCCAAGGTGAATGAAATAACAGAACTTCCCAAGGAGAATGAAATAACAGAACTTTCCAAGGAGAATAAAATAACAGAACTTCCCAAGGAGAACGAAATAATAGAACTTCCCAAGGAGAATGTAATAACAGAACTTCCCAAGGAGAATGAAATAACAGAACTTCCCAAGGAGAATGAAATAACAGAACTTCCCAAGGAGAACAAATTATCAGAACTTCTCAAGAAGAATAAAGTAATAGGACTTTTGAAGGAGAGTAAAGTAGCCAAATCTGATTCAACAAAGCCTGTTTGTAAATCAGAATACAATAATCTTGCATCTGCTATGGTAACAAATGATAACATGGTTGATGTGAATGCAGGGGAAAACCCTTCCCTTCAAATGGCAATAGACCATTTGGAAACAATTCACATCCTTGACTCTCCCATTAAGGACACCATTCCTAAAGAGGATACTGACTGTTGTCCACCATTGTAATAAAAAATAAGGCTTTCATTCCTAATGCATAACATTTCCAAATTATATATGCTATTTTTTCATTGTCAAATGAAAGGAGAGATGTGTGACCTTCCATCCATAAAATTTTCCTTAATTAAATGGGAGGGAGGTTTCCTTCTAGTTAATATTTCAAATTTGCAAAAATTAGATTTTATTTTCGACACGATAATAAGATCATAAGGGTTTTAATCCATATATTGACCATTTTAAATGATTTGAGCAGGTTAATGCAAGTTTTGCATTACAAATTATTTAAATGGGTTGTGAACAGATTTTAAGACTACCGTAAATACCCGCATATAATGCACACTTTTTTTTCGAAATATTTGAGTTAAAAATTAGGATGCATGTTATGCGAGGGTACATAATCTTCCTATTTTCATTTGACCCCATATTTCCACAATTTCGGCACATTAATTACTGCCCGGGTATCCTCATAATTTTATTGGTGATTTTTACGAAAAGTAAGATAGATTAAAATTTATTAACTAATTCTATAAACATACATTACCGTAAATACCCGCGTATAATGCGCACGTTTTTTTCTCTCGAAATATTTGAGTTAAAAATTAGGATGCGTGTTATACGAGGGTACATAATCTCCCTATTTTCAATTGACCCCATATTTCCACAATTTCGGCACAGTAATTACTGCCCGGGTATCCTCATAATTTTATTGGTGATTTTTATGAAAAGTAAGATAATAGTTAAATTTATTTATTAATTCTACAAACATTCATTAATTAGATATGAAAAGAATGTCATGCCATACTATGAAATTTATATAATTTGATTTATTATGTATATCCTAATATCACCTTGTAAGTAAACAGAGTATGTAATGATTGAGTTAGCTGACGTTCTTTTGGAACGTTATTCGAAAATTTCATTTCGCACTTTCGTTGTTACCAATACATAATACCAATAATTCGATCATTGCTTTAGACCGCGTTACATCATCTACTTTATTCTGGAATGGTAACGCTAAAAAAAATCTGTTCGTGCAATATGCAGGTAAATAGAAAAATCATAGATTACGAGGCTGAAAACCCCCCTGTGCGTAATACGAGGGTGCGCATTATATGCGGGTATTTATGGTAGTTTGTTGCCATAAATAATGAATATTTAATGTGCCAATTTATGTTTTGATGTTAATTCATCCAAATAATTAGGTAATTGATATTTGAATATCAATACCTTTATGTGATATATTTTTTGTGCCTAGATGTACTCAAAATTTGTCTGTGATATATGTCATTGTTGTTTGTGGTCAAAAGATTTAATGTTAGTCATTGTATTTAAAATCGTTTATGTACATTGTATATGAAAAAATTTTTATTTGTGTTTTATAACCATTATTCATTAATAAATTTGTTTCATATAACATTTTTCTAAGTGACTTTCTACATTATAAAGTGCTTGCTTAAAAGAAAACACACAAGAAATATGCCATATATAGTTATTAAAATTGATTTGAAAAAATAAGCATGATTCCTATACCACCTCAATTAGGATAGGTATATTAGATTATTCATGGCTAATGATGATAGGATGATAATTTAGATATTGCCTATGAGATGGATTAAGGAAGAGTGGCCAACTTTCTGATTAAACTAGCTGTGCCTTCAGTGCTGCCATCCCAATGCATTTGCACGTATGACTAAGTAATATATTTTTAGATGCAAACTGGACTCAAAATGACTAAGCAAAAATCCCTTTTGTACAAGTATATTAATGTTAAATAATTTGTAACCAAGAGGAGGTTAATGGAGGAGCACTACATGTTGAAGATACAGAAGAGATTACATTTTTTATAGATTGGATAGTATAATGTTATTTAATTTAATCGTAACTTACCTGCAAATACTAATTAGGCATAATAAATGTTATGAGAAAGTTATGTGCTTGTAATATATGACCGGAACAATATGTCATTGTTTCATCACTTAGCAAGAGCACTATAACGAAATATCAGTAAGTGAAGCACATTATAACAAGGGATGGCTGTATATTAAATATATTACATTGTGCATATTTCTTATCACAAGTCAGTGCTTTTTTCTGCTGGAATGCCATTCTGCAACATTTATTGCAATAAAATACTAATTTTCCTAACTTCCTGGTGCTCAAGAAATTTTGTGAGTTTTCAAATTAAATCAAACAGGATAAGTATTTTAAGAGTTCTATTTATTAAAGTTTCTCTTACATTCCAAATCATAACAATGTTCGACTAGCGGCTTTTGTAGAGTATTATTACAGACGATTTGAGCCTAATGCATATGCTGTCATATGGGTATTTCCCCTGCTTTAAGACTTAATGCTTAGCATTCCACGTGTTCCTCATCTCGAGTAGGGATTGACTTCAGTTGTTTGTTTCCCGAATACTTTTACAGAACTCGAGAGTATCCTCACCTCAGCGGGTGGAAACAAAAGGTTCTCAAGAGAGAGACGATAGGTTTTAAGGCTCGCCGGACCAAAAGTTAGGGAGGCGAAGCTCTGCAGCAATGAGGACTCGCACTTGGTCGAAGCGAAGGGAGTCAACAATATTGACTCAGAAAAACCAGCACTCGATCTTTTATGAAGGTAGTCGATCATAAAAAATGTTGACTATGGACTGGAGGCATCCAAAAAATATTCTCCGCGCCAGGGAAAGATCAACGAATAGGTACCCTTTTCGCTCATTTCCGTCGACATTTTTGTCGAGAATTCTCGAACCAGAATCACTACTCGTAAGACACGCGATTGAAAAGTATTACAATCTGGGGAATGCATAAATTTTGAAAGATGAAAATGAAAATTTTAGTGGACTTCCGTCAATATTTATTTACACAACATGCAATGCAAAATCGAAAGCGTCAATACAATGAAAGTGACTGATTGGGAAATAATGAATAGGAAACAACGAAACAATTGTTAAGTGCAGTAGAGCAAAACTGGAAGGGACACAGCGAAGGCGCGTGAAGATGGTTTCGATAGAGAATGAATGATTCCCTCACAAGTCACCCATGCGGTTAATCAGCTGATATCGATTTAAGTAATTTTACAGGTTTATTTTTCTGCTGCGTATCCCATATATTATAAAAGAGTTACTTCGCGCGATATTTTTGTTGATAATGTATTTATTATAGCATATTATTTGTATCCTAGGTTAAAATTGTTCTTGGGTCATTCGAAAGGTGTCGTAATCTTACGGCAGAGTGCATTGCTAGCAGAGCCGTGCCTGAGGGCGAGGCGAGTGAGGCACTCGTCTCGGGCGAGAAATTGGACGGGATGCCGAAAGATCAAAATAACGCTCCCATAGCTTGCGTTAAATAAATATGAGGGACGCCATATGTTATCTCGCCTCAGGCGACAAAATGTCTTGACACGACCCTGATTTGTAGTGTAGTCTCGTGCTGACTTTATAAATCATTATTATCTGATGCTATAGAAATTTTATATTATCACATCTTTCTATATTTTTTAAAATACGTGCCAATCCTTTAGGGATGTATTTGATATAATCACCAATTAATGTTCTAGAATTTTTTCCTTGTTTGTGTAAAATTGATTTCTTAAAGTATATATTCATGTAATCGGGGAAGAAAATAACTACAATATCGAAAGAATATGTTTAAATTTATATAGAAAGACCACCGAATATAAAAAAAAAACATTTTGTGTGCAAAAGGAAGTCTTACAAGAATTGTAGAAATACAATTTTAAGGAAAATACTATTCCAGCATTTGAGCCTTCGTTGTATAGGACGCAGGACGATTTTGAAGCCTATTTTCAGGACAGAAAAGTGCGTCTTATACACCGAAAAATACGTATGTCAAGTTATGGCTGATTCAAGGCCGTCAATCAGCTATAGACCAGGCCGACCAAGCACTGAAGGGAGCCTGAGTGTAAATGTCCATGAGGGCCCCATGAGATTAATATGTATAGTAATTATTAATAAATAAATATTAATTTTTAAAATAAGTTATAATTATTGCTACTTATTACAATTTATGATAACCACATTATAAAAATTACGATATGAAAATGACAAACATCTTTCATTTATGCTAGCAACCAAAAAAACTATATAGTGGTAGTCGATACAATTCTTCAAATATTTACTGGGTAGAGGGGAATCCACTGCCGAAGCCATTCGGTGAGCCTCTGTGATGAATTTGTTATACTGAGCATATAAGGGGTTGGGTGCTATGTTCACTCTAATGTGGCTGACTATCTGAGCGGAAATGGAGGAGTCTGCGTGGCCTCTGTAGATTCACAGCATGAACTAAGCGGCCTTTTATGCAAGAACTTTTTTAATTTTTATATGAAAATAAGGTAGAAATATGAAATCTAAGGTTTAATTTCCTTTATAAAATTTACTATAAGATTATTCTAAGATACTTTTTTTACTATGTATAAGCCATTTTATGAAAATTGTAATAAATAAAATAATAAACCTCCATGCAACGAAATTTCGACGAAAACAAAATTGTAGACATTGGCTGTCGCTGGATCGTCTCGACGCAAAAACAGCGTCGCCCTAACGCTGCACGCCTAACCCGCCGAATCACCATCCCTAGTTGGGCTGGTCGAATGAGAGAATGAATCATGCTCGCCTATTACTCTTTAAGCTATCGCCATCACAAAGTGTAATCGTTGGATTTATTATCTTAATTAAAACGCTCGTCCGAATCTATCGCCATCGCTTATGTGTCAAGTTCTCCCCGGCTATTGTTACTGAAATGAATAAAAATTGTCTTAACTGGGAGAATTAGAACGAGGTGTATGGGCGTGATATCGTAAGAAAAAATATGGAAAATGAACTAAATCGGTACCTAAGAACAAAGTGCTACATACATTGCTTATGTGTGGCGCGGTATCTCAATATCGACTCTTTCTGAGTTGCTGCACTCACTGTTTACGGAACCGCTGACTGCTCACAAATTTAGTGATGCAAAGGGGAGGGTGGAGTCTGACAGTGTTACTGTGTGCTATAGTAGGTAACATGGTTGCCAAATGTTCGTACATTTACGGACAGTCCGTAAAAAAGAGAAAAAAATTGGACGTGTCCGTAAGGTCCGTAAAAATATTTAGATGTCTGTAAAAATGCTAAGAAATTTCCGGAGGCTTAAAGCAGTGATAGTCAACCTTTTTATTCTGCGTACTGCTTAAAATATTTTAGACGAAATCGTGTCCTCGGGTATATTTTAAAGTCAACAAACTCAGTTATTATTGGGTAGAGTCTACAAATATATATATATATATATATATATATATATATATATATATATATATATATATATATATATATATATATATATATATGTATGTATGTGTGTGTGTGTGCTTTCTAATTATAGGATTTACGTATATTTTATTTATTTTAATTTTTTCACATTAGATATTCTTAATGTCGTATCTCTTTGAAAGATCTCGCGTATCCCTAGGGATATGCATACTTTAGGTCGAATACCGCTGATTTAAAAAATATATGTTTATGTTATATATTCTCATTTTGGTTATATTTTGAAAAGTAAAGCAACCATTCTTTTTCGAAGAGCACAAATTAAAAATATAAAAAAATGCACTAAATGTAAAATCAGGTAGTATTTGTGTTCCAAGACTTTTTACTGAACACATCCGAAATTTCCTGTTTCTCTAAGCCAGATAAGTGCGCTAAACTAACGTAAATATCATTTCTGTTGCGATGTATGAACGCCTCGCTGGGAGGGTTACGCGAAGAGTGTGGGAGGCCTTCGGATAGCATCAACGTTCGAGTTGAAAGAATATTGGCTTATAATTGGTCAGAAAAGTTTCATCTTTTTCACTCCCACTTGTGCGCCCCTTCCTCCACCCTCCCACGGCTTCGCGGGGTTTCTCCGGGTATCTCGGTGAGCCAACATTTACCGCGTCTAAAAAACGTTTTTTTCTCTAGTGGGGCTGGTCGATGATTAACTGGTAACATTTTACGAGCCAGTTCTATATGACATGTTTTGACTCGAAATATTTCATTTTGCCTTACCCTCTCGTTTCCTGTACCCACCCTGAATGAGCAATAATCGTAATAGTCGTTTTCGCTGTTTTTTGCTAATTAGGTGTTCCCAGATTAATTTTACACTAACAACATTCATGTTCTGTCAGCGAGAATACTTATGAAATCAGCGATTATTTAAAGGTAAACAATAACTGTATTCCCGAGAATGCAATACGCACTATAAATTTTGGTCTATATTTTGCGAGAAATTGTAATATGTACGGTACATTTTATAGTGAATTAATAACGTCAGATATTTTATGTGCTCTCGTTCACAAATACTCTTCCCCGCTACCAGACGGAGTGCATAAACGAATCGAATACATATTAAGATAAAAATCATTATCTCATCCTGCACTTTTATCAGTAGCGAGACATTTGGCTATTATTGTTTTCATAGAATGCACTGTTATGATAATGAACATATTAATCTTTACGTATTGTTACGCGTATATTCAATGGTTTGGCAGTGCCTTGCTTGATCAGATGAGCCCCATGATTAACCCCTCAGCGCCGAACTGTGCAAGATACGGACTTCGGTTTCTTACCGTATCGCCGGCCTCTGTGTGTGGTACGGACCCATGCCCGCTGATTTTAATTTGCTATATGGAGGTTTTTAATTTTTTTCGATTGGCTTTCACATTATTATGTAGAAAGGTTTTTACTTAATAAAGCGTTGAATACAATATTTTTCTAACTGTTTTAGTTACACAAAACTAAATTACGTCTGCCCGCTGGTTTGCTGCATTTCTTCACTTTTAATCTCTATCAGTTATAAAAATTTATTTATGTCTCTAAATCACTTTCAGAAATTGGCTCATTCTTTATGGAAGGAAATCATTTTTTCAAATGTCGATAATTTTCATCATAAAATCCCGTCTTCATAAAGAATACGGTTAAAGATACAGAACAAAAGGCGAGTGTTCTCAATCAATAGGAATTAGTAGTAGTCAAGGTCTCGAAGGCACCGTGAGATGAAGGGGAATGGAGCTAGAGATGATTCACTCTCGTTTTCATACATCGTAACCATACAATGGTTTCGTAAACAGTTCTCGAGTGCCACGTCTGTGTTTGGAAGAGATCAAGTGGGAAGAGACTCAGCGACTGCGTCGTAAGGAAAGCTGAACATTTACAGAGAACTCTAAAAGCTCTAAAAGCTGTGATTCAGAGTTAAAACTTTGTGGTACACAATAAACGTGGCTTCGAAAAATACTTTGATTCTCACAAATTGGACAATTAGGAGTACGGGTGTGGTAGAAAGTCCATTAAGTATTTATACAACACACACGTTTTTCCCTGCTAATTTTATTATAACTTGCAATCAAACTGAAAATCATTAAAATGCAGCATTAAATTCCGACGCCTCTCATAAATAAATATATTCGAATCGTATACACCGTTGCAGATTGATTTCGATTTGGCGCCTGTGTTTTTTGAACAACGTGAAGAACCGCTGGGCTGGGCTGGGCTCTCACGTTACGGGCGCACGAGCGATTTTTTTCCTCTCCAGACACGAGGCAATTCCCCTCGCGCGGGCGTGGCGGGATGTATTATCACCTCGACTCTGTTGAAGCTTCTCAACCGCTGCTGTTTCTCAGCGAGCACGTACCGAGATTTTGTTTATACGTCCGTATCATGAGAATTAAAAATTTTATTGGAGTCTTTTCTTTGTTTGCTTAATGCACCTCTCTAAATCAATTAGGGTACAAGTTACTCGCAGACAGACTTCCATGTCTCCAGAAAAAATTGGAGAAAAGAATAATGTTATTAAATTTTTATGGGTATTTGACAAACATGTCGTTTATATGATGAAATTTACTAAGATTGAGCGTCATGATTTCACTTAACTCTTTAGCTGCGGCACTAAATTTCGGGGAGTGCTCCTAAAATTGTAAAATGTCCAGAAAAAAGTGTAGTAAATTATTTTTTAGGTTTACAATTTGTGTTCATGGAACGAAAATGAAAAAGAAATTGCATTAAATACTAACAAATTGTTATAAACAAGGTTATATGGCACAGATATAGAAAAAATTTCAGATATTATATTACCACATTTAAAGGGAATAAAGATAATAATATATACTAAGAGTCGATAAATCGACTGGTTGGTTCAATTAAATATTGTCTTGGTAGTGAACCTTCTGTCACATTACTAAGAAGGTCTTCGGCTGCAGGGTTTATTTCCTTCTACTAATGTTTGCTGGGAGCGCCACCTTAACATCAACCACTACAACTACGTCGAGCAGAGCTTAGCCGGTCACAAACAATCTCATTATCTCGCCAGCGGTACGACCGATATCAATTTTATAAATTTCCTACAAATCTGCAGATTGGGACGTTTAATTCGATGCACCACACGTTAATGTGGCTGTTACCTTCGCCTAAAAAATCTGTTTTTACGGTATTTATAGAAGATAACTCTAAACGTTAATGTGTTGAAAAATAAAAAAGGTGTAAATAGAAAATAAACAAATAAACTTAACAAAAATTGTGAAGTTTGTGGCAGTTAAAAAAATTATTTCTGCAACTTTAAATCTCCAACTTCGTCTAATGAAGTCATTTCTTCTGGAACAATTACAGACGTTTTGAAAAGGCTATTCATAAAATACAAAATTTAAGTAAAGCGCTTTTACTTGTACATTACGAAAATTTTCAATTCCATTTCAAGAAGGAAAGATAAGGTTGAGGAAACATGTATACCGGTAGGTCTGGTGTATTCACGAAATAATAATAAATAATAATAATAAATATCTTATTCCCTCATGCATAATTCAAAATAATTTTAGATCAAAACAACGATAATTTGAGAATAAAAAGTTCATAATAAATGTTTATTTTGAATTGGAATTAAAATCTAATAGAAAAGTTTGACTACTAAACGGTATTAATAATGGCGATGGTATATATATATATATATATATAATTTTTTTTATTGGTAATTTGAGTATTTGCAAAAACCATTTGTATAAGCATAGTAACATCGAAGGCGAGGGCGCGGTAGATGTTTCTTAGTGAAGATAATATTCCTCAAAAAAGGAATGCTTCGTAGAAGAGGCTTAAGGTTTATGAGCCACGCATCTGGCATTCTCTTCAAAGTGATGTTGTCTCGAGTAAGTTAAGCACTTCTCAAGTGGTCTCGGATTTCGGAGAGAGAGGAAAACTAGCGGAATTCCGAATGCGTTAAAAGGGCATAGAGGATGGAGAGAAGGAAGCAACACCGACTAAAAGGTTTTTGAAAGTCGTGTGGTCAATCCGAATTTCGTTGCTAAGGGTAAAAAATGTTCGTTCGGATACATCCGAATTCCGCAGCCAAGGGGTTAATCGTCAAATTCACCATAATTCACCACTGGCATAACTAAGAAAAACTGCCTTCAACTCGTACGTGGAAAAAATCATTCGTATGGCCGCGTTTTCCGAACGTTTCACGCCCGGTTTTTTCCCTTCTGAACTCGGGAAAAAGTCGTTCGTGTAGCTTTAGCCTTAGAATAGACGAGGGAGAATATTTTTCCGTCCGATGACAAATCAAACAAAAAACGGATTATTTGTTAAAAGAAATGTAATGTGATATGTGAAAATAGGTTGATGGGATAGGCAAAGAAGAAATATTTTGTTGGATTATTCGTGCCTCTTCTTCCTTTCATTAGCCCGGTTAATCGGGAGTTTACCTCACTTTAATTTTTTACTTGCGGGAAATTTGGAGATAAGGAACAACAGACTTCCCGTGTTTTTGGTGGAATTATATCGATAGTGCGAACAGGTTTCTTCGCTTAATTTAGAATTCGGAAGTAAAGCAAATCTTAATAGTTTAAGAGATAGTCCGCTGGAGTTTATATAAAGTTATTAACCCTTCGGCACACGCAATGCCCACAGGGACGTTATCACACGCATTTATCTGTGAGATACATCATATTTCTTAGGCAAATATTGATGTTATTACACTTTTCAAGGTATCTGATTTTATTATTTTTACTCTCTCATATATGGAAAATAATAAAACAAAAAAATCG
Organism: Tanypteryx hageni; assembly: GCA_028673005.1. Lineage (NCBI taxonomy): Eukaryota > Metazoa > Arthropoda > Insecta > Odonata > Petaluridae > Tanypteryx > Tanypteryx hageni. Next base: position 62,136,676 of record CM054120.1, on the reverse strand, counting down.
ATTTTTTTGTTTATTTTTATAAATTGGATTTACATAGTAAATGTTTCCGAACAATTTTTCATTATTACATCTTGAATAAGGGAGTATTTAATGTTTTATTATTTAGACAAAAATTTAACAATTTGAACTAAAGAGGAAATATCTGTACCGAATTTAGTTATAACCAGAAAGATTTGTTTAAGATACCTGGGGGAATTAAAATTGATATGTCAGAATCAGAACCTGAGCGACATGTTCGATTTTCACTGCAATTTGAACAAATCATACTGGCATATTCTAAACAAATATATGAATCACAAAATTTACAACAATACTTGGTCAAGCTAGTTCTTTTCGTAATGTTGCAGGGTAAGCAGCGCTTTCTTTTGGTACATTGTTGTGGAACTTCTTCTTCGTCTTGTCTGTCACTAAAATAATCTCCATTTTGCCCATCATTATCAGTTGAAAAACCAATTTCCCTAATCATCTCAACATCTTGTTCATTTACAAGTTGAAAACACGTTTCTCCGAAGGCATGCCGATAATGTTGAGACTACTTCAATACTAACGTAATGGTACGCGATGTATCCACGAGATACAAACACAGACGGTACAGTGGAAAAGCGTCACTAGCAGCGAGATTGTTTCAGCTAAACTAACAAAAACTTGATAACAGATGCATAAAGAAGTGGGTAAAAGGTATCGCGACTCACAGCATCCGTTATAATGTCACGAGACATAAACAAAAACATGAGTCATGTATCTCTCAGAACGATTGCGTTTGCCGGGGGCTTAATGATGTCCGATATGCTGCTTGCCGGCGACGAGACTAAAGGGGGTGAGTCACTTCGACAAAATTCCAGTAGAGGGAGGGAAGCAACGAAGTAGAGGAAGGGCGTTTTTCATACGGGAGGAAAGGAGAAAAGAGTGAAATCCCTCAGTCAAATGACTCGGTATCTTGCGTCGTCTTTCAGACGGACTAAGGTCCTGGCTCCATTTTCCAGTTCAAACGATAGCCTTGAGTACAGCGGTTGTAGTAAAAGTTGATTGCTCTATTCAATAGCCGAGAGCTTCTCTCTGAATTTTAGACCATACCCATGATCAGAGGCTGATTTAAGGAGAAGCGCATTTGGCGCGCGCCAGGGACCCCTTGAAATGAAGGGCCCCTAAAAAATATTTTTATAACATTAAATATCCCATATTAAAATCACGAAGAAAAATTTATTGTTCTGCTTTGCGACACCTGATTTATTAAAACGATCGTTAATAGGGATAAAATAAAAGGATAGTCATGAGGTGAGGTTCCACTAGATATTTAGATTACAGGGCCCTCGATTTCGTGGCGCAAAGGACCCCAATATTTTAGCGCCTGGGGCCCCAGAATGGCTAAATCCGCCAATGCCCTGATTATAGTAAATTCGTGAATAATGTTTATGCATCCATCCGATGTTCACCAGCTTAAATTGATGATGCTGCCTGTTTGCCGTGTATTTAATAAAATTAAAATGACGGCTGACCCATAAGGCCGTACTAAGGCAGGGAAAGTGGGGGCATAACGATTGCATACCTATTTTCTGTAGTCTACGTATATTTCTTTACGATAAGTCATGCGTGCATATTAAATTTTAAGGGCAAACAACAACGTAACTAAGCTGAATGCCTCCTTCATTTCTATTTACGCACTGCATATAGCCGTATAAAAACACGACACATTTTAAAAACAGTCGAACCTCTATAATCCGGCTTCTATTTTACGACTAAATTTTAGAAAATCAGATAACATCGCAAACCGCGCAGAATTGGGTCGGATACTAGTGGTTATTTACTTAAATAAATTGAGTATTCCGAATGACGCCAAAGGTGCCAATTGAGAAATGAGAACTAAACAAGCCGATTTCTGGGTGGTTTGCGAGGTTTTCTGCATTTAAAAAAAATTGTTGTAAGACAAAACTGCCCGATTCGGGAGGGTCGACTGTATTTTAAATGTATCGTGTTTTATACGGTTATATTCAGTGGGTAAATTGAAATGAAGGGGGCATCTCAGATCAGTTGCGTTGTCGTTTTACCATAATACCGATGCATACAGGATGCAGGGACGTATTTAGGGGGGGGGGGGGGAGGGGGGTCTTGGTGGGCAGTCGCCCCGAGCCCCGCGTCTATGTGGCTCAGCGCTTGAATTAATAGACTTACGTGACGTGCGTGGAGCGTATAAACATTGCTCTAGATTTTGAGTTTATTGTAGTTTTATTCTTAAAGCAGCGGACAAACAGAACCCCTGTATCTGAAAATGCTTATCGTTCTATGCTCTGCGTCTCGATTCTCTCACACATAACGCAAGCATACACATCCATTTCATTAATTTTGTGGCATTTAAGCATCTGCGTTTAAGTTTAGGTCTCCCTTGGTTGAACTTATTCATTCGTTTGTGGATGATTCGCTTGTACGGCATCAAAAGATAGTAAGTTCATGTTCTCTTGTGGAATATTTTTTATTGTTAAGTGGTTTTTATTTGAAAGTTTTCTAGCAAATAGAGCATCAGTTTTGCGAATTTATTTTAATAGAAACGTGTACTACTGAAATATCCAATTTAATTAAATCCGGCCGCGGGACTTACGGTGGGCATTTAAAACCGTACCATAAAATATATATCACTTACCCAGTCAAGTGGTTACGTAAAGAGATTGTCAAATTACTCTTCATCAAGTATTCTTTAAAAAAATTCCAGTGATCACAATTCTCTGCAAAGATTATATCATTGCCCACACAAGAAAACCATAGAACGCTATAATTTGTCAAAATTCGTGGCATATGATTGAAATATGATATTGAAAGTATTACGAAAAACTCACTTAATTATCTTCAAAAATAAAGATAAGGTCATGCAATAATGCTTTTACATTAAGGCAATACCTGAACTAATCGAAGCTATACTTGTAATATTTCCATTATAATCTAAAATTCACTTCATTGGAGTTACGTGGTTTTCTTGCGTTGGCAACTACATTTTGTAATTTAAAAGTCAACAATTATCGATAGGTTTGCTCATAATAAAGCTCGAAAAGCAAAGTTTTAAATGTATTGTGAAATTATTTTATTTTATTGATTCTTTGCTCAAGTTTATTTTGTGCTGTTTTTCAAACTTATTTGATTGCTATATTATTTAAAAATTAAAATACTACACATTGTAAAAATTATGAATGAATAAAAAAATCATCATATAATTAAACGACACAATATAATGTTTCAGTGGGTTGAGTAAAGGGGGTCCCGCGACTGCCATTTGCCCTGGGTCTCGCGGATCTTAGAGACGGTCCTGACATGATGGATCTTAAGGAAATATACGTAGATTACAAAAAATAGACATTTAGTCAGGGGCGGTCCTAGACAATTGGCGGCCCCGGGCAAACTTATTTTTGACGGGCACCTTTAACATTATTAATACTCTGTATAGTGTGAAATAACTGTTAATTGGTACGAATAAAAAGGCAATAATTCCAAAGGCGCCCATATATTTTCGTGAGAACTTAAAATTTTTCCGAGACATCAAATATGTTTTGGCGGGAGGCCTACAAATCTTCCAGTACGACACTATCACTTCGCGATATAATTTTATTCCTATTTAATCTTCTAATCGAATCCAGGAAAAATGATGAAACCTATCTGGTCAAAAATCATCCGATCCCCCCCCCCCCAGTTTTTATACAATGCATAATGTACAATTTAGCGGCTCCTTAAAAGTGGTGGCCCCGAGCGACCGCCCGGCTCTGCATGCAATCGTTAAGCCCTCTCTGTCCCTGCATTAGTACGGCCGCGCATTACGTCCATGAATACTCGAAATACTTATCCGTGCACTTGAATTATTCGTGCCTATTCTTCCCTTCATTAACCCGGTTAATCGGGAGTTTACTTTAATTTTTTACTCATACGAGAAATTTTGAGATCAAGAACAACAGACTTCCCGTGTTTTTTGATGGAATTATATCGATAGTGCGAACAGTTTTTTTTTCGCTTAACTTAGAATTCGGAAGTAAAGCAAATCTTAATAGTTGTAGTGATAGTCCGCTGGAGTTTATATAAAGGTATTAATGAAGGCCATTGGCGGATCCAAGGGGAGGGCGATGGGGGTGATCGCCCTCCCCTTGGACGACCCCATTGCCCTCCACTGGGTCCATTCTTAAATTTCATTCCGCGCAACATTCTTTGTTTCTACACAGAAGATTAAGTCTGTATGTCAATGAAAAGAAAGATTCTGACGAGGTAGGGATTTTCAAAATGTATGGTCGTCGGCAGAGGCGGAATCAAGAGGGGGGAGGGGCCATTGGGGTGATCGCCCCCTCCTTGGGAAGTTTCTGGATCCGCCGCTTGCAGCCGACGGGACAAAAGGGTGTGAGTCACTTCGACAAAATTCCAGTTGAGGAAGGGAGGGAAGCAAAGAAGTTGACGAAGGGCGTTGTTAAAAATGAATGGTGGGCCGCACTAAGGCAGGGAAAGAAGTGGCACAGCGATTGCATAACGATTGCATACCTATTTACTGAAGTCTACGTATATTATCTTACAATAAATCAGGGGTGGCCAAACCGAACCGCAGCTCTTTTAAATTACCATTCAGAGGCGTGTAACACATTTTTCACTACTGAACACAATGACGAAGAGTGATCCAGCATTCATTTTTTTCGGCGTTCTTGGTAAGCCATCATTTTAATTTTATCAATTACACGAAAAACAGGCAGCAGCATCAATTTAAGCTAGTGAACATCGGATGGATGCGCATACGTTATTCACGAATTTACTATAATCGGGGTGTGCTCCAAAATTCAGAAAGAAGCTCTCGGTTATTGAAGGCAGCAATATACGTTAACAACAACCGCTATACTCAAGGGTACTCTCTCAACTGAAAAATGGAGTCAGGAAATTAGTCCGTCTGCAAGATGATGCAGGATACCGAGTCACATTGCATGTATTTCACACTCTTTTCTTATTTATTTTTTTGTATGAACAACGCCCTTCCTCCCCCCCTTCCTCAACTGAAAACTTGACGAAGTGACTCATATCCACCAGTCCCGTACACCAGTGTATCTCATCCGGCGGTCCGAGCGTCGTTTCTCGGGGGTCCACGAGTTGAGTAGGACATGATGTTTATTTTTATCTGTAACTTGTTTGATTCCGTGCACCGGTCTGATTAATATTTAAAAAGCGAAAAAAACGAGACAATGAATAAAAATGTATGAATTTTTCATCGGGAGAGAGTCCACAAAAATAGCGGGATTTCGTAAGGGGTCTCCGGATCGAAAAAGGTTGAAAAACAGCGGCCGTAGACGTTAAGGGCGTTTTTCGTTCGAAGGGAAAAGCGAGTTAGTCGGTCGGAGGAATAAGCGCATTTATTGGTTGAAGGAATGAGCGCGTCTGTTGGTCGGAGGTGCCAAAGCAGAGGCGGATTTATGCAAAGGCGCATGAGGTGATAGCTGGGGGCCTCGTGAAGGAGATCTCGTCGAAAAGAGGGCCTCACCAAAGGTCGGTTTTAGGCATGGGTGACTGGCAAGAGCGAATTGTCACTGGAGGCTGCTCCTACATCCGGGTGCTATACACGCCGGGCCCGCAATTTCTATATATTGTATTTAAGCGGCGGACGAAGCAGTCTCACCGCTTCGTTTGTTTTACGCTCTGATTCTACACTTAGCTGACGCCAGTCTCGGCGTTGTTTATAATATCTTAATGATCTTTATTCCTTGCTTCCATTTAACCGACCACTTGGCCTAATGACTGTAAACATCCTTCCTCGAGATCCAGATGGATCTATCTTACCCTTTTGGAAAACAAAGAAGCCAACTGTATTCGATGCGTGAGAAAGTTTCCGTAAGAAACCCGACATCAGCTTATGGTGTAGGCCATTCGCAAACCTGGTCTCAGCATATAATATCCTTCCCGGCTTTCCCCGAAAGTATTCCTCTCTAAATTCCACTCAGTAGTCGGATTCTATTGTATTCTATCTATTCCGACATGTACCAAGGAGTAAGGGACGTTTGTGTTCGCATATATGTCATAAAATGCAGTAATTCTAATTGATCGACTGTCATTTATTGTTAATATTGTTTATGTAATTTGTGATACTCTTAACTCAGAAATAACTAGAACAGAAGTATATCATGATGTATTAAATATGTTTAATGTATTTTTTGACCATGATATATGAAATAAATTTATGTATTGATAAGATAAAGCATGTAGTATGTTAAGATGATATTGACATAATCAGTTCAAAGACGAGGCAGTAAAATTTCTAAAATTTGAAAAAGAAGAAAATGTAACAAATCCAATATATATATACAGCACCGTAACTAGGGTGGGGGAATCGGGGTATCTGCCCCGGGCGTAACTAAAGAAGGGGCGCAAACATTGTTAAAGGCGGTTGTCCATGTCACAAGGACGGGAGATTTCGCTACTGTACTTGTTCCAGACATTACGCATAGCAGAAACTATAAATTTCGATTATGCTGTTGATGAGTTTGCTGCATTAAAATCATAGAATAACTCTTTAATATTAAAATATTTATACTTTCTGTATTTAAATTATGTATGTGTGTAATTGTATGTAATTATATTTATAACTAGCTTTAAGTACCCGGCGTTGCTCGGGCTTCTAATCACAGTTTATAGAAACTTAGAGCATCGCGATTTCTGAAATTTTAAAAATCAAACTACGATATTATGATTAATTCATATTGTTTATTCTTTTAATTCACATAAGTTAAATAAAACAAATCGACATATGAGGACCCGCTGTATATCCGTCTGTCTGTGCGGGGGCTACACGGTCATAAAGAAAACAAATCGACCCGCTGTATATCCGTCTGTCTGTCTGTGCGGGGGCCACACCGTTATAAAGAAAACAAATCGATATATGAGGACCCGCTGTCTATCCGCCTGCCTGTGCGTGGTGGTTGACGGGGTTCCCGGGTACCCTCTGTTACCCGTAGGGTCATAGGAAATCACTTTGCAAAGTTTGGTCCCGATAAGTCAAAGGGTGTGGGAATGTATAGGGAACAGACAGACAAACAGACATTCAGTTTTATATATTAGATTATGTATTTAAATTATGTACATTTATAGTAAGAAATTATATTATTTATAGTTCATTTTTATTTATTAATTGTTCGCCCTAAATTCATGTAGGTATTACAGAATTTTTTATGGAGGGGTCGCATATTTGGTTGTTTTCCCCGGGTGCTAAAATAGCTAGTTACAGCGCTGTATATATATATATATATATATATATATATATATATATATATATATATATATATATATACAACTTACGGAAAAGGAAAGGTAAAATAGATATATGGATGTCAACAAGGTGTTGGGATGAGGAAACCCAGTGAGCACTCACCAATCAGACGACTTCAGGTTGGCGAGGCCCCGGGGATGTCGAAGCGACACACGTAAAATAACACAAAACACAGAAACATCAGAAATATCAGAAATATTTTTTTCCTCATCCCAACACCTTGTTGACATCCATATATATATATATATATATATATATATATATATATATATATATATATATATATATATATATATATATATGCCTAAATCCGCCGCTGAGCCAAAGGTCGTTGAATTAAAATTTTTTGGAAATGAAGTCTTATTTTCTTACGCTCGTAAAAGATTCAAAATACTACCCATTGCTAAAAATGCCACTTTTCTGTTCTATAACGAAATATTCTGTTACCTAATTCGTCACGGATTTGAATTTCGACCTAGAAAAATTAGCTTCTTTATTTCAACTTCCGAACTATTCATTTCCTGACTGTATATCACATTTTCAAAATATTTAAATAATACAATTTTACAAAGCGCTTCTCGGATTTTTATGCTCTCCTGAGGGACGTGGGAACGAAACGATGGGGTTGGATAATTTTTCCAAAAAAATGAACATTTTTTTAAATTTCGATTTTTTCCCGGTTGTGCTTAATAACCTATAATCACGTTTAATTTCCGTAGACCTCATAGAAATTTTTATTGTCATATTAGCGTTAACCGGAACGATATATTTCAATTTTAATAATTACAGAAATTTAACTTATTAAAAAAATAACGCTTTTTCTTCTTTGAGACTGCCTTACTGACATAGCAACAAATGAAAATTTTTCTTGCAATGAAATTTGCGTTACAATAGGAAGCCATCTTGTAATATTGTATTAGATTACATATTTGTTTCGTGCGTCATTCGATATTTCACAGTATCGATACTTCGACAACCAGTATTTATAGAATCATTAATAAGTTAAGGCTTTACTTTGTGGAATTTACTTATGATAGAAATAAAAATCAACGAAAATTGTGGAAGATAAACGGTTTATTTTTATTTCTATCAGTATTGATAGGTATCGATACAAGATTCTGATATATCATACGATGCAACTATCGATACCTTCTTTCGATCTTGCCCCTACTCGCAACCCATCCCTTCAGTGAGTGTTCCGCGCTTAGTTCGTCTTGTGCTGTGGTGAAAGTTGCATCGAAGGAGGAATCTTCCCGAATCAAGTGTCCCGTGCTTAGTTCTTCTCGTGTGGGGTGGAAGCCTTCTCGAAGGAGCACTCTTCCGGATTGGCATTCGGGGCTTTTTTCTACAATCGTCATCAATAAGGTAAAAGTTTTCTTTTCAAAATGTTCTTATATTCATTTGGGTTTACATTTTATTCACGTCACATTAATTTTGTTATTGAGTGGTCACGATTTCTTGGATATGGGGTATTATTTAACGCGTAAAACATACTTGCAGATTTTTTACACGCTTGCACAACAAATATTGGCGTCACACCGCCCCCATTTTTCAGTGTAGTTCTCCCGCTTCTCCGAAAAATCCGTGGATCATCAGTTCATGTTTGACGGTACACCGGCTGAGAATCACTTCTGTAGGGAACACAGATGAAAACAATGTTCTCAATGTTAAATTTAAATAAATTCGGTACTTATCCTTCTGATAATACGGTCGACCTAAGTTTTCCGCGGCCCTCCTCAAACACAAGTAGTTTTTATATCAATACGTGTACATATAGGAACGAGAAATTTCTATATTATTTATTACAAGAGTGGGTTATTTAAAAATACTAGAAGCAATTTATTAAAAATTTCTTTATTTGTTTGCTTTTAACAAAATATTAAGTTTTCGCTATACTTTTGCGACAACTTTAAAATACCGTATTTGCCCGATTATAGGGCGACTTCGTATATTTCAGAACCCACGCGAAAGAAAAAAGATTTTCAGGGTGTTTAAAAATTTTTACTTCAAAGTACCTCGTCGGTTAAACTTAATTTTCAGGGTAAATACATTAATGCGATAAAATTAACAAATTATTACGATAAAACATATTTATTGGCTTCCCGTGATCTACATCGCATTTTAAATTTTATTTCTTAAAACGTTTAATACGGGGCGAAGACATAAGCAGGGGAAATTTAGAAGCTGCGCGCGCCATAAGCGTAATACTGTTTTTTAAGAGTGGAATGGACTGTAAGACATGTAGGATTGAATTTTAGTGGGGTGAGAGGGAGGGGAGGAATGGAAGACATCTCTGGTCGAAATTATAAGGCGAGTATGAATTTTTCGCTTACATTTTAGAAAAAACGCCTTTTAATCGGGAAAATACGCTATCGTTACCTGTTCTTAAACTTATCAAAATTTTTACGGCCCACCGCAAATCTTTTTGCGGCCCACCGGTTGATAAACACTGCTCTATATTTTATTTATAATTGTCTTACTAAATAAAAGTTTATATAAATATTAGGTCGTATATTCTACCACACATTAGTAACAACGTACGTGTAAAAAAGTGAATTATCCGTTTATTATTTCTCATCGAATTTTATTTCAAAATATTCCATAATCTACTAAAATCTTAACATTTGCTGTCCCGCTTAACAAGAGGTGGGATAAGGGATTTAATATATCAAATAGGCATTGTCCAGCCCAAATCGGAGCGATAGGCAACCTAACTTACATTTTCACAATTTGTCCCTATAATTTCTACCGATTTAATCCTTAAAGAAAGGCTGACGTCAAATAAATTTCGACGTTCACATTTTGTGAGAGCAAATTGAAGACTAGGGAAACATTCCTACAAAAATACTGAATACTTGGAAATATTACCTTTGAAACGAAGTGCCATTTATGAAGCGAGCCTAGGTAGCAGCCAATCAGTTGAACGCTTTTGGGCGTCGTCCATTGTGAAACAAAAGCTGGATGTGCAGTAGAGTTATGTAGTGTGGACAGGGTAGTCAGTTGTGTTGTCCATGACAACAGGATATTTCTTCTTTTTAAGTGTTTTTCTCATGAAGATTTTCTATTTTCCCATGTAGATCTGTGAGCGCAATCTCGCGTGAAATTTGTGTTTGAGCAGCAATCGGTTCAAGTTGAAACATGTCTGTGGACAACTACTTGAAGTGGATCATTTCATCTATTCTTATTTTGTCTTTCTTGGATCCTGGTAAGTGCTACAATTTTTACTGTTTTCGTAAAACCTTTTCGATGACGGATTTTTTAAATTCCTATAATTAGGGTTACCATATTCCGAAGAAGCGAGACCGGTACATCTCTTAGTTATTTGGGTAGTTGTTTACTTAAATGTGAAATAACCAAAACCTAACAAAGTCGGGATAAGAAGATAAGAATGCCGTTACGTCTACTTTGTCTCGACCATAACGTTGCAGTAGCGAGACCCAAGGCGACGACACCGTTTATGGTAAACCAATACAGATCACTGAGTCATTTTCGATCAGATTAATTTCTGTTCTGGTTAATTCTTGCTATTTTGATTAATTTCCCGGGACTTTGTGACGGTTTGTGAAATTCGGGAACGTACCGGCAGAATATGGACGTATGGTAACACTATTTATATTTTATATTGCTGATTTGTAATTTTTTCTTGTTTGTCATTCTGCAAAATTTCATCTACTGCTAACAAGTGAAATGTTAATCAAGTCACATTCTTTGGTATTAACGTTTTAAGTGGTATTTTGAAATAAACGTTGGCACTTATGTATGTATATCTCGATTACATACCAATCACACGATGAGCTTTTGGTGTATCTCCGTTAAATATCAACTTTAATCAAGTAATCATAGGAACGTGGTTCTAATATCCGCAAAAGTTTCCAGTCATCGAGCAATACTGGGGGATTTTTTTACATTCCATTAGCTTCTCACAAACCAAAGGCTTGGGACATCTCTAATTTCAGCTTACTAGTAGTTGTTTTCTAGAGTAATATCATAATTTTACTTATTTTCAGCCGAGAGCATCAATTGTTACCAGTGTGCCTCAACAGATACAATTAATCCTTACCAATGTGCTGAGTTCATGACAGGAGATGAGGATATTCAACCAAAGCCATGTAATGAAACTTACGATGCCAAATTTTGCATAAAATTTACAGGCCGTGATGAAGGTAAGTTATTATATTAGTATTATGATATTGTAATTTATTAATATTAGTCTTGCATATCATACACGAAGATTAATTTTTATAACATAAATTGTCATGATACATACTGTGGCCCACTATTTCATTAGCTTGGTAGCAAATAACTTTTAGATTAAATGATTGGAGATAAAACTTCTAGTGTAACAGTTCCCAAATATTTTTAAACCGAGAATCCCTTGATAATTTTTTTTTGTCCTAACCCCTTCTGAAAATGTTCTCTAAACACCTATTTTGAGGCATTTTTATCTGTTGAATTTTATTTACTGGTCATTACCTTGGTAAGGCTTGACAAAGTGTCAAACAAATCTTGCATATCATTAAATAGCCGATCTCCTATTTTGCTGAAGTTGAAAAAAACATTATTAATATAAATTAAATGTAAAGTGGCTTTTCTCTTTATTTTCATTCTAGTTTTCTTTTGGAATTAACTATTTTTCAGATATATTTCAATCATTTTCAAATAGAAATACAACAGGACCATAAAAAATATACGCTATCAGTGAAACTGTATGTATGAATTGAAAGCATTCTCAAAAAAATATAGCTTTTCTAAATTTTTATCTCTTAAAAACAATCACATTTAAAACATTTTAGGTTAAAATGGTGGTTTTAATTTTATAATTGAAAAAGAGCTGCAAACATAGTTACAATTTGTTGCTTTATTATTATTAGTCAGCCAAAGATGCGGGAGTTTCTCTTTTGTGTTTAACCTATCAAATGATATTTCATGCAGTGACATTTCTTTAATCCTTCACAGCGTAAAGTGACTGCAGTCGTCAAAACCTTTTTGCAGTTCACCGCGTAATGCAACTTTGCCCCATGGCCATCAAAAAATGTTTACCACGTTAAGCGACAAACTTCCCCATCCTTGATTCCATAGCCTAGCGTTGGGTATTTTAAGCAGTGGAGCAAAGTTGCTTTATACGGTCATTGGTAAAAAAAATCGGTGTCGGTGACTGAAGTTGCTTTTTGCGGTGAAAGGATTAATGTGCAACATAAAATCATGCATATTTTTTGGTGAACCCCTTTAAACACTTCACAAATCCTCCAGATGATTGCAAACCACTGCTTAGGGAACACTGATGTAATGGGACTTAAATGCTCAGTTAATGTTTTGTTGGCATTCTAAAATGTCTCGGATTGTCGGCTCTTTGCTTGGATTTTAGATGCATAAATATTGGAGACTAATAATAAATATTTTGCTCAAACTTTCTGCTGCACAACTTGACAGAGTAATAAAACCACTATACATACTTTTATATGGAATTGACATCCCCAAGCTTCCTTCCCGTGTAAATTGTGCATAAGCAGGAGTGGCCGGAGAAATTTGGCACCTCAGACAAGGCATCACTCCATAAATGTTTGTTAAGATATTTGAGGAGTGCATGTTCATTTATCCATTGCTCTGTAAGTATTAGTCATGATTATAGAATGAAAGGAAATCCATTAAGATACTACCCTTTTCCGTGATATAAGTGATACTCAAAATGTGTTCATCTAGAAGTGATGTATAGATAGTTGGTCAGGATAGTACCCTCAAGACTTTGGTGCCCTGGGCAGCTGCCCAGCTTGCCCATACCTCAGACTGGCTCTGATACTGTGTGTATTCAAACTTTCTGAAGTTGCAAAACCCTTGTATTTACAATAGATTTTCCTTGAATCCCAATCAACAAGGCAGCACATATTGGGTCTCTTTCTCTCATTCTCTCACAGTACCCTATCAAGCTTTCACAGAATGCTTGCAATATTCATTTGATTTATTACTCTACTCTCCGGTTAATTAAACTTCTCGAGATGGAAAGGTTGTCTTTTAACACGTTCAGTGCTGAAGATAGTTTTTCAACCTTCGCCGATACCTGAACTTTTTTTCTTATTTCGGAAGTAAACTGCCCAATAGTGTTACCGTATTTATCCAAGTACCACCTGCACCCCAATTTTTGGGAAGGCCAATTAGAAAGAAAAAACAAATGTCATTAAATTTTCAATTTAACGAGGCCAAATATCAGAGGTAATATTTTTGTATGTGTCTTTTTGAATTATATATTCCTCTCTCTGCAGTTGTCCATATTGTTGCGATGTACAGGGACCCCCCCAAAAGGGCTAAGTTCTTGAAAAGCATTTCATAAATCGAAATTTCGTTAATTGAGCCATAATGTCCTATTAGCTTCCATTATATAATGCAAGATATTTTCTCACGATAAAAAGTCCTCCCTTATAAGGCACAGAACTTGTTTTTAAGACAAAATGGAGCGTAATTATTCCATGCACATATAGGTACATAATGTAGCGTTGTGTTCTATTTCACGTAACTTGATGACATAGTAACTTGACTGACTATTTGATCACAGTTTGAAATTATAAATGATTACATCATAAATTACCACAATTATTCTCAATGCATTTGTATTAAAATACACAATTACAACGAATACTTAACTAATACATCTTCATCCGCATTGTCATATTTGGTACCATATCATACAGCAAGGTTTTCTCTGATATGAAATCCTCGAATAATTTTCTTAAGAAAAGTTTTGAAAAAAAAGGTGCTGGTGGTACTTGGATAAATGCAGTAGGTATGAATCCATTTTTGTCATCTTTCTTAAATGCTTATAATATTAACTTTTATTGAGGACTGCTCAAGCATCCCTCAGGTATTGGTTAGTCTCTGACCTGCATTACATATTACTCAAACGCGGATATTTGACCTATTTTTTTCTAAACTTAACGGTTCCATACAAACCGTATTTAATTGATTGTAAGCCGACCCCACTTTTCACAAGGCCATGCAGGGAAAAAAATTACTTTAAAGTGCTTGGACAGCAAATCTCAAAATTCCACAAGTGTAAATGCCTCTGATATTCAGGTCACAATTAAATAAAGAGTATTTACTGATATTTCGGCAACATAAACTATATTTTGTTCACTTATTCATAACAATTTCTAAGAAAAAGTAATTTGACTGTGTTATCCCCGGGAAATTAACCTGTGAACAAAAATAGCCCCGATTCTCGTAAATCGTATACGGACTATTACATAACGTACATTAGTACTACACAAGTAGTGCTGCAAGATTAAACGTTTCTTCTGCATATGCTATCACTTTTCTCTTCAAGTTCGCAGAATAATATGTTTGTCCCATAATGGGGTTATTTAAAAAAAGCAAAATCTCACTACACTAAATGACAAATTGACACTTGCCACGAGGAAGTGACGGTTCGCTCGGGAAATGTACGTACGCATACTAGACACTCGAAACACTAAAACAAGTTAGGTAAAGGAGGGGGGAATACGAAAGGCAAATGTTTCAATCCACGAGTAAAATGAAACATTGTGACCATGTCTAGCTTTTTACCAATACAAACGTTACTGCTGCCTTTTTGCGACTTTAAGGCACCATGTACTATTTACATAATTTATTTCTTCTTAGATGTTCAGTGATTTTGATTCTTTTTTGCTTACATTTAAAGTAGATAGTTTACTTCCACTTTATTACACTTATATCTTACGTTATAATATAAATATGGTAAAATTCATTTACTTCTTTTTTTACCCCGATTCTAAGGCAAGTGGCGATTTCTGAGATGGTAAAAAGGTAAAAAAAGTCGGCTTACAATCAATTAATTATGGTATATATGCAAAAAGTAATTAATTTTAAAATATATCACCATAAAATAAAAACAATTTATTTTCAAAAGAATATTTATTTGGACGTTTCTGCACAATATTTTACAATGTTTTTTAAAATGTCATTCTTTATCAAGAATATAGTTGAACTATATACGATATAAAGTGAACGATAAGAATATTCAATTTTACCTTGTTCAAGGAAGATGTGATCAAATATTTGAAAAAACCAACCATGCAAGACAATAGACCGAATTGAAAACTAAGCACACTGCTGTGAAGGTCGAAGCCCAACTGATGCCTAGCAACGCTTGGGCTGGTTAAAACCCGTGCCTATGCCCCCTACCACAACAAAGAAGCTGAGGGGATTGCAGGCCACTCGAGCGGTCCTTAGGTAGTGTATTGGGATTAGTAGGGCTGCTCGAACGGCTGCCAGCACTGAACATGTTAATAAGATCTTCTAAAGCCAGAGACAATAAAATGAGTTTTTAAACCCTCTCCCGACCGCAGTGCTCGAAAGCATTTGAGGACCAAATCCTCTCGGTTACCGAGATTGCAGTTTTGAGCGAGGACAAAACTGAAGTAGAAGTTTCTGATTTTTTCTTAGCGATTTTGAGAGTTTTTGTGATTCAGATATCTGAAGTGAATTATGTTACAGTGATTAATGATGTGATTGTGATCAAGAGGAAATGGCAATGCTCTGTGTTAGTGTGAGAGCAGGTGACAATTTAGACTCGGAAGAACAACTTGGAAGCAAGAGGGATAATGCATGTCATTTTGCACCTGGAGGTTTTGTTGGCAACTATAATAAACTTTAATAAATAATTCTTAAAAATTTGATTAAGATATGTTTATTAGTTTCCAAGTTACTTTTGGTAACATGAAGTGATGCGCATAATGCATCATTACGTAAAATAATAGTCAAAACCGGATATCCAAGGTATTTAAATTAGATTGGGATAGGGTTAAAAAGTGAAATTACTGTTCAACAGTGAGATACTGGTGAAACTATGTATTAAAATTAAGCAATATATACGTTATTTTGCAGAAATACTGTATATAGTCATGCATGCTATGGAAGTTTCAGATTACAAATTTTCACATGGAACCTCTAATTTAATTGTATGACAAGTAAAATTGATTTAATTATATTTTGGTGTTTATTATTTCAGTTGGGTTGGAGACAAAAAGGTTTTGCTCGTCTTTGGACCATGGCAACTATTGCAATTACGGTAATCAAAATGGTGACACTCTTGATTACCGCTCTTGCTGGTACACCTGCTCTACCGATGGTTGCAACTCGGCAACAAGAAGAGGGGCATCTATTTTCCAAGTCTTAATTACTATTGGGATACTTGCCATGGTATTCTTTTAGGATACTGTACCATTTTAAGATTGCTTAAACAAGGCCTGTTCACTGTAATAGGATTATTGAACAAGGTATTGTAAGGTTTTGCAGGGGGTTAAGATCACTTAAACAAGTTCTGTTCACTTGAATAGGATTATTGAACAAGGTATTGTTGTAAGGTTTTACAGAATGTTAAGATTGTTTAAACAAGTCCTGTTCATTGTAATAGGATTATTAGACAAGGTATTGTGGTTTTGCGGGATGTTAAGATTGGTTAAACAAGTCCTGTTCACTTAAATATGATTATTGAACAAGGTATTGTTGTAAGGTGATGGATTTAAGTTTGCCATTACTGATTCTGTCCAAGGTTTGTTGTATTGTTTTTACAAAGAGTATTATATGAGATGAATACTCATGCTCATCAGCCTATGTTTTTAAATAATTGTCAGTGACTAATTTCTAGTGAAATGTGGTGTTTAAAACAATTGCAATTCAGGATTATTATTTAAGACAATATGCTCATTATCACTCATCTTAACCATAGTTTTATGTTAAACTTGTCATTTTTATATTTTTGTACCATTAAATGTGTATCATTACCATTAGATATTTATGTGGCTGTGCCTATGCAGTCTTCATTGAATTTCTATAACACATGATTCAGTTTTTAACAATTACTTTCATTTTATTGTCGGGTTGAAAAGCAATCATACACATGAATTGTTTTGAAAACGAAAAGAAATATTGAAGTAAGAATTATCTCAACATTCCGTCCAGAATCAGGTGGAGGTATTTAATATTTTCCTACAAGTATTTCAGAGTTTGAGGACAACAATTGCTGCAGCTATTTTGACACACATTCATAGGTTCTTGTACTATTTTTGACTCTTGTTGATCTTGCTGATTGCTTATTGAAGCAGATAGTAATTCAGTAAACATAGTGGCACAGAATTGTGATCACAAAATTCCTGTATGAAGAGGTTAACAATATTATTACCTTTAACGCTTGTGATTCCTTAAAGTTTAGAAGTATTTTAAAACATATATTGTTTCTGTAAATCTCATTTTAAAAACATTCCGATGACAGTGACTTAGGTTTTATTGTTCAGCACCAGTAGAATTTGGTACATGCTGAAAAAAGTCGATCTGTATGTAGAAAGATCTCACACTACCTTGACATGTTATTCTTTATCACTTTAAAGATAACTAATAGTTGATTGACGGAAATGGTGTTTTTTGCATAGATTTTGAGTCCAGCCCCTAAATTGTTTTAGACACAATGTTATGATCTTGATTATTAATAAGGTCAGGTTCAACCTTGTCAAATTTGCTCATTATGAGATGTAATGAACAACTTTGTCACTTCTGCGCAATCGTGTGGAAGTGACCAAGTTTTTCATTACATTTCATTATGATCTTTAATTTGCTTCATAACTTTTTAGTATTTTTCATCTACTTACTTTTTTGCTGTTAATAAGGTTTCATTTTAGAAACATTTATTAAGTGTTTGTTAGATAAGTTGACTGGTTCTTCAAAGTTTATTTGGTTTTGTTAGTGTCAACAAATAAGAATATGTACTTGTGACTTACTGATTTGTGCTTAGTTTGAATATAAAGAGTCATTTAGAATTAATACTAGCCTAGTGAAATTCATTCCATACTATTAAATTAATTGCTGAAATGAATACTTATTCTCCTGTTCTCAGATTTCACATTAGCTAAATAAAGCACAGCAAGAGATGTTAAACGTCAGCAGCATAGTTCACGAGAAATGAGTAATTCTTGTTATTTTTAGACAGGAAGTATTGTCATTATGCATGTTTATGGAACAAGTGTAATTAGTAAAATTATTTTAACTATGGAATAATTCACATGACTTTTTAATATAGAAACTTTTGATCCTCGAATTTTCCACTCATTATCTTTGCAGCTTTTTATCTGAAAATTTTATCATAACATTATCTATTCTGACCGAGTAGTTTTACATGTTAATTATAATTCTCATCAAAAACGTTTTATGGTATGGTTATTATTGAAATAAGCATTTGAAATTTTGGACAAAAATGTGTTTGTAAACTTTTTGGAATGCAATACATTGGTTTTACATCCGACTTACCTTGCATGTATTTCTGTTTGAACTGCATTTCGTGAGCTTAGAGAATCCTTGCTATAGAGTTAAGTACATTTCATAAGTCATTTATGTACAGTAACATTTTTACAGCATCCATTAAAAATCATTTATTCATCTAAACATAGGCTAATTGAAAATATTGTATATCTATTTTTTCACAAGAATAAAAATTTTATAACTCCTGTTGCTGTTTATCTTGTCCTAATGTAAAACATGTTGGAAACTATTTTTGTAGATGTGTACCAAAGGACTAACTTCATGAAAATGATTTATAAATCGAAGCTAAGAAGAGGATGAAATTTGTGAAGTTGATTCATACTGAAACATTGAAAGGACACAGTAATAATTTCTCTTTGAAATAATGACCTAGGTTTCATTTCACTTAAGTCATAAGGTACAGAGTAAGACAACACAAACAAATCAATTGCATGACCAGTTCTTAAATTTATTTAATCCTGTCAAGCAAATATCAAATTTACATTGGAGAGAGGTTATAGGAGTGCTTAATTTTTAGACATCCATAATGATACTTAAGATTTAAAAGGAGGACATCAAAGGCAAAAATGCCGGACAAAGCTGGACAAGTATTGAAGGTCACATACATTCAAAAAAATTCTTTGTTTTCCCTTAGTTTAACATATATCATAGCATGTCACATTTATTGTAAACATGATTAAGGAAGGAGTAATGCAATAGCTAACTGTAAAATATTTTTGTTTCTATACCTCTCTCAAACTAACTGATGTGTAAGAATTGCTCACACACAAATGAAAACAGTTTTCAAAGTTAGTGGGTGATGGGGTTTTGGTCTTCCATTCAGCGTAATGGCAAGTCTCGATTCTCCACAACCTGGAATTTATCAGCAATTTAAAAATCCCAACTGCAATTCATAAGGTATGTCCAGACCAGTATAATGTTGCTGGTTTGTTGCAGAGGAATTTCAGAAATGTTTCTCTGCTGTCTCGCCACTGTTGAGATACTGTTGCGAAACAGTTCCGAGACAAAGTTTAGGGGATTTCTGTATCCCATTCTCAATGGGAAACTTTATACAAAGTCTTCACTTAGTGACATACTACATTGGCTGTTGTGGGCACAAAACAACATTTAGCGTATCCTGGTAGTTTCTCAACAGTTGGGAAACAAGGCGCTGAACAGTATAGACAATGTTGCGCAGCAGTCCAGCAACATTGTGTCCTGGTCTGGACATACCTTTAAAGATCCACTTCGGAAGATAAGCGAGCAAAACGTATCTGTAATCGAGTACTGGGAAACATACAAGGACAGGTAACCAGGGTGAAGGTAATTCTGAGTACCTCTGCCCATCATCCCATTAGGAATAGGGTCTCAATGGGTGGTATACCTAATCTCTAAATTTCTGAGTAAAAGGAAGTAATCGTTGAAAAAACTATCCTACTTTCGTATTTGCTTTACCATCACATTTTTAAAAAACTCACTATAGCAATCAGTGTAATATATGGAAGGGAACCACAAGTGCACTTTCTGGAAAGAAACGCTGGACATATTAGCAAATTTTAAAATGCTGGCCGGGCAGGAGAGGAAAAACCCGGACATGTACAGATTTTGCCAGATGTCTGGTAACCCTACACAGGCATGTTTTCTCCATTTTTATAAAACTAAATTGACCTAGTAATCTATTCTGGACACCACTTTCCACAAAGAAACCATGATCCACTCCGTGATTCATTATTTGGTTAGCATCACAGTTATAATTTCAATAGCAAACTGACCATTACTCTTAACAATGAATATGACTGCAGTATATTAGATCAAACTTTAGTAAAAAATGTGTTTCTGCTGCAGTGAGAGGAAAAAGTGTTCAATACAGAGGAGCTTAATTCGAGTAGTAAGGGGGAGAGAAGAAAGTGGTGGGTCAAATTTTGTGGCAAAAATCTACTGAAAGAAGTTGTAAGATGAGAGGATGCTGGGAAACAGTTGGTAAGAGAAAGGGATATTAGATGTTTAAAAAAAGGGGAAGGATATGATGAAGAAAAAGGCAAACAGGATGGATTGAGTTGGATGAGCCATAAACTTGCTGATAGGTGGAATGCTTATTATGACATGCTAATTTGTCAAAGGAAATTTATGGTGCAAACCAAAGTGGTTTAAAATTAATTTTATTAATGGTGACCTTTCCTTCTAAGTTGCCCTCAATTTCCCCAAAGATAGACTTGCAGTCTCCTTTTACAATCGTGGAAACTTAAAATGCGTACTGAGGGACAAGGTGGATAATTGGAGAGACTTGGGATGTACATAGTGGTAGCATGATATTTGTAATGTGGTGTTTGTCAGACAATTGGGGAGAAGCTTCAAAAAACTGATGGGAGAACACAGGTGAGGTTTTCTCAATTCCTCTCTCTCCGAGCTTGCTATTCAACCCATTGAGAACCAAACATTCTACAACAATTAAAGAAAAGGCCTGATAATGGACGTGTTGAAAGAACTAGAAATTTATAATTGTCACTCTACAGGCCATTACAGAGCAGTTAATGAAGTCCTTTTCCCTTTCCCAAAATATTTCTAATCTTAACCATCTTTTCTCATCCTAGCCCATTTAGAAGTAGATGACAAGACCTCTCTCCCCCATCCTTGATGGTATTTCTTATTTATACCCATTGTAAGTCTCAATCTGCAGTGCAGCAAAACCTAGGTTGTGTTAAAATCATCTTAAAATAGAATTATTACAAAATGTATTCTTGTTTCAGGTACATCAGTTTTAGAGGAAACAAATTTTATTTCTTTTAGAAATAGGATTTCAGAATTAATTGAAGCCAAATGCAAGTATGCAATCGGTCTTGCTGAAAGACAATTTAGTTGCAAATATTGTTTTTTGACTTATATTGTCTTAGGGGCCACCCTTAAATGATGTCACAGCATTTTCGGGATTTTTGATCCCCCCCTCCCCTGTGTCGCAAAGTTGTCACAGTCCCTTAAGAAAGGAAGATTTTTTTGTATATAATTAGAGGTAAAGACTTCAATTGCTAAAAATGAAAGACGAGAAAAAGCAGTGTACTGTAGTGCACATTCCATTTCTATAAGTAATAACTATAATCAAGGTTTTTATTGGTATTGTTAGATTATTAATATAATATATTACGAATAAATATCTATTTCTAATATATATATATATGGCATACAGACACTCTATAGACAAATTTTTATAAATTATTGCACATTTTGTGTCAAAATTCCAATAATAAAATAAATAATCAGTTCTACAATCAAGTTTTCATGGAAAGTAAAACCTTGTCCTTTTTAATTCAGTCATATTGACTATCTAAAATTAATGATGACAATATATAAAGTTTATGCTTTTCTATTTTTGTAACTTCAATAACTATAGGACACATTAATTAAAAACAATTACATTTAATGAAAATATAAGAAAAAATGGACATAAAGGAAATGAAAAATTTGAACAACTTAGAAATTATAATTCTTTCCATGGTGTTTGGAAAATCTCATCCATACTGTAAATATGCATATTATTTGAATGTCCATCATCTGTATCATATTTTATTCCATTCAAATCCAAATTTTCTTCATTAATCCAATCTACATATTGAACATTGTCCTGGTTTGTTAGAATAGCCATCATTTCACGCTGTCATCTAGCAGCAATATGAATTGGCCTAACTCTCCTGAATTTGTGACATGGTCTCTGTCTGCTTATGTATCTTATAGTGTATCTGTAACATGACGTTTGAAGCAAAATACAGATTGCAGGTATTGCATATTCGATTTCTTAATTCCTTTTGAATAGATGGACAGTATAGATCATATGGCATAATTTTGAAATTTTTTGCTCATCTTGGTAGTATTTCTTCCAAATCAATACTACTTGCAATGAAAACAGATGGATACTTCAAATTAAGACCTTGTTCATCTGTTGATAATGGAGCTTTTAAACCTGCATTTGTCTGTTTGATTGGAATCAGTGGAGGTAGGAATCGTTCCCTTAAAATACTAAAAATTGAGCTTCGAGGTGCTGAACAACAGTTTATGTCTCTGCACTTTACAATCTGTATAAAATATTGGCTAGTTCTCAAATGTTTTGATGACCAAATAGCATCTTTTGTCAACAAATATTCAAGATTAATCTCTGAATTTTTTCGACTTATATATTTGGCCACAGTTGGTTATCCATCAATTACCATCTGCCCCCATATTTCTGCCAATGTAAATATTCAAAGTTTTCTTTTTCAAGGTCAATCATTCCGGATCAATCATTTTGCCTTGTGAATTAAGATGGCTTCCATAATGCTCATGAGGAAGACAGTTCATTACTTAAAGATGCCATCCTTCTCTCAACATGATTGAAAGAACTCCTGCCAGGTGCATTGGTTGCAATAAAAAGGGCATCCAAATTATACTGTAAAAAGTAATTGATTCCAACATCAATTACCTTCTGGTATCGCGGATTCTCATTAGGGCCACCATCCACAGTAAAAATTACCACAGGTTTTACTTCAAAAGTATTTCAAAGTCAAATAAATGCATGTGAAAATGCTGTTGAAGAAGAGTGCTTACCGGATCTGACAGCTACAAAGGTTGGGCCTGAGTATTCTTCTGCAATTGGATTGCCATTTCCATTTTTCTTTATTTCAATTCCAACATAAACTGGAGGTATCAACTTATGTCTGGCAGCTACAACCCAATCATGATCTGGTAAACTCACTCGATACTCAACATGCATGATCAATAGGGATTGCTCCTTTGCTGCTGTTAAGCCAAGTGGCACTCTCACCTTATCATCTTGGCTCAAGAAGTATACTTCATTTGGTCGAAGAATTGAAGCAATTTCTTCCAAATGATTAATAGTTGCTCTGCAAAATTGCCCATCAAAATGTTGGAAGTGTGTATCATTCTGAGCTCTCATGAGTAATACAGAGAATAAATAAAAATTATTGAATTTGTCGGTTCAAGAAAATTAAGGAAATAAAAAATAAAGCACAAGATCTTGGCAAAAAGTTTTACTTATTTGTGACATCACATTGTTTTACATTTACTCCTTCCCCTTTGTCACAAAATGTCACATATTCCCAGACCCCCTCCCTCCCCCTTAAGTGTGACATCATTTAAGGATGGATGTCCCCTTATGTTGGTTAAAATTTGTAATACAACCGATTTCCTTAAAATGCATCAATGCTTTGAACTGAACTAAAAATTTTCATGTCGCCGGTGCAGATGATTATTTAATCTCCAAATATGTTCACATTTAAAATCAGTTCATGAATAAGAAAAGGGATGCTGCTATTTATAGAACAAAATTCCTATGAAAGAGATCATTTTTCTTAACCAGTTGAGTGGTTCTGACTTATGGAAGGTAGACAATGGGCAACACCGTGGCAGCATGTATAAGCAACAGAATGTTGGTGGTCCAGCACAAGATAGAGGAAAATAAAATAGTGAAGGCATTTGAAGAAACAAAAAATTCTGGTAAGGAATACTTTTTTTGAGAATTGAAACATCACAGAAAAACATGATAATAGTGCAAAATGTTTGAATATCTAGACGCAGTGAATAAAAAGAATTTTTATTCGCATAATATATTGTAAAAAGGCATTTTTTATCATTTGCAACAATTTGGGCGTTGTTACGATTTCTATTTTAAAGTAAAGTAATTTTTCACAATTTTTAATTGGTTGAGTACATCAATATGAAATCTATTAATCAAAATAAACATAAAGCATTGATAATTGCGATGTAACTTTCACGCCACAAGGATTTTTTTTTACTGCTGTACGTAGATATTATTTTGCATTTCTAGCAGAAAATATTTTAACCAAATATAAGCTACCCCACGATCGAAATGATTAATACGTTCGTTTGGTAGTCAAATTAATGTTCACAAGAGTTACTTAAATAATTTGAAAACTTCCCCAAAATCGTAACACCCTCTCTACGATCAACCGAAGCGCCGTTATTAGCATTGAGTTTGCATTTCGTTATTCATTTTATGGAAGTCCATGTGCCTCGATCATTGATACTGATGTGGGTGGTTTGGTGGCGTGTCTGTTTTCTTTACAGACTCATGAATTCGAACTACGTATTTAGTTATAACTTGGTTCAAATTGTGTCGCAATGGAAGAAATTAGTCAAGAGGACATCCATAAACTCCTTGAGTACTTCTCAAAAAACACATACAAGGCCAAAGATACGGATCCGCAAGTAATAATTGGTTCCTTTGCCAAATCAGTTTCACCCCATGCATTTCCATTTTATGGTCATTAGTTTGAAATATTGTCATTCATTATTGTGTAGTGATCGAATTTGATGCTGTCCTTAATAATCGACTAGTATAAATGTTTATTGAAGCTTGGTATATGACCTCGAAAACAGAGGAAGGTGTTACCTTGAACGTTCCAAGGTTTTCCATTCCTCTAATGTAACTATTTTAATACTTATATGTCGCCTTTTGAATCTATATGGATAGTTTTAGAATCGTAGTACGTGATCGGTTTTTGGTATTCAGTATTAATTAAAGTGATCGTTAAGATACAAATTAGCATGTCTCGAGTGGCAAGTTTTATGATTAGCGGTGTAAAATGTTTTTGGATTATGTATTTATATTCATAGTAAATGTAGGCGTTAAAAAGTTAGTATTTGTTAAAAATAATTTTTAAATACTAAAAGCATTCGCTATATCTAGCTAGTATTGACGTTTGAATGTAGTTATTTATTACCTTAAAGCCTCTTCAGTAATTATTGTTAGAGAATTAAAATAATTGGTATTCCTAGTAGGTATTAACGTTTAAAAATAGTTTTTGTTTCAAAAGCTTTCCCAATAATTTTAACCTGACTCGAAAAAGCATGGTTGAATTCTATAAATGAATTCTCGAGTTCACCTTGTGGCCCCAAGACAGTTGATAATGAAGTTAATTCCAATATCCATGAACTGGCTGGTTTTCCCAAACAAACGTTTTTGTCTATGGGAGTTATCCTTATTATCAGTTGGATTATTATTTAGTTTATTTCTGTACCTCTCTACAGTTGTGTGTTGAAGAACGGATAAACTTGGATATACACTAATTATTGCTATTTTTTCACTGTTGTTCTTCCCAACTTGCAGTGTGATATTGCTATGCTGATATTACTCATTAGGAATCGTCAACATGTTTTGCTAATAGCATTTCAATTAAATTTGAAGACATTTAGTCTATTTAAACCATATTTTACTCTAGTTGGGCATACTTTGGAATGCAATTAGTCTAAAACAACCGCCAGTGGCTTTGGTGAACTACTTTCAAGAAAGAAAATAACTCCTAGTAAACATCCACATTAAATCATGATAATTTTTTGTTAGCATAATTTGTTTTCTTTGCATCATGTATTCCTAAATAGTGTGGATGTGAAAGTTTTTGATACACCCTTACTATTAACTTGATTTGTAATATGATGATTAATGTTGTGTATGCATGATAAGTTGTTTCTTACTGTTTGTTAATCAAACTTTTAATCATGAAAATCTCAATGAGATACTACTAGTGAAAGTAACTAAGGATTGGCAAGGTATTCTTTTCAGTGTTTTTTTCGGTATCAGGATAAAATACTAGCCTTTGATTGAACAATGCATTATTATGAGGTGTTTGAAAAGTATTCATTGCTTTAAGGTGATATTTATACTACATAATTTGTAAGGCCTTGAATTCAAATTCCTTAATGAATTTTTTTATCTCGTGTTTAATATTATATTGGTCACTGGAAATATCACGTGGCATGGATGACAGAAATTAGCTGTGTAAATTGTTGAAATCATTGTTATTGGTTCATGTTTAGCAATTTTCTGGGGTACTAAAAGTTATTTAATTTCTGTAGGCCGAAGATGTGATGCAGAAATGTTTGGATTTGGTGGCACTTGATTATAATCATATTGTAAGTATTGTCTTTTTAACATTACCTGACACATGCAATTTTAAGTGTACCTCGGCTTCAGCTAAGCATATAAATGTTAGTTAATTAAAATGTTAATCTTATAATTTTCATTTCATCATGTGTGAAAATATAATTATACATGAACATTTATTTTTATTGCAGTTTGTTTTTATCATATCAGTTGAATGAATGGAATATTTTTGTATGAGTGATTTCATAAAATTTGGAAAAATGGTTAACAAGTTCATAAATTGGTTTAATAATGTACTACCGTATTTGTCTGATTATAAGGCGATGTTTTTTTTCTAAAATGTAATGCCTCCTATCCCTCTCACACCCGCTAAAATTCAGTCCTCTATGTTATATAGTCTGTTCCACCCTTTAGAAGTCAATATTATGCTTATGGCCTGCGCAGTAGCCAAATTTTTCCTGCAGTTGAGCCAGCACTTGTCTTTGTCTCGTATTAAACACTTGAAGAAAAAAATCGAGTAATTTAATTTAGATTCCTGAAAGCCAATAAATAAATAAATGTGCATCTTTTATCATAATTATTCATTAATCTCATTGCATAATTATGTATACATACAGTGGAAATTAAGTGCAGCCGATTAGGTGTTTTAAAATAAATATTTACTATCAATAACCCGAAAATATTTTTCTTTCGCGTGGCTTCTGAAATAGGGGGTCGCCTTGCATTCAAGGACAAATATGGTACTTTAGCTGGCAGAGTTAAATTCAAAGACATTATTTGGTCAGAATATAGAAACACTGAAAATGGAATTTTTAAACTATTGACACAAAATTTTAGTGTGAGAAGTAGTTTTTGAGATATTATGGTCTTAAGAAAATTTGACATGGTTACAACAACAACACATTATAATATTGATACTTTTGTTATAATATTTGATAAGTATTTTTACTACCCAAAACTATATATTTAGCTTAAGGCAATCACCTATTTGTGTTTTAATATGTTTGCATCGTTTCTGTTTCCAGGTTATTAACAACAATGCAGGTGACCTTAGTGCCCACTACCCAAGCCAGCTGATCATTTTAGAATACGAAAGGAACCAAGGAAATCTCTCAAATGGTACTTCAAGAACAAATGATTCACAGCGTGCTACAGGTACCATTTATGAGAGTATGCACGATGTTGCCAAACTTAGAGACCTTTTTGGTAAAGCAAGATTTGCAAGATGTCGAGCTAGATTTCCCTTGCCAGTTATTCTTTATAGAGGAAAGCACATATGTAGGTAAGTATTTTGTTGGATCATCTACAAATATCAATGTGTTAATATGTTGGCTTTATAATATTAAGACTTGATCATTTCTAAATTATTGAAATTTGCAACTTTAATTGTAATGTATGGTTAACAAATTATTGTAAAACTTGCATCTACCAATTGCCAGTGAAAATGTTTTGTTGAGGTTTGTTATTGTTTAGAATTGACAGGAAATGAAGGTTTTTATAAGCTTTATTTCGTTGTCGAATGCTTTTCATCATTCACGTTGCATCTTTATTAATGCCGAGTTGTTTTAGTTTCATAGTATATGCATTAAAATGGACAATTTTGGATTTATTATAAACTTGAAAAAATAGTGAAAAAATTGCTTATTTAATGAAGTCAATCAGTTCTGTAAAAATTGCCGTATTAACCTGAAAGGAAGATGAGGTTTTCTTTTCAAAAAAATTCAACAAAAAATTCAGGGTCATCTTAAAATTGAGTGAAAAGTTTTAAACACTGCGCTTAACACCACGATGCCAATTCAATGTCCTTGAAAATGCATTTATTTATACATACACAATGCATTACATTTAATTTATCAATTTCAATACATTTATTCATATTCTTGAAGTTCACAATGTGCAAACGAGTGGATTTCTAACTCATAGGTATTGGTGGGAGGAGAGTGTTGGCAAACCTACATCATAACTTAATCAGCTGGGTAAAAAAATTGATATACCGTATTTACCCGAAAGGAAGACTAGGTTTTTAACAAAAATGCCGTTAAAAATATTAGGTATCGTCTTAGAAAGGAGTATGATGATTTAAGGTGAGAATACACACCTATTTTAACTGCACCTTGAATCACCCTGATGTCAAGTATATGTCCGTTAAAATATTTATTATTGCATAAGGTAATACAGCGTATTTAATTAATTACTACTATACTTTAAAATTTTAGTCAAATTTCTTAAAATTGCTCCCAAAGACCAATGGTCCCACTTCGGCAGTAGAGAAGAGTTTAGAGATTGGTAGGTAATCGCATGACAAGTTGAAAAAAATTACTATAGCTGGGCGAAAATATTTCCCATGATGAAATATCTCACTGAAAAATTAATGTTTCCAAAGATGAAATGAAATGCTTGATATATATATATATATATATATATATATATATATATATATATATATATATATTAGTAAATATAATTGTTTCATTAATAAATAAATTTCTGAAAATCATTTGAATTCTCCCAGAAAATGAAGCACTTGAAATTTATTACATTCTGGCATCAATATAGGACTTGATTTGCCACTCTTCCTCTTTGTATGTTTACTGAATAATAATATTCTTCACTTATTAACGTGGAAATCTATTAAATTTGACATTGCGCGAAGCGAATAACACAATTCTTTCATCTGTTTGAAGGCTTAATAGATGCTAATTCAATTGGAGACAACAATGCGGGTCGCCTCGGCATCACCCAGAAAGAGTATGAAAAAGCCATAAAATTTCCAAAAGAAATCCGTGTTTCTGACAAATTCTTCCGTGTAACATCTAAACATTGCAAGAATAAGATATTTTACAGTTTTAGCCGTCGAATAAAAAAATGGAGAAATTTGGTCGATTATTTACATATTTTAATGAATGAAGGAAATGAACCTTGCACCTTGAAAAATCGAAAATCCCGTGTAAACTTATGGGAAAATATAATTGTCTCCCAAAGTCAAATCCGGGACTTATTCTGGGATGTTTGATTTTTCTAGAGACCACCTCCTGGGGTTTAACAATTGTGAAAGTTTCAGCTCTTAATTCCATTGGGAAACGTCCAAAAATACTGGGACAGGCAGATGGACACTTGAGAATTATTATATAAGGATGGTGGTGCATTATGCTGAAGAAACAAATAATTGTGCAGCAGGGAGGAAATACAATGTGACTGAAGCAAATGTGCGAAGGTGGAAGCATGGAAAGAGAAACTTGAAGGTGCTAACTCAACACGGAGGTCATTTAGACCAAAACGAGGCTGATTTCATGCATTAGAAGAGGAAATTGCAAACTTTGTGCTTATTCAAAGAATGGAGGGTTAACCGGTGATGCAGGATATCATTAAATTGAAAGCCCTAGAATTAGCACAATCGCAAAACATTCCACACCAAGAATTTAAGGCTAGTAATGGATTGTGTGTGCGTATGATGCGTCGTAATGGTTTTAGCCTGCGACAAAGAACTTAACTTTGCCAACGTCTACCATCCGACTTCACGGACAAACTAATAACTTTCCAGAGGCATGTAATTCGGTTGCGGAAAAGTCAGAATTACCTCTGAGCCAAATGGGTTATACAGATGAGACACCTATTTACTTCCAATTACACAGTCAATGAAATAGGTCATCATAAAAACTTCCGGGAATGAAAAACTGCGCATTACTGTTATACTGGCTATATTAGCGGACAGAACAAATTTGCCGCCGTATGTTATTTTAAAACGCAAAACAGTGCCTAAGGAAGTACTACCAAATGGAATAATTGTTACATGTCAAGGCCAAGGTCATTCCAAATGATCCTAGTTGGACCAAGCTAATCAGGAACAGCCTTTTACGATCGTTCAATCTCTCGGTGCTCGGTGTTTTTTCACTTCAAAACATTTATGTGATTTATGTACTTGTTCCTTGTTTAAATTCTTTAATTTTGCGGGTTGCATTTCTGTTACCCTAATTTTAAAATTAACATTTATGTCATTTATAATATTATTTTTTTAGTTAATGGTTTCAGGCATCACTTAGTGGAATTTCTTCATAATGTCAAAATAAAGTGACTTGGTAATTCCACATAAACTTTATTTAAAACGACCTAGGTTTTGTTGCAATGCAACATCATCAGGTGAAGTTTTTTTCACTTTACCTAATGATGTTGCATTGCAACGAAACCTAGGTAATTTTTAATAAAGTTTATGTGGAATTACCAAATAAGTCTATTTTGACTTTTTAATTTTTTAGTCACTGAGTAATAGTGTCAATTTTGAATGTCTTTATACCATATTTTAGGACTTT
Source organism: Tanypteryx hageni (assembly GCA_028673005.1). Classification (NCBI taxonomy): domain Eukaryota; kingdom Metazoa; phylum Arthropoda; class Insecta; order Odonata; family Petaluridae; genus Tanypteryx; species Tanypteryx hageni. Next base: position 62,105,937 of record CM054120.1, on the reverse strand, counting down.
GTGTTCATTAAAAGTTATTAACAAATTATTATTTTTTAATAATAAATATATATTAACATTTTAATTCATGTCTTGTGGTAAAAATAGTTTAAGACACAAATTTTAAGAATCAACAACTCGAAAACTAAGTAATTAACATATTTTTTGTGAAAGATAAAAATTAAATTTACTTTAATTGCAATTTCGAAAAATTAAATACCCAGATGAATGGTTAATAAGCTGGCCATCTTCAAGTGGTTTCTTCTTGGATGCTAGTAAATGAGCAATTTTAAAAGATGTTAATGATGTGTTTTTAGAATTTACAACAGGCTTAGTGAATAAAAATTTCTGCCCCGATAATAGATTTCAAATCACTAACTTTTTTTAGCTAAGTGGAAAATGCATATCAAATGATAAATGATGAGCTTTGAAATGTATTTCAATATTGGCTCTTTTTGGCATTGCCATGCTATTAGAGCAGTGAGTACCTGGAAATGCCTTGATGGGCACCCAGAAATACCTCGGTGGGCACCATGTTGAGAACTGCTACACAATACCTCGAAAATTTTAAATTGACACTAAAATTTTCTCATTGGCCTGAGGGTAAAAAAAAAATTTCACGTGTCCCCCTATTCAAAGAGGATGGACAACCCTGTTGTAGAGCATATTGTATTCATATGGCACTATGGTATATCCCATTCATTGCCTGTTTGTTTAGTGCAATTTCGATATAATGCAATTAGCATGTCAAATTTTTTTTTGAAAAATTAAAAATAAAGTCTCTAAAAGGCTACGGTCTGTTAGTACGGTTCCAGCTTTTTTCTTACTTACCTTCACTTCTTTGTTCCATTTATAATCAGTTATATTTTAATGACTAATTAAAGAAATTCTTATTTTTACATTTATTTGTCTATTCCACTTGTTCATGTTTAATGTGTTTGTTGCAATTTTAGTCTTTTAAAGTGATGCAAACATTGGAAATTTTACACTTGTTAATGTTACTGTTGGGATGGATATGGTTGGGTATGTTTTTGCTTTGAGTTAGGTCACGTTAGGTTCATGACTGAATTTTAACTTTTGTAATCTGTATTCATTTTTACTTTGTCATATACGTAGTATATTGGGAAAGTATTGTAATCGTGAAAAAATTCGACTTCTCGAGATTTTTATGGAAATACAAATTTTAGGTGTCTCTGCAAAAAAGTTGTTTTCACCATGCTGTCTGTCTGTTCGCTGTCCTAGGGCCCAAACATTTACATAAAATCGAATGCTATCTCGTATTTGTGCACTATATGCAGACCCTTTTTTTTCATAAAAATGATATTGCACAAAAATCAAGGGTAGTTTATTCGATTTACTCAAAAATGGTTCCATAGAATTTGATTAAAATCAATCCAGTTGTAGAGCCTAATGTTACAAATAATACTGCATAAGCCATATTTCTCAAAGAATAACCATATGGCATCCAGTGGCATTACAATTTACGCTAAGCTACCTAAGTTCTATGATGTCACGCCTCTGCCGCGATCCACTCAAAACCTTACTACAGCCTTATGGTTAAATTAAATTGAATGATATCTCATATTTGTGCATAATATTATTCATAAAAGTCATTCTGAAGAGATGAACTATATTGCGCTACAGTTTAAGGGTACTTGATTCTTGTATATTTTGAAAAAAATTCAATTTACTCAAAAATGACTATAAGGATTTTGATTAAAATCCATCCAATCGTACCGCCTGATGTCACAAATAGTACTAAGCCATATCTCTTAAAAAATTACTAAATATTGATCAGTGGCACTAAAATATATGCTTAACTACAGCTAACTTGGAATTAGAAGCGTTTTTCTTTTACAAGTGTACACAGTGGACCAAACGTATTTACGTATATGAGAAAGTTTGTGCAATGTATATTGCGCAGTTTATTTAATCTTATATTATTTTGCTTTTGGTACCTATGTACCTCTCACAAGCAAGAAAATAAATTTAGAAACAAGGAAGAAATGAGCAAAATGCTACATATGGAACATAGCTCTTTATGGCCCAGAGATGTGGACAGTAAGGAGAAAGGAGGAAAAGTATCACCTTTCTTACACTTTCAAAAAGCCATATAACGTTTACAAATGTTTAAGGTGTAGGATAATTAAAAGTGTAAGAAGGTTTAAAACCAAATAATTTCTAAATCAAGTGTAGTAAATCAAAATTTGTTTTTGACTTTGAGTGCAAAATTTGAAAGTTATTTTTAAAATATTATTTTATTTGTTTCTTGTTAATCAGTTTATCCACCAAGCCCACTCAAAATCCATTAGCAAGGGTGATCTGCTTTATAATTCTAACATATTTAACAAAATTTTTATCTGAGAGAGGAATGTTTCAAGTTTGTGAATCATAAAATGAAAAGAATATTGCTTTAGAATAATTAGCAATCCTAAAATGTAACAAAGACAACAATATAACTGTGTTAAATGAGTATTTGTACCTTTTCCCTTCCCCTCTCTTATTGGCCCTCATTAATTAGCATGAGACCACATACCCTCCCCTCCTCACCTCGACCAAATAGTTTTGTCCTTATCCCTTCTTCTCATGACTGCCTTAATCTTAATTCTCATGCCTAATCTATATATAGCATGTTTTTTGACCCCTTGGTCACCTGATGATGATGCTAAGCATCGAAATCCTGGTCGTGAGTTCTGTAAATTAAATTTGTGGTACTGTAAAAGTTATTTTAAGATGGAATACCACTAAGTGATGGCCCATACAGTCAGTTTAAATAAGATCTGTTACAATTACCTAAGTACCTTTAATTTCCTTTCGTGTGCATGCAGCATTTAGTAAATGGATGGAACCGGATTATCTCCGACGAAGAAACAAACAAATACGTTTATTTATCTTTCATCCACACAAAGCCTTTTGTAAGTGAAAAGAAATTATTTATGACAAAGGATCGAACATAAGTGTAAAGATTACAAGTGAGATACTTTTTAAATAATTTTCGACTTCGATTAAATACAGCTAATTAGAAAATAAATTGGTATACTATGAAAATTCAAATATTTCCTTGGCATAATGTTTCTTTTCTTTGGCTGTTTTTGTTATTTGGATCTTCGGATAAATGATCTTCTACTGTAATAATAATATTAAGTTGATATTAATAAACTAGCATTATTTTCAATAATATTCATGTTTTAAAAATATTTTTTGCTTATTTAATTTAATCATAGCAAACCATGTTCTGTCATGAACCAATCTCGATTAATCCTTGAAGTGATAACTGCAGATTTTTTGACACTTAAGCTACCACTCGAATGGCATGTGTATTTGTCGAAACTTTTGAAATCATTTATTCCTTTTTTCCATGCTACTATTTGAGGTCCTATAGGATACATGAGCTATGTATAGCATTTTAGTTTTTCTACTGTTTGGCTTGGTCAGCTTTTAGTTGTTATAAAGAAACCTGTTGGTTAAGATTTTTTAATTATAAATTTTTATGAATATGTCAAGGTAGTGTAATGTATTGAAATTTTATCTAATACATGCCGGAAACTTTTTCTATATCTCACTTTTTTATTGTTTCATTAGAAAATCGATTTTTATTTCCTTCATATGGGATTAGTTTTTTGAACCTATTGTACACCATTATGTTCATAATAAATAATTATTTGAAAGTAATCACCATAAATTTTATTCTCTTAGCTTTACAACAGTATATAAAGATGATAAAATTTCTGACTAGTAAAACTAAATTGGGTTAAGTATAACTTTATTGACTTTGTTAAATTAAAGACCTCTCGGAACACATCCCACGCAATAAGCGAGGCATACCTTTATTAGCACTTATGAGTGGGTTAACGTTTTTACCAAATAATTTATAAGTTTCTTTTATTCTAATTTTTAGGTCTGCAACATTATCCGGAGGACCTGAAATATATGGCAGAAGCGGATTTGATTATTTTTTCTCTGGGTCAGAAAATGCCGCAGATAGTGATTCTGATGATGAGATAGTTGTTCCACAAACGCAAAGTGAGTGGCAACTATTTGATCGTGTTAGAAGCCAGGACATACGGCTTCTTAAAACATTAAATGTAGGAACCATAGTTGATTTTATGGTAGAAAAGAAGAAGGTTAAATTTGGTGTCAAGTAAGTTCTTAATTTTTATCTTATATAATTGGCATTTTTTTCATAATCTATAGAAGATGGTGCATAAAGTATATAATTTAATCGACAGTCTTGGCCTTTACTTTCTGGTGTTCCATTATAACAAATTATAGAGAAAGAACTTTTTATGTTCCACTTTTTATTAGTCAAAGGTATATGACCCTGGTCTCGGCATCATTATCAGGTGATGGCACCATGCATTGGCACTAGGGTTGTCAGCTTTCAGTTTTGAGAATATGGGAGGTATAAAATCTGAAAATAAAGTCAAGACAGGAGTATGGGAACTATAGAGAGTATATTTTTCATTTCAAGAATTAATAAATGTATATAAACTTAAGGAAAAGGAAAGATAGTGATGAGGGTGGTAACAAGGTGTTGAAGGAAGCCCAGCGGACACCAAGTTGAGAACCAAATTGGCAGACTGCTGGGGGCGACGAAGAGACACAGAAAACACGCACACGCACACAAAAACACGTAAGCTTTTCGGACATCATTATATATAGACGTTTCTTACAGAGGAGGAGGAGGATATAACATACATATAGGAGGATACTAATGTTTAGATACTTTCAGATTAGCTGGAGATTCGAATTTTTTTTCTTAGCTAGGATTTTGTGCAAAACCGACTAGAAAAAACTAAAATCTTAAAAAAGTGCAACAATGTGGCCGTTAAAAATTCGCAGTTGTTTAAACAAATTTTCAAGGTTTATGTATATCCAAATGTGCTACGGAGCTGAAATTTTTTTTAAAAGTAGGGTATGTAAAAAAACAAAATAGGGATTATAGAAATTTTGATATTTTTGTTTGTTTGGCAGTTAAAAATTCATAAAATTTAAACAAATAGGTAAATCTTTAGACACTACGCGGCGTGTTAGGAGGCTGAAATTTTTAAATTATTTAGAGGTTGCTCTATGTAAACAAATAAACATTTCATTTTATCTATAAAATCGTTATTTTGGCCGGTAAAGCTTATTTAAATTTAAACAATTAGATAAGTATTATTTCACTTCTAATTGTACTATAAATTTAAAATTTGGCAGAAATTTGTGGCACTATTAACTCAATTTGGGAAAAGTATAATATTTCTAAAATTGCAAAAATTAGCGAAAGTTTTACTCCATTATTGTTCCATAATGAAAAAACGAAAACCCGCTCAGAGGACAAACCTTTAGAATTAAAGAAATATTTCTCATGTTGAAAAATCTCTCATGAAAATTAATGTTTTTTCAAGGTGGGATGAAATGCTTGCAGTATGCAAGCACCTTCTACTAGTATATATATGATACATACATTATATATATATATATATATATATATATATATATATATATATATATATATATATATATATATATATAACAGCTTATGGAAAAGGAAAGGTAGAATGGATATATGGATGGCAGCAAGGTGTTGGGACGAGGAAAACCAGTGAACACTCACCAATCGGACGACTTCAAGGTTGGCGAGGCCCCGGGGATGTCGAAGCGACACACGTAAAAGAACACTAAAGCACAGAAACATCATAAACGTAAAAGCTTTCGGAGTTATTCCTTCATCAGCTACAGAGAGAGAACTGTGTTTTTCTGTGTTTTAGTGTTCTTTTACGTGTGTCGCTTCGACATCCCCGGGGCCTCGCCAACCTGAAGTTGTCCGATTGGTGAGTGTTCACTCGGTTTCCTCATCCCAACACCTTGTTGCCATCCATATATATATATATATAGCATTATATATTGATGTTTCTTACAGAGGAGGATATAACATACTAGTAGAAGGTGCTTGCATACTGCAAGCATTTATCTCACCTTGAAAAAACATTCATTTTTTAGAGAGATATTTCATCATTGTAATTATTTCTTTAATTCAAAAGATTTCTCCTATGGACCGATTTTTGTTTTTTCCTTATGGAACAATAATGGAGTAAAACAATCACTAATTTTTAAAATTTTTAGGAATATTATACTTTTCCCACATTGGGTTAATAATGCCACACATTTCTGCCAAATTTTAAATTTTTAGCAAAATTAGAAGAGAAATAACATTTATCTAATTGTTTAAAATTAAATAATTTTTAACGGCCGTAATAACAGTTTCATGGATACATTGAAATGCTTCTTAGTTTATATAAATAAAAGTCTAAATAACTTTAAAAATTCAGCTCTCTAACTCGTCCTGTTGTATCTAAACATTTACCAATTTTTTAAACTTTTAAATTTTTAACTGCCAAACAAATTAAAATATCAAAATTTGTATAATCTCTATTTCGTTTTTTTTACAAATTCTACCTCTAAAAAAAATTTAAGCTCCGTAGCACATTCACAAATACATAAACCTTGAAATTTTGTTTAAACAATTGCGAATTTTTAGCGGCCGCATTGTGCCTTTTTTACAAGGCGTGCGGTTTTTCTCGTCGGTTTTGCACAAAACCGTACCTAAGAAAAAAATTTCGAATCTCCAGCTCATCTGGAAGTGCCTAAACATTAGTATCTTCCTATATGTTATTAACATATAACAGGAGGATACTAATGTCCAGCCCAAACTACAAGAGCTAGATAGCTGAAAGTTTCAGTTTTTGTAGATATGATGGAGAAACCTACAGATAAAATGAGACTTCTTACCTAAGTGACATGAGTTCGACTCCAGAAATTCCGAAATTTGCGTTTTTTCCCATAAGAAAAGCATTGCGCCATTTTTGTAAATTAATTATGGGCACTTACCGGTAAACTAGAAAAATGAAATTATCAGTGTTGCTAGATGGCTGCAATATCTATTAGGAATTATTGTTACTTTTGCTTACAGTCTCTTGGGTTCGACTCCAGAGACCCCGGAATATCTCCCATAAGTTAGCATGGGAAAACGTAATCTAGTGTGTAGACCAATCTAATAAGTTTAGGAAGCTGAAATTTTGCAAGATTATAGAACTTTTCTCATAACCAACTATAAAAATGGAAAATTTTAAAATTGTTAATTTTTAGGGGTTGTTTTAACCCCATTTGAACATTAAAGTTTAATAATTTTTTAGGTACTACTGCATGAAGCTAGGAAACTGCAATTTTCAAATTATTTACAGAACAGTGCATTTGCACAAATTAACATTTCAACCGCTCCATATATATATTGTGGCGTCCGTTAAAAATGTTTAAATTTTAAACAATTAGAAAAATACTTTTATTTCTAGAAGTGCTACAACTTTAAAATTTGGCTCAAATATGTAGCATTAGTACCCCATAATGGAGAAGTGTAAAATGTTTAAAATTGCAACATTTGGGGATTGTTTAAAACTATTATTTTTACATGTGGGAAAAACTAAAATCGCTGCAGAGGTGAAATCGTTAGAATTAATAGAATATTTGTAATGATGAAATATGTCTTAAAAATTAATGTTTTTTCAAGATGAGATGAAATGCTTGCAGTATGCAAGCACCTTCTACTATTATATATATATATATATATATATATATATATATATATATATATATATATATATATATATGGATGTCAACAAGGTGTTGGGATGAGGAAACCCAGTGAGCACTCACCAATCAGACGACTTCAGGTTGGCGAGGCCCCGGGGATGTCGAAGCGACACACGTAACTACTCCTTCAGCTACAGAGCTGAAGAAGGAGTAGTTCCGAAAGCTTTACGTTTGTGATGTTTCTGTGTTTTTGTGTTATTTTACGTGTCGCTTCGACATCCCTGGGGCCTCGCCAACCTGAAGTCGTCTGATTGGTGAGTGCTCACTGGGTTTCCTCATCCCAACACCTTGTTGACATCCATATATATATATATATATATATATATATATATATATATATATATATATATATATATATATATGCACTGGTGGTGTAGTGGTTAGCGTGTCGGCTTTCTATTGCAAAGTTCGGGGGTTCAAACCCCTCGAATGGAGGTTTTATTTAAAAAAAAAAAACTATCATCAGTGCCTGACAGTAGGCAGCAGTACTGTCAGTATGGTATAGAGCCGAAAACAAATGATGTTGGTTGGGTCTATATCCAATACAGCTGTAGGCGTGATCAGGACGATTTGAACGGCTACAGTACTGCGATGTGGAAAGCAAGAGGGAAACTACCACATTACAATCCCTAGTAAAGATTATATGGTTGGACAATATGAGTTCTCTCGAGGCGGGGACTGCCTTGAGGAAAACATTTGTCGAAAGTAAATTACGAATAGGGACTTGGAACGTAAGAACTATGAGAAAGGCAGGAAAGCTAGAGAACTTGAAAGAAGAAATGAGAAGAAATAGAGTTGACATTATAGGGCTAAGCGAAACTAGATGGGAGGGAGAAGGACAGTTCGACTCGGAAGAATTCACGGTAGTTTATTCTGGAGGAAATAGTGGGGAAAGGGGAGTAGCTCTGGTACTTAGGAAAGATATGATGAAAAGCGTGACAAAGATAATAGCAACGAACGATAGACTGATGGCAATAAAGCTAAAAGCAGTCCCAGTGGACATGCTGATAATCCAGGTATATATGCCAACGTCAGCTCATGACGATGAAGAAATAGATGAGATCTATGAGCAAATTAATGAAATTTACGAAGAAGACGGAAGAGGAAAGGTAAACTGCATAATAATGGGAGATTGGAACAGCATAGTCGGAGAAGGACAGGAAGAAAATGTTGTCGGGCAATACGGACTTGGGAAGAGAAATCGAGGAGGGGAGAAACTCGTAGAATTCTGCATCAATAATGACCTTGTAGTGACTAATACATGGTTCAAAAACCATAAACGAAGGTTATACACATGGAAAAGCCCAGGAGATAGAATGAGATGCCAAATAGATTACATCCTTGTAAAGCAAAGATTCAGGAACAGCGTAAAGAATGCCAAGGCATTGCAAGGAGCAGACATTGATTCAGATCACAGCCTTCTAATAGTTGACGTGAGTACAAAGCTCAAACAAATAAGAAAAACGAGAAGAGAAAGACAGACCTGGGACCTAGAAAAACTGAAAGAAAGGCAGGATGTAGTCAGCATGAAGTTGGAAGATAACCTAAGAAAGTTGGAAAACAAACCGAAGACCGTTGATATAGAATGGGATGAAATTAAAACCAGTATCAAGGATACCTTGGATAAAGAGATTGGAAAACAAGAGAAGAAAATCAGAAAACCATGGATCACGAAGGAAATGCTGGAGAAAATGGATGAGAGACGAAAATGGAAAAACGTTAACAGTGAAGAAGGTAGAGCCAACTATAGGTGTATAAACAATGAGTTGAGAAGGGTAACAGATAAAGCTAGAGAAAACTGGATAAAAGGAAAATGTGATGAAATAGAACAAATGGAGAAGTTAGGACGGTACGATATGATGTACGCTAGGGCACTGGAATTAGAAGATAAGAAGTCTAATGGAATTTGTGGTAAAGGAATTACGAATACGGATGGGAAGATAGTCTCAGAAACAAAGGATGTAGCACAGGTATGGGAAGAATACATTAAGGAATTATACGGCAAACAGACAGGAGAGGGGAAAATAGAACTGGAAATTGAGAAAAACATTGAAGAAGACAACTTAGGACCAAGTATTATGGAGAGCGAAGTAGAAAAGGCGATAGTGGAACTAAAGAAGGGGAAAGCCACGGGCAGCGATGGAATACCGGCTGAGATACTTAAAGTCATAGGATCAGAAGGACTAAAAGCGATCACGAAATTAATTAATAAGATTTACGACACGGGAGAGTGGCCTCAGGATTTTCTAGAAGTAACAATGATCCCTCTAAAGAAGAAGCCAAAGGCAAGGCAGTGTAAAGATTACAGAACTATAAGCCTTCTGTCACACACATCGAAGATCATCACGAGGATTCTTAATAAAAGGCTGGAGAAAAAGGCAGAAGAAATAATAAGGGAAGATCAATTCGGTTTCAGAAAAGGACGAGGAACTAGAGATGCTATAGGAGTAGTTAGAATCATATCAGAAAGGTCAATAGAATACAGTCAAGATATCTGCGCATGTTTCGTAGACTGGCAGAAGGCCTTTGATAGAGTAAATTGGGTAAAGTTGATGAAGATATTAAAGGATATAGGTGTAGACTGGAAAGACAGGAGACTGATTAGGAATCTATATGAGAATCAAGTTGTAAAGGTTAGGTTTGAGAATGTGGACACCTGCGGAATAAATATCGGTAGAGGAGTAAGACAAGGCTGCTGCCTATCGCCAACCATATTCAATATATATGGAGAAAGTCTAATGCAAGAAGCTTTAGAAGGCACAGGAGATTTAAAAATTGGAGGAAGGATTATAAGAACAGTAAAATACGCAGATGATCAAGTACTTCTAGCAAGAAAGGAAGAGGAACTACAAAAAATGATAAATAGACTAGTGATAACAGGTAGAAAATACGGTATGGAAATAAATACAGAAAAATCCAAGGTCATTCGAATATCGGGTAAAGAAGAGAATCTGAACATAACTATTGGGGGAAAGCCATTAGAACAAGTTTCAGAATATAAATACCTTGGAAGTATCATAACACGAGAGGCAAAATGTACGCATGAGATCAAAACTAGAATAGGAAAAGCAAAAGCGGCTTTCAGGAGAAAGAAACAACTACTTACAGGGAATATAAGGGAAGATACCCGCAAGAAGTTGATAAAATGCTACGTATGGAGTATAGCATTGTATGGGGCAGAAACATGGACGCTAAGGAAAAATGACATCAAATACTTGGAAAGCTTTGAAATGTGGACTTGGAGGAGAATGCTGAAGATAAAATGGACAGATAGGATGAAAAACGATGAAGTGCTACGAAGAATAGGAGAGAAGCGAATGATTATACAGACTATCAGAAAGAGGAAGGCTAACTGGGTTGGACATTACATGAGGAGAGAGAGTATGATTAAAGATGTGTTAGAAGGAAAACTAGATGGGAAAAGGGAAAGAGGTAGGAAAAGGTATCAGCTGATAGACGATTTGAAAGGGAAAGAGAGTTATCAAGATATGAAGAGGACAGCGGAAAATAGGAGTATATGGAGAACCAGGTTTAACCATGAATAATCACGGACCTGTCTACGGACAGACTACCTATGATGATGATATATATATATATATATATAGACGTTTCTTACAGAGGAGGATATAACATACTAGTAGTTGGTGCTTGCATACTGCAAGCATTTCATCTCACCTTGAAAAAACATTCATTTTTCAGACAGACATTTCATCATTACAAATAGTTTCTTAATTCTAATGTTCTAATGGCAGAAATGTGTAGTATTAGTACCCCATAATGGAGAAAGTATAAAAATCTTAAAATTGCAAAGTTTTGGGATTGTTTTAATCTATTATTTTTACATAAGGGAAAAAGGAAAATCGCTCGAGTTGAAATATTTAGAATTAAAAAAATATTTGTAATGATGAAATATGAAAAATGAATGTTTTTTATGTTGAGATGATATGCTTGCAGAATGCAAGCACCAACTAGTAGTGTGTATGTATATATATATATGTGTGTGTGTGCTGTAAAATATGTTAATACTTAACCTTTGATTTCCAAATATGGAACACACAACTTACGGCAAAAGAAAGAAAAAAATAATTGTTAATTTTTATTCAAATAATTAATGGGTTAACATTTGAACAAAATTTTTAAAAAGAATTTCAATTTATTTCACTAGCATATATCAGGAAAATACAGAATTACAGTCCTACAAAATCCCTAAAATGGGATTCAACCCTTTCCCTGATGGATTTTTTCCATTAGTCGGTCAAAAAACCACATTTTTATTTGAATATTTATTATTATTAAAATAATGAAACAATCATTTCTACTATTAAAGTTTTATTTAAAAAATTTTCTCTCTTTGTTATTCATAAATTTCATGTAATTTTACCTTACATTACATATTTTCATTTAAATACAGTAAAACCCCTTATTTACACTTTTCTAGGGACCTGGGAACAAGTGTAAATTGCGGGAAAAGGAAAAATAGCTAAACTAATTTTACTTTTAAACCTTCTCATTTGTTACAGTAAGACTAACAATAAAAGCAGTTTTAAAAGAGCTAAGTTTATAAACAGTATATCTATTTATTCATTTACTTAACCAGCACACTTTTTAACAATACTAATATTAAAATATATGCTGAATTAAAATGCTAGTATAGTATGCTTGGGTTTCCATTACATTCTCCATATTACATTTGTCTGGAAAATTTTACCTGGACATACATAGGTATATTTACTTCAGGAACATCATACTTTTTTGAAGCTTGAATAGTGTTCGTTTGTTCCACCTTTTGAGCTATGACTATTTTAAAATTGATATTATAACTTCATCGGATTCCTGTTAACCAGGGATTTGGAAGAACCTTTTTTTCTGAACATGGCCAACATCCTTTTGGTCACCCATTTTAAAAATTAACGGATGGGTAAAAACTCGCTAAGGTAGGTACAGAGAATACACCGATGCACTGATAGCTTCAATTCAATGAATAATGATGAGTTCATCCGCCGATTGAACTCGATCTATTCTCACCTCAAACGCTTTTCATGTACAATGTAATGTGTACACCTGATGTGTTTACAATGTAACAAGTATCTTGTATCACTTAAGAGACATGTGGAATGTACGGTGATTTTTTGAAATACAATTTTACGATCTATTCTCACCTCAAACGCTTTTCATGTACAATGTAATGTGTACACCTGATGTGTTTACAATGTAACAAGTATCTTGTATCACTTAAGAGACATGTGGAATGTACGGTGATTTTTTGAAATACAATTTTACGATCTATTAAAATTACTATTACTTGAATATAACCCGGGGGCTACTTTAAAATTTAATTTTTTGGAAAAAACAGCACGTTATATTTGGTGCAATACAGTAATTTAAATTACAACAAATTAACTTAAATTTAATTACAAAATGTGGAAGCCAAGGGGCAGAATTTGAGTGGAAATGGTAAAAACATGATAGTGCCAAACTTGAACATCTTTTCAATAGCATTCATACTTGGTTCAAAGAGTCAAAAGAGTGAATAGCGTAAATAGTATTTACGTATCTAGGTGCACTGTTTATGCTCTGCTAGTGTGATTTACGTATAAGGTTTTGAAGTTTTCACCCAAATGAGTTCATATGTATTCTGTCTCTAAGTACACTGTTCCTGAGTAGCATCGTAGTATCTGCTAGAGGGCTAAAGCAAGTGCTGTTTTGAAAAGAAAGAGTTCATATTTCTGCCTCTAGGGGCGCTGTTCCTACTCTGTTGCCGTTTTCGAATCAAATCCAAAAGAGTTCCAATTTTTTTGCAAAGTTAAGCCGAAAAATGTTAAAAACTGTTGGGCATCGCATGCTAAATTTTATTTAAAAATCGGAAATTCTAACGTAAAATGGTGTGAATAGCAGGAAAACTTAAAATGAAATAGTGTAAATACAGGGTTTTAGTTACATTGGAATCATAGGAAAATTGATGGGACCTAAAAAAATGTTGTAAATAGCAGGAAAACATACATTCCAATAACGTAAATACGGGGTTTTACTGTATTAGATCTAAAAACATAAAGAGTTATAAAAATTTTGAATAACAGAAGTAGTATACTGAATACTAAAACTATAAATCACAATTCCTTATAGATATGACATTGTGTGGTAAACTCAAAAATGTGATTTTACACACAGCAGAACTGCACAATTTGGGCAGTGATATCTGCTCTCTTTTCTTATTTTTTTATCCTGCGCGTCATGTTTTTGGCAGCACAATACACACAGTTTTGTTAAGTTTGCCTTCTTTTCAGTGGCCAGGATTAGGTCGGGGAAGTGGCTCTCTGTGGTCCTGCGGGTGTCCTACCTACCCTTGGGGAAATCACACTAGGGTGAAAGACATCGATAATTTTCTCAATGAAATCTAGTCCAAGTGCACATTTTTTCCTCCAGTTTTTTGATAGAGAATGAAGGAATTCCATGCACAAAACTCCAGGAAGTGAAAAAAAAATCTTTTTATAATATTTTCCCTCCGCTTTCTTGGAATCGGATAGTCATCCAAATGCTGGTCCACTCCTCCCATCATATCGTTGTAGTTCACCAGAACCTTTGGCTTCGTCGTTACTCTTCTCCTTTTCTCAACTCTCTGCATTTTGTTGGGCTCCGTCCTTCGGAAGAGACATTAAGCAGTTGGTGCTTTTCATAAAGAGTAGGCTAATGCTGGCACTGGGACAGCATCACCTCTTTTTTGTCCTTCTATTGAAGCACCATAATCTTTCCCCTTCGATATGCCACTATATCACCTTTCCTCAATTTTTTGTCTTCACTCCTGTTGGCATGCCTTTTCTTGTCTCATACATGTCCACTGACGCAAATTGGCTAATTCTGGCAAGGTGGAAAAATTATGTCGCCAGACAAGGATTTCATAAGGGACATCACCACTTGAGATGACATTGGCATATACTACAAGTCTTTATCCTGAATGGTACCTTTTCCCATATAAATAACAGCCAACCTCAGACACTTTTCGATTCACACAAAAAACTTTTTATTCTTTACCTTACCCTTTTTATTTTCTCCATATACATTGTATAGGGGAAAGTATTGTATTCATGAAAAAAATCGACTGTGATTTCAAGGAAATACACGTTTTGACCATTTTCTTGATGATGTCTGTGTTCGTGTGTATGTAATAGCATTTTGTGGGTGCTCTAAATCAAAAACTATTAATCAAGCCAACGCAAAATTTTATATTTAACATTGTTATAAAAGTCAGAAGAACTGATTAGTTTTTGGTAAAAATCGATCGATGGGAAGTGGGTGGTTACTCTGGTCACTTACCCGTTATTTTGAAATATTTGCTTTAATATTTGATAAATGTAAAAATATATTGGAATAAAAGTTATATGAAATTTAATTTTCTACAAGCTTTGTTTGAAACATTTTTCCATATAATGCATTGTTTAATTGTCTTATATTTTTAGCTGCCACCACCATGCCACCTACCGACGACTATTGTTAGCAATTGATGCTTAGTTACTTCTAAGTCTAAAATTTTGTCGCAGTTTCTTAAAATATTTGTTATTATACAACCTATTTGGAATTTTTAGAAATATTACAGATATGGAGAAAGTCATTTGGGGGCCACATCAGATTTTTTGATGCATATACTGATGCCAACCTGATTGTCTTTCGTACAATAGAAAACTTTTGTCAATCATTACATTCCTTTCTGGTGTGTATAACTTGCTGAACGTTTCTTCCAACTTTTGATAAATAGGCCATATTGTATTGAGGTTAGGGTTGGAATGAGTTTCAGGGTTGTATTCATCATTGTTGGTAAAATTAAAATCTTGCCTAATTTTAACAAATCTCCGATATGACATTGTCTGTCCAAAAAATGGGGTAGCACGTATTGGTCTCATTGACCAATAAAACTCTTGTTTTGACTTTTTCACTGCTTTGCAACATAACAAGTGCCAAAAAAACATGAATTTCAGGGCTAGTGGTGGCACACCATTGGTGTTCTTTACTGATGCTTGAACCAGATGGTTTTCCTTCTAGAGATTGATTCGCATAGCAATTTGTTTCATCAGTAATATAACTGACTCTGGATAAGCTTTGAAATTTATTGATGAATCACCTTCAAAATTAAATCTGTACAGTGCAGGAAGAGGAGATCCTAAATTGTTCACTTCACACCATTGCCCTTCTTGCACTAATCCTGCTTCATCCTTGAAATCTGAGCTTGTCCTATCTGAAAAACTTGATTCTGAACCAGAATCCTCAATGTCCACTTCTTCCGTATCAAAATATATATTGTATTCCTTGTCATGTTCCATTATGGGAAGGATAAAGTAATACACATTAAAACAATGTAATCTAAACAATAATGGAAAACAATGAAAAAATAACATCAAATGATGAAAATGATAGCAATGTAACAGGTGAATACAGATGCAATTGGGGATGCTAGACATGTTCACTCAACAGATGTCATTTTGAAAGTATGAAGCGGTCACAAAAAGGTGATATCGGCATCTTGGGCGATCTCTAATAACTGTCAATGGACTTGGGAGGGGGTTTAGGGAAAACCGTTAGGGTGACAGTCCCGGCAGTGAGGGGGCAAAAGAATACATCTAGTGCTAAATGCAAGGTTGGCCGGTTAGAAAGGAAAATTCCTTCCCTTGTCCATATCATGGAGCATGCAATATCATTGCATGCATCTTTCAGTAGGACTGTTAGAGAAATCCAATTCGAAAACTGATAAGTAAAAAATCACCATGAACGAAATCTCCCATTCTCCGAACATAGCTAAAGCACAAAGAGCTCATATGTACTCGGATATAAAAGTTTTAATTATGAAATTGACTATAAATCAAACAGCCATATTATATGACTTAGAAAAAATATTTAGTCGTCAACATAAAAATATATACTGAAAATAGTAATTTTCCTAAAAATGAAAAACGCAAGTAAGTTATAACTAGACTTAATAGAATTTATTTTTAAAAATCTATTTAAATCGACGCTTATTTTCCTGACAGTTATTCAACGAATATTGGCATTTAAAATTACTACTACTATAGGCCTCGTAGTTTTCGATGTTTATTTTTCTTAAAAATCAACATTTATTTTTCCTAAAAATTGGCGACTAATATTGACATTTACTTAAATACATTTTACTAGGCTTGGTAGTTTTCGATGTTAATGTTCTTAAAAAGCAATGGCTATTTTTCCTAAAAATAGGCATCCAATATCGACGTTTACTTGAATACATTTTACTAGGCTTGGCAGTTTTCAACCTTAATATTTTCTAAAATACATTCAGCATTTATTTTTATACATTTAATTGGGCATTTTAGTTTTTGATGTTCATATTTTGGCTATAATAATCCAAGAGGTGGATTAGCCAGAAATACACACAAACATTGATGTTTATATTTCTTAAAAAGCTATATCTAATATCAATGTTTGTTTCAATACATTTCATCAATTTTTATCTAGAAAATTGTTATAAAAAGAAGGCTTCTTTTGTGCTGCTTTGTTTGTTGTTATCTATATTTTGACAAATGTGTTGTTGTTGACTTCGATCACTAACCTGGAAGTTAATTTTTCTGAATAAATCAGAAAGTATATATTCTACTTGTTAATTCGTGCCCCTTCTTCATGAAATCGTTATCATTAGTGAAAAAGTAAATGTGACCTGAGTAAAATGCACACCCTAATGCATCACTGAATATTTTGATGAAAAATATTTCATCTTGTTGGGTAATAAATGACTATGAATGCAGATAAAAGCCCAGAGTGCATTTATGGAACCGATGCTCCTTTGACAGTAATGCAAAAGAAACTAAGCACGGGAGACACTCTCTCTCACATGGATTATATAAATTTTATGACGGTGCTTTTAAAAATGCCATAAAGCCATCTGATGGTCGGTACTCATTTTTCAGTCTGGGGAAACCTTACATTTCGCCTCTTGGAAGAGGTCGGCAGATAATGTTGTGCAGAGGTAGCAATAGACATTGATGACTTTTTGGTAAATGGAGTCCAAAGTCCATATGGATTATTGGATCTGCTGAGGGTAAAGAAGGAGCGCAATAAACCAATCATAATATTTTTATCCTTTACCTTTGGACTCCACAGCTGCTCAGTATGTGCCCTTAAGACAGTGACATAAACAACATTAGAAAGCAAATTCCAAATGTTGTGTGGCCGTTTGTTATGATACATACAGACTCTCTACCGTTTTGGATGTTTAATGGTAAAATATTAAGTTTGAGAGCAGATATTAAAATCATGATGCATAAATTTTGTAGAAAATGTAGTGGTGAAAATCGTCACTTATCGACGACAATTCATTTTTGTCGAATTTAAATTTTTTAAAAATTCAATGTTTATCAACATTTATCAATTTAAATCAAATCCTACCAAGCCTAGTTATAACTAGTGATAATATAAAAGACTTAATGACATAATCCCTCATTACTGTTGATATTTTCAAAACATTAGGTTTTGAATATTTACCAAATACGAGAAAGTATTGTTGCTTTAAATTATGTTAAGATAATGTAGTACTTGAAAAAAACTGCCGGAAACCTACAAAAGTTTGTTTATACCATTGGTTGGTGAAAATGTGAACTCCTAGCAGATATAGAGTAAACTCAGGCATAACCAGCTTGAAGCAGAAAAGAGCAGATTGCCCGAGTTAACTCGAGCACATCAGAATTTTCGCAACTTCATTGCCCGAGTTAGCTCGGGAGTGTCAGTGAAGCAGTTAATAAAACAGTTATTATTAATTTTAAAAATTATATTTGTCTCAGGTTTTTGTCTATCTCTGCAACATAGTAATGTTTGAACAAAGTTTTCAAAAACATTTTAAACAATTATTGTGTATTTAAAAAATATATTTCTCTGAGGAATTTGCATCTCTCTGTAACTGTTTATTTTGAATTGTATAATGGTAAATTCGCTGCATGACATGTTCATGTTTACCAAGCATTGCAAAATTGACTCCATTGTAGATAGGTCCAGTAACTGGAGTTATTGTTTCACCCGCATTAATCAATGAAGGATTTTAAAAACATTTTTTGTCATATAATGGGCTAGTTAAAATTAACAGTAAAATTTAAAATACAGGAAAATAGCATCCTGTATAGAGTTCATATGGGACATGGGACAGATGTTGAAAATACAGGACAGCTGGCAACCCTAGTCGAAATCCAGGTTGTATATTTGTGAATAATAAAAAGTGCTATGAAGAAGGATTCCTTCCTTTCATTAGTTCATTTACTTCTTCATAGATTGCTGATTGACAAATCCTTCAATCTGTGGGTGTAGACTGGTAGAAGTTTAGGGGAAGTTGATTTAAAAAAATCTATAATGGCTTAACTTTGGTTTCAAGAAATTTATTTGACTGTCTTGTAATGAAATTATCTATTTACTGCCATATATTTAAATTGGTAAATTTACTATGCTGATGGATCTCAGAATGATCTTCAGTTGGAATGCATATTCATGAATTTTTCATTTAATTGGAATTAATATCTTATATCATTTCAGTTCAGTTAACATTAAAAGCCCTGTAACTAATTTCATTAATTAATTCTGAGTTAATTTATTAAGTGAAGAGTTCTTAAAATATGTAAAGGCAATGAAAACCTATATGTCATTGGATCAATTTCCTGGTGGACTAGTATTGTAATTTAGAAGGATCATTATTTAGTGACATTAATATGGTAGTTATACTCCATAATTCAATAGTTATACTACCATGTACTAAAATTTACATTTATGCTTGTCATTATTTTAACCTAGTTTAATATTTCTTATTATATATTATGTAAATTCAGTTTTACATTGGGTAATTATTTATATGGAGTGAATCCACTGAATGTCAGTTAAAAGAAAATTATTTTACAGTGCATCATTTGTTATCAATTTTTAATTCAGATGTCCTTCTAATACATTAGTATAAACACAGAATCAATAATTTCAACCATTTAATCATGTATTAAAAGAGTTATTATTTCAATCTGTGCCTTGTAAAATTCATCCATATATCCAAACTATCTTGACTCTTTTTATAAATTAAGTCATTGTAATTACATAACTAGTTTATTTTTAGAAAATTGCTTGTAATATTCATGTAGGATTTCTTACCTTATTTCAGTGTAACGTCTTCGGAAAAAGTAGATAAAGAAAATCGATACAGTGATTTTACCATTATTTCCTTGCCTTATCCGGGATGCGAGTTTTTCAAGGAGTACCGTGACAATGATTATTCTGCTGAAGGCCTTGTATTTGATTGGGGGCAAGCTCATGTAGATGCAAGCATAGGAGTTCCTGATGATTCCGTCCATTCCCAGTTACGAATAGATTGGGATCAGTATAAGGTAAATAGTTGGGGATTTTTGAAACACATGGAAAGATTTCGTACTCATGGTTGCATGTCTGTATAGCTATTGCTGAAATAAGTTTGTAGGGCTGCATGATGTTAAGAATTAAAATATCAGTCAAGCATTTCTCATGAAAAATTCAATTCAATGAAATTATTTTTTTAATGAAGAGAACCTAATTAATGCCTTATAATGGTGACAAATTATTCAAATGAGTTTATAATCCTCAGATCAATCTAAACTTGTTATGTAATATAATCCAGATTTTATATTAAACGCCCTTGAAGGTTCATAAATGTAAGTCATTGTGGTTCACATAAAAATCCAGGAAGCCAAAATGCACAAGGTTTTTATAACACTTTAATAGCTATTAGAGATATCTGAGTTAATATGGCGTAAACCAATTAACACAAAAATGGATACAAAATGTATATTGAGTCTGTTCTCACCTATTTTTTTCATTGTACATTTATTCATTTAATAACGTGAAAATATCATAACGCTAAAATTATTTTCAGTTCCAAGAATGTAATTCAATGCAAAATCCTTCAGATAGCATGAAATGGCAGTTGAATGAAGAGAATTACCGTATATAATCAAATGTAAGCTGATACTGATTGTAAGCTGACCCCCACTTTTCACAAGGGCGCACAAGGAAAATTTATTCTAGGCTGTGCATACGTTTTGGTTTTCATGGATCTTTTGCGTAAAAAATACTAAAATGTATAAATGCTTCTCTTTTTCTCTCCTCCATCGTCTCACATTCGACTCGACATTCCTGTAGTGCCTTTGTGCAGCAAGATTATATGTTTCTTCTGCAAATTCGATCACTTTCCTCTTAAATTTCGCAGAATGTGTTTGTTTCATAATGGGGTTATTGTAAAAAACTGAAAATCTCACCACACTGAAGGACTGAAATTTATGCTCGCAAAGGCTAGAGGAAGTGATGGTTAGCTCGGAGAATCCCAGTATGCGCATACTAGACACACTGAATTAACATAGTAAACTATTCAAATGTTTCAAAAAAGTAAAATGAAACGTTGTGTATTTACATATCTAAAGTATACAGCTTTGTACGCATACGAGTGCTAGGTATCACCATGATTTTGTCGACTTTGACATGGCAAACACTTTTTACATAATTTATTTTTTCGTATTCAGTCATTATGATTCTTTTTTCATACATTTTAAGTAGATTGTTTACTTCCACTTTAATACACTTATATCGTGAGTTATAATGTAATTACAGGCATTTTGCCACCTTTATGTGCATGCTAAGCAAGAAGTTTGCTGTGCAAAGAAGGAAAAAATGAAAGATATCCCAAAGTGCATTGAACATACCAGAACATAATATAATAGGATACATAGTCATCTATGTTGAAATTATTTTCAAAATTGTCTTCGAAGGCACTCATCCATATTCATTTGTTTCTTACGTGCATTCTTCTACATTAGAACAGCTCTTGCGGCACCAACTTTCCGAACAATCTGCACTACCATTTTTATGAAAATGCTCCTTAATGCATTGATCACTTTCTTTTCGTTCATTGATTTTTAAGGTACCAATTCTAAGCCGAATGGCAATTTCTAAGAAGGCAAAAGGGTAAAAAAAAGTTCGGCTTACAATCGATTATATATGGTATGTAATTTAGTGTTAAATTAATTTATTACATTTTTTACTAAAAATTAGAGACTAATACTATCTTAAAAACTTATATAGTAAATAAATCAGTTGGCTGCAATTAATTGGTGTCATTAATCATTGTGCAAGTTATGTCCCATCATTGACATGTATCATGAATTAGCCTATGTGCATACTTAGATAATTTAAAAATGATAATTTTAGCATAAAAACTTTTAACACGAAATTCAAATGACACTATATGTTTGTCCCAGTCTACCACATTTTATGTTGACCAGATTCAATGGTACTTGTTTTATTATTTGATTTTTAAACACTTTTTTAATGAATTTTTATTTTAGCCCTAAGATGAGCTTGATGATTCTCTGTCTATTTATGTCACCGATAAACTTGGGTATATGCTTTGTTGTTTCATCTCTTGTATAAACACTAGTGGTGCACCGGATATACATTTTGGCTGAATGTTATACTCAATATTCAGCCGAGGCTGAAGCCGAATATCACCGTCATAGAATTAACTTCAAGAATGCAAGAATAAATCTGAAATTTTATTAAAAAACCTTTTTATTTTTTAATTATTATTGCAATTTTATAAGTCAAACATTAATAGTCAAATTTAAGAAATTGTGTATTTTAGTCCAGGAACATTAATTTTTCTGCTTTGTCTGCTGCCAGATTGCTCCTGCAGTCACTGTACTGAACATTTGCTATGCTAAAAAGATGCTCATTTTCAACAGAGGTTGGAGGAGGGGCAAGATATTTTTGTGCAAGCTTTGTCAGTGTAGGATACTGCTGCTTTCATTTTTTGCCACCAAGTTGTTGGGCATTCTTTTCTTTCTAACAGTGCCTCACCAAGATATTGACTTATCTCCTGTTCATCTCCCAATGAAACTCGGTAGCTTGGTAGATTCGGATGAACATGCAATTCATTGAAATAATCCCATAAACTGAAACCTTGTGCACTGCTTTATGGAGTTGCTTTTTGAATGTTTTCAGAGGCAGAAAACATGGGCACCCTCGTTTATAGTTTTTACTTCTAATACCTTTGCACGCATTTGCTGCTTCACATCATCACTTGCAAAAAATTTGTTATTAAACCTTGGATCTAGAAAAGTGGCAATGGAGCAATGTAATTGACTTTCAAGAAAACAAAATCATCTCTGAATTTCCTTCTGCATCTCAGCTTTCATTGCATGCACACCAATTTCAGCATCTTCCCTGGAGTAGAATGACAAAAGGCTTTTTACAGCAGGTATCTCTAGGCACATCAGTTTTGTAACTTCTTCAGCAGGTTCCAGCAAATGAACTGCTTTCTCTGCAAGCAACCATTGGTTGTAGTAAGTCCTGGTGTGCTGATATTATTATATGCAAAGTACAGGATTTTGGCTTTCTTTTGTTCAAGCAGCCTTTTTATCATGTGGTAGCTGCTATTCCATCTTGTTTGAACGTCTTGTATAAGTACATGATGAGCCAGTTCCAAAATCTCTTGTATCTCATGTAGTTTGTTTTTGGAAGAAGAAGAATGATGAAAGTGGCCCACAATCTTTCTGCTTACCGCCAGTAATTCTGTTACATTACACTGTGTTAAATTGCATTCTGAACACACAACTGAAGTGTGTGAACAAAACATCTTATGTGATAAGTTTCTTTACTAATTTTCCATTATATAAATATTTCTTCAATCGTTTTCACTGTTGTTAGCTGTGTGAGACCCAGAAAACTTGGCAAGCAAGTAAAGCAGAAACATAGTTGAACTCATCATTAATCCAACATGCTGTTAAACTTAAAAATGACTTCTGGTTGTTTCTGCATGTCCAAATGTCCGATGTGCAAATTTTCCCTTCATTAAAAACTAAAATGTAAAAATATAGATAAAATTTGGATTTAGAAAACATTCGGCTATTCAGCCTTTCTAATGGCCGATGCCAAATACATTTTGGCTGATTCCGAAGCCAAACTTCGGTGCATCACTAATAAACATTGTATCTTGTTCTCTACCAGGATGTTAGGAAAAGTGTTAATGAGAATTGAAATACCATATTTACCCAATTGTAAGCCGACCCCTGTTTTTACCAACCCCAAAAAATCAATATTGATTGACTGTACCTATTTTATCAGATCAGTGACCATTCTGCATGCCATACATGGGTGAATATTGCAGTTAGGCATTCAGACATTTCTCACATAATCACGTTGATTTATTCCACGGAAAAGTGTTGTTTTTGAAAATCAAAGCTGGAAGGCTGAGACTACATATCACGTGATATGTGTAATGAATGGCCCCAGCATCACCACCATAAATTGAGCACACCGCAAGAGTGTAAAATTCACAGTATTGTGGCGTCATAGCCATAGATGTTGAGTGACTGTCACCATGCGAGGGATGCCTGTAAATCAAATAACAGTTCTGGGATTCAGTGATGTGTCATCAGTGATGGCCCAAGCTCAGAAATTAAAAAAAAAATGTTAAAAGTTAGAGAAATTAAAGGTTTCGATTTCTGCACCCTAAGTTTTTTATCAATTTTTAAATATACAATGTCATATACCGGCTTCTACTAGTACAATAGGGATATTTTTTTATGCCCCTTGAAAGATTGTTAATAATGATTATATAAATGATAAATATATAATGTCAATCTGACACCTTTAAAGAATATAATAAATATATTCTTTCCTAAAATATTTTCTGGAGATATGAAAAGTTGATCTGCAGAAAGATTTTTCCCTAATTGATTTAGGCCCGGTTGCATAAAGATTATGTTATGGAACCGATAAGTATGAGATCCATAAATTTATAGAACTCATAACTCAAGTCGTGTTTCTAGACTCTTATCTCTCCATAATTTGTCTCAATAGTAATTGGTCCAATAACGTGCTTCTTGTATAGCCGCTAGATGCTGACAAATGTCATATAGCTGAAAATGAATAGATATTTATCGTTTGGGAATATCGATTGTCATTTTTTTCGTTGTTTACTAAACGTGATACACCGTGATTGTGAAAATCTGTAGAATCTCTGAGAAAAATCTCTAGAATAGTTACAGAATCTTTAGAAATATCTGTACAAGGCATATTTGTATGCTAAATTTTATTTCAGCTATTCACATTCAAGGGATACTAGAAATAGTAATTCTATTTTTTAAACGAAATGATAACATATTCGAGTTTTTGGAAATGGTAAAAATTTATTGATGCAAACCAAAGGAGCTATATAAGGAGTACATAATTGTAATTAGACTGCCCTTTTGGAAAACACTATCTTAATGAGGTATTTGTTATTATCAATCAAATGAAATATTTAAGGAAAATAAATATTTAATCAGTGGTGCCTTCATATGAACACAATGTTTAATAAAGTTTAAGTAATCACTTCATTTTCTTTCATAAAATTTAATTTGAATAAATCATAATAGGGATATGTTATAAACAATGGGCACAATGTGACGTTTTTAAATCGAACTTATACAAAAACTTGGACAAAATATAAAGGAAAACATCTAATCACATATTGCATTAAATGGAAATATGCAAGCCGTTATATCACTTGAAGATAAGCAATTCCTCACTGCAGCCTTATAATGAGCTTCTTCTTGGCTCATACCAGAATGGACTTCTTGGCTCTCCAAAGAGTTTCGTAATAGCCTCCACTATCAATTTTTTGAATTTGCCAAATGTTCAAAAGATGAAATTAAATTAACTAAAGAAGGATTTTCTTTTCCAAAAACACCTTTAGGATTTAAAATTTCTAAAGATTTTAAAGCTTCTAATCCAAAAGAATGTCTTTTATAAATTTGAGTAGCACTTTCAATGAAAAACAAAACAATTTTTTCGGAAGTCACTCATCTCTTCACCTTCATTAGAGTTAGAATTTAGTAGTTACATTTGCATTTTTATTCCAAGATACATTTCCTCCATTGGTTTAAAATTATTTTGATCCCTATATTTAATCTCATTTATTGCTTATTTAAGTTATTGAACAATTTGTCACCTATAATTTGCAATAAGATATAAACTTCTTTTCAATAATCAGTAATGTTGCTTAAATTCAGCGTCACTATATACATCAAAACTGTCGATTCTTTGCCGGAATAATCGTGGCCTTAGAAATCTATTTACTATTTAGATTACTACTTCATCTGTGGATGAACTGGAATAATCCATTCCATTGTCGTTTCTAATGTAAAACAAACACAATGAACAAGCTAACACCGATGAACAACTTTGTTTACAAATGAGCTTCTGCTACAGGTCTCATTGTGCATGTGCCAGATACTTATTGCTTCAATAACTGCCTGTGGTGGGTCAGATAACTTATGGAACAAATTATCGGACCAATAGGCTTATGGAACATTCAAGAAACCAAAATTGCCGGTTTATGTATTCAATAGCGCTATTGAACCGATATATCTCATTCGAGAAACCGGCCATTAGGGAGATACATCAAGTGAACAGATGTGCAGCAATGTTGAGATTTATTTTTGAAAAAGACACCATTCCAATAACATTTGTAGTTGTCACGATATGGATGCATAAACAAATGTGCAGTACGCACTCACTGAGAAACACCGGTGGTTGAGAGGCTTAGGTGGAGGAGAATCCCCTGCTGTCGTCGCCCAGCAATATCCAAAATTCAGATTAAAAATGCAGCATGTTGTGATCCTACTGTGGGTGACCCTGAAATGCAGTACTTCTCTTTACTCAGACAGGAGATTTTCATCTGTGTCGCCACCTTGCTTTTTATCCATTGGATCCATTCCATGTTTATCCTGTGCGAACTCGGGAAAAAAATGTTTGTGTGGCCATACCCTCAGGGTGGGAGTAGATGAAAACAGGACAAGTGCGCAAAGGCAGAGCCATTTGTTAATAGCAAATTTTTTATTATTATCAATAAATTATGGATTTTATGCTATAATTTGCACATAAATCTCTTTTCGCACCATCCTTCGACTTGCCTTTCCCAATGTACCCTACGCGTAGGGATGGGACAGTTCCACTTTTTCCCGGTTCTCGGTTCCGGTTATATTAATCTGATTTCGGTTCTCAGTTCTGGTTATTATGCATTCTTTGTGTGAAGTGAACGCATTTAGGAGAGGTCGTTTTCGTCCGTCCGTCTGCATGTTTCATCTCCTGAACCACTAGAATTACTTCAATGGAATTTGGTATTTGGGAGTTTTACTAAAATTTGACAACTGATTCCAGTTTTGGTTAAAATAGGACAATAATGAAGACCACTTTACATGAAGACCTACATGTATTTTACAACGTACTTCGCAAGTCTCGTTAAATACTCATCTGAGAGAAAAATGTTGAGAACAAAAGTAAAATAAAATAATTAAATACGCATTTTTTGTCAAATAATTTTCCCTGTAAAACATAAGGTTTACGATACATTTAAAGAAAAATAAATTTACGTATTAAGTAATTATATGATATTATTAATTAAAAATTTTACAACTCGGGAACTGGTGGACATATTTTAATGAAATTTGGTATTGGGAGTTTTACTAAAATTTGTCAACCAATTCCAATTTTGGTTAAAATCGGACTACAATAATGACCACTTTATATGAAGACCTACCTGTATTTTACAACGTTCCTGTTTTGCACCTCTGGAACCGCTGGACGTATTTTGATAAAATTTGGTATTGTGAAGTTTTACTAAAATTTGTCATTCGATTCCAATTTTGGTTGAAATCGGACAATAATTATGATCACTTTACATGAAGAACTACATGTAGCTTACGATGTAAGTTTCAACTCAGGAACTGCAGGACATATTTGATAAAATTTGGTATTTGGGAATTTAACTAAAATTTTTCAATCTCAAAGAACGCATTTGGAAACTCTGTGCTTTCTGACATGGAATACACCTTTCCATACTTGTAGTAATCTGATCTCGGTCTTTAGGCACATTCTGCTTCCAGCATAAGCACCTATTAGCTTCGGTTTGTCCGTTCTCAGCTTCTACCAAGCGGATATTTATGAAATTTGATATTCAGGACCTACAGTCCAAGACAATAAGAAAATCACAACAATAAATCACGTAAGCTAATCTGGGGTACCACTATACTGGTGACAAAAATGACCTTTCCATTATATCTCGTAAATTTTTGGTCATATCAAAATAATTCTCAAATAAACTTGTAAAACTAGTAATGTAGAGTATTTCCTTTCCTATTATTATATTATTATTGTAGGAGTAGCCATTATCAATAACATCGAATAAGAAAGTCATAATTCTCTTTGAACTTAGAAAAATTCATGCATAGCTACTTAATTGCTGTTAAGCTGTTAACATAAACAATCTTATTGTTTACTGAAGTAAATAAGATCTACTATAATTACAAAATACATTTAATTCCTTACGTGTGCATGACATTTAGTAAACGGAAGGAAATCTACAGCAAAGTAAATAATGTAAACGTATTTATTACAACTACTGAGCTCAAGTGAGGTATGTTTTAAATAATTTTCGATTGTTTGGTTGATTAAAACTGATTAGAAAATAAATCTGTAAATAAAAATAGAATATTTTCCTGGCATTTCTGATATAACGTTCTGCAGTATTAGGCCATTAAAATTATGTAATATGTTTATTGATGCATCCAACTAAGGGGGTAGAAGAAATTTTTAATAGACAGAGATATAATCAGGTTATGATGTTTTGCTGTTTTATGGTGTGTTCGGTCAAGTTGTATTTGTAGCTTCAAATACTCCATTGCACGAAACGCGCCTATTTGTGATACACTGTACACTTACCTAACATATTTTATGTTAGAAGTGCTTTTTGGTACACCACGGGAAATTCTAGCTTTACAATAGTTACATATAGCCTATTTGCCATTTGTACTGTCAATTCTGAAGTTGTTCCAAATGTTCGACATGGCAAGTTAGGGTTCACAATAAATTGATTAAATTTAAAAAATTATCCGCGGGGTATCTATTAAAAATTACTACACAACAAAAGGTAACTTATTTCTGTTAATAAGTTATAATAGCACTTCAAACTGATGGATTTGACTCAAGATATTGCTTGAATTTTTACATTATATAACCATGCAGCTGCGAACCATATATTGAATGCCGGAAGTTCGGAATCCATTATTCAGTTGTTTTGATGGATAATTTTGCAGAACTATCAGTTGTTGAACTGAGTCGTCATCTTAATTTTTGTACTTCGTACAAAGCTCTTTTACCTCATGAACTAAAAAAAATTCAGACTTGCTTATCCCATATGAAACTCATAACACATACAGCATAAAAATATATTTCATGTCATAGTAAATGCACAACTTCCATAATGGATATGTATCGCAAATCGAATGCTGTTGCGGAGAAATATGGCGGTATGAGGAAGTTGCTTTCCAGTTAGCGGCTGCTTCTGAGTCGCAATAATTTTTTTTATTAAAATGAGGATCAGAACCGAAGAACTGGATTATAAACAGTCGGTTCTAGTTATTTCAGTTCTTGAGACAACTGGCAGAACCAAAGGACCAATCGTCCCATCTCTACCTATGAGTTTTAGGTTCACCCTATTTTTATGTTGATTTTAGAATGAACTTGATTGTAGGACAAGAGGCATTTTTGAATGGGAGAAAAAGGTAAAAGGAGGTTGGCTTACAATGGAGTAAATACTGTTCTTTTCCATCTTGTAAGCTTACCTTGATTGGAGCAACAGTGTACCTCATCCTCGAAAACATAATCATATGCGATGCAATCTTTTTTTTGAGCTTGTAAATATTTTGTTTTGATAGATATTTTATGTACTCAATTGTCATTTTTCAGGGATGGGACCTTGTTAAACTAACTCAGAATTACCTGAAACTCCTTTTGCGCTACCTACAAGATAACAGTACTGGCCTGTTGATCCACTGTATCAGTGGGTGGGACCGTACTCCCCTCTTTGTCTCTCTGTTAAGAGTCTCTCTTTGGGCTGATGGTGTCATTCATCAGTCTTTGAATGCTGCGCAAATATTATACTTCACGATTGCCTATGACTGGATGCTGTTTGGTCATAATTTAGAAGATAGGCTTAGCAAGGGAGAAGAAATATTTTTCTTCTGCTTTTATTTTTTAAAGCACATAGTGGAGGATGAATTTAGTGTAATGCCAAGGTAATCAGTTTTATTTTTTCCTTATTGTATGATGTGTTTAACTAACATTTATTGTTGGCTTTAAATTTTAGCCAAATTTCTGCATAAATTAATAATGGTTGGGTTTGCTCTAACAAGTTTGTGGATATATGAATTGAACATATGGTTCAGTAAGGAAAATGAGGACAGCTCTCTAAACTTGTTTTACTTTTCTGACTATAGTTTTTGAGTTTAGAGTAACATTATGACTGATAAACTGAATTTTTTTGTTTGGAATCATTTTGTGAAATTTTGAATGTTTTTCATATTTGTAGTGGTATTTTATGTTATATTAAATGAGAAAAAATTTTGCAGTATACTATTTATGATAATTGTGCTCTGTGTAAACTCTGACTGCTCTTTATCTTCTAGGGCCAAAGCGAAGCATGCCGTTTTAAGAACTGACTCCGATACTCATCTAGATGGGGTTTTATTTGACTCGGAATATCATATTAGCTCGCGTGGATCTAATATCAGCCTAAATAGTTCTTGTAGCTCAATTAGCAGCAAAAGTCAAGATAATCCTCCCGTTTATTTTCACATAGTTCCTGATGTCACAGATGAACATTCGAATGGGTAAGCGTAAGATGAAACTCCCCTAAACCCAGTATACATGATGGAATGATTGTCAAAGTGAGTATCAGTTTACAAAGAATAACTACTAGTAGTTGAATAAGAAAAGTAGGGGGTCATGTGCCTAGCACAGTGCTTTCCAAACTTTTTCAGCTTGCAGCACACTTTTAACATCTCAAACTTTTTGCGACACACCAAATGCTTTTGTAATAATCAGTTCTAATTTTGCAAAAATAACCTTTATTTTACCTGAAACATAAACAAACTACAATTTCGATAATATAATATTTCACTTCAATTTTTAGACTGTGATTTCAATGTGAAATATGAGCTTGCTTCAGTGAACATAAATATTTAATATTTGGTTCAATGTTGGAAAGAGCTACATGAAGCTCCTGATCCATACTTTTTAGACATGATCTCTTCTGATCTTTGATGAGTGACAGGGAAGAGAACAAAGTTCAGAAAGATAAGTACAGTAAAACCTCTCATTAACGAAAATCAAGGGACCCAATTTTTCGTCTATTCGTTATTCGGAAATGCGTTGATCAGGAGTTATTGGGTGTTGCATAACTTCAGGGGCGCATTGCCTGTTGGATTATACGGGAGCAACGGAGTTATCCAAATTAAGGCAGATGCGGCGTAACTACTAAAATACACCCATTATCAGGAAAAAGTATCACATATGTGGACTATATTCAAAATGCACCCTCAATGTTTAATAACCAGCCATATTGATTTGAAGCTCCGATGACACAATGCTTTCTTATGGGAAAAAAGGGCCACTTTCATTCATCTTGTTTTGCAATATTTGACAGTGGCAGGCACCAAATAACTGAAATGCTATGTTATTTTTTTCTTTGATTGGCAGGTTTTGCATGAAAACATCCTCGGCAATTTTTTATTATGCGACTTTTTTCAAGGTTGCGATGCGTGAAACTCGCTGAGCCTATTCTAATGCATCTGTTGAGCCGCTAAGTTTATAAAAAAATATTGACAGCAATGCCACTTCTTAACACCAATTAATAAACTACTATTTGACCACTATGGCGCGGGTTGCAAATATTTCAAAACGAAATGAATGAAAGCAGCATTTTCCTCATAAGAAAGCACTAACTGTCATTGACACTCCAAATCAAAACTCCAATCAATATTTTTCACTAACCTTAACAACACTCCAGCTCCGTCTCTGACGAATAAATTACCTACCACAAAAAAGTGTATAGGAACCACCTCACCACGATACATACCTCATTGCTGCAATCTTTCATTGAAATTCCCTTTAAATGGATTAGGGGATGAATTTAATTGGGAATGATTTCAAATACAACACTTTTTTAAAAGATTTAGTTCAAATACATCAACATTTTTTAAAAAAACTAATCTATTTTTTTCTGTTTCAAATTCTTTATGAATTCTCAGGAAACGGCAGTCTCCACTTCCCTAAAAGTGGCATCACGAAAACTCTCGGACGAGATTATCAATGGCGCGAGAATGTCAGAAACACAGGAAATATGTCATCATGCTAGAAAACATGCTATGATTGGCTTGTTGTAAGCTTAATGCTAATTGGTGCGTTGGGGACTGTTTTCAATCGTTTTCCGTACGTATGTAACTGAAAAAAATGTTTAGCGAGCAAAATTTCATTTTAAAGAGGTAAATATAAACGGAAGTGACCACTTTTTCTTTCGTTGTTTGGAAGTTTTCGTAGTACGGAAGTTCGTAGTAAAGAGGTTATAATAAGGGATTTTGTATATAAATTTGGCAGGACCGCCGTCAATAGTTCGCTATCCGGAGGTCTTCGCTATAAAGGGGTTCGTAAGGTAGAGGTTTTACTGTACTTGAAAATGGCAGCAGAACAATTATTGATTTGAAATCAATGGATATTCATTTCTCACTTGTACCAAAAATTGAATCAAAGGAATCTCTGAATTTGAGCTAAAGGGTGCAATCATTCCCAATATCCAGGAATTCTTTTTTTTTAAGAGAAACTGATTCTTCTGGGAGTGTGTCAAATTGATTTTGAATCCATCAAACTGATCTATCCAAGATAGTCTGAAATAATGCCTAAACTTGTCTAAAAGCAAGCTCGAATGGAGCTCAACAAGTGGGCGTAACCTTTCATATGGGACTGAGCTAGAAGCATGCTTGGACATTTGGAGTGATTCACACCCTACTTCTTTTCTCCAAAGTTCATGTTTAGATTTGAACCCATCCACCTTGTCTATGCATGTCAATATGTTTTCATTGTGTCCTCACAGTTTCCGATTCAGCTTTTTTAGGTACTCAAATACATCAGCCAATAGGTCAGTTTTCCTAGTCAGTATCTATATTGCAACAGATTAGCATATTGGGAATCATTGTGCATGACTTGTTTCAATACATAAACTCTGGACAGAACTTTGCCTCTTGAAAACCAGTTTGATATTCCTTGTATTGATTTCATACTGCAGCACATTTACTGTAATTAATTTTAATTTTCCATTCCCTACACCATGTGGAAATGGATTTTAAATCTTCCTGCAGCAACTGATGGTCATCTCGGTTGAGTATCTCCTTATATATGATGGTGTCATCAGCAAAAAGTCTGATTTTACTATCTACCATCGAAAAAGTATCATTTACATAAATCAGGAAAGAGGGCCCAATACACTTCCCTGAAGAACGCCTGATGTAACTTGAACAGGGCACGAGTGCATTCCATCAATGACCACTAGCTGTTCTCTATTCCTGATTAAGTCTCTCACCCAATTCACAATTTTCGAGTTGATACCGTATTTATGAGCTTCGCTATTAATTTCCGATGAGGGACCTTATCACATACCTTCCTGAAGTCAATAAAAATAGCATCAACCTGAATATTTTTCTCTCCGCTTTGCAATAAATCATTAACAAAAAGACCGAGCTGTCTTTCCGAAATCTGTGCTGGTATATGCTAAGAGATGAATGACTATCTAAGTAACACATAATAGAGCTAAATATAATATGCTCAAGTATTTTGCACGATAATGATGTTAACAAAACTGGAATGTAATTATCAGTATTCTCTTTATCGCAGCCTTTATTGATGGGGTAATGTGCGCTAACTTCCAGTCTTTAGGAATGACACCTTGCGCAATTCATTTCTCGAATATTGTTTTCAAATACGGTGCAATTTCAGAGCCCATTTCTTTTAGTACTCTTACGGATATTTTCTCCGGCCCGGGAGATTTATTTTGTTTAATCAAGCGAAGTTGGTGTGCTATACCTTCTATTGAAAGGACCAAATCCTGCATTGAGTCTCCCTGATGCATAGGAATAGATTCATATTCATCGCTAATCGCAGTAAAAGCTTTCTGAAAGTGCTCATTAAGCAGGTTTGCTTTCTCCTCACTCTCATGAACTATGTTTCCTGTTTCGGTTCTCGGTGACAATTTCTCTGACTTACGACCGAAATGCTTTTGGGTTCTCAATCAAATTGTCGTGTAAGACCTTATTTCTGTAATCATTAAATGCACTCCGCATCACTGCTCTAGCTCTTGTACATGCCTCCTTTTATAGCTGCTTTATTGTTGTCCTTGGTTCAACCGTGGCCTTCAAAGATGTATGTAAGTGAATTTTTCTTTGCCATCTAAGTGCACTTCTAACTTGTTGTACCATCTAGTTTCTGCATTATCACGCTTTAGTGTACTTGGAACAAATTTATCTGTACTCTCGTACATCATATCTCTGAATATGCACCAAGATTCTTCCACGCCTACACTATCAGTTGACATATGGAAATTCATGTATTTATTGTGCAGAAAAGATCTAAAACTCGGGAAATAGGCTTTGGTGAACAAATAAGGCTTTTTGGCTTTATCTGTTTCTCAATTTTTAATTTAAACTCTGCATACACTGCCTTATGGTTGCTTATTCTCTCAACTATAGACACATTATTCATTTGCTCTGGGTAGTTTGTTGCCAATAAATCGAATATATTCTTAAACCTCATTGGAAATGTCACTAGTTAATATAAGGAGTGCTTACCAAAAGTTTCAATTAAGAGTTTTGCATGATTCATGTTCTCTGCCATTGGGATGAAATCAATTATGATTCCAATCAATTGGAGGAAGATTGAAATTGTCTCCTAAAATAATGGCTCTCTCTTAATTAATCACACTTAGCACCATCACTTGTTTATCGAGGAGATGAAGAATTTCTACGCTTTCATTAGGAGGTCTGTAAAATGTGCATATAAATATTTACAATTTTATAACTGTGGACTTCATCTCAGCTGGTAAGCTATTTGACACGAGAGCCTTTCTATGAAGAAAACAATAAGTGATTTGGACCTCTGGGTTTTCACATTTTACTTTATACATGAAGCCTTTCACACTTCCTTGCAGCTTGCACCATTAGTGTATACACTTATGCAGTTTTGTCATGGAATTCCATTAATTTTGAAGTATTCATTTGTCACTACAAATATTTCATCTCCTGTTGTTTGCTATGGAAGCTCCTTGCAGAATAAATAATGTTTTTTCAAGCTGTCCTCTGCAAGCCAAATGATTGCAGTCAGCTGTATGCAGCCATCAATGTCTGTAGATTCATATATCTGCAGGGAAAACTTTCCTGACCATTGAATTTTCTTTACCAATGATCCGTTTATGTCCTGAGATATGTCTTTTATGCACCTGCTGATGGTGTTATTTGAAAGTGGAGCTCTTGCTACCTCATTTGTTGCTTCCATGCCTAACATAGTATGGTATATTTCCAGGCAGGTTGGTATAATGCAAGTTTCAGGAGTTGTATGAGAATTTTTGCCTTTGACAATCAATCTGGCAACATTGTAGTTGGTCTCTTGTGCACAATCTGATACATTAATTGTTGTTCTCATTAGAGAGCTTTGGTTTGTGTTTAACTCTTGCGACCGTTTGAAGTAATTGATGCTCTTTTGGAAATAAGTTGAGTGATTACTGGAGAGGTCATTTCAGCTTGCTTGTAACCTTGACTTCATTTAACAGTACATCCCAGCTAATCAGTCATTCAGGTCAAGTAGCATCAAACCAGGTAAATCCTAATGCCAGGTAATCATCATGGTATTGTCTGTTATGTACCAGCCCTACTTTATAAATCGTATTAAACCAAAATCTTGTTGATAGAATTTGTGCTAGTCGTGGACTTGTATATGAATCCATAATTAATTTATTTTACTATATTTATAATTGCACCTAGACTTCATTTTATGAATGCTCAGTTCACATTTTTTCCTACTGCATCATTTAGCATTATTTTAATTTTCTCATATAAGTAGTAAAATAAGGAAAACGTAATTGCGAAAAAATTTGACTTCAAAATTTTTTTCTCGTTTCAAAATTATTCCCTTCAAAATTTTCATTTAAATAAACATTTTAGAACTCCCTGGTTCTGTAAAAGTAATTTTACTCATGTCATCTCTTGGTCTGTTGGGGCTCCTAGTATTATTTTTTACTTTATTACATAAAAAGTAAAAGTGATTTTATTCTAAAAAATATGCAGGTAAAATAAAGTGAAAATATTCAAGTGAAATGAAAATATTCAAAATAGGGATTTTATTTGTTCATTTTGCCAAGCTCTAGAATAATTCTCATTCTCATATCTATGTTTTTCTATTTGTAATGTTTACATTATTAATTCAAATGTTAATTTTTAAGTTTTTATTGGTATGAGTAAAACTAATAAATAATCTTTTTCCAATAGCAAATAATTTTGATACAATGCTAAGGATGAAGAAGAGACCAATCACATTAGCTTCAGCTATGTTTCGACTCTGTATTAGAAATATTACAAAAAATACAATATCAAGGCTATGATAAACAATTACACTAAATACTTATAACTGAGATTCAATCATGCACATATCTGAGTAACAGATTCCTTATGCAAAAATGTTATAAGTGCCAAGGTTAAACCTTGAAGGTCATAAAACAACAACTTATGTAAAGTAAAAATTAACATGATCGATAATAAATTTAGCAACTTCTGATATTCATCTAAAAGTGAACTTAATCATGAGATATCTGGGTGGATTTAGGAGCATGAGTTCAAATTGAGTGAGATGTCAAGGTTTAGCAATAGGATGGTCATCAGTCAATGTTCCGCTAAAAAAAACCATTTTCTTTCCTTATATGACTATTATTAAATTTGAATTTTGAATTGAATGTGAAACTCGGATTATAAAAATAATAATTGTTATTCATTTTCCTATAAAAAAAGTCGAGGTCTGATGATTGAAAGTCAATTTTTTAAATTTAAATATGCAAAACAAATCCTTCACAATGAAAAATCTACTTAATGCGTAATCTTTTGGGAAATGTAAATAGTCATTTGGAGTTGGGTCTTTTTTGTATTTTTTCATCATTGCCTTTTAGTATCTGAATCAACTGTTCCTGCCAAAGTTACATTTTCTACCTGCTCTAGAAATTTGTAAATAGTGAGATCAGAGAATATGACATCATGACTTGCTATAATGACCAAATGAATGCTCCAAGGAAACTGAACAGCACACAATCGATAAATTACATATAGATTTATTCTGCAAGGCATTAGCATCTACCAGTTCTAACAGTTAATGTGTGCATGCAATGAATATCTTGGAGAAGAATCTATGCAGCAAAACATCAAGACACTACAAGAATGCCACAGTACCAAGGCTGAATAACACTGCTATAACCATGAGTTTAGGAAAGAGTTGGCGAGTTGGGCAACAGCCTCAGCCGCCAAACCCCAAGGGGCACCAAACAGGCAAAAAACAAAATTTAAGTTGATATTTCATAAACTATTATTTGATAATAATTCATAAAATTAGCAATGTATTATTTAGCTTAGGATAAGCTTTAATTTCTTTGCTATGTCACTGCCCATACCCAATGCTTATCGCATCATTTTGAGACTTTTGAACTGCGAGTGTAGATAAAAAAGGATGCTCTACTTCTTAAAATTTTGAAATGGAAACTTAAAAGTGAATTTATTAAACCCGAAAGAGAAACTAACATCTTGTAGCAAGGTATGAGATTTGTCAACTTAAACTTTTGCGAAGTCATTAAGAAAAATATAGCAACTACAACCCAAAAATAAAAGGATAAAAGATTCTTTTATATGTTAAAAAAATTTGCACTGGAAATATATCTTGGTTTTCATTGAAGTCATCATTCCTTTAGTTAGCTGTTACATCAAATGCACAACACTAAATCACTTTGTCTTTAGTTATAGTTAAGGTATTCGCTTGAAATTAACTTAAATATACATACATATATATAAATGGCACTTTTTCTATGCTGACCGATCTGCATATTTCTTGAGAATGGTAAATTTCTATTTATCCACTCAGACCATCTAAATGTTTTGGAATAAATAAAATTGCACTAATCTATGATCTTTCTTCACATTCATAAAAGAATATGTGAACACTATAAACAAATCTTTCATCTATAAAATATCATTGAAAAAGTAGATACCTCTAACAAGCAGTAATGAATGCAGGAGGGGGTGCCG
Organism: Tanypteryx hageni; assembly: GCA_028673005.1. Taxonomy (NCBI): domain Eukaryota; kingdom Metazoa; phylum Arthropoda; class Insecta; order Odonata; family Petaluridae; genus Tanypteryx; species Tanypteryx hageni. Next base: position 62,068,114 of record CM054120.1, on the reverse strand, counting down.
GTGGCATAGTGGTTAGGATGCTGACTGTTACTCGCCTGCTTCTTGAAAAGGCAGCAGGCACGAATTCTGCACAAGTAGGATTTTTTTCTGAGGTCACCCAGCCTCCTGTTTGTGCAGTTTGAGGAGACCATGCAAATTTGGCATTACGCCGTTCAGAAGCGACATTAAGTATTTGGCCCCTTGATACTTTTCATAGAGTAGGCTAATGCCGGCACCGGGTTTCCCTCCTCCCTTCTGTGTGTACGTATGTCCAGTTGATGACGGTGCAAAATGGCCATAGCCGTCAAAGCACTTAAAAAAATAAATTACTACTACAGTAAAACTTCACCGAATGCGGGGGTTAGGTTTTACAAGGGTGTCGCGTTGCGCAAATCCGCGTTGGAGGAATCATTAGTCTTATGGGAATAAAAGGGTTCCCTTCCGAGTTCGGAAAAATGTACTCCTTGAAGGCTTTTTTTCAATAATAATGACATAGTTTACTTATATTTCCTTGAAAAAAGATTATAAACATTGCATCAACTAATTATATACAGTAGTATTGCGTTTAAAAAAATATTAAAAAATTAAAATTAAATTCTCGCATAATTTTACACTAGGCAGACATTCACTCTTATAGTTTTCCCTTTATACCTGGAAATGCTTGTTTAAATACGACACTTGCATCGCTCGCAGTGATAAATATTTAGAAACAAGTCTTGAAATATTTAAACTTAATGTTCACAGAACTGAAACAATGCATATTAAGAACTTGTTGATTAATATCGACAGCGAATCCAACGATTGGTCCTCAGCTATGCCGGATTGGCCTCTGCACAGATGCATAACACTAGCGGCACTAACGGCAGTTGTTTGCACTCACTGAAACGGTACATACTGGCATTAATTTTCACGTAATTTTTATTTATCGCTAGAAATATTTTATTGAAAATTTAATGAAATATTTTAACGAAGTTACAGTGAAACTCACCAAGGTTAATGAGATGGTCTGCTCTTGGTCTTGTGATTTCGATGTGCTCGGACCTTGACTGGAAGAATTTCGTGATAGGCATCTGTTTGGACTTTTTTAACTCCCTATGAAGTTCTACGTAGGGAGCTAAAGCTGATTCTAGACTCCTCTTGAACTTCAGGCTTCTTTCTACTGAAGGATCAAATTCCAGTGGTGCTTCTTTTAAATCTTCTGCCTGCTTCAAAAACTTCTCCAAAATTTTTGCTGTTAACTTTGGCTTCTCAGGCTCCGAATCGTTCTTTTCTTTTTCGCCTTCACTCGAAGTTTGTGTCACCATATCTAATTCACCAACGGTTAGTTCCTCTGCATGGGACTCGAACAATTATTCCACATCACTTTCTTCCATGTCTTCAAAGCCTTCACCCCCGATGTGTCTTGCGATATTAATTATTTCCCTAACATCCTCCGTATTATCGGGAAAACCTCGGAAGTCACGAACGATATCAGGCCAAAGAGTTTTCCAGCAAAGGTTCATTGTTTCACTTCTCACTTCATCCCTTTATTATTTTAATGGCCTTCGATATATAAAATTTTTTCCAGCAATCGCTAACTCCTAAGGATGGATTTGTCTCCATCATTGAAAGAATGTTAGCGAAACTTCTGCGGATGTAATAGACTTAAAGGCTGCAATAACACCCTGGTCCAAGGGCTGCAGAAGTGAAGTTGTATTAGGTGGTAAGAACCCAACTTCAATTTCAGGATGGGCCTCAGCAAGAGATTTCGGATGACCTGATGCATTATCCACTACGAGGATCACCCTAAATGCAAGATTTTTTTCCTTCAGGTACTTTTTCACTTCACGAACAAAGCAATTCTCAAACCAATCCTGAAAAAGTCTTGCAGTAACCCGAGCTTTGCTGTTACTCCTCCAAAATGCAGGGAGCGAACTTTTGGCCTTGCCCTTCATTGCCCTCGGATTTTTCACTCTATACACCAACATTGGTTTGCACTTAAAATCTCCTGCTGCATTTCCGCAAAATAGAAGGGTAAATCTGTCTTTCGCTACTTTAAAGCCAGGAGCCGACCGTTTGTCTTTAGCAATCCACGTTCGTTGTGGCATTTTTTTCCAAAATTAACTCGTCTCATCGGCGTTAAAGACTTGCTCAGGTCGGTAATTTTTTCCTTTCAGTGAGTTCACTGAATACATCTGGATATTTAGCTGCTGCTTCATGATCGGCAGATGCAATTTCGCCAGCAATCTTCACATAATGAAGTTGAAATCGCTTCTTAAATCTATCAATCCATCCTCTGCTGGCTTGAAAAGTAAAGGCTCCTCGTTCTTCACCACTTTCTTGCGATTTTAAATGCTCATATATACTAAGGGCTTTATTTCTGATAATAGGCCCATCCAAAGGAGCACGTTTTTGTGCCTAATCTTCGATCCAAATGTTTAACATCTTTTCCATTTTCTCCATTAGTGCATCTCGTCTGCTAACATAGAAGGTACTAGCAGAAGCACCGGCACAAATACTAGAACGAATTTTTTCTTCCGTCTTCTTCATGGTTCTTATCGTAGATTCATTTACGTCGTATAGTCGGGATGCTGACTGTCCAGAATTCATCTCGTCAATACCTTAGTGATTCAGCCTTGGCAACCTCCGCAGTGAGTTTTGTGTGTGTTGCATCTTTGGGGAGAAAAGATATTTCCAGCGGAAATATTCCTGGGGGCTAAGAGATCCATCGGCGTTACTTATGTGACTTCTTTGTAACGACGGTAGTGCTAAGTCTCAGGTGACTTGAAAAACTGAAATAAGGAACCTCATCTCCAGGTTGGAGTTGAAGATAAAAAAGCAGTTAAAAACGCTGAATGATTTTTTATTGGGTGCGACAGACTTAACAAAACACTATAATCGTAGTAGGATTTTTTCTTACTAATGATCTTTTCAGGGCAAACCTTTTATTGAAAATGGTCATTCAAGGAAATCGCGTAAAAGTGAATCACTTCCCGTGGTCGGTGAAGCTCATCACGCATTTGAGTACCGCGTAAATTTGAATCCGCGTTGCGGAAAGCCGCGTTCAGCGAAGTTTTACTGTACTACTACGAATGCAGGAATACACCTGAACCACAAAATCAAAATCTTCTTTCTTTTGTAGCTACCAAGGAAGGACTGGCAGATGATGAGTAAATTCAGATGACATAGGGTTGAAGTTTGTGGAACGTTTGTCCCTGTAGTAGGGTATTCCCTTTTTCACGTAGGGAAAACCCTTTTGATAAAATCAAGAAAAATATCTTTTCCAAGGATAACCACCATGGCATGTATGCTGGAGGGAACAGCTAATGGAATAAAGACTGATAAAAGAACAGTGGGACTTTTATGCAGTGCCATCACCACCGAAATTCTTTTCTCCCCCTCAACATACAAAGGGTTCAAAGAGTTCTGTATCTGGAGGGGGGAGTCTATCCTTCCAGGTCGTGGAGGAAGACAAAAGTTATTATCTTACAGTAGACAAAAGGGCACCTTTTGCTTAGTAAATGGAGTACCTGAATGACCCAGCATACCTTTTGTCTGGTACCATTCCCTTTAGAACCACAGTCACACAGCATAAGATAAGTATGAGAAATTTACAGAAATGTGAAAATGGAAGGTAACTAGGTGGTGGGGAAATCCTGCCTTACACATGCAGTACTCACTCGACCCAAAAAAGTTTCTTTTTCAGGGTTTGTTGATGGATTGAAAAGCATACGAGGCCAAAGGTCCCTCAAAGACATGGCAGCTAATGTCATTGCTCCACCATCCCATGCCACTGCACGACTCTTTCAAAATTTAAAATGGTCAAGATTAATTTTAGGGGTGGCACATGCAAAAATTCCACAGCACACATGTAACCCTTCTGCAGCACACAGTTCGGGAAGCACTGGCCTAACGTACTCGACTATACTATGCCCTCGACTCAAAACTTTTTCTAAACATATATTCAACATGAGTTACCACTTCCACAAAATTACTTGAGATACTTGCTCTGCCTTTGTATGTCTGATTGTTCTTCAAGTTAGTATTATTTTTAAAAAATATTTTGCTTTCACCCTTAATCACTTATAGCAATTTATTCTTGTCTCACCTTTCAGGAACATAGCCTGTAATCCTCAATTAACTTGGCCCCCTCAAGTGAGCTTAGAGTCTGGGACTTCTCCGTTGTCAGGGCTAGGGAATTTTTCCATATCCAGTACCCTCCCCGGGCCTAGGTCTCCACATCCTAGCAGAACAAGTCCTGTGGCTGTACCAGTACCTGGCCGGTTAAGGCATCGCAATGAGTCAAGTAGTTCAGTGAGTGCTGGAAGGTAAACCTAAACCTCATTGAAAAAAATTTCAATTTTCCTATTGTACAAACTGTACTTATCAGGAGCATACAAACCTTTAAAAAGTGTTAAAATTTAAGCAATAACTGAATATGTTTAAACCTTGTAAGGATTCTGATAGTAAAAGTCAGGGAGCATATATCACTACACTAAGCCCACTATCTTTTTTCTCTGTCAATGACAAATCGTGAGAGCTATATGCGTTTACAACAACATAGTTCCTATTTGGGATGAGTTTATTGACATACAATCATCAGCTGGGTTCTCTATCAAAAATTCTTAAGTGGCAAGCCTTTTCAAGTATGTTTATCGAGTAGTAAAGCAAATCTCATCGCAGAAGTATAACTAAGTTGAGAATGGATGGGAGTTATAGTGATCCCATGAGGTTCTGCTTGGCCAAGAGTGAATACATCCTGTGGTCCCTTTAAGGACTGCTAGTCTATTGAAGGTTAAGTTATGAGAAAAAGCCACATCTCAATTTTTTAAATAGCAGATTTGGAAAAATTTGCTGCTTTTAGTCTCATAAATGTGGTGTCTAAAAGAAATGTGCTGAAAAATTTCCCATATCCCCTTCATCTTTACCCAGTACAATGAAATCCTTAATCTTTCTTTGCCACTTGTGAAGCTGTAATTGCAAGAGTTACATCAAGCAACAGCACAGTAAATGATTTAGTATAATTTCTTCCTGTCATTCTGCCTGCATCCCTGTTTACTTAACCCATGTTTTCTATTCACCAAGAAAACATCGATTTCCTTTAGTTTTGTGGTTAAGAAGAGGGTAATAGATATATACACAATATTCACTGAAAGTTTTTTCACAGAAAACAGTAGCCAAGTCATATGTTCCCGAAGCCTTTCAAGTTGCCAAATATGAAAGTTGGGATATATTGTATGCGTAAATTCCTTCTCAGATATAAGATAAAAAGGAGAAAAGTTAGCAAGAGTTAAAGAATTAAATTAAATCGTTGAGATACCTACAGTGCAGAAGTTGTGTCAGCTGTCCATTAAAGGTTGGGGAGATGTGATAAATCTCCGATTTGAAACTAACTCAGAACTGGAGCAAACAATATTTTTGAATGTTTTTGCAATTACACCACCTTTTTAAACTTCGCGTGCTTGCTGTTCACGAATTTGCACTTCGTGACAATTTTTTATGACCATTGCTTCTGTTTCGCATCAATTATTTTAATTTTGCATCATGCGTTTGTGATGCCGACAAGTGGAACTCCCTCTACCTTTTTTGTTTTGAAGTTCAGTTTAAACTTTGGCACACGAGAAAAGGACATCATTGTTATATTATATTTATAATGCTCATTCTTAGCAGTTTTCCAAATATACAAACATGATAACTCTCGACTTAATTATATTGTAGCTCACAATCAGTTTAAACTTCACTGCCAACGACACTATTTTTGATGATGAAACTAGTTTAAAATAAAAAAACCATCATTTTGGAATGTAATGTTTTAATTTGGTATTATCTTTGTATTCTGAATGTAATTTAAGGAAATGTTATTTTGTTTAGTTAGGTTTTTATTACGAATTTTTAATGAAAATATAAGAATTACTATCACCTTGTAACGTAAGAATTTCTGCCGCGTATGATGAACGTGACTACTAAAAGAAATGTTACCACTTGAATGCTTCATTTTTATTTTTATGACATTTCGAACAATTAAAAGCGATGTTGTTACTTTCTTATGTTAGGTTTTGAGTTTGTTATACATTACGAACGTAATTAATAAATGTTACCACTTTTTAATGCTAGTGTTTTTTTGTGGCTTGGAAATGTTTGTTGCAGAACCTAAGAATACATCTGTGCATCATGTATACATAATACTCAACATTCCATTTCGGTAGTACATCAGTTTAAATTATAGAATTTTCTTGGAATGAACAAAAGAAGATCGAAAATCGTATGTGAAAATGCACTGAAGGTGAATTGCACATGTACCGAAATAAGTGTAAATGCTTGGTAATGCTGGGTTTTCATTTGCTATTACGTGTTTTGAAGATAAGAATTTTTTTCGCTTTATGATGCTAGGTGTTCACTTGCTGTTACGTTTTCTTTTATTTTCTGTTAAACTGCATTATTAACCCTACAGTACTCGCTCTGGTTTTTCAAACACAAGTACTTGTGCAGGGTAGATTTTAACCCTATATGAATTTCATTGATATTGCATGCCAAACGTAGTTCATTCGCCGACAAAAAATGACATATTTATCTAATTTAATGGAAACAACTGATAATTTTTTAACAATATTATTTTAAAATAAAAATTGACAAAACTTAAGACGATATTTCTATAATGTCAAAAATAGCAAACGTATATTTTTGGCATGTGAAAACAAAATAAAAAATGAAATTTGGTGAAAAATAGTTAAATTACAATTACTTTCTAATATAAATATATAACAAATACATAAAAGTTTATAAAAGTACAATTGTAATAATTTTACTATTTTTCAAGTGTCCTCATTTTGTCAGATGTTTCATACACATCTATTTTTCTCATGATGTCTCAGAATTTGTTTCACTTTACTATTACTATTATTAATATTGCATATAAATAAGTAAAGATGGAGACTACGGCGAAATTGATGTTAAATAGAAATTAACTCCTTAACCGTAAAATTCAAAATTAGAGATACACAATTAAAAGGGGGGGGAGGAAATGAAGGAAAGGCAAAAGACAATACAAATTATAAAGTTACAGGTTTAGGGGTTGTTACTCCATGCCAGGGACCTGATATCACTCACACATTCACTCAAATTGCACAAGCACTAATCCTAAAGGTGGAAAGAAAACGGGACTGGGTTTGCGAGAAATTACTCTGCACCAGGGACCAAAAAAATCACACCGTTGCTAGAAGGTTTGTGAGTCAGGATGACCGTGACAGGGACCTACTAAGCAACCACAAACGCACGTGCACGCCAAGAGGTAAAGGGAAAAAATAAAGGGGGAAGGAAATATTGCATATGGAGAGAGAAAGTGAAAAGAGCCTAAGTTTTTTTCCTCACCTCAGAAATTATAGGTATCGGTTAAAATTTGTTCAATGAGGAATAGAAACATAAAAACTCAAATGTTGCATTAAAAACTAATTCACCAAAACAGCAACAATATTTTTCACATGAGATATACCTATCACAGATGTTCGTCTCAAATCATCGTGCGGTCTAAGAAAAAGTGTCCTTACTGAAAAACGGTTGACACAATACTATAGTATGTTTCTCGTCTTATGAAGCTTGACATTGAAAACCTCTGTGAGTGACTATTTCTGCGTCCAATCAACGCTCGAGTAACGGGCGACGGAGAGGGGAGAAGCTCAGTCTCTCTCTCGCCATCGTGCTGTTCACATCGCTCTTAGTCGACTATGTTGCCAGCTCTACTGCGCTCACGCTTCCGTTGCGATCTCATTATCGCTTTCACTTTGCACCTTGTTATCATTTTAACGCAATAGAAAATCGCTGGTAGTAATAAACAATGACCGTAAGTTTTTCTGCGACGCGTCGCCTTTCATTCGCAAGCAGATCATTTCAAGAGCGGATATCTGGCAATTCTGTTAGGTTTTTCCATGCATTTCAAAAGCCGCGGGTGACGGGGGAGGGGGAAAAGGGAAGAAGGGGGGAGGGAAATGGTTCTCATAGGCTACTTGCTATGTGAAGGTCAAGCTTCATAAGACGAGAAACATACTATAGAAATGTTTGTCTAAAAACCTTCTGCACATGTGTCATTCCAGCTACTGAAAAGGAGGAGACAGCAAAAAATGAATGGGAGGGAATCCATAAAATGTGAGGGATGGGGTAGAAATCTACCCCGTGCGAGCACCGGAGGATTAATGATAAAAAAATTAATTTTTTAGTTTTGACTGGGAACTGTACTCCCATAATAACATTGTGTCTTATGGGAAAATAGGACTTGCACTTTGCGAATTTGCATTTCGTGTCAGTTTTCCGAAACCAATTATTTGCGAAGTTCAAAAAGGTGGTGTACATTCTTATGAGGACATTCTGTTGAACAAGCCATAGTCATCCAATGAAACAATATTTTCTTCTCGGCCAGGTTAAAGGCAGAGGACAAAACCAAACTTTCCTAGCCAGAGGTTTTGCGTGTCTGCAATTTTCACATAAAAAACTAATTTCCTATAGCTAAAATGATTCATCCACCTACACTAAAATCATTATCCTTTTCTATCACTATGAATTACTTGGCTAAAACATTCTAATAGTTGGTCTTCTATTATCATGCAAAATATCATGCTCTGTCCACTGCTAACATCACAGAATTAAATTCATTACACATTATTGAAATATCTCATTTTGGGTATACAGTGTGTCCTCCATTAATGTCGCTAATTCGTTCTTTAAAATCACGACAGAACGAAACAACATTAAATGAATCAATATTTCTCATAAGATCCTATGTTATACAATATTATCGGTTCCAAAACTTGGGGTTTAAAACCTTTTGAAACACAAAAAGAAGTTATATATTGCATTTTATGGAGTTTTATGTATCTTATTTCAGAGCAAAGTATGATTCATTTACTAAAAGTAAATGTTTTAATTTTATTCTGTATTCTACTTAGCATTTAACTTTGGATATCGGTTATTTTTTTAAGATATAATTTTTTTTTTCAGTTGGCAACTGATCTCTGGCACAGGAAGTTTACGTGGATCAGCTTCAGCCTCTACCTGTGATTCAAATTCTTCAGGGACTAATACGAGTCATAATTCTAAATCAACGTTGTAAGGGTTGTTTGAATTTCTTTGATTTTATCTTTATTTTCAATTGTTTGATGTTTTTTTAAAACAATATCATTGCAGGCCAGAGGGTCCCCTCTCTACAGATTCGAGTACTACAGTAATAGAAGATGACTGCTTTACTTATAGTGGTAACCATCAAGATATTGCAACAATGTATGTTCAGAAGTTCATTTTATTTTTATTCCTCAGTAGAATTTTAAATTTACCAATGCAGTTAATAAACATTAGTTTTGGTACTATAACAATAATAAACAATTCCAAAACACTAGCAAATGTCAAATAATTTTTTTATTCTAATATGATTAAGTAATAATAATAGAAACTGAACGTTTGCTTTTATGATGTCTTATGGTCAGACCCTTGATTTTCTGGTATTATTATTCACTTTACTGCATTATTTGTGATTATTTAGTATTTTGCCTAAAGCAAAGCTCAGAAACATTTTTTTATTTATGGCTATAAATTTTGCTATGACAAGTTTTTACCCCGGAACTATAATTTAAAGAAAAGAAAGTTGGATATACAGTCAGATCCCAATTTAGCACCCCCTATATAGTGCCACCTCTGCATGCCACCCACAAATCATTGTGAACAGAACTTTCATCTGATGATTACTTAGAGGAAGCATATAACTCGATTTACAGCCCACTTTACTTTACCCCCACTTTAGCGCTAATGTCAGTGATGGACAAACGGTGGCGCTAAATCAGGGTCTAATTGTATCAAAGAAATATATGTGAGGAAGGGACATAGCAAGAATAAGTATTATCATTTCATGCTACACATTTCCAATTGCCACCTAATAAAATCACTTTTAAAAATAGCTTAAATTTTGTAGGTTTTATTTGTCACTTAATTTTCATTCTCTTGAATATAATTATGTATATATTATTCCTGATGTTATTGAAAGTGTTTAAACTTTCATAGGGAACTGGATTCCATTGGATGTAAGATAAGAGCTTATACTTAGTGCTTTTAAATATAGCTCATTTTAATGTGGTTTAATCTATAACCTGGTCTTATGAAATGGTGCCTGTAAATCTTGATGTTAAGAGGCTAAATTGTAGTTTTACTTCATTTTGAATGAATAATTTTTTTAAATGTTGATACAATTCCCACAATTATAACTAGATCTTTATTTGATTCAGCTATTTTGGTTTTATAATATAGAACCTTATTTTGACTGTAGATTGTCAACTTTTTTGCCAATTTGGCAGTTGGCTGTTTGGTCAATTTTTTGGGATTAATGGTTTCTCAATGCTCAGATAATTTGGTTTAGCATTTAAGCAGTTTTTTTAAAGAATCCATTTTTTCATCCATATTAATTGATTTTGTCTCTTTATATTTCAGGAGGCGGGAAAGATTGCAAGCAGTACGAACCCTTTTCTACAACTCATATTGCTCAACCATAAAATTTAAGAATGGCCAGCAGGACTCGGGACTTGGTAGTTTACTGGGTAACTTTGCTGAAAAAGTTGGTATTCGCACCACTCAAAGAACCTCAGTGTGATATAAATTGTGAACCTTGTAGAGGTTAAGACTGGTATTTTACATTTTTCAAGTAATATCTGCCACCAAATAAGTTATTTGGTATTGGAGGAAACTGACTTGGAGATGTACTTTCATGTTTTAATCTATATATTTATATAGCAGGGAGAGGGTGATGGGAGAAAGTGCTCATAAGACTTTTGGAATTGGTTTGCCTTGATCATGTTAATGTTATTGACCTCTTGTCATTGGTAGATACGGTAGGAACTAGGGTGTGCCTCTGATAAAACACTCAGGACCATTAATTGCCTCTATCCTTATCCAAAATGCACAAATGTGCTGCTTAAAACATGTTACTTTCTTAAAGCACATGACTCGTAGTATCACAATTTTTGTTTTAGTGTATCATATGGGAAAAATGTAGAATTAACGAATTACTGATAAGTTTGGGATGGCACGATTCAAAAAATGAGGACATATCACCTCAAAAGTCTATTATGATCGTTTATAATAAGGGTCTGTCATTTGAATTCTTTGGTGGAACAAACTTGATTGAAAAGTGTACATTTACTTCTAATTTTATCTTTTGTTATTTTTATATTTTGACTATTTTTGGCTAAGATGAAATTTTAAATCTCTGGCCTTTACACAGTGAAACTTTGTTACATTTCTATACTATATAGTTTTCCTTATTAGAATGGTAGTTGCAAGTATTTAGCATATTAATCTTATCCTAATTTCTTTTTTACTGCGAGACCTATTGTTTCAAATCTTAATATCTTCTGACCAGAAACAGGTATGTATGAATTTGTTTTACTTTGAAAAACTCCATAACTTAGCACTTCCCTTAGAATTCCCAAAACCTCTTTCCACGTATATATTTTTTTATTTTGTGTGAAATTTGGATCTGGAATTGAATGTGTGGTGCTGGCAGTTGGTTCAAGTTAGTCAATGATGGTAGAGGTGATGTGCTCGTGTTTGTATTATATGTATAAAGTTCAAGTTTAAAAGTATCGAGGTTTTTTTTTATCAATTGTACATGTAATTTAAATTAAGCATTTTTCATTGGTGATGAAAATTTAGCGAGCCATAACTTTATGCGTTGTATATACATGTATTTATGTACATGTACAGGCAGAGCTCATCTTTTGCTGGAGTTACTTTCCTGAAGAACTCCGCTAAAGGCAAAACTGCAAATTAGAAGTAATTAAGGCAACCCAACAAGCGTGAACTATAATTGGTTTTTTTCGCTGTATTGGCAACCGCAAAACAGATGGAGGGGCAGGAAAATATGAAATTTGAAGGATGAGACAAAAAAGATAAATAATGTGCAAATTTTCTTACTAAACATGCTGGCTTCAACACAATTAAAAACACTCATCTGGGTATTTAATTTTTCGAAACTATAGGTGGGCATTTAAATTGCAATTGAGGTGAATCAAATCGCAAATCAATTAACAATACGTTAATTATTCAGTATTTGAATTGTTGATTCTTAAAATTTGTCAAACTATTTTTACCACAAGACATGAATTAAAATGTTAATATATATTAATTATTACAATACAAATTTAATTTGCTAATAATATTTAATGAACACAATTTCCTAAAGTACCGTATAAAGACATTAAAAATTTACACAATTACTAAGTGATTAAAAAATAAAAAATAATAATAATATAAGTAACATATAAATGTTAATTTTAAAATTAGGGGAATGGAAATGCAACCCGCAAAGCAAAGTCAGGGTCTAAATACGAGAAGCGAATCTTTTCCAAATAAAGAAGTGAAGCCCATTTACTGCCGAGATGGTTAACTTAAAGGATACAGCTAGTTGTGGGAGAAACTGCGTGATGGAATATTATGGCATACCCATAGCAAACAGCCAAGAAAACAGCATGGTGTATATATACGACATACCCAAATGAGTGGTTAAACACTTTTTCTGATTTATGACCCTTTGACTATATGATATTTAAAAACACATTTGGAAATTCCTTTGCTATCTCCTGATCAGCTGATGCAGTGTCCCCCAATAACTTAATATTACACAAATCAAAACATTTCTTAAAATTTCAACCCAGCCCTTACCAGCAGAAAAACTTGGCAAAGAATTGACACCATTATCACCTTCACTCTCAGTCTTAAATGATTATATTACTTAAGAGCTTTATTTCTTATCAGCAGTATACTAATCACTATCCTATATCCATATGCTCAAAAGTTTTTCCATTTTTTATAATCTAGTGTTATGCTTAAAAAAATAAAACTAGCACTTGATGGAGCAGCAATACTGATGACACTTCAAATTTTGTTCTTGTTTTTTTTTAACCCTAGAACTACCAAGCAATTTTCACTACCAAGGGGGTGGGCCCTCAGAGGCCCACCATCTAAAATACAATAAAAAGTCAGTAATGTTTCAAACCTATTGTTATACATTTAAAAACATCATAGGAATACAGCTATGCAATTCTAGTAATTTATTTGAAATTATATGTACCTAAAGACAAATATTTACATTAGAACAATTCTTTTACATTCTTCCTCATTATGTTTTCAAGATCAGATTAATATTGCAGTAAGAATGCATTTACAGAAATAATAACAAATTGATTAGAAAAATGATTTAATCTGATTCATATGACACAACAGTTTAAACAAATAGCACACTTCTCACTGCTTTCCACACATGGTGCCCTTTAAGTTAGGCTACCTGCGTGTACAGGCATGCAGCCAATTGCTAAATAATTTGCCAAAAATTAAAATATGCATACATTGGTGAGAAACTTGGGGTAATTATTTTACATGTCTCTGCACAATGTAATAAAATATCCAGACTTTTTATTTGTTTATAAAAGAGAAACATACGAAAAAATAAGTTGTGGGCCTTGGGGGTCTCCCCTTGGTAGTTCTAGGGTTAATGTAGTGAATTGTTTACTCATTCATTCGGTATTCTCTAGAAATAGAGAAAACACTTGCTCTGCTTTAAAATTCATCCAGTATACCGACTTTTTCTTTCAAGGACATAACTTTATGTTGCCTTTTAGCAAACTGATCATTTCCACTTGTATTTGCATGCTTAGAAGACATTATAAATTCAATTGATGGGTTAAACTTGAAAAATATTCATTAAAAACTGAGCAACCTGCAGTTTGCTCTCACCAAAACAAAATGTGCCACTCAGCGCATTTTTCACTCCAAAAAACACCAATAGTTGATGGTAATGCATAAAACACAAAGCGTAGTCGACTGTAATACTACAAGAGAGCAGAGACACTCTAATAGTGCTGAGTTGGAGGATCGAGAGGAACTTTACTCCTTGGGACTTAACTGTTGTAAAAAAGGGAGATCTCCTGAGTAGTAACGTCAATATAGTGATGTGTTTTTGTCAGTTGTAGCTACTTTTCACATTTCATATAAAGAGATATGGCCAAGAGAGTGGAGGGATTGCATCATAAAAATATAAGTATGAATAAGACATTAATGTAAATTAATGTTTTATTACTCATGGATAATACGTCATTACCCTTAAATATTATTGCATATTAGAATAGCACAATGGTATTTTTTGGGACTGAGAGAAAAAGTGATTTTGTTTCAAATCAAAAGATTCATCTATTTATAATTTTCAGTCACAAAGAAGTAAAGCTTTGCATAGCCTCTTCCGTGATTTTATTCGCAAAGGAGCGAAACATGATAATGCGAAAGAGGAAATGTCACAAATGAGGAAGAGAGAAATACAGGAAAAATAAAGCTGTGAAAGACAAGTTCTGCCTGTATATATATTTTGTACATATAATCCATTGTGTATATGTATAGAAAAAAGAGACGTGGAAAGGGATTGAACGATTTGATCTTATATATGGTCGGACCAGAAATTCTTTATTTTTGTCATTTTACTTTTAAATGGTAGAATAATATTATAGTATATGAAACAAAATATTTTCTTAGCATAACACTTTACTCTTTATTCTAATGTTAACATTTTCTAAGAACTTAAAATTGTATTTTTATGGGTCATTACCTCAAATTTTTTCATAGCATGCATTCAAAAATATATCAATCTTAAGTTTTAATTGGCGTTTCTTTAATTTTTTAACCATTTTATAAATTTAAATAACATGTTTGCTGCCTTAATATGCCCTTCAGCTGCTTTCTTAACATTACCCACATAGGTTCAGCTGCTTTACACAGATATCACATCCATAGGATCTCCTAATTCTTCACACTTACATTCCATAGATTGGTTTTTCTCATTGATTTTGGAAATATAGTTCTGTCATATCAGAAGTTTTAACCCTGTTGAACCCTGAGATTTGATAACACACTATCACTCTTCCAGTAGCAGAACTATAATACCAGTCTGTGACCCTGGGGCAGCCGATAGCTATAGGGGACCCTGCAGTTCTATCTATATCTACATGTATATTATATTAAACAATGAATTGTGAAGGACCAAAAATTATTTTTATGGGGGGCCAAAAGTTAGTAGTTCTGCTACTTCTCTTCAGATTCACAATTTATCTTTATCTCTCAGTGCACTTAAATTTTGTTGTTTGTCATCAGCTTCCAAATGCATTGGGCCATATTTAACTAGAAGAATTTTGAGGCATATTTGGAAGCCAGGAAGAAGGGGACCTTGTCTCATTGCCTATTTCAGTGGTTTTCAACATTTTTTGCTGATGTACCCATTAGAGCATTTTTTTATAGTAGCATGTCCCAAGTTCATTTTAAGGTTATAATGAAATTAATAACACTTGCTGTAAGATAGATAGCTCGTGTTTATAATGTTAAAATTCACAGTTTTGGCATATTTTTTTGTTTTATGACGTTTTTCTTAGTTGTAACATTGAAACTTTCAATTCTGGTCATGCATGGAAGTCAAAGTAAGAAGAAAATTATAATCTTGAATACATTCACATACCCCTTCAACACTCTTGATGTACCCCCAAGGATATGCATACCACCTGTTGAAAGCCCTTGGCTTATTTCATATTGTATCATGTAGCAAGAGGCTTATGATCTCAAGAAGTGCCTAAAAAATTTCATTGTACTATTTGACCATCTTTCTCTTTGTTGGCTGTTAATGGTTGGTCATTCTTCATCCGTGATAGCTTTAACTTTAACATATGGTGCTGTTTCCACACTTTCATTCACTGTAATGGATATATGTATTCAGATGTATGTGACATCTGATGTAAGGTTTCAGTTCACAAAGCAGCAATTTATATAAATGGTGTGAATGAGTAAATATTATTTTATTGATTTTTATGCACAAGATATACCATATTTTTCAGGCTATAAGATGTACCACAATTTTTTAGAAAATTTTTCAGGAAAAAAAGTATTTTGGTTTGCCAAAGAATTTAGCAAGGGCCAGCACATGCATCATTTATAGCTATGATTAAGTGATCTGGCAACATTTAAAGAAAATATTATTTATTTATATTTGCTCATAAACAGCACTTTATGGCCTTTTACAATGAGCGCAATAACGCTAACAAAGACAAACACATACGTCCATGCCCTTGGCAGGATTCGAACCTGCGACCCTAGCGAGATAACAGTTAATTATGAAGTTTTATATAAACTTAATCCGTGAAAGTAAATTGGGATGATCTAAAAACGGGACAACAAACTTTTCTGCATGGCGGGCCACATTTGTAGTTGTGAATGCTTTGGAGGGCCACATTAGAAGTCATGAGAGCATTGGCGGGCTGGATGAGTGTTTACGTCATAAGTTACCAAGAGATTCTTTGGTCTCACAATAGCGAATATGAAATGTAATAAAGCATAATAATGAAAATTCGTCATTGGAATTCACATGGCATAATATATATATATATATTAACAATTTTTCACTATTAATAATGTATATTTTCATGATTTTGCGATGAATGACTACCAATTACTCCATTTTGGGCATGAGTGGGCTTGTGTCAGTACTGAATACAGTAATAATCTTACCTTCAGTCTATAAGATGTAGGCTGATTTAGGGAGTCATTTTTCTGGAAAAAAAGTGTATCTTATAGCCTGAAAAATTGTAAATTTGTTCCTCATATGTCAGCCTTGAAATTTTCTTTCTGTGTGTATTGAATGAAAGTTGCCTCCAAATTTATTCTTTTACTCAACTTTGATTTGAGTGCCATAGTGTCATTTTTCAGTCATTGTCTAATCAGTAGATCTTTTATATCATATCTAGATAGAAAAAGGTTTAGACTATAATGTTCAGGAGGATGTTATTGCTTGTATCTCATTATGCTAGTAAGCAAGCATGGTTACCTGGAGATGGATTTGTTGGAGGTTGATTTCAGTGTCTCTTGGAAGCTGATGTTTCTTAAGATTTTAATTCCTGAAGAATGGTAGATTCAAAATTATTCATGTGATTATTTTTTAAAGATAGCTATATATATATATATATATATATATATATATATATATATATATATATAGTTGTTTAGTTCCAAATTATCTCCCTCACCCCATTATTCTGTGAGAATGGCTTTAGCCCAAGAAAATTGGAGCTGGTAGAGTTTATCATCCTTTATAAGGCCTATATTTATAAATTATGTGACTGAAACACAAAGTCGTGGAGAAATATAAACAACTGAAGACTAATAAAATACAGTAAATCATTGCATTTGCCTGACTGCCATGTGAAAAGTTACTCCATGATTCCCTAGGAGAGAGAGAATGTAAGGTAGAGATAGATTGGTATTTTATTATCATCAAATGGATGCTAAAAAGCTCAATATCTAATTTATTCCTAAGTTCCTATGACAAATTTAATATTATTGTCATGACTCTCGAAGAGTATCTCTGGTTGGTTTTCCTGCCATTTTGGTTATTCAAATTGACCTTTATGTTCTCGAGTTAAGCTACCATATTTACCCGACTCCAAGACAAGTTTTTTCTAAATTTCAGCTTGCAAAATTCAAAGGTCATCTTAAATTCCTGTACAAAATAGGGTTACACGTTTAATTTATGTTTTTTTAAACTAATTAAACATGAGATAATATAATTGTATCATCTGAAAATTTTCATTGCAAATTTACAGTCTGGATTTCAATTAATAAAATATTATCTGTTAACTTTAAAAAATGTTTTTTCTCTAACAAAAATTTGTAACAAACCATTTCAGTGAATGAACAAACTATACCTACTACTGAATATGTGTGTTTGAAATATACACCAAAAATGTACAAATTACTTCTTTAAAGAACTATTTATCTTATATTTAAACGATGACGTTCACTGTACAATTACTAGGGGAACTATTTCCAAAAGTGAACTAAACTTGCCTTCTTTATTGGCTTATAGCATCTTGCAGATGTAAAAACAACGGTTGCGTAATTCATTGTGAGTTCCACATTCAACAGTTTTAAGCCATAAATTCTCTAAATGTGATTTTATCTCATATGTTTTAATTACATCACTCTTTACTTTAAAATGGCTATTGTGTAGAGATAAGAGCGACAACAGGGAAAGATACCAAAAGGAATTAGGCATAGTTATGATGCCAATTTTATAATGATAGTGATAAAGTACTCAGAAAAAACTAATGACTGTCAAGTCAAAGTCAAGTCAAAACAAGAACTTGAAAGTCCTAAATCTAGTCGGAAACCATTCAGTGGTCCAAAATGTGGTTGCTCACATGATGCAAAAATTAAGTAGCTGAGTTTGTGTGTACTCAGAGACAGTGTGGGACTACAGTTTTATGTGAAACGATTAAATTCAGAACAGAAAAAATTGCATGTGGACTAAAAATCCCACGACAGTAATTTGAGGCCAGTAATGGTTAGTGTGTGGGAATGATGCAACAAAATCATTTTTCCTTAAGCCGATGAACTTCACTGTGCCAAAAATTGACAGCAGATTCAGTAAGAAACCTCTTTCCTATCAAAAACATGTAACTGGACTTTGAAAAACCAACATTTACCTTTTGAGTCAATGCTGATGGAATTCCAATTTTGGTTTGACATGTCATCTAATTACACAGTCAATGAAAAAGGTGCAAAATCTGTGATGATAATGACAGGAAACGAAAAAATGCGAGTTACAGTAATGATAACTGTTTAGCAAAATTACAACCATATGATATCTTAAAATGAAAAACAATGCCCAAGGAACAAATGCTTCCTGGAATATTAGTTAGGTGTCATAAAAATTGATGGATATCAAAAGAACTTATGAGAGTTACATCAGGAGCACTATTAAGAAAGAGGGATGCTTGTACAAGAAGCATTCAAAGGACACATAACTCATAATTCAATAAATACTGACCTTTTAATAATACATGGAGAAATGACATCACAGCTTCAAATTCTCGATGTTGCTGTCAACAAGCATTTTAATAGATAATTTAAAGGGTTTATATTCCATGTGGGTTAAGAAACCAAAATAAACCTTCCATTTAATGCTCTGCCAATGGATCAAGGCATCCTGGCAACAGAAAAATCCAGAAGTAATATTGAATGCATTTAAGAAGTGCTGCTTATCCATTGTCATGGATGGACATGAAGATGGTGTTATGTGTGAGTCTATGGACAAAGTTCAGAGTGATAAAGATAGGGAGAGTGAGGACAGTGGTGAAGAAAGTATAGAGAGTGATAATGACTGATAAAATACAAAGACCTATGATATTCAAGAAAATTATGGGACCCAATAAAAATTTCTTCTAGTTTGCTAACTTTTTAATTTTTGCAGGAACCATATGTAATTTGGTCATAAAATCTTTTCTGTTTTGGCAGTCTACTTAGATTTGGGGTCGTCCTGAATTCGGGTAAATATGGCAATTCATATCAAGTACTCAATGGGTCAATATTGCTCATAATTTATTCCAGGAGGCAGTGCTTTATTTTGAATGTTTTTTGTATAGCACTTTGTGGGGTTCATACATATTTGGTAGTTTTTGATTGTGTGATATTCATGTTATTAACTAGCCTAAAATGATATTGCTCAAATTTGCTTGAATTGTGATTGTGTAATTTCTTACCAAACGGGGAATATCTTCATGTGACATGTAACTATAGCAATAAACTTATTCTATTCAAGAAACTAATATAAGATGTTATTCATACTGCAATTGGAATGATATTGTGTAAAATATTGAAATTCATTGGTAGTCTTTCTTCTGCATCAGACAACTGTGCTTTCAGCTGCATTGAAAATACACTTAATCATAATCATTAAAGCGATATCGAATTGTGTCTATTTAAATACAAGAAAGAATTTGCAATCCCCTTTGCAACATTTATTGCCAATGGTTGCATATTTTAACTTTTGATGTAATTCTATTTGACTGAATCAGTTAAATTATGACTACAGCTGCTTGCTTCAGTCATTCATGTGAAATTGAATGTGATTCTTGGGAGCATACTTATTCAACTAATAAGGACAATATGAATTAGACGAAATAGAATTTTATTTGTTATTTAAATAATTTCAGTTTGTTTACTTTCATTGAGGCAGAAGTTAGTGCTGGTAAAATATATTATAAAGCTGTATTGAAAAATATTTGATCAATTTACATATTATTCATGATTGTTCACTCTAACATTTTCAAAATAGCAAAATGATTCACACATCAAGGGGATTTTACTTCATCATAAATGGAAGTACAGCCTTCCCCCGTTTTACGAACTTAATTCGTACCACGAAAACTGTTTGTTAGGCGAGTAATCGTAAAACAAAAATTATTTTCCCATTACTTCCTATGCAAAAAATTTTAATTGGTTCCAAAGGTCAAAATAAAAAAATAACTCAGTTCACTTAAAAACAATGTAGAACATACCAAATTGTGAAAAAAACATCAATAATGATATATTAATGTATTTAAATGACTTTCTTAGTCATTAGCCTATTATCTCTTACTCTATATATTAGCAGTATTAGCCTATGTTAGCCTACGAAAGGTTAAATGCGGCTCATATGTCCTTTGACCACTCGCCTTTCTCAAATCTTTGAATAATATTTAGTTTCTGGGCTACACTTAAAGCCCTTCTCTCTGAGACCAAGATGATGGTTTTTATTCGGAATAGCATGATGCAATCTGATGAACTTGACAGAGCAGATAGAGCACCTATAAGCAAAAATTTATTCGATATTTGAAAAATAGGATTTTCATGCGAATGTAACGAACTTGTATAAGCGAAAATTTGTTTGCAAATCGAAAAATAGGTATGAAATTGCTCAGTTTGTATAAGTAAAAACTCGTAAAACGAGGGAAGGCTGTACAAGAGTTTTGAGAGGATGATTTTGGTGGTCTTTATAAAGAAGAAACTTGAAATTACTTGAGCATTAAATTCAATATTTGGTCATTGTTTGATGACTAGTAAATAATTTAGTGAAGATTCCTTAAGTGCTGGAATGTAATTAATAACAAGCATTACTTTACATTCATGTGTTTACAACTAACTGTTTGGCATTAATTTCCAGTGAGATATCCATTAACATGAACTATATGAGTGATTCTATATTTTCATCAATTTAATAGGGCAAACCTAATTTGAAATGCGAGCCCATCATACAAGTTTTTCTCATGAAAAGATTAATGGAGAAGTCAGGCCAAGTGTTGCCTTCAGACAATGTAAAAATATCTGGTGCAGGTGATTGTTTTCTTATGGTAATGTATGCCTTTAATTACAGGTGAAAACTACCCTTTTTATACAAATTATGTAAGAATTAAAATGTTGGCATCAAGAGTTAAGAAGGCATTTATTCTGATATTAGGAAACTTGTTAATTTCATCCATCCCACTAGTTTTGAAATTGAGAAAGAAATATTTTTGGCAATTAAATTTATTTTCAATGCAGAAAAATGTAGTATGCGCTCTCACAATGTATATAATTACCAAGGCTGATGGCAGAGGCAGGAAAAATTAGTGATTAATAATATTCCTTATCTCAAAATAGATTGAAGAAATTGAATATTGGTCTAAAGTCACCATTTGCAGGAGAGTTTACTTTTTTATTATACACCCAGCCCTCCTATAACAAAGGGATGTGTTCTGAAAAAGTGACACATAATGTGAATCTGCATTTTGTGAATCTGGCTTTACAAACTGATAGGTCAGATGCATTCCAAACCCCTTGGACATGACTGCGCTGTAGATATAATTTTTTGGTGTCCTTGATTTTGCTTTATGATTGATTAATTCATGTAACATAAATGCCCAAGCAATGCAGCATTCTCCCTCCTTTCTAACTGTTCATCAAGCTTTGTTTCTAGAGTTGGTGCAGTCTAGAATTTCTCTATAGGGATAGCCAGAATATAAATAAAAATAAACAAAGGTAATAAAGAAGTGTGTGTAAAAATATTAGGAAAAGAAGTAAAATTTTAAATACATTAGGAGATAATCATTCTCTTCAGACATACCGTAAACAAGTAGCTCACCTTCCAAATCATTTGGTGAGAGAACCAGCTGTGATATCCTCTTAAGGTTGACAGGGTTAGTTTCTTGTAGGCCCTTAGACTGAAGAGGGTGGTGGGTCATTCTGCTACAAATTTTTTCCATGAATAGAAAGTTGTCTGGTTTCTAAGCTTATAAAAAAATGCTCCTTCCATGCTCAGCAATCTGGCATCCCAAGCCCGACCAAACCTTGTTATCGCAAACTATAATCCGTATTATCTGAATTTTTCATAGTAAAAAACAAACCATGTAATAGCAAATCCATGTTATAAGAACCTGTGTTATAAGAAGGCTAGGTGTATGCTAATTTAAATGCATTTTTGATTTGCAATCATAGTTGGTTTGAAAGATGTTAAGATTCAGAAATACTGATTTAGATACTCGAAAACATATTAGTTGAGCAGAAGGGAGAAGCAGAATGGCCTGAGTAGAGATAACTAGGTTTCATCAAGTTGTAACTCTTGCATCAGCATTGATTAATGAGCAAATTAATATTTTGCATAAACAATGGAACGAGATACCATTTCTAGTTATCAAAAGTCAATGATGGCGATGGAAAATTGGTAGTCTGTGATCTCAATATTTCAGGCAGCAAGAGTTGATATTGATAAGTTTTATCAACCATACCTCTCCAACGTTCTCTTAAACATTGGCAGAAACTCCCCTCATCTCCATTTCTCTCTCACTCACTCATACAGCTAGTTAGCTTAAAAACGTATGCAATTTAACTTCCTAACTTTGCAAGTATTTCTTGCCACCTTCATATCTAACAGATTCATCTCTTATTTCTTGGGCTGTGCCATAAATGAAAAAAAATCCCTAAATTAACAGCTGAACTGTCCAAAGTTTTTTATTATATTTTATAAGTCTCTTCATGGGAAATGGGTCTATGCGTCATTCCCAATTCATTTACAAAATAGTTGCTTATCAAGCAGACATAATGATTTAAAACTATGTAATTTTCCAGCAGTTGCTATTTTGTAGTTTATATATTTAGAAATTTCAATTTTTTGCATTATGAATCTCACTTTTAAGTGGTTTTGTTTTGCATGTGTTTTCACCCAGTTATATTTTATAAGTACACATTTATGCTATACTTATTTTGTTAAAAATGAAGTCTGATGTTACTTGGTTTTGAATGGAATATATTTAACCATCATTGTTTTATTATTTTTTAAGTTGTATATTTATGCGAGATTTATTTCAGTAAAAATAAAACTCTCATTTTAAGTAGGAATATCCTACAAAGGTAACCAAGTTTCACTGTGCTCTGAAAATTTTTTATTCTAATCAGATGTGGTTTATTACTACTTAGGTATACAAGATGTTTAGCAAAGGAACGTAAATGCATGATTGGAAAATGGATGTTGCAGAATGCTTGGGGAAGGACTAACAATAATATTAAATGTTTCATCAAAGGAAACTGCTGAGAAAGAGCTTGAAAATTTTGAAGTTTCATTTGGCTGATTCTTGATTCCAGATGTTGCATAAAATTTGGACTAAAAGTGCTACTTTCTCGCTATTCCTATAGTGCAAACAATTCAATATTTTAACACTGCCTTCAACAAATATTTTTACACATATAATATTATCTCATTCCATTTTTGTTTGGTTTCTTATCTCATCCTCATATGTTCTTTTAATGTTTATTCAAATGAGAAGATTGTCTAAAGATGGTAGCATTAAAAAATCACTCATATTAGCAAAACGATTTTTAAATGTTTTACCAATATTTTGGTGATTAATGGAATTTTTAGATTAAAATGGAGAATATAACTCATTTGAATAAATATAGCAATACTAACATACTAATATTAGAAAAATGTAATACTTGGAGACAATCGCATAACTTGAAATTTGATTTAAACAGTGGTCACTCTTTTCAAGTGTATTTAATTAATTTAGCAAGTACTGATGACTTTGCCCCAAAATTTAATTGCTTGGTAGGATTCAACATATGCGATAAAAATTCAGCATATAAGTTAATTTTGAATGTTTTGTTTAATTTTGACTGTTGTTTGTGACCTTTCAAAATATGATTTTAAGTATTTATCAAATTTAACATAGTGTGCACTCTTAGGTGCACACATGCTTGCGGTAATATATTTACCTGCATATGAGCAAGTGTTCTTTTATTCGTACTTCAAAAATGTTTTCTTTAATTTCTTTGTTCACAAACAACATTCCAGTGAGCTACCTCATATTCTGGTTTTATTTACATATGCTTATTCCTGCCATATGTTTGAACTATTTTTACTGTTCTCATAACTAACCTATTTTTGCATGACTTTTATTCCATTTACGGACTTGATAATTCTGTGCTATTGGCAAATAATCTGATGCTTTTTATGATTCCTTGGGAAATCTTGACTAGAATACAAATGTACTTCAAGTCTCAAATAGCGATTTGCACAGAAGTTTTTGAATATGAATCGTCCCATCCTAGCTTTAGTTTAAAAATAAAATGCCAAAGATATAAGGCTGTGATTTTTTAGGAGGGAGTAGCGTAACCTATTGAGTTGTTGGCAGTAGGCAATCTTATAAGTGGTGTGATTACAGACTGCTTATTAGACTGGTTGCAATTTTGAGCCGTTTTTTGCGCTTGAAATATATCAAATGTTCTTTTCGGGTAAATTGTGTTCTTAGGTCATGACATTTAATGGAAATTTAGTCTGGAGCATTTATTTTTTCAAATTTGAAGGTAGAATGAATGAAAATGTCACTATAGGATGGGTCGGCTAACTTCTTGCATGGCAGACCACATTGAAGGGTACAAACGGCTAGGTGGGCCACATTGTTAGTTGTGAAAGCTTCAGACAGCCACAAAAGAGCTTATGGGAAATAATTAAAGATTCTGTGGAATGTATAAGTGAAAATTGCATCTAAAAATTTTTAGCATTCAAGGCTAAATTCAATTTACGTACATGAAATTTTCCGTGTTAATTTTTATGGAGTGCTTTTTCATCATCATAGCTTTATGTACCTCATAAAGTGCTCTCGAGGGGCATGCAGCCTATGGGCTATAGTTTGATGACCCCTGCTATAGGAAATAATTTTGGCAATAAATTCAGGTTGAGGTTATTTATGTGCCATTAATAATATCCTACAAGAAATTCTATTTACTATAAGTAGTTTTATTGCTCAGGAATGCCGGAAATTTTTGCAACCAGATTCAGTTAACAATGCTTGACGACAATTTCTCCTCTACTGCCATCACTCATTATAGATACTCAATTTAGTGATTTATTTATTCCACTGCCAAATTTTGTCTTAAGGTTAATGAAGTTAATTATAATCTTATAGATGTAAATTGATCACTTATTTTTGTAATATATGACAAACATTTTTGTATGGATTTGCTCTGCAAACAGCCGAAGTTTTTGGTGCCTAGTTTCATGCTTTTATCTTTTAGATGTTTAAGGGTAAGGATGAAAGGAGACAGTGCCAAGGGCATGACTTGCAAAACTGGTATTTTATATCAAAAAGGTACACCCACACAATAATTCTTTACAGTAATAGGTTTGCATGATTGGACAAAAATTTTCTGCCTTGTTGAATATGTGTTGGTCTTCCTACATGCTCAAGATAATGATTTTAAATGCACTGTGTGTGTCATCACATTTTCAGTGGGAAAGCTTGAGAAAAGTTACTGATGCCAGACTTACTTCACTTTCCTTTATGATGCAAATTTTACCGTAATATGATTGTTTTTCTATAAATTGGTGTGGACATTTCTAGAATTATAATTTTGTTATTAAACCATGCATATTTGCACTCAAGTGCCAACTTACTTGTAAATCTTTGTTACCAACAAATTTTTTGTGTCACGGTCAGTGAAAAAATTTAGCTGTTTAGCTGTATGCCCAATAAAATAAATCACAATTTCATTACAATTATTTGTTCCAGTTTGCCTCTTCATCTTTCCATGCTGGTAATTACTGGACTTATGTCTAAGTTGTAAACCTCTTCTTTTCATCTTCATGTCACAATTCAATAATGATTGTAAAAATATTTCTCTGCTTAATTTTTGTTTCATATCCTAAAAAATTTTATCAGCATGATTTTAAGTACATATATAATAGACCAAAAACGTTGAAGTGGCTGTGCAAATCTTGCTTCTCAATAGTTATATGCTACCAATTTTCCTTGGAGGTATTTCACTTAATTGTTACATTCTGAATGATAGTAGTGCCTCCTCCTGTTATGATTTGTTATAATATTTTATTGCTTTACACTTTCCACTGCCATCTGCAGTCTTGGATATGTTTCTGAAAATTCCTGCCATTATTTAGTGGTGTATAATTTTCCTTGAGGGATTGTATACTACAATACTTTTATTATACCAAAATGATGTTCTATTGCTATAAAAATTTTGTTTTAGGGTTTGGTATAAATTTGATTTATAAATTTCTGTTTGATAATTTCTTCTGGTTATTGGTGTCAGGTGATGTATCCATTGTATCTGTGCTGGGTTATTCCAGTTAGGATGCATTATCATAATGATTTGTCACTGGGTTTATAATTGAGACCGATTGGAAGTTTGTATGAGCTAATCATAAGTGCAAATATTGCAAAACCTAAGGTGATAACCATAATGAAGTCCTTAGGTTTATAAATATTATTTTGGCAAATATGTATTAGCACATTCACATAAAATATCAACAGACTATAAACATGACAGGTATTGCCTTGAAGAGTGTGAAGCATGGGTTTCACTGGTCGCTTTCTTGATCGTTGGAAAATTCGTGTGTTTATACCTGTATGATCTAATTTTGATGGGCCGCAAGATATCTTTCAAGTTTGTGTCATGTTAATTTAAATCATCTGGTGTCATGATTAGAAGGTATTTTACAGTGAATGTGCTTATATCATTACTTCTACCCATACAGGAGTTTATTTCATGATGCCTCTGAATTGCCTTTTATATTGTTGTACATGCATTGCATAACAACTGATAAAACATCTGTTATTAACGTGACTTAAACTTAAGTAGATTTTTGTTAATAAGCACAAAGATTTTTGCAAAAATTTTGGGTGTTATATTTGATAAAAACTTGGAAGATTGGGGTAAATGCAAGGGTCATAGCACTGTTTTGTGTGTAATAACTGATACAAATTGACTTAAGGAAGATTAGTTTATTTACTATTTGGTATTATGGGTGGCTTTAAATACTATTAAGAATTGATGTCCAGTTACCCTCTGAAAATTATGATTATAGGAATGGTAATATGCTTGACAGTTGTGGTACAATCATTTTTATTACATAAAGTTTCTAATAACTGTTGAAATAGTATTGTTTTATTTATTTTCCAAAGATTTAAAACTAAGAGAAGGCTGCGGAATATTATCAAGGCAAATCATTTAGGGGCCCCCCCCAATCATTCAAACCGTACTGACAGAGGTGTCCAATGCCCACTTTAAGAACCCGAATAAAGGAATATCGACTTCGACACTACAGCTTTATAATGCTGAGAAGAGGCATTTGTCGGCAAGAAAACCTGTGAAAAATATAAGATATGATTATATGCCTTCAGACGTCTCTTGCTCTTAAGCCAATGTATTTTGCATGTATCAACACTTCTTGAGTATTACATATAGCTAGGGTAGATTATTGTGCTTATTTGTGTATGTTGTATGTATTTACTTTTTAAGTGAAGCATGAGTTCTGCCTACACTGTTCAGGCTCTAATTCAATTACCGGTCGGTCCGGTAGTCACTACCTTAGGCCTCCAATATCATCATGAAATAAGTTTTTGTTTTCATATATAGGTACATAAGTAGATTTTGGTTGACATGCAGACCCCCTTGTTTTTTATGTCACGAGGCATCCTTGATGGCAAATAAGATTTTACAGATCATATTTATTCACTAAAGGGCCATTCAAGTATTACAACAGCAAATGTTTAGCTATTTTTTACCCCCCGTCCCCCCATGTCAGCAACCATTAGCATTTGGGTGTAATTAGAAAATCCAGACTTATGCATGGCAATACATTCTGATTCCTTCTTATAGTGTTGCGATGCATGCTAATGCTCTTTAAAGCACAATGAGGAAAATTTATCAGAGCAAACAAGGCAAAGATATGTTTACCAAAAAACCAGTTTAATATGGTGAAAAGAATTCTAATGTCGGGCGATACGTGGGTGACGAGCAGGTGGAAGCTTGCTGTGGATGAGTAGTCATGACACATAAATCGCATGTAAAATTAAAAAATCTTACACAAGCATTGGTCATACCCTCTCCCCCAATCAGCAAATCAGCTTTTCCTAGATACCCCCCCCCCCTAAGGAGGGTTAATCACAGATGTCAGGGGCTCCTCACCTGGAAATTTTGTCACTACCCAATTTCCTGTATGAAAAGGGGTTCTTTGAAGTACACTGACATTGTACTACATTAAACAAGATCTACGGCTTCACTTTCTCTCCAACAAAATACTTGTCCTATTTTTAGCCGTAAAATATCATCGATCTCGGCTGGGAATCGAACCTGCAATTCTTGAAACCATTGATGCGTATTTCAACTACTGCTCCACCAGCATCAACCAATAACTGTAAGTTAATAAGCATTCTCAATGTCATAGAGTAGATAATGAATGTCATTTTTATTGTCTATGGCATTATAAAGATTGTTATGCATAATATAATATTTTGAACCCATTTCTCCAAATGGATTAAAGTTAAAAGAAACAGACATAACTATAATTTTTTTATAATTTCATACTTTTTGAAGTGTCAGTAGTGTTTTTGTGAGGCAGGGGGAAATTCTTCATTAATATACAGGCAATCATAAGTAATTCAGCTTGTAAAATATTTAAGATATCCATAAGGGGGTCCCGTATTATTTGCTTCAGGGCCACCCCCCAGATTTTCCAGTATACCACTGGAATTAATATTTGAGTAGTACAATTGTCACATTTGGCAAAGGCAAAATTTATACCCTTTTTACAATATTTTCCTTAGTAAAGATAATTCAAAGCTAAAGTAAATCAAGATTAAATTAAAATTTTATCCATAAAATTTATTTCATAAAAATACCTATAGTTTTATTTCAATTTCATATAATGCTTATTCTTTTTAGCTGCAATTTGAATTGATAAATTGGTTCTAAATGAAGTAGAACCCAGGTCGAAAACTAACAGTCATAAATGATGCAAGTTTTTAGTGTAGATAACTTTAAACATGTTTGATGAAAATCAATCCGGCAATTTAGGAATACCAAAATTTTTTATTCTTAAGGTCACCTGATGTTGCAGGTTGAAGTCCTGGTGCCTCTCTGTCCTCATCAAAGAAATGAATTGGAATTACAGTAAGACCCGTGAGAGGCGGAACATCAAGGGACCTGCCTATTTTTCCGCCTTCTCAGGTTTTACTGTAATTCCAATTGATTTATAGAGGTTAAATTTATTTACACATTTTATTTTTGGCAGATTTTAATTAGAAAATAGATGTTTTCGTGTCTCCAAGAAGACGAAAGCTTTTACCCCACAAAAACAATTGAATAAACAAACAATAAATGAGAACATAAACTTGCATGCTTGCACAATCCTAAATTTATTATAAATTAATATTCTTCCATTCAAAATTATTATTTAATCATCAAAACCGATCATTCTTATATATGTGGAATAAGCCGAAGTGTGATTAAACTTTTTAAAATTTTTATTTTGTTTTTAATTTAAACTCATATTTTTAATATGAAATTTCACCAAGTCTCAGCCTCGTCCATTAATTTTAAATAATTTTAAAATTTACAGTTGATTACTTGAGTGGGAACTTGAAAGAGTTACTCAGAGAGACTTAGATGATCACACCATACATGGAGAGTTCTTTAGACACTAATGTACACACTTAGAGTTTCAAAAAGAGATGAAAATTTATAAATTACTCTTGACTCAAATAATTCTCACCAAAGTTAGACATACACTTGCACCTTGGTTTTCTCTAACTTCTCAGAAGAGGCCCCTCAATCTGGTTTAGATTAGATGCCAGCAAGCTATATTCCCAGTAGAGAATTTGGTGAAAATCCTTTGTGTGATATTTCTCAAAGAACAGCTCGACTTCATTTCTCAAAAGAAATATTATGACAGGTCTAAGCAAAACGCGATGCAATGCATACTGGCTGCCACAGAAATTAATAAAGAATACACAAATCAACTGCTAAGGAAGGATACGCAAAGTAAAAATGAAACAAATCGAAGAGATAACATGCACGTCCACTCCGACCGACTTGATGAGAGAAGAAAAAAGTTGTGATCTTTACTTCATATTTGAGAGTGGTAAATCATGCACACTTAAAAGATGACAACAAAGCAGAATCTTTCTAGAAGACAATAGTGTTCTTTGTTACACAGAAAAACAGATGGGAGTGCCAATAGAAATTACTTTTTTTGAAGGAGTGCGCTGGAACCACCATGTGGTGAGAACTATGAGTAGTCTACCTGCTGGGTACTTCTCTCTTCCAACCCAACCTTTCAGGTAAAGGGCAGTTGCATGACGTTGGGAAAGCAACGAGAAAGGGAAAGTTGTCCGAGTTCTGAGATGCCAGCACATAAAGAAATCCAGATCCAGAGGCATCCCCCTGCTGAAACCCATTATCCAAACCTTTCAAAACAAATGAGACATGACACTCATGTGGTGTGCAGAATGGCAAATAAAACATTTAAGGCTCTAAGTACATTTTAAAGAGTGATTTTTTTTATTCCCATCTTTCATAGGTACAAAATATACTTATTAAGATGTAAGTTACAATAAAAATCCTGTTCATGTCTCACAGGTTCCACCTTACAGAGAGATTCATATGTAAAACTTTATCACTCATACGATTTTATTTTTGATTTCTGCCTTTGACAGATTTCCGCCAAATACAGGTTCTGCCTTTGACAGGTTTTACTGAATTAGACCTTTTAAATAGGCTAGAATGTTTGAATAGGTTTTTTAGCCCTCATTAGAGTATGCAAGCTAAGTTAACTCATCTTTTACATTTAACAATTTAATTGCTGTTCATATTTTATGCCATTTGTTATTGCTATTTGTTCAATGCTGACAATGAAAATATTTGTTTTAATTTTACAAACAGCAACAATTTAAATTTAAAAGGTAAATCAAAAAGTTAAATATTCTGAACTTTATCGTAGGTATTTCAAAAACTTCATTTAATCAAATTTCAAAACCAATTTTGAAAAAATAGGTAGTTACCATGAAAGCATTTGCTCGAATTAATATAGGGCTCTTATTTTATACAAGGGTGTTTCAATAAATAAGGTAACACGCATTCCTATATGAAGGACTTGATTCCTGTATAAGTACATGTAGATAAAATAAGATGACATTAGAACACATCATTGGGTTCCAGGTCAGTATTGAGGTGGGTGGTCCAGCACCTCCCACTAGTAGCTCTGTAATATTTATTCACATTATGAAATAATAACGTTATATAGAGTTATTGCTGCATTTGGGTCCCAGAAAAATAGATCTTATATAAAACTTTACACAATATAATAATTCATGTTTCACTAGTTGAATGTTTGGGTGATATTTAAGAAATCCAAGAAGTTGATTACATTGGTCATTATATTTCATACAGTTTATACTAACAAAAAAGAATCTATTATAAGTAATAATATATTTTTATCTCTTCCAAAATAATGTGTTTCCTTCATTTTTAAAAATCAAAGGCCTCATTTTGCTATAATTGTGCACTAACATTGTTTTAAATTTAGGAAAGAATACTGGATCAAGTTGTCTTTGTTCACATAAAATATCTATAATTACATTATAAAAATGCACCCTAGGAATATTATACATTCAGAGGAATAAAAATGTACCATTATGAATTACAAAAATAATGAAACTTTTATAGTTGATTCGGACGTATATATAATTCTTGTTCAAGTATCATACCTAAATTTGAAAGCAATAGTTTTTAATTACTCCATTTTTATTACTTGTGTCTGTCATTATTCACTGTATTTGTCGCACTTAACTAACACGAACTTCAAATTCGCGCCATTTGAAGGAACAATCTTCACCTGGATGCCACTAGCGCCTCTAATGGCGCATACACGAAAAACGTGAGCAATATTTTCGTTACCAAAGGCATCTTTGTAAATGTTAATTAAAATTTTATTACTTACCTTCTTTTCCCATCCCCTATAAAGTGACTTTCTTAATTATTTACACATATTAGAATTTTTCCAGAATATATTTGTGGTCCCTTAAACAAGGTAGTTACCAACCGTGTTAATAAAATGAAAGGTCCGAGCCCATCACATACATTTGTGAATATTTAAAGTTTGTTTTAGATGATCGCAAGACGTTGTCAGCGATACACACGTGTTTTAATCCGTAGGTGTCTATCTCACATTTAATGATAAGTTCAAAAATTTCAATAAAACTTCCTTTCGAGCATAAGCGAAATACCTGATTTATAGACTCTTCAGAAAGCTGCTGAAAAAGACATTTGGACCGTTTTATTAATTACATTTCATATTTTAGCTTATATATAGAGTTGACAGATTAGAAAAAACTGCCCGAATCTCTTTTTAAAAAATGGCGAACATATTTAGAAATATTTTAATGTAATATAATAATATTTAAAATGTAATTAGTCTTTCTTTATTATTATATTTAAAAGCATTTTTAAATGTTTATTCTGGCACCGGTTTAATTATCTGATCGGCAACCGACCTGTATGGTAAAAAAAACGGCCAGGCAGATTAAAAATCGGGTGGTTGGCAACTGTAGGTCAATATTTCACACCTAACCCAGTTAAATGCGGGCTCTGGGGAGCCATTAGACGAATCTCATGCAGACATGGCAACGCTGCGTCAAGGGAAACTCAGACGAGGAGCTTGCGAGACGGCTGTTGAAACTCCTTTTAGGAGATTGGAAATAAAATATGTAATATAATATTTTTCCTTTTCTTCCAGTAATTCGTGGTAACTTTCGTTCTTTGGGATTTGGAAGCATCATTTTTTGCGGAGTAGAAGACCGATCGCCGGAAACTCTTTCTCTTCGAAAATACAGCGAATCGAAATTCAGATTTAGAAATGTTAGTTTATTATGATGGATCACCCGCCTGCATGTAAATTATTATCCTTTTCATTCTCAACGAACTACACTCCTTACTTTCGATCGGAAATGAGATACCTTTTATATCAGTAGGATTGAGTCGCATTTCATTCAGTGAAGTTTGTAGGGGACGGGGTAGGATATTTCGTACGCGAGTTGAAGATGGAACGTGGTAAATCCTGTTGCTGGGCAGTTACCGGTTGGTGTTGGACTTTATACATGCGTTTCCCAAGCGTCCTTTTAGAAGAAAGACTGCGAAAATGCTCATTACGTTAGAAAATATTTTTCATGCAGGAAAATAACAATTTTCGTCAAGTAATCGGACATTTGTCGCAATTTCGCGAAATAAAAATATCTTGCGTTCAATGCAACTGATTTTTAAATACAATTCATACGAGTTCTGAATCATATTAGATCCATTTTTTCGAGTAATAATTATTCTTCTATTGAAAGCGTAGTTCTGCGGCTTACAATCGAGGTATTGGAAAGCAAACGGAATCAAAAAGGAACAAAAGTACATCTTTTCACTTTTAATCAATTCATCTATGTAGTGTGATGGCTTAAAATTAAGCTATTCGTCTTTAAACGTAAAAAATAGAGCCGCGTGACATGCAGCAGTGAGTGAGAAAGGAAGTGTCAGGCGAAGGGATGACGAAGAATCTATAAGTGCAAACAAAGTGGGTCGGGTCCGTCTTTAGGGGGAGCCCGGGAGAGACGTCGCCCAAGGCCACGCGCCAAGGTAGTCCTCGCTTCTACTAAGGTCAAGTGTGCGGAACATGACAAAAAATCGCTTTAGATGTCTATTTTGAGCAAGATTAAATTGGATGACCGTAGAAGTTCATTGTTGTTTTACTCTTCAACCAGAGAGCAAAAAGGTCTGAATCTGAGAATGCTTATCGTTCTTGGTCCCGCGTCTCAACAGGCACAGATTCCTTTCATTAACTGTTTCTATATTATTGGCATTCTATAAAGAGTTTGCGAGTATTTAACCAATGTATGATATACACTTTATATTTGTTATAATGGGACATTATTTTACATGAATATGTTTCGGTAAATATGTTTGTTTCCTTATTACCCCTTCCCACTTCCCTAACCTTTGCAGCTAGATCTGCTTTTATAATACCTGAGCCCTGTGGACGGTCCTCGGTGGGGTTGTAGAAAGAGAGGAGTGGTAGGAAGATGGGAGTGGTACGAAGGGAGGCGTGGTAGGGAGGATGGAGTGGAGGGAGTGAGGAGGTAATAAAGGGTTTCACGTCGTCCGTGCACTACGTGTTATTATGGGGTAATCGCTATCCCATGTTATTTCCTTATACTGCTAATTCTCGGCGTAGCCAATTCGTGCGAAATCCAGATTTTCGTGGTTTTTGGCATAATTACCCACTTAAACACCTAATAAAGGATTGGAAAATGACAAAATGTGTGAGAAAATAAACTAAACACTTTTTAAACTGAAAAATCGCCATTTTTGCATAGTTAAACAGCATTCGACTTTCAAAAATAACTTGAATCATTTCTCACCATTTCATCCACATACAATGCCCACCTATTCCTAATAGTACGTAAGTTAGCATGAGAGTGAAAATTTCGTGCATTGATGCAGAGTGTGAGAGCCTCATTCGGTTTCATTTAATTTTTAACAACAATGAATTGCTTTACATGTTCCGTTTAATGGTATGTGTGGCTTGTGGAACAGTTGCGAAAGCTACAGAAAAAAGTTGGTGTGATTTGAGCGAATAGACTGCTAGATTTGGCCGTTCAAATAGTAATGCGGCGGAAGAAACTCGGAAGTTTCGATGAAAACGCGGAAACTATTGTATAACCATGCAAAAATGGCGATTTTTCGGTTTAAAAAGTATTCAGATTATTTTCTTACTCATTTTGTTTATTTCCCATCCTTCGTTAGGTGTTTAAGTGAGTAATTATGCCAAAAACGACGAAAATCGGGATTTTCACGAATTGGCAACGCCGAGAATTAGCAGTATAGGGAAATAACAAGGGATAGCGATCCCCTCATAAGAACACTTAGTGCACGGACGACGTGAAACGCGATATAGTAGAAAAGGAGAGGAGGTAAGAAGGGGGGGGGAGTACGAATGGAGGGAGGGAAGGAGAGGTGCAGGCTAAAGGCGGAAGGAGAGCGGGATGAAATGTAGGAATGGGGTTCAATAGCGTGGGTAGGAAGGGTTGGTTGATGGGAAGAGGGAGAGAGGAACGAGTCACTATCGGAAGGAGGGAGAGGAAGAGAGTTAGGGTTGCGAACTGGGAGGCGGAACGGACGGAAAAGTGAGGGATGCTTATTAGGTGGTGTAAAGAACAACATCAATAAGTATGTCCTTCCAAACGATTAATCGGAAGAAGAAATTTAGTTAGCCGCAATATAGTAAAGAAAAATCCTCTTCATGCCGACTTCTGGCGTAGTTTCAGTTCTGACAACCAAGAGCTTAACGGGAGACCTGCCCTAAAGGGATCTAGCCAATCAAAATCAACGTTACCATATCATGCACAACAGCTGTCCGTTTTCCTTTCGTTCTTTTCTTGCGTGTTTCGGTCAAGTCAACCTCCTCTCCTACTATACATAGTATATCAGAGCTTAAGTTATACTTTGGTTAATTGGCCATAACATCCTCGAAAACGGAAATCTTCCGGAATTAAAATTTACACTTCTAGTTGAAAAGTAACCATAAAATACTATGAAAAGAATTCCTCTTAAGCCGTTAATTACAATACTAAGAGATTCACAATGAAGGAAAGGGCCTTTTTACGCCACGAAAATGGGCGACAGAAGTTTGAGAAATAGTTATCCCGTGACGTCCGCGGGTATTAAGTTCCTGAAAATCACCGCGAATTGTAACAGCAAAAGCTTAACCCTAGAATACTAATCATACGTCAAAATGACGTACACTCTTCTTTGAACAAGAATAACTCCTTTTCTGGGAATCCAATTAGCTTCTTCCTCTAACAGTGATTCTGTCTGTTGCTTACCGTGAACCAGGCCGGTCGTAAGTTCCACGCTCCTCTTCCGCCCGTAAATCTGCTTCGTCAATGAGTTACTACGTCAATCTTACGTAGGTTTAGTATTTTGTACGTCGATTTTACGTATGTTTAGTAAAATTTGATAATCTTTAGACGTCGATCTTACGCATATTTAGTAAAATGAGACTATTTGCATATGACGCTAACGTATGTTTAGGGAGTTGAGATAAATTTCGGCGTCAATTTTACACACGAGTAAAACAAAAACTAACATAAGGAAAGCGTCACCTCATTATTGAGGAATTTGAACTGGGTAAAACAGAAGGATCGTAGATTGAACTCAAGGTTGCGGCTTCTGGAGAAATATAGACCGGAATGTCTAAAAGACGAGGTTGTAGGAATAATTGAAGCACCAACGTATATAGGTAGGAACGACCGTGACGATAAGATACGAGAGATCGATTGTAGGACTGTGCGTTATCTAGGCTCGTTCTTTCCGAGGACAACACGAGATCACAATAGAAAATTTCAATTTCGATAGACAATCTTTAGGTAGGTTATGGTGCATTGCACCCCCTGCCACCCACCAATTATGTGAATTGCGGGGTAACATGTAGATGTAGATTAAAAAGTTCGAGACACGTTGCACCACGGCATTAAAATTTATCGTCTTCCATTTCCTGAAATTGTAAACACTATCTTCGGCTTCTTGGTCTCGTTAACCAGAAGAACGTCTTTGCCGATCCAGAATCATACGGTAATCGCGAAGGGATCACATATTTCACCGAAACTATTCGATAACTACGTATAATTGATATAATCCACACTTTAATCCATTAGTCAGCCGGCCTACTGACAACATAAATAGGATGCTTTGTATAGGAGAGAGAGTGTGAAGATTCGACGAAATCGATTTGTTCGAATGGCAATAATATTATTATCTTCAGCACTGACAAATGTATTGAATTTGAATGCCCAGCCGATTCGCCTCTGTCCTACGCCCAGTAAGTATCTTATTGTCAGAGGTAGTGCAATAAATAGCCGGGGAAGGGAGTCGGGAAACCCGGTGTCGGCATTTGCCTGCTCTTACGAAGAACACCAGGGGGGGGGGGCAACAGCTTAACTTCCCTTCCGAAGGACGGAACAGCTGAATTTGCACGGTCTCCTCAAACCACAAGAACAGGGGGCCGGGCGACCTTGGACAAATGTATTGAGGGTGGAGGGGGTATTTATACTAGTGCTGGCAGTTGGAAAAGTGGGAGGGTGGAGGTAAGTGAAAAGTGTGTATTGGGGATGGGGTCAGAGTCATGATTCAAGTTGTTGTAGTGTTGACGGTTAGACTAGTGGGAAGGGGAGGTAAGTGAAAGGTGTGTATGTAGTAGGTTAACTGAAATAAAGGAGAGTGGGGAATGGGGCCTAAGTCGTGATTCATGTTGTTATTCTGCTGTAAATGCTTTCGTAGGTATCTGGTTTGTTTGAAATGAAGACTATTTTGAGCAGTTTTAAATTTGTCGGCGTGATATGGTGGTTGTTGGAAAAGCTCTCATGCTCTTTGTCTTTACTGGTCGCTTAAGAGGGGGAAAATCTTCTATTAGTCGTGGTCGTTGGTCGGGGTGAGGGGGTGGTCTTTGAATAGGGTTAAAAAATACATTGATTTTACGGAAATTGAGATCGGTCCCACGAAAATTTGGTCGTTAAGGGGGGTGGTCGCTTAATAGTAGTGGTCATAGTAGTGTAGTTACGATTCCACACGATTCAACTATTTCTCATATTCATTCATATCGTCGCGCTTTCTGGGTATCTCTTGAACCGTGTTCTTCTCTTTAAATAATGTTCGTATAAACGTAATACGTGTCTCCTATTGACGTTTACGGCGAAAATTCCCTCACACTCGAGTGATAAGTTCATTTCACATCTTCGGCCGTTCCTCATCCTTGCCTCGGCCTGCGCCCACTCCCAATGTTTGTCTTTCTCCCTCTCCCTTTTGTGATAACGATAGTGTTACTGTCCCGATTGTGCATCCTTGACGACCAAAGTATATTTATTTTTCATTTATCTGAGCCCAATTCCCATTGATTTCCAGCGCGTGTAAAAATTCTGTGAACCATCCGGTAGTATTTTTCTCGTGAGAAAATAGGGCACATCACGTAGTATAAATTAGCATATTTGATCGAAGGATGATTAAAACATACGCGTATTTCAGTTAAAATACAAGCGTCCCCAGGAATTGGTCCTAATACGGGGGTGCTTCTGATATTGGAAACTAAGCTTTTTGTGGCATGGAAGTTGTTTATATAGTTTATTAGGTACAAATCAAAACCTCGCTAATTCAGTTTTGAATAGTCCAGTTAATAACTTTGTTTTAAATTCGTATGATGTATATACGACGAAGGTATGTTTTGGTCAGATTAAAGAATGAAAACGATTATTTAGCATTTAGTAGGTAAACCTATAACATCTCGTCTTTATCTAACACCTTATCTTGGAGGCATAGGCATACCCAGGATTTTTGTTTGGGGGGGGGGGGGGGGCACAATGGTAAACACTCATTTCTATGTTTACATTTTTATATGTAAACATGCACACACATGCATGTATTCACAAACAAACATATACATAGGCAGTGGTATATTTAGAATGAAACTCATTGATTTAGTGTATGAAAATACATATTTTTAACAACATTTATTATCCTGTGGATAAAATATATTTAATTTTAAAATTACAACATTTATACCATTACAGCCAAAAGAAAATACGTTGATTTACAAATAAAAAAATAAGTTGTCATAAAAAATACAAGGTCCCCAGCTAGCGCCTATGCATAAATCAGCCTCTGCATATAGGCATTCATAAAAACATATAAAATGAAAAACAATGTTGGTTACAAATTTATCTGTTATTTAGAACAAACATTCTCAGTTTCTCATAGAAATATGTATATTAACATTGAATTTGAATATAAATCTTTCGGTTTTTCATATCATGAAATTAATATTTATAGTTTTTGTTTACTAAAACATAAAATAAAAATTAATTGGGTAACACAATTACAATTTTATATCTAATCTTCGGTCTTTTTTTGTAATTCATCTAATATGTCTTTGGGGAGCAATTCCATTTCCCTATAAATGTTGAGGAGCGCTAAACCATTCAGTCTTTCCTGTCCCATGGAATTACGCAAGTACGTTTTCATTCTTCTTAACGTTGAAAATGTTCTCTCTGCTGTGCTAGTTGATACCGGCAGAGTTGCAAATATTTTTAATAAATAATGAATGTTTGGATATATATTTTGATTGCATTGCATTAATGCTTCTAATGCATTTGTAGGGGGTATCCTGTTTTCGTACCGTTTTTGCCAAAGCTTTAGTTCACTCTCTAAGATTGAATCGCATACTTCCACGGAATAAAATTTTGCCAAAGTTGATAGGCTATCTACGTCTGATGTAGAACTGCATCCTTTTGGAAGGAGGCACATGAAGGATTTTAAAATACTTTTATGAGCCAAGAATCTCGTCTCTAATTGTGTCACAAGACAATTCAAAAATGGAATAAACATAGATCGCCTGTAATAAACTTCCGCTGATTCAGTAGAAATATTATTTCTATTTTTTTGATATTTCGATATCCTCGGTATTGTAATTTCAACCCCAAAATCTCCTACTTTTTCTGTTGCCTCTGAAAATATTTGCAAAGTTTGTATGAGCGTTTTCTCGGATACATTTTAGAGCAGATGTTAGATCTTCAACGAGATGTATTACGGAAATTAAGTCAATGTTTTCACTTTGTAATACTCTACTTAATGGCAGCGTATAACTGTACAGTTTTTGTATACTATACAAAGACACCAAAAATTTTCCTTGGAATATTGCATTCTGAAGAATCTGTGCTGTAGATGAAGTGTCTTTGTCATTCCAGTCACTTATTTCTTCGAGCGCTAAGTAAATTGCATCTAAAAGTTCCACCATTACCATGACAGAATCATGACGCTCTATCCATCTAGTTGGGCACATCTGCTTCAATCGTAGATGCCTACAGTTGGGAATAAACTCGCTATTTTTTTAATAATATATTTAATCGCTTTGGAGTGTTAAAAAAAGTGTATGATTTTTCAATAATTCCTAGGCAATTCCTTATATCTTGATTATTTGCACTGTTTCCAATGGCTAAATTTAAACAATGCGAGGTGCAATGTACATATAATGCTTGTGGGAGCTGTTGTTGTATATGTGCCTGAACACCTTCAAATTTGCCACTCATGGAAGCAGCACCATCATACCCCTGACCTCGAAGGTAGGAAATATCAATACCAAATTTTAGTAAACTATCTAAAATGGTAGAAACCAAACCTTTTCCACTAGTGTCGATAACTGGAACAAACTGTAAAAATTTCTCGCAAACTCTAATTTCCTTATCTACGTATCTTACGCATAATGTCAATTGCTCAGTTGTTGAAATGTCTGTTGTTTCATCTGCTAAAATAGCAAAACATTTTGCATCATTTACTTCTTTAACAAGTCTTTTCAGAATCAAATCATTACAAATTTCTATAATGTGGTTCTGGATGTTGGCGCTTAAATAGGTACTGTTTCGCCCGCATTGTTTAAAGTGATTTTTTAAATCGGTGTCACCAGCTTCTAGCCTTGCTCTAAGGATTGCACGGAAATTACCTTCATTTTTCTCAGGCTTTTTATCAATGTTAAACTCTCCAGAATCCACATGACCTCGTAGGGCAATACCTTGCTGTCCACATAACATTATAGTCATGATTATGGGTTCCAAGCGTTTCCGATTCTCAATAACTTGTTTCATTCTCATCGTATCGAGCTGTTTGTCGATAGGTATTCTTTTGCTTGTCATTATATCACATAGGTTTTCATAAGAACATAATGAATTTGAATGATATAACGCTTTTTCATGAGCTTCAAATGTTTCAACTGCATGTTTCCAATTATTGTACCCACTTGATGCGAGTTGACCAAAAGGTTGAGATTTACTTTTACCAATTTCTCTTGGCGCGAATAAGCAGCAATATTTACAAAAACATATATCTAGTCTCGAATAAGCAAGCCACTCATATCTGTGCAACAATTGCAATTGAAATTTTCTTTTCTTTCAATTTTTTTCAGTCATATATGGAAATGGAAAAAGATCATCTGGTTTCCACAAATTCTGTATAAAATCCACTTTATCTTCATTTATAAGTAAGCTCTTGTAAGCCGCGATATCTGATTTAATTAATGTTCCAGTAGTGATATTCGATGCAGTCTGCAAGTTTTCACTCGTCTCGGGTGATTTTGGTAGGACTATCCTGTTTTCCTATTTTGGTTTTTTCGTCAAATACTTGAATATCGTTCCTATTCCCGATTTTCTTTTATCATCCATTACCCCTGTAAATATTTTTTGAATAAATTATTTCTTATAATTGTAATACTTAGCATGAGAAAAATTAATGCTATTGACTTAAAACTTTTAATTTTACAATTTTAAGTGAACTTTTACCACGTAAATGTAGTGGCCAAATGAGACTAACACTTTTTTCAATGAATTAGAACGGCTATTCCGTGGAAACGTGATACCTGGACACAGCTTACTGAAAATATGCACAAATTTTAACCTTTTAAATATATAATAGTTATATTTTCAAATAAAAATTTACAGTATTTATTTTTCAACAGTAATATGGAATAACATATTCGCGGGCAGAATAATAAATAATTGAAATTCATATTATCATAAAAAATAATTTGGCGTGTAATATATGTAATAAAAATAATCAATATAGAAAGATTTTTCCAGTCTTTGAATCCAAAATTTGAAATTTTGTTTTTAAAATCAGAAAACAACTTGCAAAAGAAGCAGAAAACGCAGTCAAGTTTTTAAGAACAAACTAGCCAACGACGATCGATGAATTCACCATTTAAAAGTTTCCAGGTGTACAATTATACAGAAAAACGCCTATTACTCTCATTCACAGGAAAGTCAAAGTTACTATCCCTGTTTGGACCTTTATCAATTACAAAGACTAGCTGATTATCAATCAGAGGTATTGGCCACAGACCAATATCATTACAGTTAATTTTACATGATTCTGACTTTTCAAACCGAGTTTCTGTTAAGGATATAGATGAAGCTGATGTGAGTACTGGTAATTCTACTAACGGTGTTGTTTCAATGTATTCTTCTAATAAATGAAATTACGATAACATTTTATTAAAGTTTTTATAAGTTTAATTCAAATTACTTTATCAAAATCATCCAGTTACATTACGGAAGGGCTTTCAGTCTCCTAAAGGACATTATTATTAACAACGAAAATTAAACAAAATTCCGCATCATAAAACAATTAGCTTTACTTACCAAATACTGCTAATTGGGTACTGTAAGAAGTGGCCGTTTTGGGAAAGTATCCGGGAAAAAGAATTTGTCGGCAACCAAAAACTTCCGAAGCTGTTCCCTTCGTCTGTAGAGAAACACTCGTGATCAACGTAAAACGTTGAGATCAAACCATGAAAATTAATTATTTCAGAAGAATATCTTAATCACCTTTGCGTATTTTCAAACGAATTATCCAGTGTTCAGTCTAAACGAAACATACGAACTTGAACTATTGATGTTGTTTCAAAGAGAAACCAAATGAGACTAATCTTCTCAAATAGTTTCCATCTTTCAAAAAGGACTAGGAAACATTCCTACATCTGGAAACTATTAAAGGGGTCGTTTCCTTTGGCCCATTCGTGCGGAGAAAAGAGAAAGACCCAAGTAAGGAACCCGAGACCCTCTCCCTCCTCCTACGGTCAACGTTCGGTCGGAATATGGG
Source organism: Tanypteryx hageni (assembly GCA_028673005.1). Classification (NCBI taxonomy): domain Eukaryota; kingdom Metazoa; phylum Arthropoda; class Insecta; order Odonata; family Petaluridae; genus Tanypteryx; species Tanypteryx hageni. Next base: position 62,025,277 of record CM054120.1, on the reverse strand, counting down.
AAGAGATAGTAAGATAAGCTTGAAGGAATGTGTGAGAAAAGAAACGCTTTTGGAATTTTGTGAAGAGCAAGTGTGGCAGAATTAATGATAATTCCATTTACTCGATTACTGTTATTTTTGCAAGTCCTTATCTAGCACAGGTATGTAAGTACTAGCAGCGGCCTCTGTAACTGGCGGATCTCTTGAAATTGGCGGCCCTAGCTGGCCTATGCAAAGTCCAGCCCTGCCAGTAACTAATAAGAAATAGTAGTATTGGAAAAACAATGCTATTACATATTTTGAATTAAATGTCAATGTGAACATTGGGAACCTTCAGATTTTGTGGGATATAAGTTATTTTAACAGCAATATTCGTCACAAAAATTCTTAAAACATCGTGAAAATGTTCGTCAGCAAATTAGATTTTGCGAATGTCTTTCTTAAGAACTTTTTACGAAAATGTAATCGCATCCAAATATCGTAATCATTTGTGAGACAAATCGGCTAATTTTTGGAAAGTATTGCGGCATATCGAATCGAATAAAATTCCACTAAATCATTTGCTTCATGTGAATTTTTACTTTCTCTATATACGTAGATAGAGAAAGTATTGTTGCCTTTTTCATTTCTCTCAATATATCTAACTTTCAAATTCAGTGTTTAAGCCACCAATACAGTTTATAAGCAACCTATACCGTTTTTAAGCCAGATGTCTCCTTTTGTGAATCGAAGTAGAGTTAATACCATAATGGCATATTGCCATAATTTACAAGATATTCTTCGTTCGTGCTCACATAGTGTAAACGCACCTTTAAAAGCTGATCTATTGATCGATTCGACGTGTATTAAAAAATCTATGGCAGGAAAACAAACTTCCATTATTTATGCGTACGTTGTTTCATGTCTCGAACACCTACGATGATTCTGTGATTTTAATATGCGAATAATTAATGTTCTACATTCAAATTTATTCCTTCTCGCATATAACGCAACGAATGTTGTTTAAATTGGTTGCCTAAATCCTCTTTCAAAACATGAATTGCCCAAATTTATTTTGGGGGGGGGGGGGGGGCACGGGCCCGGTGCCCCCCCCCCTCGGTACGCCACTGCTTGGAGGTTATTCAAAACTTTGCGGTTTAGCTTTTGGCCAAGATAAGAACGAACAATTTATCCGGAAAGTCGGTTCAAGTCTTTATCGAATCGGAAAACCTCGATGATTGGCATTCACATAAATTGACGAGATAATAATCTAAAATTTTCATATTAATTAATGCTCAAGGAAACCGAAAATTGTATCCGTTTTTTACTAGTTTATACACGAGTATGCTTAAGCATAAATATTCTGTTTTTGCATGCATACACTCAATCTGAAAAATCAGAACCTAGATGGTACAACCAGGTAGTTAGGAGCGCTCTCCGACGGCTAAGAAATCTCCACTCTCGCGTAAATAACACATCCTCAACAGCTACGGCCGAACAAATTGCAACGTTAAGGCAGAAATACAAGGAGGCGCGCTCCATAACCAGACTGGCAATGCGTAATGCTTTTAACAATTACAAAAAGAAGGTTTTACAGGATAACTTGAAAGAGAACCCGAAAGCATTTTGGTCATATGTCAGAGAAGTCCAAGGTAGAGGCCCCATTATTGCGTCACAGTGATCGGAAACGGGAAATGTAGTTCACGATAGTGCTGAGAGAGCAAACCTATTAAATAAACACTTTCAGAAAGCTTTTACTCCTAATGACGATGAATGTGAAACGCCTATTCCTATGCATCAGGGCGACTCAATGGAAGATTTGATATTTTCGGAAAATGGTGTCGCGCTCCAACTTTATTCAGTTAAACCAAATAAATCTCCTGGGCCGGAGGAAATGCCCGCGCGAGTATTGAAAGAGTTAGCTTATGAAAGCGCGACGTATTTGAAAATTATATTCGAGAAATCCATTACGAAAGGTGTCGTTCCTAAAGATTGGAAGGTGGCACACGTTACGCCCATCCATAAGGGCGGCGACAAAGAGAACCCCGAAAATTATAGGCCAATTTCCCGAACTTCATTATCGTGCAAGATATTTGAGCACATAATCTTTAGTTCTGTAATGCGCTATTTAGATAGTCACTCATTGCTTAGCGGATGCCAGCATGGATTCCGGAGAGGTAGATCATGCCAAACGCAGGTGGATGATTTGTTGCGATGCGGAGAGAAAAATACCCAAGTCGATACCATATTCATTGACTTCAGAAAGGCGTTCAATAAAGTATCTCATAAGAAATTCATTGCAAAGTTAGGACAATATGGTATCGATCCGAAAGTTGTCAGTTGGATGAGAGATTTCCTCTCGAATAGAGAACAGATAGTTGTCATCGATGGGAAATACTCGTCCCCCGTTAAAGTTGCGTCGGGTGTTCCTCAGGGAAGTGTATTGGGCCCTCTACTTTTCTTAATCTATGTGAATGATATCTGCTCGGTAGTTCGTAGTAAAATTAGACTTTTTGCTGATGATACCGTTCTATATAAAGAAATAAAAAACCAGGAGGACCATCAGTAAGACTTAAGAGCCATTTCAGCGTGGTGCAAAGAATGGCAAATTGAAATTAATTACACTAAATGTGCCGCAGTTACGTTCTGGAAAAGTAAAAACATAAAAGTAGGTTTCGAGTATAAAATAGATAGAATAAATATTCAAGTGCCTAGTATGTAAAATATTTAGTAGTAACCATTTGTCGAGATCTTTCGTGGGGCATGCACATTCGTCGAGTTATAGGCGCGGCCAACAAGAAACTGGCTTTCATAGGTAGAATAGTACGGAACACTACAGAAAAAGTACGGGAAACATGTTACTTATCACTGCTTACACCACAAGTGGAATACGCCTCATGCATATGGGATGCGTAGGAGAAGGGACATATAATTCAATTAGAAAGAGTTCAGGGCAGAGCAGTCAGATTCGTAAAACAAAAGTACGAACATAAGAAAAACGTCACCTCATTATTGAGGAATTTGAAATGGGTAAAACAGAAGGATCGTAGATTGAACTCAAGGTTGCGGCTTCTGGAGAAATATAGACCGGAATGTCTAAAAGACGATGTTGCAGGAATAATTGAAGCACCAACGTATATAGGTAGGAACGACCGTGACGATAAGATACGAGAGATTGATTGTAGGACGGTGCGTTATCTAGGCTCGTTTTTCCGAAGACAATACGAGATCACAATAGAAAATTTCAATTTGCGATAGACAATCTTTAGGTAGGTTATGGTTATGGCACCCCCTGCCACCCACCAATTAGGTGATTTGCTGGGTATCATGTAGATGTAGATTCCTTATTTTTGCATATACCAAATGAGGTATGCTTGATATTCTATAAAATAACGTGATGCTCGCCAAGTGTTAAAGATTTGATACCCTTGATGCAGGGGCGTAACTCCAATGCTGCTAGAGGGGGAGGTGGGGTGGGGGGGTCGAAGGATCTGAGGGTCCAAGACGCTCGCCTCATCATTGTCTACGTATCATTACTGAAATTCTTACTTTTTCCACACACTTGAAACAGAGTCTAGCATGCTGCTGTATCCATCAGACCCATATGGAACACAAAAGGGACTTTTGCCATGTATTCATTAGGCATGACGATAATATATGGAAGAAGACGTAGCTGAGCACTTTAGATGTGAATATGTGCCTATTCCCGAATCTACTCGTAGTTTGAGTGGAACGCTTCAAGTGTGAACACGTTAATCCGAGAAGCTTACAAAAAACCTGGGATATTTTTCGGTGTCTTTGAAGAAATTAACAAAGTAATTGCGTGCAAAACTAAGTCTGCATCAAAATTAAATCGGATACATCGGCATTTGATTTCAGAATACATTACTTTGTGAAAGCATATTCATTAATAGCTCAATTTATAAAGAGATATAGTGTTTAATGGAGAAGTGTAAAAACTCCCCATGGTAGGTATTGTACAGAAACAATCAGCGATGAAGTAAGAACTAGTATCTGACATACGAAGTATCCATAACATTCGCAAATAAAGCCAATTGCTCGAGCCTGACTTCATTCTTGATAAAGCCAATTGCTGGTTGTCCGTCATTTTAGCGATTTTTTAAAATTCTAGCTTGTCTATCGAATCTTTTTTCGACATTTCTATTTTTCGTGAGCCAATACAAAAAAGCTCGCAGAAAGATACTTTTGCTCAGTGCTTAATTTATAGATATAAAAAAAGGGGAACGCACAAAAGTATATGTGGTTGATACACATGTTTCGAAAAAATCATATTTTGTAGCGTTGACATTTTATTGAACTTTAAAATTTTACGCAGGAATTAACACACTTCTGAAATATTATGTAATCGTACAAAAAAGCTGTTAAAAATTCTACCTTCTTATGCATCATTGAACATTTAAACAAAAATTCGGGCATTTCCTTCTTAAAAATTGCAACGGAACTCCCTTATGGATTGTCTCGTCACAATTTTAATACCCACTTTTGCTCCTCTTATTTGCATTCGTTTCTTATGGACGCTATCTCATACGCTGACAATCTCCACGAGTCTGGAATTATCATTAGTAATGAATAAAATCACTCTCTGGGCATTTCTTATCAAGGTTTCGATGACGGAAATCAGTCTAAGTACTAGTAACGGGTTTTTAGCTAGGAAACCCTCCCGTAAACGACCAATTCATTTGAAACTTATCCCTAATTGTGAGCTGCGATCGTCAAATCAGTCTCACTCCATTTGGCTTTATTTCTCTCAAGCAACAGGATTTTCCTTTCCATAATGATAAAGTATGCCTAAACCCTCCACAGTTACTCTCAACAGTAGCTGGCAAGGGCGGATCCAGAAACTTCCCAAGAGAGGGGGGGGGGGCGATCGCCCTAATTACCCCCTCCCCCTCTGTTGACAATCATTCATTTTGAAAATCAGAATCTTTCTTTATCTTGTCATACAGACTTAATTTTCGGTGTGGAAACAAGGAATGTTGCGCAGAATGAATTTAAAAATGCACCCAGTGGAGGGCAATGGTGTCGTCCAAGGAGAGGGCGTTCGCCCCTCCCTCAGGCCCGGCCCAAGATATTTTGGCGCCCCAAGCGTGGAGCCTTTCGGGCGCCCTCGTCGGTAAAAAATTTTGCGATCTTGTTTGATAGAGATTGTTACCATCCAAATAGGTGATGAGATAGTCTTGTTTAATTATCACAAAATAATAAAGTTTTCCAGTAATGAAATAGGCTACCAGTCCACGCACGTCCCCAAAAAATATTATAAAAGGAAAACATACATTTTTTAACCCCCAAAATTCATGATCTTTCATTCTTCAATATTAATTCTATTATTTCTTTATTGTTACACGTAGATTAATTTTTAAATATTTATAAATAAAGATTAAAATACTTTCACTTAATAAATTAATTATGATTGTTAATGATCTCTTCGGTCTGAAATCTGTTTTTTGGGGTTAAAAAAATTTGTTTTTCTTTTATACTGTTTTTTTGGGACGTGCGTGGTCCGGATTCAATGAAATATGTTTACAGAGAATTTATTATTAAATTTTCATACATTTTTACAGGAAATTTTTCATGCTTTTACTAAAAAAATTTAAAATTTGATTGTTTTGAATTTGTATCTATTTAATAATAAAAAGTTTTGATATAAAAATTTTTAATACACAGAATAATAAGATTAAAATGTTACTAATAAATATAACACAAATTAAATATATTTACGTCGTATTGAATGTAAAAGTCGCAAATATTTATAAGAATTTCTGTTTTCTGGCTTTTACAGATGCAAAGTCTTGAAGTAGGTCTTCAAATTTGATTTTTTTAGAACATCGTGCTCTATAGAAATAGTTGCCAGACCTGTCAGTCGCTCTTGAGACATAGTTGATCTCAAGTATTTTTAATAATTTTTAATTTAGAGAAACTTCTTTCACACGACGCTACCGTTATTGGGAGAGTTAGCATAATTCTCAATGCAACTGCCAAATTAGGAGCAAAATCATTTGGTAAAACAAATTGCAACACATCTAACGGTGTCAAATCCGTTTTTATTAAAGGGGACAGTGCTGTTATTTCCTCTAACATTTCCGAGCCATCCAAATCGGTCTCATTGATATCATTTGAGTTTGTTAGTGCTGCTTGTAGATCCAAACATTTTTTAAAAAGTTCATCTTTGGAAATGTTTTTAATATTATTTACATCATATATAAAACGGAATAAATTACCGTGGTTATGTAATTGCATAACACTTTCTTCTACGGACATGATTACTACGTCATAGACATAGAAACAAAAATCTACTTTGAATTGCGTCTTTAAATCAATTAGGGATTCATCTGGAGCAGAGTTAAAAGTTTTTCGTCGGGGACGAATACGAGTCTTTATGAGAAAAAATGGTTGGACTTCCAAATCAACGGCAATTATTATTGCCTCTTCCAAAACTTCATCAAATGCAATGTCCGACCGACATTTCTTTAGGGTTTCTATGGTTGATTTTAATGTATCAACAACTTTCGAAATGCATATTTTTTCTTCCTGTGAATACTTGCTGGCTATGTTAATCGTCTTTAAAATATTATACCAGACAACAATACAGCAAATAAAACGGAAATCTTTCATTTGATTAGCCAATGTTTCTGCTTCATGTCGAGCAATTGGATCAAAGGATGAATCTTCACTCATTTCATAAAGAGAATCGTAAATATCACCAGAATGAAACCTGAAAGGTTTGATCGCCTCTATTCTACTTTCCCATCTAGTTTCACTAAATGATTTTAAAGTTAACTTAGCAACATTTTTAATTAAAACAGACCAGCGTATTGTAGATCCACTCATAAAAACATAGATAGCTTGTATCTGCTCTTGGCCTTGTTGGTCCTATTAAAACTGCCTCTAATCTAAATGAATCTGTGATAACAGAGGGCCAGGTTGCAGGATCCGAAATATTGTCAACAATTCCATCTCTAAATTCATATCCACGATCAGAATTGATCGCACTATCCGCCACTTCCGTAGACCTATGCGAAGATGGCTCATTTTTATTGTCTTCGAGAACCACATTTTCTTGTATTGCGGATTCTCTCAAAGCCGGATCTTCTTTTAAGAATTTTAGTATAGACACCGATTGCTTTTTAATTTCTAATTGAATCTCAGCTTTTCTCTTGCGAAATTCGGCTCCAGATAATTTTTTATGACCAAGCATCGTGTTTTAACTGTAAGGTAGAAATAGTATCTTAATTGTTTATAATATTTATATCAAAATATAATATAAAGCTGAATATTATTGTAATATTATTTGTTATTTTTACAGCAGTAATATTTAAAATGAAATTGTAAATGGGAATCATCGTGATCCTAAAGATCGAATTTTGTGAATAACTCGATTAGAAATAAACTTAGAAGTCTGAAATTCCTCAGAGTATAATTGTTAATGAATATCTGCGTAATGATCTAAAATAATTTCGTGAACGATCACGGGTTCAAATACAGAGGACGAGGATGAGATAAAACGTAAAAATCACAGTTTTATTTTAATGGGTTTCATTTTTGTTTCCTTTAAAACATCTGAAAATCAAGATATTGTTACTAATATTTGCTTGAACCCACCTAAATTAATAGATTCTTATTCTTGTCGTATTTTACTATCTCAGTCGAAATCGCTTTTATTGAATTTATGTTCAAGTTTCCCTAACTTTTACAAAATTTCTATGGTTACGTATATTGTTGACTTCGGTAATTTCAGTGCTTGGAAAATAAACTTTCTCGGATTTGAATGAAGTTATGGATTAAATAAAAATAAATCGGATGTTACTTATGTCTTTTAATCTATATAAGACTAGCATTGTATTTTTGGTTGTCTGACATATTTCAATGCTCAATCTCGGATATTTTAATCTCCGGTAATTTTTATTCCTCCAAGTTTATTTTTAACGAGTTGTGCAATTAATTCATTAAAAACCAAACAAATCCCTTATGAATTATTCAATTGAATTCATAAAATTATAATATTACAAATTTTAATGGTCGCAGAACAGAAATCAAATAATTTATGACGTTGTTTATAAGAAAAGGCTAAGTTAGAGATCTTAACTATATAATTTTGTTAATTTCTTATTGAGGCAAAATATGAATTCATTAATATATTAAACATCCCATTAAAACAATCTTAATATAGCAAGTACCTGTTAAGAATAAATTACAGCGAGCAATGGAGGGCAAGTGAAGAGCGTCAGTGAACAGGGAACGTGCCTCCTATTAAGATAATTAATATGGATTGAAAGAATTCAATAATTTTTAGCAAAAATAAATGAAAATGTTTCTCTTACGTCTCTCGAGAAATGTTCAAGATTGTATAAAACACTGTCTTACCTCCATAAATTATAATCCTTTCAGTCAAAGGTGTTACGTTGATCTCTTCGTAGGAAACGTAGAATTTGCCACTTCCCTTCCTTCTTGAAACACTAAATATACTCCTGCAACTTATAACACAACTTATAACAGAGACAGGCCAACGGAGAGTATTCACCGCGCTCTTCTCCTTACTTAGTAAGAATGGTGAGAATACAGCGCGCTTCATAGTAGATTGTGTTTTCCCAGGAGTTTTAATTTTTCAAGAAAAAGAATGAGATAGAATGATAAGACACGGAACGACATGAAGACCTATGGGTCGCCTGAATGAAAGTGTACCGCCCCCAATATTTCCTACCGATTCTCTTTGATTTGCGCTCCAGGGATTTCCCCGGGACCCTCGGGAGAAATGCATTCTTTGAGCATAGAGGCACAGGTCTCACTTCCGATTTTATGACCCCCAGAATTTCCCCAGAAATTTCCTCTGGCCGGCCTCAAAGTTCCTACCGGGAAGGCGCATGCCTATTAAGGCTATTAAGAAAGGCCGCCAAAGAAAAGGAAAATCGCAGCCTCGCTCTCCTGCACAGCTGCACTTTGAAAACTGACCGTGTGAAATATTTGCAAGGATCCCCAAGACGAGGGAATTTTTCGAGCCTGGTTCAATTATTCGGTTTTTCCAATTTCCTTTTCGCCTTTCTTAGACCGATTTGTTCAAACGATATATCCGAACGTCTTCTCCCCGTTACCAGCTGAATATCTTTCCTGATTTTTGTCAGCTGTAAACGCAACAGAATTAAAATATTTTCTAAATTCTTGTGAATCAAAATCTGCGCCCCCAAAATTTTGCCGCCCCAAGCGATGCTTGGTTCGCTTGTATTGCCAGGCCGGCCCTGCCCTCCCTTGGATCCGCCAGTGGCGGCTGGGGCAGACTTACATTAGTCGCATATACGCTGTTTCTCTCATCTGTTATTACCCCATTCCTAGGGTTACCAGACGTCCGGTTTTTCCCGGACATGTCCTCTTTTTTATGGTGTCCGGGGACGTCCGGGCGGGATTTTAACACCCGTCCGGAATTTGATTATTTCCTTCTGTTGTACGTTTTTTAATGTTATTTACGTTAATTTTTGGGAAATATTTTAAGATTTAGTAGTAACATTAAAGAAATCGTGTACTCAATTTGGGTCGGTATTGCAGTTGGTGATTTTAACGTTTTATCCCTAATTACACCGTGATATGTTAAATATGATTTTTGACGCTTTACGCGATCATTTTGCTTTAAATGTGTAAATAAGTCGTTTCGAAAACCGCGGTAGTAATTTAACGTGTCATATTATTATTCTTTAATAATCAGTTTAACTTTTATTTCAAAGTTAATTGATCAACTTAGATTTAGAGTTTATATTTCTGTATATATTATTCAAGATATGTATAAAAAGTTGTACATTCCTATATATTATTTACGTACCTATTTAGTCTGCATCGTCAGAATTATTGTTTCAGATAACAAGTCATAATAACGCATGGAATTTTAAGTATTAATGCATTTTATGATATTTTTATGCGTAAATTTTTAAGCAATAAAAATATTTACGTTCGACAATTTACTTTAATAATATTTACTGATATAACAACACAGTTCAATTTTTTGTGCTTAAAAAGTTGGATTTAAAAAGTTCGGATTTTTTCCGGATTTTTGTGTTTTGCTGTCCGGGAAGTAAGATTAATAATATAGTAACCTAACCCATTCCTGGGGAGCCTAATATTTCAATAGCTTTTGAAGTACTGCGTGTAATGTTTACATTTCCCAGCCTGGGTGATCTGCTGGGGGATTATTCAGTCTTGGGGCGAAATAAATGGACAAAAAAAGAATCTTCTGCTCGGCAGATCTTGCATTGTTGAGTCAGTTTGAGTTCGACCATGGGCCCATGAAATTGTGATATTTAGGAGACGGTTGCAGACAGTGGCGGAATAAATAAGCCACGGGTCCTGGGGCAAGAAAAATTGGCGAGCCCGGGAGAGGGGGATCCGGACCCCCCTCCCCCGGTGTACAGACATTTGTGGAATCTTGCTGTAACCACACTACAAACTTGCTACGTTGCGTCTTACTACGCTGCCACTTGCTGCGTTGAGCTGTGAAAAATAAAAACTTTATAAAAGTTTATATTATTTGAATAGGAATTATAAAAGTTTATATTATTTGAATAGGAATTTTATTTAATCAATTGCTGGAAATTGGTTTTCGGCCTCAGACCCCCCCCCGAAGTAAATTTCTGGGTACGTGCATTACTAAGGTGACCAACCGTACCGATTTATTCAGTACCGTACAGATTTGGACGACATTGCACTGGTAACCTGAGAGCAGAAGTGAAAGTGAATATCACCCGGCCCCCTGTTTGCGTGGTTTGAGAAGACCGCGCAAATTCAGCTGTTCCGTCCTTCGGAAGGGACGTTAAGCCGTTGGCCCCCCTGGTGTTCTTCGTAAGAGCAGGCAAATGCCGGCACCGGGTTTCCCTCCTCCCTTCTGTGTGTGAGTCCGGTGTGGAAGGCAACGGGAAACCACCACACCGTGTATGTATATTCCCTAGTCAAAACCAATTAATTAATTAATTGGTAGGACCTGTCGCAAGACAGAACACGAATGAATGATGAATGTTAGTTTGACATGCCATCTCTTAATTTTATGGTAACGGTAGAAATCAGAAACGGTAGAACACAATCTCATGGATTATTTATTCGAAGAATTTTTTTATCGACGTAATTGTTACCGTTTAACCGCACGTTCGGTGCCGATCGAGTTGTGATTAAGGTGCTATCTCTAGCTCGTGACTAGAAACCGACGACCTCCGGAGAGATGTTCGTTTTTAGATCTCCTTTATCTGGGTCGTTTTGTTGAGAAACGAGAAAATGAGAGAAAATATGATATTTAATTGCTGCTTGACGGATGCCATTCAACGAGATACGAGTGTAAGTTTATTTATGTGCTTATATAAAGTGGAAGCTCTAATTGACGGATGCAGTTCAAAATCAAAACTGGGCGACACATTTTAACAAGGATCATTCGTATTTAATTTAATTAAAACCCGTCCAGCAGTTCAAGAGATGAAAGTTACGACGGACAGACGGACGGACAGACGGACGAGACGTGCCCATAAGGCGTTCCACGACTACCGCTTCGCTGTTAAAGAACGCATAAAACACAAACTTAACAGATTCACTGCTTTGATTTTTGTGTGTGGTTACCAAATTTATCACTAGAAAGTGTTTATACTTAATAACTGAGTTTCCTAAAATTGGTATAGACCGCAGGAAACATTTTGATTTGAAGTTTGCACTTAATTTAATTTACTCACAAGGTGGCGCTGAGAGCGATAGCCTACTCTTTTTATCTTATGCTTCATCTTGGTATGATATTCTTCCCCCACCATTCCTCATCGATGACGTCGCCTCGTACCACTATTGGACGAGCTTAGCCTGTAGGAAGTGTGTGCGCGGAAGTCAGAGCTTCTGGTTATTGGATAGTGAGGTTGTTTGACAATTCGTCGTCTTTCTGAAGTGTAGAATGGTTTTACCGAGTCAACTTCTAAACAAACATAGCGAAGTCTCTCGGCTTTTGAGTCTTACTGAGACTACAGGCTACGAAATCGTCCAAAACAATGGACAGCGTATTTATGGACCTCCTCCTGACTGGAGCGGACCTCCTCCCCGCAGAGGATGTGAAGTGTTCGTGGGGAAACTACCGCGTGATATCTTCGAGGACGAGTTAGTGCCGTTCATGGAAAGAATAGGGAAAGTATATGAAACCCGACTCATGATGGATTTTGGTGGAACTAACAGAGGCTATGCCTTTGTAATGTATACTAAAAAGGAAGATGCCATGAGGGCCATCAAAGATTTGAATAACGAAGAAATTCGTAAAGGGCGCCGAGTAGGAGTAGTGAAGTCGGTAGATAATTGTAGATTGTTTTTTGGAGGTTTGCCGAAATGTATGAAGAAAGAAGAAATTAAGGAAGCAATTTCCAATCTCGTGGAGGGTGTTGAAGATGTAATCCTGTATAGTTCCATTATTGATAAAACTAAAAGCAGGGGGTTCGCCTTTGTAGAATTTGAGAGCCACCGGTTTGCAGCCATGGCCAGAAGAAAATTAAATCCAGAAAAAAATAGGCTTTGGGGTAACGAGATAGCAATTGATTGGGCGGAACCTGAGATCGAGGTAGATGAAACCATTATGTCTAAGGTAATTATACTTTTTATTTAAATGCAAATTTTATGATGATAAGGAAACTAATGTTTTTCGTGCGTGAACTGTGTATTTTTGAGCCAATTTTATTTTCTCGAATCGTATAGTCTAAACAATCGTGGTTGTCTCGGTCTATTAATGGTGAAATTAGATTTTAGTTTAGATACTAATCTTTGCCGTATTTCGTCAGTCTTTAAGGATTGGGCAAGCATTTTTATGCAGGTAGGCTAAAGCGAAAGTCAGATGCTCGGATGATTTTAATGCACGTTGTTAAGTTAATTATAATAGGATGTTATCTGTAATTTTCATCGAACTTTTGAAATGAAATTATTTTAAGTTATACTTAATTTTCCCCCACAATGTTTCAGCGAACAAATTTTTTCACTATACACATATGAAAAGAGTTAAAACTAACAATCTCCTGTTGCCCGTCGCTTTCATGTTATAGATCAATGCTTAACTAACGCTAACAACTGTGATATATGCCAGTATTTTATCTCGGCACTCAACCCTATTTTAAAAGTATGCTATTAATCCATATCCACCCTAACATTCTTTAAGATGCATAGGAACATTTTTTCTGTCTTCAGTTAAGAAATTTTGCAGAATTTTTACCGTCATGCAAGGGAAAGAAAGAATGCAGGAAATAACTTATTTTGATTATGAAATCAACAAATTTTTTCAGGGTGGGCCAAAACGTGTAAAATGAAACCAACCATCGAACAGACATGGGCTATTATATAGGTGTTGTACAATTTTTTGTGAAATATCCCCTCTTACTCCTTATTGCGGGCACCCATGCATCCATGATATTAGTCTGTGTCAAGATTAATATTTATATTTAGCAAATAAAAATCTTTATAATGTTAAAAATAAATATTTGAAACTTGATTTCAATAAATGATAACATTGCTATGTGCAATTTAACCCTTCCCGTGTCGAATACGATATATTCCGCACTTGCGTTTTTCCCTTGCATGTCGTTTGCGACATATTCAGCAGATGCCTGCTGTTCCGTGTCGTATACGATATATTCCGCATTCTGCCATTCACTAACATAGCTTTTATTCTACCTTCCGTAAGTGATACTAGATGGCAGGAGATGGTCACTTTCGAAAGAGAATACTGGTAGTGACGTCAAAGCACCGAGTAAGTCAAAATAACCCATAAAACTTACATTTTTCGAACTTGAATTTCCTTTTTGAGAACATAAACATCCGTCATGGTGGACTTTGAAGTATCGGTGTCGGATTTGGTCCAATTATTAGCTGAAATAAGTGATGATGAAGAATATTTCCATAGTTTTAGTGATGAATCAGATAGTCTGATGAATAGTGAAAGGGAATTAGACGAAGATGAGGAGGAAATCGTGTTAAATGGTGAACCTATGCCAAGACTTACGACAGGTTGGTTGGACATTGTTTCTAATGACCCTGGTCCAAGTTTTCAACCTAATTTTAGTGAGGTTACACTGGGAATATTTTTCCCAAGTGATTTTAATATTCACAGCGAACATATACAATATTTCCGACTTTTTTTGGAGATGAAATGATCAGTCTAATACGCGATGAAACCAATCTCTACGACAAAAGCAGAAAATTGGCCAAGCAGAATTCGCCTACATCACGTCTCGCTAATTGGAAGAGTAGTGAATCTTGTGATATCGATGCCTTCCTTGGCGTAATTACAAACATGGGCCTAAATCCAAAGACTGAAAGACAAGAATATTTCAATACAGAATGGATCAAGCAAATGCAATTTTTTGGCGATGTTTTTTCTTTAAATGATTTTATCATGCTATTTTCCAATTGCATTGAGGACTATCACACAAAGAAAAACATTTGAGGAGTAGTGGAGTGCAAACAGATGTAAATATTCAATTAACTGTAAATAGTGTATATATTTAATAGTGTTAGTTAGAGACAGTATTCAGAGATGCACCACCAGTTTTTGAAAAATCACTGCTAAACAACATCATACTTGGAGAGTAATAGCTACCTCATATCTATAATATTTATGTTATAAGTGCAGTTTTCATATATATGAATATGTAGTTGACTGATTTGGTTATTTAAAAAAATACCCATTTTTAAAAAATTATATCTGAAAAAAAATGAACAGGAATTTATAATCTCTGTATATTTTAGCGACATGGGAAGGGTTAAAATTTACATTCAGTGGATATTTATTGTTCATTCTAACATTAGAACAGAACTTTTTGCCTCAACAATTTTCATGACATTTAATTTTCCTTGATAACACATTATAACATTATGAATGCATAAATACAATCCTAAACATAACAAAGTAATTGCATTATCATACAGTGACAGAATTACTTCATTCATAAATCATTGCAGCAATTTTCAGTTCTTAGAAAGCATTAATAAAAATTTGAATTTAGTATCTTTTGAGAGAGGCTTTGTTTTGTGTGTATTTCTGGCTAATCAATCTTTTGGATTATTATAGCCAAGGAGAGAGGCTTATGTAGTGAAGTTCAGGTTGAAGATTGTTTCTAGAATGTAGCACTACATTCATTACTTTATGTAACGCTTTTGGATATTCAAATGCAATGTTACATTCTGAGAACTAACTCCAGTATCAAGAAAGATTTTGCATTATACTGTATAAATGTGTGAATGTAATGAGTTAATTTTTATCATATTGATTTTTGGTGAAATTTGTTTTACTTAAATGGTCTTTTACTTTCTTAACTTTCCTCTAGGTGACTGTCCTCTATGTAAGAAACCTTATGGCTACCACCTCTGAACTGAGAATCAAAGAGATATTTGAGAAGGCAGGAAATGCAATAATCCATAAAGTGAAGAAAATAAAGGACTTCGCATTTGTGCACTTTTTGTTACGAGAACCAGCAGAAAGAGCACTCCAAGTAATGAATGGTAAGAAACTTTTGTATGAATAAAGGTGAACATTTGAAATTCAGTAACAAAGAAAAGTAAGTACTTATCTAATGGTGATCAGACCAATTAAATGATTTTCCTCTTGAGCTAAAAAAAATGATAAAAGAAAATTAGGTATTTAATTTCCCAAAAATTAATAGCATGCCATGTTTTGTAATTTTTCAGTAATTGCAAAAATAGCATAGGGGCTAATGATGTTTTTTAGTACATTGAGTCTACTTTGATTATTTTGGAATAATTCTAATCAAATGAGTTCACTTTTCTAATTCACATTTGAATGACAGTAGTGAGTATATATATATATGAACCACGCTCCCTTCAAAACCACCTGTACCTGATGATCATATTTGACCCTCATTGCTATATTTGACCAGAACTGTTAAGGTATATCGCTCTTATGGCAGTGAACATGTTAATCCTTTTATTACCAGTTGTGGCATTCATAATTATTCATTCTGTTAGAACTTCACTAAAGTGTTAACATGTGGAAGTAGGTGATAAAATAGAATAGCTTTTCCTCTATGGATCTATCCAGTTTTTCACTAACACTTTCACTGTGGGACCTGGTACTGGAAAAAATTTTCTGTGTACGGCACCCTTTTTTGTATTCATAGTGTTATTTATGTCCAAAAATGGGAAAATATTTAAATAATTTTTCGTACAATTTAAAGCAAAAAAAATTAGGAACTGTTTTCTCCACAAATTGAAAAGAACTAATAACTGGCCACATCAGTGCATCCTCTGCTCATAAGGATAGCCTCTCAAGGATGCACCAGTGCATCCTCCACACTGAACATGTTAAGAATCTTAGTTACCAAGTGGTCATGTTAATTTCAGATTTATGCTTGATGACTTCCTTGACAAAGATGAGATAAATAACTTTTATATTCCTTTGGAAACATAGTTATAAAATTAATCACCCAATGCTAATTCAGAAATCTTTGATTGAAACCTAAACATTCTTGTAATTAAAAAAATTTTCTTTTAATCCAAAATGTTTTGTTTTTTATTACTGATTTAATTTTCGTAGATATTTTCCTATAAGTCTAATGATGAAAATAATGGTTACTTCTTTAGTTTAAATGTTATGGTATTTTCACTGTAGCATTGTAAAATTTGCATACGCAATCATTTACAGAAAGGAAATTCAGCCCGTACGTGATAGGGGCTAATCAGGCAAGGGTTTAAGGAGGGGTCAGGTGTGTTTTGAGATGTATTATTTTGTGGACTTCTAATTTTTCTTTACCAAAACAAGGAGAGGCAGTTAAAAAGCTTTTTTTAAATTGTGATTAGTTTTGCTATAGGGTGACAGAGTGGTTAGAGTGTTGGTCTTCCACGCTGTGGTCCCAGATTTGCATTCGGCAGAGGTGGGATTTTTCATTCCAGAATTATCCTGTAGCCTACTCGTGGTTCAGGACAGAGCATCCCAACCTTTTTTTGGTGGTACGGAACCCTTGAAAAACAGGACACCACTTTGTGGAACCTTACAAAAATATCTACAGAATATAACCTTCATTTCTTTCTGTAGTTCTTGCAATTTTACCCTTTCAACCAGTAGCGGAACAAGGAAGCAACAGGTCCTGTGGCAAGTAAGTTTAGCAGGCCTCCCTAAGTGACCAACCGTACTGATTTTGATGACTTTAGACTGTTTAACTTTTTGTATTGATTTCTTTGTTTGGATTTTTAACAGATATATGCAGAGTCAATCTAATAGACACTGGTACTCTAAGGGTTAGGTTTTATACATAGGTGTCTGGTGATGGTGATTTACCACAATTACTCATTTACCGTGCGCATATTTTTTCCTAAAATGTCGGTAAGAAACTTGAGGTTACATAAATTGCTAGTTTCAATAGTAAATTCACTGCTACACGCTTGCCTCTATGTGTATACTTGCAAAATATGTACTGAGAATTTTATGAAGTAGAAATGCGGGCCTTGTTTCAGAAAAGGGAATCTGTAAAGGGGCCAACTTTTTAATACCAGATGTCAACTTATTCCAGCACAAATTTATCTTTTTCCCTCTGAACTGGCCCAAAAATAGGAGTGTGCATGGTACACAAGGGTTTGTGGTACCTAAGTAAATACGGTAATTTTGATGTGAGGGCAACTTAATTACTTTTCAATGTCACATGCTTTTAAATGTAACCCTTAATACCAAGTTGACTGCAACATGCTGGCGATGTGACACAGCAACTCAGAGTTCAAATGATATGTATTTATGTATGTTTTATGATTGAACTTACATTCATAGAGCGTTAAAGTGAAAGAATTACATTTTGGCAATACACCCACTCCCCGAATAACACAAATTCTACCAACACGATTTTTAAAGTAGGGCTGGTTCACAACTAACATGACTGTTTAACATGATTCCTCCATGACTTCTGTATGATCATGAAAAAGGTCTAGAAAGCAGAAAGATAAACAGACTTTTTCCTATCTTTTCATCAATTGTGGATGAGAATGATCCATTATTGTAAAATCCGATCTAGGGGATGAATTTGACAATTTCTGAGTCTGATGCATGGTTTTTAAACTGCCATGTAGAAAAATACTATTCTTAATAAAACTCCATATTCAGGAAAATGAATATAATGTTTGGTAAAGAATCCACTTTAATAACTCACACAAAACAGACGACCGATTTCGACTAACGCTTAGTCATCATCAGGTCAAGAATAAGGACACTACAATGTATATATAGGATATGGGCAAGATCGGGGAGGGAGGTGTGGAGACAACAGGATAGGGGGAAGGAAGAGGGTCTCTTAAACGGTACTTTTTATAGTGTGGGCGGAGGGGGAAGAAGATGGTTGGGGTAATTGTTTAGCAAGGGAAAGACCGAGGGAAGGAGTGGGGTGGGAAGAGATGTTCGTTAATAATGTCGTTGGCATGGGTCTTCATGTGGTGGAGGATTTCTAATTGTTCAAGAAGGTTGAGTCTCCAGCTTTTGTTTTCGAGATGCAATATGGTTGGACAAAAATTGGCAGAATGTTTGTGGTCAATGAGGTGTTTTGCAAATTGAGATTATTGGGAGTTGGAAGTAAAGCAATGTGAGTGTTCTTTGCAGTGGGCCTTAAAATTTCTTCCCATTTGTCCAATGTAAAATTTGTCGCAATCATTGCAACTCAATTTGTAAATGCAGCTTTTATTAAGATTTTCGATGTTATCTTTTCCATTGGAAAGAAGATGGCCTAAACTGGAGGTTCCATAGAAAGCAGGTCTTGATAGGTTTTTTGGGAGAAAAATTGCAATTTTGAGGGAAAGAGGACCTGTATAAAGAAAGCGAAACCAGCAAGGTTTGGTTTCGGTCTCCAGAGAAGAGCAGACGATTTTATTGAGGGCCAATTTCTTTTGTTTACTGAAGAGGATAGTGTTTATTAGGGAAAGGGAATAACCATTAGCAAGCGCAATATGTTTAATAGTGTTAAGTTCTTTTTGGAAGGAGTAAGGAGAAAGAGGGATGTGCGTGAGATGGTGTATCATCGAGTGGAAAACGGCGTGTTTTTGGGAAGTGTGGTGTTTGGAGGAAACATGCAGTATGTGGTTGGTGTATGTAGGTTTGCGGAAGATGGAGAATAGGTTAAGGTTAAGGCGTCGAATGGTTAGGTCTAGGTAGTTCAGAGATTGGTTTTCTTCAATTTCAAAAGTAAAGGTGATTGAGGGGTGAAGGTTGTTCAGGTAGGAGGCAAAATTACACAATATTCTCTCAGTACCATTCCAAATGCAAAAAATATCATCTACATAGCGACACCAAAACAGTATTTAATTTCTATCACTAGGTTCATCGGGTTATCTGACGATGAAAGAATGTCTTCGGCAAGACATAAGGCTTCGGACGGGGGTACACTAGTAAATAATTTCTCCACATTGAAGGACACAAGTTTGGAATTGGGAGTTAAAACCAAGGGTTTCAGTTTATCCGTAAGGTCAATGGAATTTTTCACACTGTATCTTGGGAGGAAGCATGTGAACTCTCTAAACCAATTGTTCACTTGAAAGGCAAGTTTATGTGCTGTGGAGGATACACTGGAGACCACTGGCCAAATAGGAATTCCGGGTTTATGAATTTTTGGGAGGCCGTAAAGCCTAGGCGCAAGCGAATTTATTTGTAAGGCTTTACTGGAGGAGTGTCAGGGGAAAAGTGAATGGCGCAAGGAGATGGCATTCTTGATCTTCTGATGGAGGTTGGTAGTGGGATCTTTGAGGAGACGGGTAATATCAATACCGTGGATGAAGTCCAAGCATTTCCGGATGTAGTCTGATTTGTTCAGGATCACCATGCAGCTTCCTTTGTCTGCTTTGCTGCTGACGAGATCCTCCTTGGAGATGGTATCTGAAACATCCTTAACAGTGCGTCGCAAGGATTGGGAGGCAATGGCAGTGGGAGTCTTCATGATATAGGAAGAAATAGTTAGGGCAACTGCAAATTTAATTACTTTGTTTTCACGGGAGAGAGCAATTTCACAATCCACTGCTAAGTTTTTAAAGTCTTTGGAGGAGATGGAGAGGTTGGTGATATGTTTCAGTCCCAAATTCACAATATCCATTTCACTAGGGGCGAATTTGGTTTGGGAAAGGTTGAGGACACGGTCGTGGAAAGAGTGCTCGGAGGGGGATATAGGGGTGGGAGGTGGGGGGTGGACGGAAATTTTCAGATGCATAGAAGTCAGGTCTTCAAGTTTCCGGAGAAGAGAGAATATTCTTCTCATATGTTGTTATCTTTTGAAAAATTATTTCATGTATTAAAACAAAAATGTTTAATTCATAGTAATTTGTTGTTTAAAATTATCATTTTACAAATCTTCTAAATAACCTCTGCGAAATAAATGGTGAACAGTTGAACAGCTGATTCAAAATGGCGATACAAAAAAATATAGTTAATATTTTATTGGTGGTGGGAGAAAGAAACCAATAAAAGTTATATCGCTAAAGCAAAAACTAGATTTACTTAAGTGCTATGAGAACAGTGAACAAATACATGATATTGATCATCATACAGGTCTTCACAAAGCAACGCTAAGAACCATCTGCATTATCATTGTTTCTTTTCCGTAAAAATGAGTTACCTGTATGAATTGTGCATAAACAAATAAAAAACACAAAGCATTAACCAAAGTGTATAAGAATAAAATTAAAAATGTCAATTAGGATAGGGTGCTGGAAGGCATCCCCCTATTTACATTATTTCTTATGAGAAAATCATGTCCAACTAACATGATTTTACCTTATATGAAATTTCAAATATCGCATCATGTCAAAATTGAATCACTTTGGAATGAAAGTTCAGGTGACAATGACTTTCTAGTGATTTAAGTTGCCGTCATATCAAAATCAAATCACCATCATGAGTTACCTTGTTATGAAAGTCCTCGAACATTTAAAATTAATGTTTAACCTTGAAATATTGTTGCTTTGCTGCTACATCTGTCTGAGTTAGATAAACTGTTGAAGGCACATAAGGGCCCATGTGGTACCAGTGTTGATACACGTATTTACACATCTGTGCATCAGCCATGCCGTATTCGAACAGTGACCATATTGCTGATGGTGGATGCCGCATACATTACTGGTCAGACAGCAACAATACCATCCAAGTCAATGCCGTGACACTGGCCATGAAAACTTGAAAAATATAAGCCTCAGGTGATTCAATATGCGAAAACATACGGAAACCATGTGGCAGCACGTCATTTCGGTTCACCTCCCACAGAAAAAAATCATCTGTGAATGGAGAAAATGAGGAAAAACTGAAGCTCATGGGAAAAGAGAAAGTTTTCATAAGGTTGGTCCTAAATGGCCACAACTAGGGAAGGATGTGATGGATAGTAGAACAGAAGTAGTTTGGTATTGCTATATTGATCAGAATCATCATGTATGAGGCAAAAAGTGTTGCAGAAGAAAAAGGAATAATTGAGCATATGTATCATTATTACATATGCAGTCTATGTATTATTTATCCCATTAAATTAAAATATCATCCCACACTTAAGTTTAACCCTTTCTGGCATGAAGCATTCGAAAGTGTCCGAACCTAAAGCGACCTTTCCGCACGAGACACCCATAAGCACCCATAAAAATGATTATTTCTTTTTTCTCTTCTGGTGTGCAATGAATGTCTTCTTTGTGTTGGGTCTGTTTCTTCTCATTATATACACTTCATTCTCACGTATTCATTCCCCTCCCTTATAAACCAAAAAAAATAATTTTCTAAACACTGCCTGTTGGTTCAACTGATGAATGAATGAATGAATATATGAGCCAGATAATATGTCATTATCGTCTCAGGTATATGAGCTTTTCTTCTGTGATGGAGGTGGTATGCCATATGTAAGCAAACCTCCTTATGTTCCAATATGCTGAGTGCTCTAAATTATTTTCCGATGACATCTCTTGGCCATGACCATGGCAGAGATGAGAAAGATGGCTAAAGCGCCATCATCATCTCGGGCATATGAGCTTTTATTCTGTAATAGAACTGTCATGCTGTTCGTAAGCAAACCTTTTCCTTGCGCGATAATATAACGAGAGGTGGAAAAACTATTTTTGTTACCATAGCCCTCAGTTGTGACCATGGCTCAGTTAAGTGATGCAGAAGAACTGAATAAAGAAATTTATTCAAGTGGTTCTGATAGTTCGAGTGATTCAGAGTTGTTGGAAGTTCCAGGTGAAAGAGTCCAAGGATGATATTATGCAATTTCTTGCCAAGAGAGATCTTCAATCAGGTGAATCACTCCATGTGAATCTTACTTACTGGAAAGATATGGAGCGTTATGAAGGACTTGGTGATTTTGTGGGGTTTAGTGTCCCTATTCATGATTTGTCTTCTGGTGCGAATGAATTTCCTTACCTGATATTTATGTTAGGCGGTGAGGATTTTTTTCAAAAGATCTCAGATAACACCAATATATACACCCAATTCAAACAAAACAATTCAGGGATGGCTGATAAAGGGTGGGTTGATATTACATTAGAAGAACTAATGGCATATCTAGGAGTGGTATTTTAGATGGGAATATTCGATTTTTCAGAAAACAGGGATTATTGGCATAGCCCTTATATTAATTGCCCAATTGTTCCTAATTGCATGGCTTTTAATAGGTATAAATCTATTTTAAAATATTTCCATGTGAGTGACATTTAACTAAAACCATTACGAAGTAGGAATTTTTTAAAATAAATCATACATTAATAAGTAAATAGTTACTGAAATTTTCAGTAAAAGAAAAAGTATTATGTTACTATCATTTATGTGAACTGATGTTCTTGGAGGGAGAGTCCTGCAAATTAAAAGGCTCAAAACTGGGGATACTGGCATTTAAATTTGGACCAGAAAGGGCTAAGTAAGTACTATCAGTGAATGGTATCTATGCCTGCAATGTGTGTGGCACACTCCCACAGCTTTAAGTAAAATGACTTTCGGGTTCACAGACATTCCCAAATATTTTATTTATGTTTTAGATCACCCCGATTTATTTTACAAATTGTGTTTATCTAAAATATTATATTTAACTCCCTCCCTAAGGACTGCATAACCTTACAGAGGTGGGAGGGTTTGTGTACTCTTACGAACCAAAGAGCTATGCCGGCGGGAGATAATTCTCCTGGTAGGACCATCCATGCCGGAAAGGTCTGAAGGGAAGATTCAGACTAAGAAGCAGTCTTGGGGGTTTTACATCCCCCTGTGCAAGGGCAGCAGCTTGCACAGTACCTCTGTAGGTGGTGATCATGTGGATCTGAACAGTTACAGATGGGTAATCACTCTGTGAAACTGCGATGAGGAAAGCAAGGGGAAACTACCTCATTATATTTCCCATGATAGACTGAAAAGCTGAAAAT
This sequence comes from Tanypteryx hageni, assembly GCA_028673005.1. Taxonomy (NCBI): domain Eukaryota; kingdom Metazoa; phylum Arthropoda; class Insecta; order Odonata; family Petaluridae; genus Tanypteryx; species Tanypteryx hageni. The sequence goes on along the minus strand of CM054120.1, from coordinate 62,001,958 downwards.
ACCTCTATGGATCTTTCTGGGGTAAAATATTCCGGAGGTAAAATAGTCCCCCAATCGGATCTCCGGGTGGGGACTACCCTAGGGGATGCACAGAGGAAATTTAACATTAATAGGAAAGCAAGTGGTGAGAAATTAAGAATAGGCACATGTAATGTTAGGACTATGAATTCAGGGGGTAAACTAGAGAACTTAAAAAGGGAAATGAGAAGGAATAATGTAGGTATAGTAAGTCTTAGTGAAGTTCGGTGGGAAGGAGAAGGCGAGATAAATTCAGACGAATTTAAGATTATTTACTCGGGAGGGGAGAAAAAGGAAAGGGGAGTGGGGATTATAATGAGAAAAGAGATAGCTGAAAGAATTAGCAAGGTAGTGACAGTTAATGATAGATTAATAGCCGTAAAACTTCAGATGGAGCCAGTGGAAATGCTTATAATTCAAGTGTTTATGCCAACGACTAATGCTGGCGACGACGAAGTAGATGAAATCTATGAACAGATTATGGAGATATTGGAGGAGGAGGGAAAAGGAAGGATCACCACCATAGTAATGGGAGATGGAACAGTGTAGTCGGAGAGGGACAGGAAGATAACATAGTGGGAAAATATGGGCTAGGGAAGAGAAATGAAAGAGGGGATAAACTTGTGGAATTCTGCCATAGAAATAGATTAATTGTAACTAATACATGGTTTAAGCATCACCAGCGGAGACTTTACACATGGAGAAGCCCAGGAGACCAGAGACGATACCAGATAGATTACATAGTAGTCAATGAAAGATTTAGAAATAGCGTTAAAAATGTGAAAACACTACCAGGGGCAGATATCGATTCTGACCACAACCTTTTGGTGGCAAATATACAATGCAGACTGAAGAGCGTTAAGAGAAACATAAGAGTTAACAAGAAATGGAACCTAGACGAACTCCTTAAAAACAAGGAGGCTATCATGACTGAGCTGGAGGAAAGGTTGGGGGAGAGAGCTGAAGAAAATAGGAAGAATGTAGATGAGGAGTGGAGGTACATCCATAGCAACATTAAAGATGTAATGGAAAAGAAGGTAGGAAAGATAACGGGTGAAAGAAACAAAAAAACCTGGATCACAGCAGCCATGCTGCAAAAAATGGAAGAGCGGAGAAAGTGGAAGAACATATACACTGAAGAAGGCCAAAGAAAGTACAAGGAGTTAAATAATGCTTTAAGAAGGGAAACAGATAGAGCCAGAGAACAGTGGATAAATGAGAAATGCGAGGAGATTGTCGAATGTGAAAGAATTTGCAGAACAGACCTCATGTATAGCAAAGCAAGGGAACTATTCAAGAAAAAAGCAAGAAAGATAGGACGTAAAGGAATCATGAACAAAAGTGGTAAAATAGTATCGGAGCCAGACAATGTAAAGAATGTCTGGAAAGAATACATTGAGGTTCTGTATGACAAAGAAGGAAAGCCAAGAAATATTGAATTAAATGAAAAAGAGGATGTGGAAAAAGACCAGCTAGGACCAAGTATTCTCGAGTCTGAAGTTAAAAGAGCAATTTATGATAGATATAGATATGATATAGATATGATAGAAGTCAATAAAGGTATGTATTTTTGTTTTGTAGATTGGGAGAAAGCTTTTGACCGAGTGAAATGGGATAAAATGCTGGGTATTTTAAACAAAATAGGAATAGATTGGAAAGATAAAAGACTGCTTAAAAACCTTTACTTAGATCAAAAGATTAGAGTCAGGGTTGAAGGAGAAGAAACAGAAAGTACTTCGATAGGGAGGGGAGTGAGGCAGGGATGTCCTATTTCACCAGCGATATTTAATATTTATGCAGAAACAATAACAGAAGAAGCGTTGATGGAAGAGAAAGGATTTAAGATAGGAGGTGAAAGTATTACCACGATTAAATACGCAGATGATCAGGACTTAATAGCAGAAGGCGAGAAAGAGCTTCAGAGGATGACAGACAGACTAGTGGAGGTTGGCCAACAATATGGAATGAAGATCAATACAGAAAAAACGAAAGTCCTGGTGGTTTCAAAGGAAAATAAAGAATTAAATATAATGGTAAATGGCAAAAAATTGGAACAAGTAAGTAGTTTCAAATATCTCGGCAGTATTTTAGTGCAGGATGGAAGTAGTACACAGGACATCAGAAGTAGGATTGCAATGGCAAAAGCAGCATTTAACGAGAAGAAGGAGCTTTTCACAAGCAAGAAAATAAATTTAGAAACAAGGAAGAAATTAGCAAAATGCTACATATGGAGCATAGCTCTTTATGGTGCAGAGACGGACGGTAAGGAGGAAGGAGGAAAAATATTTAGAAAGTTTTGAGATGTGGGTATGGAGAAGAATGATGAAAGTGAAATGGACAGAAAGGAAGAGAAATGAAGAAGTATTAAAAATGGTGGGAGAAGAAAGGATGCTAATAAAAACAATCAGGAAAAGAAGCAAATTGGATAGGGCACATATTGAGAAGACAGTGTTTACAAAGGACGATCTTAGAAGGAAAAATTAGTGGAAGAAGAGGAAGAGGTAGAAAAAGAATAGGAATATTAGATAATATAAAGCAGGGATATAATACTTATAGAGGTATAAAAGAGGCTTCTAGGGAGAGAGAGAAATGGAGGCAGCGATTCAGTTAAAACCTGTCTTCGGACAGAAGCATGATGATGATGATGATATTTAACTGGTATCACACTAATATTTTCTGTAAAGGTTGCCAGATATGGATTTAATCACAGCTAGAAATGATACAGAACATGCTCTTCCTAAATCAGGAAAAGAAAAGCAAATTGGATAGGGCACATATTGAGAAGACAGTGTTTACAAAGCACGATCTTAGAAGGAAAAATTAGTGGAAGAAGAGGAAGAGGGAGAAAAAGAATAGGAATATTAGATAATATAAAGCAGGGATATAATACTTATAGAGGTATAAAAGAGGCTTCTAGGGAGAGAGAGAAATGGAGGCAGCGATTCAGTTAAAACCTGTCTTCGAACAGAAGCATGATGATGATGATGAGATATTTAACTGTTATCACACTAATATTTTCTGTTAAGGTTGCCAGATATGGACTTAATCACAGCTAGAAATGATACAGAACATGCTCTTCCTAAATGCCTTGGTGAACCAAAGTACTGTTTTTCCTGAAAAATCTTCTAAAAAACTGGGGTGTGTCTTCTACCCTGGTGCATCTTATATGACGGAAAATTTGGTAATGTTCTCTCTGCAGTGGAAATATCATATAAATAGCATAAATATTTTTTTTAGTTTGGTTAATAATTAAGGAAAGGAGAAGTTTTAAATTTTTATGCACCCTGTATTACTTGAAATTATAATATTACTAAAACTACTCTTTTTTGTAAGCTTCAGTGCAGCACTTTTTAATGGTTTAGTTCTTTTGATCTTATCCAAATGTCACATTTTTTACTAGGGTGACCAGATTCTGAGGAAGCAAAACCAGGACATAAAGTGTTTTGAGGAAGAAAAACTGTGACATATCTGAGATGATAATTTATTTTTAGTTCCTCCATTTTTTATATAAACAAATTTTACATGCCTTGATTATAATTTTGTTCAAAAAGTTGCAAATAATTTAACAAATTCAAATTATGTGTGCACATTATTAGGAGAGTTGAACAGGAAAATTATCAAAATTAATATTTTAGGGTCAATTTATTACAAATTATTAATAAGATAATACTGCCTCATAATTATGTCAAATCAAATATTACAAATTTTAAACTGCTGTAAACCAGGACAAATCTAAAAAATCCAGGAAGACTGGGCACTCAGTGTTTAACTATTGGAATATTGTACCTAATTTGAATGGTACTTGCTGATTTTAAACTTAGATTGAAAATGAATATAAGTGAGCAGATGTAATTGAATTATCACTGACTAAATTCCTTTGTTTTTAAAGGTGTTGAACTGGATGGAGCTGTGATTGAAGTGATGTGGGCCAAGCCAATTGATAAGCCACTCTATCGTATGCATAAACCCTTGTCTCGTTGCACAAACACTGATTTTAGGAAATGTCATTCTGGAGGGTTTACTAGCTCCTCTCAGCATAACAGGCTTGTGTCTTGGAACTCCGGTTCAGCTTTTGGGTAAGTTTTACTGTTTAAATTAACAGCATTGTATAATGTTATACTATAAATTAAAATTTTTGGTACTTGATCATATGTAATATTTAATAACTGACTAAATATTTTATTATCAAAAGTATATTCTTGGAGTTAAATAGAATTAACTCCTTAACCGTAAAATTCAAAATTAGAGACACACAATGAAGGAGGAGGAGGAAAAGCAGGAAAAGGCAAAAGACAATAAAAATTATAAACTTACAGGTTTAGGGGTTGTTACTCCATGCCAGGGACCTGATTTCACTCACACATTCACTCACTCAATTGCACAAGCACTAATCTTAAAGGTGGAAAGGAAACGAGACCGGGTTTGTGAGGAATTACTCTGTGCCAGGGACCCTAGGTTTGTGAGTCAGTACGACCATGACAGGGACCTACTAAGCAACTACAAACACATGCACACATACATGCCAAGAAGTAAAGAGAAAAAATGAAGGGGGAAGGAAAGGGGAAATAATACTAGGTTTAGGGGAGATTAAACCATGTCAGGGACCTAGTCTAGTACACAGCGTAAAAAAGCTAAATACGTAAATTAATCTCTTTATTAATCTTTTTTAAGCAATAACTAATAATAATGGATTAATTATATTCATTTAATGGTTCAGTAAATAAGTGAATTTTTCTCTTGATTATACACCATTTTTAATCTTCCAAAAATATGTTCCAACACATTTGATTTGATTTAACTATCACACAAGTAGTATTTTATACAAGAATTCACATGTATACTGCAAATAAATTCAAAACAGCTTTTAAAATTATAAATGCAATTAAATGTTTATTTTTTATTTCATATGTTTATAAAATAAATCATATTCTACTTGGTGATTTAGAGAATAAATAATGGGGGTTATTCCCCCATACTCATAAAGAATTACGTATTTCATGAACAAAGAAGGCAGCAGGATATTTTCATGCCACAAGAACCTAGTGAATTCTAACAATAGAAAGAAGCATTTCTGCCAGCATTCCATCACAGTTATATTTCTTGGAGAGTTTGATGGTCTTCGCGTACAATGTTCACTGTTATACATGTTTCCTCTTATCTTTGAAAGATGATTTGCCAAATGGTGCAGATATAGTATACAAATATAGAAATATCTGCAAGTCAATTGGAAAAGGGTCGAATAAAAAAATTGATGGAAAATGTGATTCTGGGATGAAAATATGAATAAAATTTTTTAAAACTAAATACATACTGATTTTAAAGATATTTATGTCTGATCACTGTGTCACACAAAAGTTCATAAAAACTTAAAAGTAAATATTACAATAAGATACAATAAAATTACAATAAAATAGATGTTTGACGGAAAGAAGGAGAAATATCATAAGTCCGAAGTACAGTAAAACCCCGATTTAATGTTCCCGCATTTAGTGAAATCCCGGATTTAGTGAAGATTTTTTCAAGTCCCGACAATAGCTCCATATAAACAATGTAATATTTTCCCGCATTTAGTGAAACCCGATTTAGTGAAAAACCCGCATTTAGTGAAAAAATATTATGTACTCATACTTAAATTTTTATTTGACGGTTCCCGCATTTAGTAAACTTTTTCATGTGCAAAAAGGAATCACAAAAGAAACATATTGTACGCAAAAATTACGATATGCGCACAAAACATTGTGAATGGCTCATCATGCGCAAGCGGCTACATTGTCTGCTAAGACGGTAGCAGCCGCAAGGAAACCGTAAATCCTACAATGTAATGAATCCTGCTCGTATGTTCCTCATTTCTGGTATCACGCTCAGTTACCTGTTGTCATAGTGTGCTATATACTCGACGTCGTTTACGAGAAAATGCCCTTTGAAAATCACGATCCGAGAGTCATCGAAATAAGAACGTTAAAAGTCCTTTCCTAATTTTCTTGGAGCGTTGGTCTAGGGGAAACGAGTTGGATTTAAAATATTTTTGCCGGGGTTTGATTCCCGAAGGGACCAATATTTTTTTCTCCGGTTTTTTAAATTTGTTCGCAATTTCCAGCATATCATCGATAAAACATGCAAACCATTTAAAAAAATGTATTCAATGCATTATAACCACTATTTTCTTCATCGTAATTCTTCACCGTAATTCTTAACGAACATAATTTTACGGATCACCCATTCGCTTTACCATCTCGTCATGTATTGATCATGATTTAAAGTTCTTATTTTGATGACTCTCAGATCGCGATTTTCAAAGGGCATTTTCTCATAAACGACGTCGAGTATATAGCACACTATGACAACAGGTAACTGAGCGTGATACCAGAAATGAGGAACATACGAGCGGGATTCATTACATTGTAGGATTTACGGTTTCCTTGCCTCCGCTACCGTCTTAGCAGACAATGTAGCCGCTTGCTCGTGATGAGCCATTCACAATGTTTTGAGCATATATCGTAATTTTTACGTACAATATGCTTCTTTTCTGATTTCTTTTTGCTCATGAAAAAGTTTTAACGTTCTTATCTCGATGACTCTCGGATCGTGATTTTCAAAGGACATTTTCTCGTAAACGACGTCGAGTTGGCACCTAGGTAGAAATAGGAGTCCGTTATTTTGCATATAATTTCATTCTGCAAAGTCGAATTCCGATACGAGTGTCACACCTCGGGGGCTTCCCTTGTGAGACATGTCAGCTGATTACTCCGATCCCGATGACGTAATGCCTGTCCCCTCTCCGTCTACCTTATCTAGCAGTTCAACTCTTCGTTGTGCTGCCTGCCTGTTCGGCGATCACTGTGTAAACCTGAAGCAATTGTGAAAAATATTCTTTCTACTATTTTTATTTTTATTCCTTAATAATGGCTACTAGTAAAAGGAAGAAGCTGACAATTACGGAAAAAGTGAAAATCATTCAAGAAGTGGAAAAGAACTCAAGCATGCCTGCGATAGAAATTGCATGCAAATTTACTCTTGCACCGTCTTCATTGTTTTGTATAATGAAGAATAAACAATTAATACTTGACGAAGAAGTGAAATGTGGGGGTAAAGCCATCAAAAGAAAAAATATCAAATCATCACCATATGATGAAATGGAGAAGATATTGATAGAGTGGTTTGTGGGAATGCGCTCCGCCAACCTCCCAATCAATGGTGTACTGTTGAAGGAGAAAGCAATTAGGGTAGCAACTAGGCTTAGAATAGAAAACTTTAAGGGTTCCAATGGATGGCTGGACAGATTTAAGAAGTGCCATGGACTTGAATATAAAAGTGTTTGTGGCGAAAGTGCTAGTGTTGATGAAGGAGCTGTTGACTACTGGAAGAGTGTAACATTGGTAAGGTATTTAGAAGGCTATAAGCCGAATGATATTTTTAATGCAGATGAAACGCATTTTTTTCAACCTTCTTCCATCAAAAACTCTTGCTACTAGAGGAGACAAGTGCCATGGTGGAAAGAGAAGTAAATATAGGATAACTGCACTTTTATGTGCAAATTCAGATGGCAGTGAAAAGTTGACGCCTCTAATAATAGGTAAATTTGCCAAGCCAAGGTGTTTTAAATATGTACGGGTATTGCCATGTAAATATGCCAGTAATAAAAATGCATGGATGACAACGGATATATTTAAAACATTTTTGAAATCATTAGATGCAAAGATGGGTGGTGCAAATAGAAAAATTCTTCTATTTATTGATAAATGTCTGGCCCACCCTCCAGATACTGATTTTCTTCGCAATATTAAAGTGGTGTTTTTTCCAGCTAATTGTACTAGCCATCTGCAGCCACTTGACTTGGGCATTATTCACTCCATGAAAGCAAAGTACAGGAAGGCTTTGGTGCAGAAAGCAGTATCCTACATTGAGATGAATAAACATTTGATACTGAGCGTCCTTCAGGGTTTGCATATGGTAACAGCTGCATGGAATTCAGTTACACCTCAAACAATATCAAACTGTTTTCATAAGGCTGCGTTCAATTGCAACAATGCTATGGAAATTGATGTAGATATCGATGTGATTGACCACGAAAATTGATTGAAAATTGCACCTGACATGGACACAAATTTTGAAGAGTTTGTCCGGTGTGATGATCTTGAGAGTACGTCTGGTCCTCCACAAGACGTGGAAGAAATCTGTAATACCAAAGAGGCAGAGGAAGAAGAGGCAGTAGTAGAAGAAGAGGCAGTACAAGAAGAAGAATCAGTTCCCACACTTGGTGAAGCGGTTCAGGCACTTGAAGTGGTGCGAAGATATTTAACTTCTTTTGATGTGAACAGCACTACTATATCAAAAGTAAATTCTTTGGAGCGAGAAGTTCTGAATGTTCAGAGCACCTGCCAGAAGAAGCAAACAAGTTTGCTGGAATATTTTAATAAATAATTTTCTTGTAGCATTTTCTGTATGCTTGGTTTTTGAATAATTTTGATATTTTTTGTGAAATTCCAAATATATTTTAATATTTTCTCTTTAATGTTGTATGATGAAGCTTTTTAAAGGAGGGTTGAAAAATTGTTTCAAGATTTATGTCAATTTTGAAAATACTTTTAAAATTTTGAAATTATTTTTGTAATCATATGAATGATTCATTACAGAAATTTTCATATTCAATAGCAATAAGGCTTGTTTGTCACTGGAATCTGTTTATAAATGTTTATTTTAAAAGTATTAATATAAGTATTGTGCATACAAAATTGAAAAATGGATTTTTATTATAGAGACCATTTTCAGTGGCCTTATTCTGGTATTGTATAATGGAACTAATACACCATCAAAAAAGATAAATTTAACTCATTTTAATTGAAAACCTCCATTTAATGAAAACCTCGATTTATATAATCCCCAGCGATTCGTTAAATAGGGGTTTTAATGTAGTTAAGTAAGTAGGCATATGGGGTTTTAAATTACTCCAGCAATAACAAATACAATATTAAATGAAATACTACAATAATAAAGCTGAAATTTTTAAAAGACTAAAAGGAGAGAAACGTTTTAAAAAGGTGCTGAAAAAATCTGCTTTGTGCAAATAAGTATAGAAAAATTATAGCATATTTTTAAGCTGTGAGGTCTTTAAAGACCCCATGCCCCTGTTTATAATCATGAGAATTACGTTTTATCATTAAAAATGTAAGTATTAGACCTATAAACATAGCATATTCTTATGTGCGTTTCATAAAAATGCTATATTTTGGAAATATTTTGCATCATAAATAAAACAACATGCTTGGATGCTCAACGTTTTGCATTACATACAGTGTAAAACTTAAGGAATGAAGTTCTTTCCTGAAGATGCATGCTCTAACATGTTTGACAGATAGAGTATCAACAGTGTTCTCAACATAGCTAAACCTGAAAACTTTCACAAGCATCCAAGAATACTGCAAAACCTTTGTCTGAAAATAAGTAAACCAATTCTGAAAACCAATATCCTTTTGTGATGATCAGGTTATGACAGACACCAGGGATACAATAAGTGCATTGATGGGACATGGGGCATTTTATCTTCTCAGAATGGACATCTGTGTCTACCATAAATAAATATTACTCTATTCATCCAAGTACCATGCCCCCCAAATAAGGTGTGCGCCCCACTTTTTAAAACACATGTTAAAAAATCTAAGATCAAATTTATTTATCTGAAGTTATTATGATAACAATGTTGTTTACCTTTGTTGTCAAATAATTGCATTGAAATACACCATTCTTCATCTTTGGTCACTTTATTTGGACAGATGTCTCCCTGCACTACAAGAAGGAATCCTTTTCAGTAATCAGTAATACTAGCTAGAAATTTCAAAATATGCTAGGTTTAGGTCTGCTTTCACAAAGTCTTCCTGCTTAATTTCATTTACCTCATTTGCTCCATAATGTATATATTTATCTTTAGAGTTGCTAAATGTAAATTTTGAGTTAATTTTTTGTTTTGCAGGACTAATAATCAAATTCCTGAACTTCTAAAAAGACCTGTCAGAGGAGCAGCTGGATATTGTGGTGGAAGGGTACCTATCCAGCCAAATAGCATGCATATGATGATGCCTGTAATTCCCGAGGTAAAATAAGATACCAAGATAATTGAATGAAAATCGCCTTTAAATTTTATCTTGCATAGAGTACATTTTATATTCCAAGAACTTTATTCTTCACAAAACTACCTAGGATTTCTCTGTACCTACTTTTTAAATCATTTTATATTTGGATACCTAAGATTTAGAAATCCACCAAAGAGTCCATCCTTGGGTGGAAATCTATATTATGTGTAATTCTATGTTAAATAATTTAAAACACACCGTTGTAGTAGAAATTTATCTGTTATAGTTTTACTGTTATAAACTAGCGAGTATTGAGGAAAATAATTATTGGTACTGATTAGTGGAAAGGTATTGAGAGTTGTTTGTGTGTGAGGAAGTGGAAAAGGTTCAAAGAAATGGGTCAGTCAAAGACAGACAGACAAACGACTTTATTTAGGGTGAAATTGAGACTATATAGTCCCTTCTTACATTTAACCCTTTCATCATATAAGTTGTTACAATATTTACATATTAAAAGAAATTAAATTACATAAAAATTATGGTAAAATATATACAAATTACAAGTTAATTATATATTGGTTAATAGATGACCGAGTATTACCAGAGATTATTGTTAGTTTTGTGGGTTGAAAAAAACTTTGTATCAGTTATATTTTAACACAAAAAATTTCCCACTGCGGAAAACACCTATGAAGAGAAGAAAGGTGTAAAAAACTGCGATAAATTCCTAAATAGTTCAGAGAAAGAGAAAAAAAACAATTTGAGAAAGAGAGAAAAAATCATTCATAAATACAGACATTAATATCCATACAAGGGAGGGGGTTAGAGTGAAATAGGGATTGCAGGGTAAGATATGCCTGGGAGATAACATCGTAATTATGGTACAGGAAAATAAAGTAAAATAAAATTATGAGTTTATGCCTAATAAGCGCATCCTTGTGACAATCTGAAAGAGAAGATAGGGAGTGGTTGAATGCATGGAGAGTGTTTAAAAGTTCCTTGAGATAGAGAGTTTTTTATTAACTTTGGAATGCCATTCCAGAGTTTGCAAGCAGTGACGGTAAAGGATTTGTTGTAAATTTCTGTTCTATGAAGTGGAGTTAGTAATTTATCGCATCCTCTGGTATTGCATTGGTGAACTGTATTAATGGCGGTGAACTGAGAAGAAAAATAACAAGGGATGTGATTATTAAGAACTTGATACAATAGGGAGAGGAGGTGAAGGTTTCTTCTGGATTCAAGTTTTAGCCAGGTGAGTCGATGGAAGTATTCTGAGACATGGTCAGACTTTTTAAGATTAAAGGTGAATCTGATACAGGCATTATAAGAACATTGTAGCATAATCACGAGATCCTTTGATAAGTCCTGGTATACAGTATCACAATAGTCGAAGTGAGGAAGAATGAGAGAGGTCAATAGCTGTATTTTTAGTGAAGAGGGAAGAATGTTAGTGAGAGGCCTTAGAGTGCATAAGGAAGAATTTACCATCTTGCAGACATTTATTACATGATTATTCCACGTAAGCGTTTTATTAATTTGAATACAGAGATTTTTTATGATTTTGCAATATGGAATAACTGAGCTATTCAAAGACAGAGGAACTGATTCCGCAAGGTTTATAGAAGCCAGTAGTTTTGAATAACTGATTAAATTGGCCTGAGATTTCAAGGGGTTAATGTTGAGAAGATTATCATAGCTCCATTCTTGGAGTTGAGCCAAGTCATGATTTATGTTGGCAATGGAAAGAGATAAGTTATTTGGTTTGGTGTCTAAGTATATTTGGAGATCGTCAGCGTACAGATGATGCTTGGAGTAAGTTAAATATTGAGAACAATCATAAATAAATAGAAAGAACAATAGGGGACCTAAAATTGAGCCCTGCAGAACGTGTTGGTTAACATCAAGCCATGAAGACGAGGAGTTGTTGGAGATGACTTTTTGGAAACGGTCGCTAAGGTATGAGGAGAACCAATCTATTGAAGATGAAGAGAATCACATGCAGTGGAGTTTTGCTAGGAGTATTAATTTATTTATTTAAAACTTAGTGTTACAAGTTGGTGTTCTGCCAGATGGTAACATAAGGAAAGTATGTCTTTGTCTACTGAGTCAAATGCTTTGCTAAAGTCAAGCAACACTAGTACTGTAAGTTTTCTGTCATCCATGTGTCTGCATATATCATCGGTTATTTTAATTAGCATGGTGATGGTGCTATGTGACTTCCGAAAGCCAGATTGATGGGAGTCAAGTAAATTATTTGCATTGAGAAAATCGGTTACTTGTTCATGTGCAAGTCGCTCAAGAGCTTTTGATAAAGTGGGAAGGAAGCTTATCGGCTGATAGTCATTGTTTGCGGAGAGAGATTTCTTTGGGATTGGGCGGACTAATGTGCATTTCCATTGCGATGGGAATTTTCCCTGTAATAAGGAGTGGTTAAAGATGTTAGTGAGCACTGGGAGTATTAGATGTATTCATTTGTTTATGATCATGATAGGAATACCATCAGCACCCTGGGCTTTAGTTTTGATTCTGCGTATTGCTGAAAGTACGTTAAATTGCGAAACAGCTTTAAAGTGTAATTGTGGAAAACAGGAAGACTCGTTCGCTTTTACCTTAAGACTACTAATGACTTTGCATTTTCGTTGTGTCAATTGTTATTGGGTTAGTTGAGAAGCTCTTATTATGGGAATCTAGTGATGTGTTTGGTGGTAAGGAAGAATCCTTGTGCTTACCAATACCGAGGTTTCCCAGGTTGTTCCATAGGGTGGATGTTGTTACATTGGAACCTCATATAGAATAAGCAAATTTTATTTTGGCATTTCTAATCTGCTGCTTGGTTTTGTTTTTAATACTTTTGTAGGCATTGATCGTATTTGGGCATTTATTTGATTTGAAGAGATGGAAAATGGAATCGCGTCGTGCCATCAATAGTTTTAAGTCGGCTGTTATCCATGGGGCGTGAGGTTTAGAGACACGTGTGGTTTTGATGGGTGCGTATTTATTGAGTAAATGTAAAAGAAAAGTGTTAAGTGATTCAACTTTTGCGTCTATGTTGTCAGCATATTCAATGGTGTGCCACGGAAGATGCGCCGCTTCGGCAGTTAGACTATCATAATCAAGGTTTTTAAAATTTCGTTGAGAGATGAATTTCTGCTTAAATTTTGGAGAGTTTAGGGAGTAGGCTAGAAATATTAAGTCATGGGATGAAATTCCTGGAGCAGGTAGTTGACCATGGGTGCAAACTTTATCTGGGTTAGTGGTAACTAATATATCAATCCAAGTGGAAGAGTTTTTGGTGTTATTTGTTGGTTTTAATGGTAGTATGCTGAGGCTGTGCGATGTAAAAGAGTTTTTAAAAGAGACTGCATCGGAGGAGCTTGAGGCAAAATTGGCATTAAAGTCACCAAATATGATTATGTGTTCATAATCTTGTCTTAAGTTGGCAATGGTCTCATCAATTTCAGATAGATGAACAATTTTTGGAGGACGATAAACGATTCCTAACAGAATTTTTTTGAATTGATGACTACTTCAAGGAAGAGATATTCAGGTCTGCGGGAGTATTGTGTGTTGCTGGTGGCGATTACTTTGCAAGCAAGGTCTTACGGATGTAGATTCCTACTCCCCCTTCTCATTTCCCTATCCTATCATTGCGAAACAAATTATAGCCGGGTATTTCTACAGAAGAGCTCGAGATAGTGGGTTTCAGCCACATCTCGGAAATGGTAATAGCATGTAGATTGTTGGGCAGGAGTAGTGAGTGCAGTTCGTCAAAGTGGGGGGCAAGGCTTTGGGCGTTAAGATAGATAAGTTGAAAGGATCGAGGAAAAGGTTTAAGTTCTTTTGCAAGAAGAGAAAGTATTGGGACTGGGATGGGTAGGGGAATGCCATTATGGGGCAGGGGCGGACGGTTGGTGGTAAGATGAGGAGCGCGATAATGAGTTTATCTGTGGATGGCTGGTCTGACCTGTGGGAAAAATTCAGAGGCATTAGGGTTTTGTTATGGCACCCTGTGATGTGACGGGAGGAAGGCTGGTGCATTTGGGTTAAGAGTAGAATTAGGCTAAAGAGAAGTTATGGAGGAAGGATCAATGACAAACATTTTGCGGTGTGGTCGAATAATCTAGGCAGCAAAGTGCAGTATTTGATTCAGGTGATTAATGCAAACAGGAAAAAGCACACATAGAGAAGTAATGCTAAAGTATATGCTAATGACTTAGTAACAGTAATAGAAATACCAATTAGTTATTAAGAAATAATAAATGAGACACCACACTAAAGCAGCACAGGTAGAGCAAAATAGAGGCAGAGATGAAATGAAGCAATCGAGGGGAGCATTGGTAGGAACTAAACATGAAGAAACTAATCAGATAAAGAGCACTGCACAGAAAATGGGAGCTACAATTGAGTAAGGGGAATGCGAGGGGATTGCACTTTAAACTAGATTGGCTGGAATGAAGAAGCACTGAAGGTAAAACTAAATCACGGATTTAATGTGAAAAGCACAGAACCGCAAAACACTGAAAACCACTAAATGGGGTTTGCACCAACAGTAAGGGCTATTTTTACATGGGAAAAGGAGCACTAAAACAGTGGGAAATACTAAAATACACGCAGCAGAAAAAACTAAGAGAGAGACCGAAAAAGGAGATATTTTATACACCGGAACCACTTGGAAAGAAACATTAGGGAGAGGAGATTACTCTAAAAACTTGCGATGTGGAGGACACTATGGGGAGGGGATGGCAGGCAAGATGGGAATGGGGATGGCAGACATCACGGGAACAGGGATGGCAGGCGACATGGGAATGGAGATGACAGGCGACATGGGAACGGGGATGGCTGGTGTCACGGGCACAGGGAAGACAGGAGTCATGGGAACGGGGATGGTAGGCATCACGGGAATGGGGATGGCAGACCAAGGTTGATTTATGGAGTAGGCACTGGCAGGATATCTCTTTAACGAAGGACTTGAAGCAAAAGTAGCGAGAATGCTCAAATGCATGATAATCACAGAAAGCCATCTTCCTACATAATTGAGGGTTTCCCTGGTGTGGTTGATGTAAGTTGGAGTGCATGCAGCTCTCTCAGATGAGATATAAATGCACGGATGCCGTTTTGCTGCAGTATGACTACTTTGCCATCTTGCGTCCACACATTACCGAAGCCAGCTAGTTTTTTTTCTTCGAAGAGGAGCTTGAGTCTGGTGGTGAGACTGTAGCTTTTTAGCGATTTTTTTTCGCCATACGTTATCCCTATCTTGATAACTGAGGAACCTCACTATCATGGGTCAAGGCCTGGAGAAATTATTCTTCCCGATATGGTGGTCACGGGACATCATGAACGGACTGACACTTACTTTTAAGGTGGATTTTAGAAAATCACCAATGACTGCCAGTCCATTTTCTCCATCCTTTTCGGGGATCCCATGCATGAGGAGACAGTTTCAGCGGCTTTATTGCTCCAGGTCATCGAGCCTCTCGTCAACATTTATAATGCGATCCTCTATCTGGCTGACTTTAGATTTCACAGACAAAATCTCCTTCATAAGCTGTTCGCAAAAACTTTTAAATTCTGTTTCCAGCTTAGTGAGACTCTCAGTTGGGTACTGTATAATTGTTTAGCTTCGGCTGGATCTGTGCTGAAACAATCCATTTTAGACAAAACTTCATCTAATTTGTCTGAAATGGACTTATTCTCAGCAATAAGCAAGGTGTTTTGCTCAAGAAGGGCTGCTTTGATGGCCATGATGGGTGAAGGATGGTAGTTACTGTGTGAGGGTAGGAGGGAGGAAGCGCTTAGCTAATGAGGTCCGTCTCCTAGAAGGCACAATGACTGACTGGGAGAGATGGGGGATAAGAAATATGCAGGAGGGGAATTGCTTGAAGTCAGTGTTGAAAGCTAAGAAAAATATGTATTAAATAGGGAGATGCCCATTGAAATTTAATAAGTAAGTTTTTTATGAAATTTTTTATGTAATAATAACATGAACAAAGATATACATTTCTTTCTTTGGATGGAAGCACTGCATACTATGAAAAACAATGTTGCCATTAATGTAGCTGTAATGCTTCAGGAACAACTTGCAAAGAAAATGATCTGGAATGTTTGAAATGAAACAAATTACATTTTTATCTTTTATCAAAGAAAGAAATTATTCTATCAGTCCTCTCTAACATTATCTTGTATCTGGAAAGTTCACTCTTGTTTCAATGTCATCAATTACAATCGAGTCAACACCTTGGTATTCCCTAGTTTCTCCATTTACCAATCCCAGCACTGCATTATTTAAATTCATTGCATGTTTGTTTTTTGGTGTTAAAATGATCTTTCTTGACAGTTTGGCTACTGCATCATCATCACTAACATCAACAGCATCTCCATAAATAGCTTTTACAATGTTTTCCCTCTCAATCATATGTGTGGAAATCTCAATCAATTCTGCAGGCAGTCCAACATCATTCATAACAGTTCCATTTCCTATTCCAAGAGCCCATTCATTAACCCTTCAAGCCGGTCGAGATTTCCGCATGCGAAGGTCTTGTTTGCGGTAGTAAATTTTGCAAAAATCGCTGAGCATGCAGCTTGTTATATGATGTTTTATATCTTTTTTAATTACGTATTAAATTACGTAAAACTTTTGTAGGTTATTTAAAAATGATTAATGAATATAAAAAAGGCTTTACTTATGATATAATGGGAGTTGTATTCAGCGTACAGTCTCGGACATTTGATTCTATGCTTAAAAATTTACCTTGGTGTGGTAATTTTTAAAGCATTCCTCTAAACACAGGCCCACATCACAGTCAGGGCACCAGTATATGGTGTCCTTTCTTTTCCCTTTAGCCGAGCACACTGTGCATCTTTTTGTGGCCTTGCTTTTTTCCCGGTCGGCAGTAGTTTTTCTACGAAATGCCTTTCGAGTAAACGGCGTGGTGACGGATTTACGGGGGGTCGTCTGGCGCTTGGTGACTCGGAAATAGTCCCATATTTTTCTAAAATCTGACTTATTAGCAGAAGGCAAAAGCTGAGATGGTTCCTCTTATTTTGAGAACTATTGAAGGTTACCAGTGCATTGTGTACTGAAACATTTAACAATCATCTGAATAATTTAATGTACCATTTATTGTTTTTTTTTGCGTTCAAGTAGGTAGGGCTGTAATTTCTGATCTTTTAGATCAACCCCTTCCATTGCTGTATTGTATTCTAAAATGCATACTGGTTTAGAAACTCCGTCTTTTTCTCGAAAGTTGTTGGTATGAAAGGTCGATATGAATGTAACCGGTTTTTTATCTCTCCACTTCATGATCATTAAATTATTGCTTACTTTGGAAATGTGTTCCCCTTTCTTTAATTTTATAGATTTTATCTCTTTTGAGACATTTTTTCTATTTGAAAGTAATGTTCCAGCAACTTTAGTACCTCGGTTCCTTAAAAATTTCGCCAAATCAGGTGAGTTATAGTAGTTATCCATCCATAAATTATAACCTTTTTGAAATAAAGGCTCCAATAATTTAATTACTATTGCTGATGTTTTGAGTCCATCTGGAGTATCAGAAACAGAAATTGTAGAATCGGCCCCAGAGTAAACAATAAAATTCCATAAGTACCCAGTGTCCGATTCACAAAGCTCGAAAGTCTTTATTCCAAATTTAGAAGACTTCAAAGGAATATATTGCTTGAATGACAGACGTCCCATCCAAAGTGTTAGAGATTCATCCACAACAATATTTTCTTTTGGTAAATAAATACTTTGAAATTTACATTGTAGATAATCGATGATAGGTTGAATTTTGAACAATTTTTTGTTTCCAGTATAACTATTAATTTTTGAATTATCAACAAAATGAAAAAAATTTTGAAATACTTTCAAACCTATCTAGAGACATTGTTTTGGGGAATATTGGAGTTTCTCAAAGTGGATTTCTTGAAAAATAAGAACGTAGTGTAGGCTTTTGTACAATACCCATTAACATGACGATTCCCAAATATACATATATTTCCGCTAGATCAACAGGTTTCCATTTGTTAAATCATGATCGGGAGGAAAGAACAACATTTTTTAAATAATTCTCGGCATACCTGTTAGTTTCCAAAACAATTGTCTCAACTAGGGTGGTATCAAAAAAATTTGTAAAAGACTGAAGAACATTAGTAATAGAAGTAGTTGGACCAAACTCACCAATAAATGGAATTTTTCTTGGAACATTTCGTCCATCAAAATCAACCCAAACCCATGCGTTGTGAAAATCGTCGGCCCTACCAGATGAACCACCATCATTTTGGTCTTTATTTTCAGACTCTTGAGGTACACTTAATTCAGCGAAATCAACCTCTTCTTCACTAGAATTATCACTGCTGGAATCCACATGTAATTCACTGTCTTCTATTTCATCCTCAAGTAATCTTTCAATTTCATCTCTTGAAAACGAACCACTATTACTGCTCTCCATCTTCGAGCACAGGTGTCTCAACTTCCTCTCACAAAAGTAATATCTCGACTGAGAACTAGAAAGCAATATATGATGAGATGCCTGACTCAGGAGTGAGACTAACCAGATACCGTGCTAATATACACAAAAGGAGAGTGAAACAGACCCTCGAAATGCTTACGAAGCAGGCCTGCTCGGACAATCTAGAAGAGAGATAAAAAATATTTTTGAGTGTTTTTTTAGCTTTCTAAGTATCTATTCATGTACTGAAGGATATGTTTACGAAGCTGAATCCCTCTAGAAGACAATGCTGTTCTTTGATTCTCCGATAAAGCCGCTAGCTTGGCCGAAAAAATTAAAAAAGACGAAGTGCGCCGGAACATACAGTGCACGTTCAACCGCAGATAGGGCCTCTCTGCCGCTGACGTACAGCGTACTGAGAACCGCGCATAGGGGTTAAAGTGATCTTGGTCAGCTGCTCTCATGTTTGTCATCAAACTAATACTATTCACAGACATCCACAACGGTGAAATTTTAATGCAAACCTCAATAACATGTACTGTCATTCCTCTTACATTTACAGGTGCTGTCTGTCTGAAGTCACCTCCCAGTAATAAAACTTTTCCACCAAAAGGTCTTTCATCTCTCATAATTTCCTTAAGCAGCACATCTGTACACCTCAAACCATTGCTCGACATCATGGAGGCTTCATCTTCTATGATAAACTGAGCCCCTTTTATTCTTTGACCATCCATGGAATCAATTCTCATTGATGACATAGATTTTTCCAAAAGTGGAATTGGCAATTTGAACCCACAATGTGCTGTTCTTTCACCATTTAGCAAATCATCTGCAATTGAAGTTGTTGCAACTGGCAATGCAATTTGGTCTCTTCCTCTCAAATAACTTAGCAATGTATTGTATAAATAGATTTTTCCAGACCCTCCAGGAGCATCCAGAAAGTGGAATCGATTGTTGTTGCCACCTTCATCATTAACTGTTTTTCTTATTAGCTCAAAAGCTTCACTTTGCAATGGATTCAAGGTTTTTATTCTTTCTACAGCATCTCGAGACTTCTTCAACATTTTACTCATGTTCATATTTTACAACTGGACTGGGATTTGGCAGACCAAAATGAGAGCAACTAAATCCATGTAATCGCAACATGCTCTTAATATCTCATAGCATTTGCCTTCTATAACCTGTTCCTCAGCCAAATTCCTTCTAAAATCTTTGGCCGCCATAAAAGTTTAATATCAACCCCAAAGAATAAGTGCATTTTCCGGTTGATTGAATCCAAAAACTAAAGCAAAAGTTTTTCGCAATTGAGATGGCATTTCAACTCTTGATGTTTTGTTCATACATCTATCCCACTCTGTATTATCATCCAATAGATTTCGTCTTCTTGCTGCTTCCTCAAATGTTGGGAAAACTCCTCTATCCACTCTTCTTTTCAAAACTTTGAGCTCCTCTCACGTGCAACAACAGCAGTCTCAAGCAGAATCTTTCTCAATCTTGTGGACTGAATACATTCTGGAAATTATTCTTTAGGCACCTCTTTGTCTTTCATTCCATCTTGTTTGTGCAGAAAATACATAGTGGTATGGAATGGGGTTTGGGTGTTGTCATCAGAAGCATCTTAGGAAATGCTCAGTAATAGTAATGTTTTAACTCGCAATTGCCCTCATTGCTAAGGGCCATAAAATACAAATGGTGAGAATAATTTTTCTCAAGGAGAACTAAATTTCTAATACAACCCTAGAATGCATGGTACCCAAAAACAACACAATTCCATAAACCAGGCCTTTTAGTCCCATCTCGTCGTATTGTACAAATGAAGGTTTATAGGTCAAATAAATGCTGCAAATTTTGTATTTGGTAATTATATATTTTTGATACTAACATTGTGATTTATTACATATACTGATAAACAAAACAATGCAGGAGAAGTATAACAAGAATTATAATTAGTTTACAAAATAAGTAAAGTACAGTAGAGGATCGTTTATCCGGAATTCTAAACAACGGAAACATCCAAACAATGGAATTATTCTAAAAGAATTTTATCACGGTCCATTTTTTCAGTAGCGCCAATTTAATACATAATTGAAGAACGATTTGCCATATTAGTTCCGAAAGCCACCACCACCGCTTGTTGCTTTCTAACCATGTGCGCGAGAGGTGTTAAAGGTGTGTTTACAAGGTGTTAAAACTTTTTTGATTTAAGTGGTAAACAGCAGTTTTGCAAATATTTTATTCATCCTGTCCCTCAACCGTAATAATGGAGTGAATACCCAAGAAGACGCATCCAGAAGACGTTGGGACTGGAACAAGTGCCGGCAAGAGAAAAAGACAGAATCTCACTATCCAGCAAAAAGTGGAGGTTTTGAGAAAAATAGATCGCGGCGTAAGTGTATCTCAACTTCGTCAGGAGTATGGTGTAGGACAATCTACAATATATGACATAAAGGCGCAGAAAGATAAAATTTTCCAATTTGTTGCGGAATCAGATTCAATGGCCGGTATCTCAAAAAGGAAAACTTTACATGGTCCCAAGAGTAAGGACCTAGACAAAATAGTGTATGAGTAGTTCCGCCAACGTAGGAGTGAAGGGATTCCTATCTCAGGTCCTATGATAATGGAGAAGGCAAAATCTTACCACGAACACCTAAAAATCGAAGGAGAATGTGATTATTCTACGGGATGGTTGCAGAAATTCAAAAATCGCCATGGTATACGGTATTTAAAAGTTTCCGGTGAAAAAATGTCAGCAAATTATGAAGCCGCGGAGGAATATGTTAATGATTTAGCAAAGTTGGTGGAAGAACATGGACTTAGCATGGAGCAAATATACAATATGGACGAGACAGGTTTGTTTTGGCATTGTCTCCCACAGCATACTTTTGTTTGCATTGATGAAAAAGCAGCGTCGGGAGTAAAAGAGTCTAAGGAGAGACTTACTGTAATGATGTGTTCCAATTCTGCCGGCACACACAAGTGCAAGCTCATGGTAATAGGAAAAAGTGCAAAACCTAGAGTCTTCAAAGGCATAAAGATTTTCCCCGTGATTTACCGTGCAAACAAACGTGCTTGGATCACTCAAGACATTTTTGGTGAGTGGTTTAATGGTCATTTTTTACCTGAGGTAAGGGATCATTTCAAGAAGGTTGGCTTACCTGAAAATGCAAAAATATTATTGTTGGACAACTGCCCTGCTCACCCTCCAGTAGAAACTCTCGTCAAGGAGAATGTTTTTGTGTCGTATTTACCCCCAAATTGTATGTCTCTCATCCAACCAATGGATCAAGGCATGATTAAAAATTTTAAATGCCATTATCAAAGTGAATTAATGAGAAAAATTGAAAATTTTGAGGGGTCTTTCAGCTACGAACGGTTCAAAAAGGATGTAACACTGAAGGACGCGGTGTGGTGTATTTCACGTGCATGGAATAAAGTAACATCCTCAGTTTTAAAACGGTGTTGGCATAATATTTTGCCAGAATCAAAATTTAATGAAGATTCCAGAGAGACAGACGACTTTCTTGGATTTGATTCATCCGAACTTAATGATGATTTTGTAGAATTTGTGCAATATACGAAGGGAATTAATGCTATCCCAGACCTAACCGATAATGAAATTGAGGGATGGATTGAATGTGATAAAAATGCTCCCATTTGTCAAACTTTTACTGACATTGAAATTATCGATGCTGTTATTGGCCCCATGTTAAATGAGAGTGAAGACAGCGAGGACAGTGATGTGTTAGTTGACGAGGAGAAGAAAATGAGTATGTCCGAGGCTATTGTATGTTGTGATAATCTTATCAAGTTCATGGAGCAAAGGTCCTTTACAACTGAGCAGGAGGTACTCCAGATGTACAGGCTGAAAGAAAAATTTGAAAAAGAAGGGCGTAGCAAGTGCAAGCAGATGACACTGACAGATTTTTTTAAAAGAACTGTTTCATCATCCTCTCCTTCAGTTTCTGCAGATGCTGTTACCACAAATCCTACTGTTAAGTGATTCTCTACATCCCTATCTGCAGATCAACAAGGATTTCCAGGTAAATAAAATTTCAATTTTTATTTCTATATGCTTCTTTTTTGCGGTTTTTACGGAATTGAGTGGGCTTTGAAAATTGAGAATTTTCTTAATAATGATTATTATATATATGTAGTATAAAATAGTTATTATTTTATGTACGAATGAGTAGACCGATCATTGTAAAATTGTTTTGGGGTGTTTATCGCATATTGACGAGCGAATTAGATTGGCTTACATCCAGATCGTGTGGGAGTAAGCACACAGCATGGTATCCGAAGTGAAATCTATTTGCATGATAGTAAAATAATATTAACCAGTTATGTATGTCTACTTCAAATTATGTAATTACGAATGTTTTTGTCAACTTACGTTGTAACATACATATTATTTTTTTCCGTTTTCAGATATACCCAACTACATCTTCCATTGCTGCAAAATTGGCGACGATATTTAATACATACATTCTCAAATTCATCGCATGAAAAGTTTGCATTAAATTAAGGATTTTCTAAAACATATACTCTTTTTAAACTCGTTTATTTCTTACCCTACTTTAGTCCCGTATTACGTATTATACATATTACGTGCTTAAACGTCTTTTTTTGATGATTGTGCTCTTTTGTAGTTAAGCTATCTAAACAGCGGAAATATCGTTTATCCGGAAGAGGCCAGGTCCCGGACATTCCGGATAAACGATCTTCTACTGTATATTTACATTGAACATATTGCTTATTGCTCGCAAGTTGCACAAACAATCATTTCTTTTGAGTGTTCTTTGCAAATGTTACTTCCACATATCATGCAAATCCTTTCTGTTTTTCTGTCATTTTTTGATGGGCAAATAAAACATCTTTTGTGTTTTATCTCTTGAGATGTCCGTGCTTCTGGTGAGCAACTTATACCACAACGAATCGTTGCCTGAATTGTTCATTTGGAAAGATTGTTTATGTTTCTATAACGTGAAAGCATATGCGGCAAAATAAGTTCAGTATACAGATCTTTCAGAAACAGACGTTGTTTATCACTTCGCTTTGCATAACTCATTGCTAGCTGTATACAACACATAATTATTCAGAGCAGCAACATCAAGCATGTTTGAGAAAATCACTACAGGCCGTTTTGTTTGTCTTTTGCAGGTATACTGTTGAATCATTTCATCCATGGTGTCCACTTCACCCTTTGTTGAGTTGTAATACACTACAATTTCTGACTTTTTCTTGTTTTCTTCAAATACTCTCATATCATTGTGCATTGTGCTCAAAAGTATAACAGATTTTTCCTTCTTCGCCTTATAACTAACCATTGTACATATAAAATCCAAAAACACTAGAATGCAACTGTCTTTCTTTACTGTGTCTCATAATTGGAGGAATATTCCTTCTAAATAATCTCATTGTTCCCACAATTGTAAGGTTTTTCTTCAGTAAGAATTCTGACAAATTAACATCGGTAAAATAATTGCCAGTGGTAATATTTCTCCCACTATTATAAACTGGCTCTGCTTTTTCTTTGACTATTTTTGTTGTGAAATCCTTTTCAATAGGAGAATTAGGAGCACACCCACAATATATTTTCCCTTTCACTGCTAACAACTTTTCAAGCCCACCATCTAAAATATCTTTATGCCATATTTGGCGGGTTTACTTTGCATGTACTGCATGGAAGAACATCTTCCATGGAAAGGGACCAATTGCTCATCAATTGTTAGATTATCTCGAGGATTGTTCAAAGAGGTGCAATTTTGAATAAGTAAATCCCAAATAAAACTTACTGCAGCTAATCGGTCATTTTCTAATCTAATTGCCCTTGTACACTTATCATAAAATCGAAGTAGCTGCCGAATATCCTCAAACCTATTTACAGACATTGCGGCTCTGTAATAAGGATCAGAACCTTCATCAAGAAACATTTCTCTAATTGGAACATCGCGAGATTTCTGTGAACCTACAAGTAGCATAAGACCTAAGAATGCAAGTAATTCTTCATCAGTAACAGGTTTCCACACTTTGTTCTTAAATTGGCCATATGACGTCTTTCAGTGTTAGTGCAAAGAACAACTTTATTTATTATTTTATCTGAAATTAATTTTCAAAATACCTCTTGAACGGAGAGATTCCTTATCCAAAATGCGCTAGACCTTTTTCTTACAATATTGTGAATACGATTCCTTGATGCCACAGGAGGGACTTCACTCCAAAATATGTTTGTTTTTGAAATTCTATCCAGAGATTCCTCTTCATTATTTTGTTCTGTTCCAGTTTCTGGCTCGTCTCCTCTTCTGATGTATTTTCCTGTTCAGGGGAAATGTATTCATAATCAGAAATTGATGAATCACTTAGATCTTCTTCACTTAGAAGATGATCGGCAATCTCATTATCTAAAATATTATTTTTTAAGAAGGCACATATTTTCCATCTAATTGTGTTAAAATAATAATCAAAATAAATGTTAATAAATCTTTAAGAAATAATAATAAATTATTCACTTACCTGACAAATTTTAAGACAACCATTTGCACAAAACAGGAAAAAAGCACAAATTTAAAAAATCACAGTAAAAAAATATCTGCTTGAAAACGAAATGGCAACACTCGCAAGGAAGGTCGAATGCTATCTGATGGCTGGGAAGGAAGAAAGGGAAGGTTGGAGAGGACTTACACATTCTCATCTCCAGTTAAATAGGAAGGGAACGTGGAAGTCAATTGACGGCCGCCGCCAGCCGAGAGTGCTCTCCAGGACGTCAATTGACGTCCACCGCATTCAATGTGTTAATCCTTAACACATTCACTGTCACTCCATGTAATTTTTCTTACCTTTGGTGCAGCACTTTTTTCGTGATTTAGTCTTAATATGTCCAAATCATAATGATATTTATTCCTTTTGCAAATATAATGTTTTGCAACAAAAAAATATTGACCATGCCAGGTGTGTTGTGGCCACTGGGCATCAACTTTTATGATATGTGCCCCAATGTGCCACATGAATTCATTACATTCGGCATAAGAAATGCAGATATTTTTTCATAAATTGTTGAATAATACATTATCTGAGAATAATACGTTATATTTAAAAAAGTGTTACATATTAAAAGTTGTGAAGTACAAGGAGTATCTCACAGTAAATATGTACATAAACATATGGCCGGAGGATAATTGTGATAATGTAAATTAGAAACAAATAAATACAATGTTGGCTAAACTAAATAATTATTCTGGAATTATTAATCAACATAAGTTGCAGATATGTAAATGATGCAAATACCAAAATCAATTTTCGTTACAAAAGAAATTATCCTAATAAATTCAATTTATTTTAGCTGACATTTTGTGGTAATTCCTAAAACAAGGAAATAGACAAAATCTAGAATTTTCCAGGCATTGAGGGCAATAAATAATAAATGGAATTTTTCCTCTTTTTTTGTTTCCCAGCAATATTTACATGGCACCGTTTTGCTTTCCCGTTTTCACCTTTTGGGCAATATTCTGGAAGATGTATTACTTGAGGATGTACTCATGAGTTTGTATTTATTGCATTTTAAGTTCCGAGAAGGGTCTTAGTGCCGAGGGCAACATCGAGCAAGTAAACAGTTTTCAGAAGTGTTTACTTATTCACCCCCCGACCAAAACTTTTAGTCCATGTGCTTAGGGATAGTAGAAAGATATGAAATACCTTCTTATCCCCTAATCACCTGACTGTACGATAAGTACGACCTCTAGGAATTTTTGGATCCAGCGGGCCAATATTGGCTTGTTTGTTAGAGAGTGGATATATTTGGCATGCCAATATTATAAAATAATAAGGGCAAAATGCAATAAAATATTCAAATAATTGCATAAACAAACACCATGTGATAGCTCGAAATGTTCATTTGTCAGCTGTTGTACGCAAGTCCGAATTCGGTGTATGAAAGGTGATTTAGTAGTCAATGTATAATGCACGAAAGTGCGGGTTGTACGAAAGTCGAACGTATGAAAGTTGAGGACTGCCTGTATAAGAAAACATGTGTAAAAGATATGCTATAAATATACTACATACTAAAAATAAACTTGAAAAAATTAAAGGTAATTGAATGAATATATTCCTAAATATTTTATACAGATTTTAAAGAAAGAAAATTAAGTAAAAAAAGGATAAATAAATGAATAGTATATACATATTGAGAAAAAGAAAGAACTTTGTCACTTCCACAAATTTATTTGGCACGACCGGTTTCACTACGATCATAGCATCATCAGGTGATAAAATATAAAAATTGTCCATATATATATAGAGGGAAAAAAAGGGGAGGAGAGATACAAGAGGGGTTACACAGAAAACAAATGGAAGGTAATTAAATAAACGGTTTGGAAAAGGAAGGGGTTGGAAAGGAAGGCAAAAGCAAAATAAAGTTACAAAAACTTGGTTAAAGGGGCCAAAGACAACAATGTTGATGCAAAGTATTTACAAAATATTCGGTAAGCTAAATAGAGGAGAATGATTGTGGAAAAGGTATTTATGTAGGAGAAGTGAGTCTTCACAAATAATTATCTCTAGCTGTTCAAGAGCATACAATTTACGACCTTTAATTTCAAAGTGAAGGAATTTAGGGTTGAAGGAACTATGATGATTGGGGTTTAAAAGATGTTTTGCAAATTGAGAATTCAAATTATTTAAACGGAAGTATCGCTTATGCTCCTTAATACACTTATCAAAACTCCTCCCCATTTGGCTGATGTAGACTGCTCCGCAATCATCACAAGCAAGCTCATATACACCACTTCTTAATAACAACTGTATCTTTACAACTGTGTGTTTAGCATTAATGAATAATTTGGAAAATGAAACTGGGGAGTAGAAAGCAGGTTTAAGTTTAGTAAAAAGATTGGACAATTTATGAGAAAGGTTTCCTAAAAATGGGAGTCTGCACCAACTAAGCAGTTTGGAGGAGAGATTAGGCAGAAAAGAAACTATTTTTTTGGAAGGCAATAAGAACACGTTTTTTAGAGATAATTTTATCGACTAAACCAGTTTTGTAACCATTATTGATCGCAATCTGTTTAATGGTGTTAAGTTCTATAAGGAAATTGGGTTTAGAAACGGGTATATTAAGAAGGCGGTGAAGCATAGAACGAAAAGCAGCATGTTTGTGAGAAAAATGATGGGATGAGTGATTGGGAATGACCTGATCTGTGTGAGTAGGTTTATGGTAAATGGCAAAGGTAGGTCTGTTGTTCAGCAAAGACAAAGTGAGATCTAAAAAGTTAAGCAAACCATTGGTTTCAGATTCGGCCGTAAAAGAAATGGAAGGGTGGAGGGAATTTAAAAGGATTAAAAATTCAGAAAGTTGGTCATCTATCTATACCACTCCAGACATGCAAAATGTCATCCACATACCCACCCCATAATTGGAATAAGTTAATAAAGGATGGCCAGAATTAAAAAGGTTAACTTCTATATTGTTGAGAAAAATGTCGACAAGGAGAGGGCAAAGAGGTGACCCAATCGCAAGACCATCTGTTTGTTTGTAAAAAATATTGTCAAAAAGAAAAAAGTTTTGCTAAGAATATGCTCCAAGTAAGTTAGAAAAATCAGTTATCAAAAATTGATTGACACCTGCTTTGGAAAGCATATCTACAACCAAATCTACAGCTTCTTTAATGGGAACAGAAGTAAAAAGATGGCAAACATCAAAAGAGAAATTTTGAATTGTTGGGGAAAATTTTTCCTTTTAAGGTGTGCGTAAACTTTATGGAATTTTGAATACCAAATTTGGGACTAAAATGAGAATAATCATGAAGAAGTGATTGAGTTTGAAGGTGAGTTTATGGGCAGACACAGAGGTACTGGAGACAACAGGCCTAATAGGGCAATCCTTTTTGTGAAGTTTTGGTAAACCATAAAGTCTAGGGGGAAGGGGGTTCATCACTAATAAGTTGTGTTTGTCTTTAGGAGTGAAAGGAAGAGAAGTCACAGAAATAGTTTTTTGCATCGCAGATTGATAAATCGAGGTAGGGTCTTTTTTCGAAACAGAAATATTGTTGTAATGAATGAAATCATAACATTTCTCCAAATAAAGGTCTCGGTCCATCATCACCATGCCATTACCTTTATCAGCCTTTTGGACAATCAAATTGTTTTCTGTAATGAACTTTTTAACACTAGAAAGTAAGGCCGGAGAGTGAGAGTGGGATAGAGGTCTGGGTTGAGGAACATTGAGGAAGGAAGAAATATTACAAGCAAAAACGTGCTTTAACGAAGGAGATTCTTTTTGTAGGGCCAAATCACAATTGACGACTAAATTTTTCAACACACATTTAGATACAGGGAGGCTAGGGGCGAATTTCAGGCCTAAGTTAAACACGTCCAAAACAGAAGGGGGTAAAACACAATTACATAGATTAGTCACTCTAGGGTGGAACTTGTGGTCACCGAGTTTAGAAGGACTAGAATCACTACACTGCACTGAGGAAAGAGCAGCCAGTTTTTTCCTAAGGGTAGAGAGCTTGGCGAAACCAACCACATTTACACGTTGTCTGACATTGTCATAAAAGATTAACTATTCCAGCCAATGAAGAGCATGGCACAATTCAGAATGAAGGAGGCACAAGTAATGGGAAAGAGAAGACCTCTTGGAATACCAGGATTTGAGTTCTGACTTCAACCAAGAAATCTTAGCCGTCTTGATGGCCTGCAAAGCAGCTGATGAAGAAGAATTATTCTATTTAGCTTACTGAATATTTTGTAAATACTTTGTATCAACATTGTTGTCTTTGGCCCCTTTTACCAAGTTTTTGGCAGCTAGATGCCAGCAATTTTGACCGTTATCGAAAATAGTGCCATTGGCAGTGAAGTTTAAACAGCTACAAAAGAATTAAGTCAATGGTTATCATGTTTGTTTACTTTGAAAACTGCTATTAATGAGCATTATAAATATAATAATATCCTTTTCTAGGGTGCTAAAGTTTAAAATGAACTTAGAAACAAAAAAGTAGATGGAGTTCATGTTTGTTGGCATTGTAAATGCATGACGTGAAATGCAAGAAATTGGCATGAAACACAAGTAATGGTCATAAAAAATTTTGCGGGGAAGTACAAATTTGTGAACCGCAAGCACGTGAAGTTCAAAAAGGTGGGGTAATTAGTTCTTCTTGAGTTAATTGCACCCACAAAAGAACATGGAGAAAGAAAAATCATTCTGAGAACAAAGAGCGTTATAATGATCCAGCGTTGTACGGGGCAGCATTAAACGGGATAATACTGTATTAATTGAAATCTGGATCATAAATTTGCAATATAAAATTTCAGTTGATGTAATTATATTATCTCATGTTTAATTTATTTTAAAAAATGATCAATTAAACCCATAAATCTACTTTGTACTTTAATTTAAGACCCCTTGATTTTTGTATGCTGAAATTTGGAAACAATTTAGTCTTGAATTAAGGTATATGCGGTAGTTACTTCACTTCTCTCTGAGATTTTTCATATGAAGACTTCTGCAGTTACTGAAAGAATTAACTTTGCCAGAAACTTCAAAGAAATTTTCATGGTATTCTTTGCGCACATCAGGGTAGAATCAGCACTAGTAGTAGTCAAGGGTGACAACTAACCCTTATGCAGTCCTTAGTGAGATACAGAAATGGGTGACTTCGTATTAAGCCAATATGGAACAGCATCAATAAAGTGGGTTTAAAATTACTGCATTATATATATAGTTAGACCATGCAAATTCAAGGTTTCGTCCTTCGGAAGGGATGTTAAACAGTGGCCCCCTTGGTGCTCTTTGCAACGAGTAGGCAAATGCCGGCCCCGGATTTCCCTCTTCCCTTCTGTGTGTATGTGTGTCCGGTGTGGAAAGCAATGGGAAGCCACCACACCGTGTATATATATTCTCTAGTCAAAACCAATCAATTAATTGGTAGGACTTGTCGTAAGACAGAATGCAAATGAATATAGTTAGTTTTTGGTTAACAAGATAGATGCATTCCTTGAAAGTACACCCAATCTCTGACTAACATGAATGCTATTAACACAATTTATGTTTAACATGGTTTTTCAATTTGGGCTGGTTTTCGATTAACATGACTGGTCATTCGGTTTAACATGATTTCTCCATGACTTCTCTACAATTGTGGAATGACCTAGAAATTGGAAACAGAAACAGGTTTAGACATGTTTGGCCTGCTCTTGCAGGATATTTAGTTGAGAGAGAGACAGAGCAATCGGGAAGCAAGAACTAGATTTGGTAAATGGAAGCATAACTTTCTATTGTCTTCTATTATATAATGTGAGATACGTTCCTACTGCATAAAGTCTTCCCTCTTCAGAAAATTCATCATGGGAAGCAGTGCTTGAATTAGAAAATTTTAACAACCGGAACACTAGTAACCAGAACATTCCGATCTGATTTTTTAACAACGGGAATGCTGTGGGCTTCATTTTGTACCAAGTAGAACCAATAGCAAATCCTGAGATGTTTTGATATTGAAGCAATTAATTATGAAAATCAGGTCTTACCTTGTTATTTGAAATGCATCATAGAACACATGTTTTTAAGAAAGTTCTTTGATGAAGGCTTTTTTGATTGATAGAATTGATAATTTAGAGAATCTTTCTTGATTTGCGGAATTCCTTGCGAATGTTTCGATATGTTTGAGAGCCAAAAAACTCCGTTCAATTGAGGCACTGGTTGCAGATATTGTCAATACTAATTCACATAATTTTGTCATTTGAGAGTAAGCTTTGTCTAAACTGTTTTCTTTAACACATTCAATGCGGTTTAAATTTTAATAAAATTGTCAGATGACTGTAATATTTTCTGCCATGTTTTGTCTCTTTAGTGCTTAATTTTTAGAGATATAAAAAACGTATTACAATATTGTTGGAAAAAACCATTAAAATTGCCATGGCTTACATGTACGCCATTCGCATGTGGCTATGAAAAGTGTTATGCAACCAGCAATACACATAGCATGAAATTTTAGGTGAGATATATTATCCTGAAAATGATATTATTAATATTTTACATTTTGTTAGAATAATACATATTAATTACATTGATGTAGGTAATGTTATCTAAACATATATAAATAAACAATATAAACAATATTGAAAATTTAATTTTTTAAAACAAATTGTATAAAATTGAGATCTTAATAGATTTTCCGAAAGTGTTTGTATACGATGTTTGCTTTATCATCTCGATTTTGTAATAAGGAAAAAAAAGACTAATATAAGTGCATCATCAGAGATTGGGTTTTATCAATTCGCGATAAATGCTCTAAACGGCAAAATGATTGTTGGACTAAATCGGGAACAATAAAAAGAATATAATTCACATCAAAATGATAATTTATTTCAAAACAAAAATTATGGTTGCATAAAAATGAATTTTATAATGCGCTAGAAATGAACACTTTTATTGATCAGATATTGGGATAAAACATACATAACAAATCAAAATTATATTTTATTTCACTAAGTAAAAATTAGTACTCACATAAAAATGAATTTTTAAAATGCATTAAAAATTATTAATTCAAGAACAAATTGATGTGATGGACAGAAACCTTAAATATCATATCAAAATGCTATTTCATTTTATAAAACAAAATAATTCCTTATACAAAATGAATTTAAATAATGCCATGAAAATTACATTTACCTACACCTTTTATGGTATGGTTTTTATGGTATTCTTGAAAACATGGCCTCAGACAGAGACCTGGCTCACCCTCACAGGCAGGGCAAACAAATATAACTAATTTTCTTTCTCTTCTTTGGTAGCACAATCTGCACCGTTTTTGCTTCCTATGTTTCCCGCCGAGTTCCGTCAGCTCTGGGAAATGAGTCATGGAAGGCAAGTTCAAAATCCGGTGTGAGTCAATCGATAAAAGCGACTTGATCACGTCCAATCTAAAATCGTAGAGGTTCTTTTTATCTCCGCTGTATTTGTTGTACAGAAGGAAGCTATTTACAAGCATTACTTGAAAAATATGAATGGCCAACTTTTTGTACCACTTCAACGACTTTCTCTCACAGGGGTAGTAAGCCATTAGTTGATCGGCATGATCAATCCCCCCCATGAATTTGTTATATTGCGCGACGGACTCAGGCTTTTCCTTGACCCCGCGTTTGCCACTGACTTCCACAAGCTTGCTCCCAAATTCGGAGGATATCATTATGACATCTCTCTTGTCTTTCCATTTTAAAATGCATATGCCTTCATCTGTCCATCTCTCGATGATTTCTCCCCTTTTCAACTTTTTTGCAATAAAATCCTTCGGGTTTTCCCATCTGTTTGCCCTCAAGGTCCCGGTGCAGTATGTCTTGCGAGACAAAAGGTCACGGGTCAGCCCTACAGAGCTGTAAAAATTGTCCATGTAGACAGCATGGCCAACATCGTTCATTCCAACCAACAACTTATGTACTACTTTTTCTGAGTGCCCTTTTCCTCCTACTTCTTTGCCCCCCGACCCCGTGTACACAAGTAGTCGCAAAACCAAACCTGATGGCTCGGTAAGCATATAAAGTTTAATGCCATATTTATGGCATTTTCCTTTTATGTATTGCCTAAATATTAGGCGTCCTCTCCACAGTACAATAGATTCATCTATGCTGAGTTCCTTCGCAGGAGATTCAATGTCCATCATTGTTTTTTGAAAAATATCAATTAGAGGCCTAATCTTATAAAGTCTATCCTCTGGTCTGGCATCATTTTCGTTGGGGTTTTCTGCAAAATGTGCCTGTAAAATTCCTAAAAATCTATCGCGACTCATCGTCTCACGAAATGCCTGCAAATTAAATAATTTGGTGGTTTTCCAATAATCCGCAATTCTTGTGATACGGATGGTGCCCATATGGAAAAGAAGCCCTAACCATTTTGAGAATTCTTCCATACTCAAGTTTTTCCAGGCCGTTATCCGTGCTTTAGGGGAAGGGTTGTTTAAAAATATGCTGATGGCATTTTTCTCTGTTTCTTTCAAAATAAGTTCGTAAAAGGCAGCATTGGCAAGAAGGTCAAAATAAGCTCTAGGGGTCTGTTCAGAGGGAATTACTTTTAAACCTGGGTTCTCAGAAAAGGCAATTTTGGGTATGGAAGGGGGTGGTTCAGCATGCCAACTAACGGGAAACTCGAGGGTAAGAAAATTTGGAGCAGATGTACTCAGTGACACAGAGGGTGGTGGTGGTGGGACCTCAAAAACACTTGGAGTAGATGCGGCCGTCAGGAGGTTTGGCGACAAAGAGGGTGTTGGAGGGGGTGGGTCCTTAGGTACAGCCATAAAACCTTCTGCGAATGGTGACATGGGCCTCTCTTCCTCTTCGGAAGCCGTCTCTTCCTCCGAGTCGTAACACCAATCTTCTTATTTATGAATTGAAAACAAGGCATTCATATTATTTTAGATCTTCGAAATTTAAATATCCAAATGAATTACTTACTGGAAAAAATTATTTTCTTAAATTTTTTAATCTCTTAGATGAGACAAATAATATGTTAGAAAGTGAAGAAATACTCCGTAAAACAATAAAAAATTTCGGATATCTTTAAATTGTAGGAGAGAAAACACTTGTAAAACATTTGAATATCATAGAACATAAAATACGTAAGTTGAGGATTACGAAAAAATTGGTATTTATGAAAATATGATAATATTTACTTACTGAAAATATCACAGTTGGAGGTAAACGTAAGAAAAACTTGATAAAAACTGTCACTCAAGACGTCTTAAGATTGCTTTCCAATGTTATCCAAAGAAAAATGGAAAGCAAGAACGCTAAATCACCAAAGAAGTCGAAAGGCGCCAAACTACAAACGAACTGCACTATTAGAAAGCTTAATCGCTACTGAGATGCAGAGTAAAAGAACGGGACCTCTCCACCCAAGCGCTACGTCACAATAGCCCGTTGAAGGAGACAGAACCGATGGCTTACATGTACGCCACCCGTCACCGGCGACAGCCAGCCATGGCGTACATATACGCCATCCGCATTGAATGTGTTAATGAAATGTTATAAATTTCTAATGCTATTTTTATCAATATGTTCTATTTTATGTATAACCGAAAGCTCAGAATGCAAAGCAGCTATGTCAAAATAATTTCTGTAACTGTTCTCGAGGGGTCGAATGCATCTTGAGGAAAAGTCTTATTGGAAAACTCTTAAAAATTAGTTAATTCAATGAGTTTTAAATTGCCAAAGTTTCTGAATCTGGAATTTAACTGTTGAAAAATGTTGTCTATAACCTCTATAAAAATTCTTTGGTATGAAGTTGTTGTCAATAACATTGTCTATTCATATTCTTTTTCTCTGTGGTTGTAAATCTTCAGCCAGGTTCATCGTCTTTTCCCAAACAATTTCAAAATCATCTCTTTTTCTATTTATTACATTTGAAAATACATCAATATTTTTAATACATAATACATGTAGCTTTCAACACAGCAAATACCTTGTCAGATAATGGAAATATATTGGAAAACATATTAAAAGGAAACTGAAGGTAAAGCCTCTCTTTAACAGATATAGGTAACCCTGTGAATAGTTCCAAGTTTTTGAATCCCATTCATCATGAAGGTTCAAAATATGCTCAAATCGATTGATCAATTGCTGTTGAAACTAAAAAACAGCAGATACAAGACTTCCATGATATTGGCTCCTTGTAGGTGCTACTTTTGATAATCTTTTCTTCACTTCTAAATCTGGTGCTCATGTTTACTATGAAGATGTTGAAAAAGATTAAGCCAATCCACTAAGACCATCAAGTAGAATATGATTTATTTTATAAACATATGAAATAAAAAATAAACATTTAATTGCATTTATAATTTTAAAAGCTGTTTTGAATTTATTTGCAGTATACATGTGAATTCTTGTGTAAAATACTACTTGTGTGATGGTTAAATCAAATCAAATGTGTTAGAAAATATTTTTGGAAGATTAAAAATGGTGTATAATCAAGAGAAAAATTCACTTATTTACTGAACCGTTAAATGAATATAATTAATCCATTATTATTAGTTATTGCTTAAAGAAGATGAATAAAGAGATTAATTTACGTATTTAGCTTTTTTACGCTGTGTATGAGACTAGGTCCCTGGCATGGTTTAATCTCCCGTAAACCTAGTATTATTTCCCCTTTCCTTTTCCCTTCATTTTTAAATAACACTGTGGAATGTTCCAAATGGTTTCCCAAAGTTTTGTTGTATTTAGCAACCAATTAGACCAAGTCCATGTAATTACCTTTATTTACAGAGTCACTGGATTTGTCATGACCATGAAAGCCAAGTTCATGCTCTCCTAAAAAACAAACAATATCAATAAGTCTTTTTAACATTTCCAGATTTTTCTTTACTGCTTCATTATGCTGGCGATGAGTAGTTTTTAACTGCTTATCTAAAACATGTTCTATTCGAGTTAATCCAAATGGTTTTTCTTGAAGAATTGACTGGAAATGTTCTTTACTTATTGAATGTCTCTTTATTACCTTATGAAGATTATTTAAATCAGAAAATCCCATTTTAGTCCAAACATTTTTTTTGTTTGAAAAAAGTAAGCACTGCCAACAAAATAATTTTGCTTTGCTCTCACATCCAGTCAGCTATTCAACACAGTTATAAATATCTACGATAAAATGTCTTGTGCATGATTTAATTTTTATATTTAAATTTAGGCGAGTTTTTGGCCTACCAGTTTGGATAATTTCACTCTTTGCCTGAAAATTGTTCGATGAAAAACTTTTTGTT
Source organism: Tanypteryx hageni (assembly GCA_028673005.1). Lineage (NCBI taxonomy): Eukaryota > Metazoa > Arthropoda > Insecta > Odonata > Petaluridae > Tanypteryx > Tanypteryx hageni. Next base: position 61,965,685 of record CM054120.1, on the reverse strand, counting down.
AATAAATTATGCACTGCACAACATGAAGCTGCTTGAAAGCACAACAGAAGCATTTGAGGCACTCGGTTCACTCATGTTTGCAATTTTAAAATTGCCTCTACTCTGTATTTTATTACATGGAGAAAAACTGATATTCTTCCTATCTGAGCCAAATTTTTTGAAATAATATCTGTTAATGCACTACTATAACACAAACACTTCTATAAGCATGAAGGTTCACATGAAACATCAGAATTGCAACTTACTGAAACTGTAAAATAACTGGACTAGATGCCTAGTCTCCGCCTGTATACTACAGCAAATGTCTCATCGACATGTATGCAATAATATTGTTGCTTCCTAGTTAGTGTTATTTTCGGCCATTGCGTGATGCCAGCTGTCAAGATGGATTTTTAAAATAAAGTTGTACAGTCGCACACTTTTACTGAAGGTGTGCTTCTAAAATTGCATTTGTGAATGAGTAATTTGTAGGTGTTTTTTACAAAAAGTAAAAAAGAATGCCTTACGGTTAGGTCATGCCCATCCATCCATTCATCTGCAAAACTACTGGGTGGATGTTGACAGAATTTGGTATTTAGGACTTGAGAGCAAAGAAAATTATATAAATGGTTTATGTATCCTAATTGGGAGTGCCACTTTACTGGTCACAAAAAATAAACTTTTCTTTATATCTCATAAAATATCATTTATAACTAAAAAGTCTTCAAAAAAATTTGTAGAACTAGTCAAATAGTGTGTTTTGTTTAGTACATTTTATCGAAGGAGCAGCTGATTTCAAGAAAATCAAACAATATCATAGAACATAAAATACGTAAGTTGAGGATTACGAAAAAATTGGTATTTATGAAAATATGATAATATTTACTTACTGAAAATATCACAGTTGGAGGTAAACGTAAGAAAAACTTGATAAAAACTGTCACTCAAGACGTCTGAGGATGCGTTCCAATGTTATCCAAAGAAAAATGGAAAGCAAGAACGCTAAATCACCAAAGAAGTCGAAAGGCGCCAAACTACAAACGAACTGCACTATTAGAAAGCTTAATCGCTACTGAGATGCAGAGTAAAAGAACGGGACCTCTCCACCCAAGCGCTACGTCACAATAGCCCGTTGAAGGAGACAGAACCGATGGCTTACATGTACGCCACCCGTCACCGGCGACAGCCAGCCATGGCGTACATATACGCCATCCGCATTGAATGTGTTAATGAAATGTTATAAATTTCTAATGCTATTTTTATCAATATGTTCTATTTTATGTATAACCGAAAGCTCAGAATGCAAAGCAGCTATGTCAAAATAATTTCTGTAACTGTTCTCGAGGGGTCGAATGCATCTTGAGGAAAAGTCTTATTGGAAAACTCTTAAAAATTAGTTAATTCAATGAGTTTTAAATTGCCAAAGTTTCTGAATCTGGAATTTAACTGTTGAAAAATGTTGTCTATAACCTCTATAAAAATTCTTTGGTATGAAGTTGTTGTCAATAACATTGTCTATTCATATTCTTTTTCTCTGTGGTTGTAAATCTTCAGCCAGGTTCATCGTCTTTTCCCAAACAATTTCAAAATCATCTCTTTTTCTATTTATTACATTTGAAAATACATCAATATTTTTAATACATAATACATGTAGCTTTCAACACAGCAAATACCTTGTCAGATAATGGAAATATATTGGAAAACATATTAAAAGGAAACTGAAGGTAAAGCCTCTCTTTAACAGATATAGGTAACCCTGTGAATAGTTCCAAGTTTTTGAATCCCATTCATCATGAAGGTTCAAAATATGCTCAAATCGATTGATCAATTGCTGTTGAAACTAAAAAACAGCAGATACAAGACTTCCATGATATTGGCTCCTTGTAGGTGCTACTTTTGATAATCTTTTCTTCACTTCTAAATCTGGTGCTCATGTTTACTATGAAGATGTTGAAAAAGATTAAGCCAATCCACTAAGACCATCAAGTAGAATATGATTTATTTTATAAACATATGAAATAAAAAATAAACATTTAATTGCATTTATAATTTTAAAAGCTGTTTTGAATTTATTTGCAGTATACATGTGAATTCTTGTGTAAAATACTACTTGTGTGATGGTTAAATCAAATCAAATGTGTTAGAAAATATTTTTGGAAGATTAAAAATGGTGTATAATCAAGAGAAAAATTCACTTATTTACTGAACCGTTAAATGAATATAATTAATCCATTATTATTAGTTATTGCTTAAAGAAGATGAATAAAGAGATTAATTTACGTATTTAGCTTTTTTACGCTGTGTATGAGACTAGGTCCCTGGCATGGTTTAATCTCCCGTAAACCTAGTATTATTTCCCCTTTCCTTTTCCCTTCATTTTTAAATAACACTGTGGAATGTTCCAAATGGTTTCCCAAAGTTTTGTTGTATTTAGCAACCAATTAGACCAAGTCCATGTAATTACCTTTATTTACAGAGTCACTGGATTTGTCATGACCATGAAAGCCAAGTTCATGCTCTCCTAAAAAACAAACAATATCAATAAGTCTTTTTAACATTTCCAGATTTTTCTTTACTGCTTCATTATGCTGGCGATGAGTAGTTTTTAACTGCTTATCTAAAACATGTTCTATTCGAGTTAATCCAAATGGTTTTTCTTGAAGAATTGACTGGAAATGTTCTTTACTTATTGAATGTCTCTTTATTACCTTATGAAGATTATTTAAATCAGAAAATCCCATTTTAGTCCAAACATTTTTTTTGTTTGAAAAAAGTAAGCACTGCCAACAAAATAATTTTGCTTTGCTCTCACATCCAGTCAGCTATTCAACACAGTTATAAATATCTACGATAAAATGTCTTGTGCATGATTTAATTTTTATATTTAAATTTAGGCGAGTTTTTGGCCTACCAGTTTGGATAATTTCACTCTTTGCCTGAAAATTGTTCGATGAAAAACTTTTTGTTAATAAATTATGCACTGCACAACATGAAGCTGCTTGAAAGCACAACAGAAGCATTTGAGGCACTCGGTTCACTCATGTTTGCAATTTTAAAATTGCCTCTACTCTGTATTTTATTACATGGAGAAAAACTGATATTCTTCCTATCTGAGCCAAATTTTTTGAAATAATATCTGTTAATGCACTACTATAACACAAACACTTCTATAAGCATGAAGGTTCACATGAAACATCAGAATTGCAACTTACTGAAACTGTAAAATAACTGGACTAGATGCCTAGTCTCCGCCTGTATACTACAGCAAATGTCTCATCGACATGTATGCAATAATATTGTTGCTTCCTAGTTAGTGTTATTTTCGGCCATTGCGTGATGCCAGCTGTCAAGATGGATTTTTAAAATAAAGTTGTACAGTCGCACACTTTTACTGAAGGTGTGCTTCTAAAATTGCATTTGTGAATGAGTAATTTGTAGGTGTTTTTTACAAAAAGTAAAAAAGAATGCCTTACGGTTAGGTCATGCCCATCCATCCATTCATCTGCAAAACTACTGGGTGGATGTTGACAGAATTTGGTATTTAGGACTTGAGAGCAAAGAAAATTATATAAATGGTTTATGTATCCTAATTGGGAGTGCCACTTTACTGGTCACAAAAAATAAACTTTTCTTTATATCTCATAAAATATCATTTATAACTAAAAAGTCTTCAAAAAAATTTGTAGAACTAGTCAAATAGTGTGTTTTGTTTAGTACATTTTATCGAAGGAGCAGCTGATTTCAAGAAAATCAAACAAGAAAGTCATAATTCACTTTGAACTTAGAAAAATTTTTGCAAGTTTTTTAATTGCTGTCAGTGAAAACAATCTTCATGACAACTGAAGTATACAGTATCTGCTGTATATACCTAATTAGTTTCATTTTCTTTTGTGTGAATGAAATATTTGGTAAATGAAGGGAAATGTATTATCTACAATGAAGAAATGTAATTAAATATGTCTATTTTCTTTATGTATACACAGCATTTGTAAAGAACTGGATAATTTACAATGAAGGAATGAACGTGAACATAAAGATGATATTACTACTATTTGAGTGAGGTAAGTTTTAAATGATTGTCGATTATTATATTAAGTACAACTGATTAGGAAATAAATCAGTTGGACATGCTGGTTTACAAGATGCTGGATAAAAGGAATTTTACTGTAATTAATTTTAAGTTGTGCAATAAATTTGGTAAATATAGCTAAATTCTGGTTACTTGTTGATTCACTATCGTATTATGAGATATGTAGTGTACATAAGTAAATACATTTTTGAAGAGCATGTGCTTGAAATAGATTGATGAGAAACACTTGGTTATCTTGTGATACATAACTTATCAGACGAAATTAAAGAAACAAAGGCAGATATGATATCAGATCTGAGAAATATGTATGAGACCAAATCCATAATAACTGGCTGAATTCATTACCATGCATGTAAAGATTAGTCAGATTTGATATGATAGACCAGATATGACTGACATATTCGATCAAAGTTCTTATATCCAGATCATAGGCAAATATAATTTGGTCAGATTCTATTATTGATTATTTAAAAGTGTTTATCAAATGCAATTCAATTTTAGGAGTACTTTTATTATTTCCCAGGTTGCTGTACCTCCTTATTCAATCAGTGCAGACAGCCAAGAGGACGCATCCAGCTATGTTATTGCATCTCCTTCCAGAGACGGTAATATTATAATTTTGTTGAATGTATTTCACAAACAAAACTATGCACCTGCAGACTCATTTTGACATCCACAAAGTGGTATTTCCTACATTATCTTATCTGCTATTTTTGTATGGTTACAAAATGTTAGTTCTTCTGTGCAAAACTGACACTCGATCAGTGCAGCAGTATTCTTTGTAAGATCATGGCTATGATTTTTCCATCTCTGGACTTGCAGTCATCAGATAAAGGGCATTTATTGTGCAGAAGCAAAGCCTCTTCATAAGCATATAATTTCTGATAGCACAAAATCATCATAAACCCATAATATAAAAAAATGTATCATCGTTGAGTTATCATTGCATTTATGGGTGACAGCCAAATACCATGTCAGTGTACTTGAAATACTGGGTAGTGTCCCCATGGAATGTCAAACTCTCAGATTCAAATTCACAATTTTTTCAAAGTTTCTTTGATTATGTTAGTTTCCCATTTTCTGCATAACAATAATGCTAAAAATTGAAAATAAGATAATTAATTTTAAAATGCCACATTGGACTGATTATCAGTTGACCTCGGATATACCAAATAATATCTTTTGCAAACTGCACGAAAGAAAAACATTTTTTGGAGAGAGAGGAGGGAGGGTAGAGGGGAGGAATAGAAGATACCTTTGGCTTATGTTGAAAAATAACATCGCTTTATAATCAGACCAATATGGTACAACTATAAAACAGAAGAAAAAAGGAAGTCACATACCTTCCCTGTTCCCGTGATTGGACCAACCCTTGGGGTTGCAAACCGACATATACCTCCAAGTTGAGGGTTTAGAAAATCTATGAATCTACAAGGGCAAAGACCTTTATGCCATATTTTGTGGGTTTAGATGGTAAATACTGCTTGAAGGAACATTGGCCTTGAAATAAAATAAGCTGCTTGCCTACCATTGTGTATTCACCCACACTGAAATTTCTGGAAATTATTTACAAATAACGTAAATATCTCACGTATTGGTGCATACTTACAGGCCACCTTTCTCTCAACTCTACAGTACAGTACAGTAAAATTCCATTAGTCTGGCATCTAGTAGCTCAGAACTCCTGATGGTTCGGCATCTGGCAGCCCGGTTCTCACTCAATAACCGGACAAGTTTTGCTTGCCGAACAAGTCTATCACAATGCAATCTGCCATTTTCTGTGTTGCCGAGCACAAAGTTTCTGTGTTATGTTTATCACATTTTGTTTATTTTTTTAAGCCATCCATCCTATATAATGGCTTCTAATGTGAACAGAGGCGGTAAAGATGCTAAAAGAAAGCATGTAACTTTGACATTACATCAGAAATTGGAGATAATAAAATGGCTTGAGAAGGCGAGAATTGAAATGTTATCATGAATGAGTTCAACATTCTATGTTTTATGATATATTATGATATAAAGAAACAAAAGGACCAATTGCCATTATTTCTAGCTGAATCAGATGCAGGCATATCTCTCATAACAAAGTAGATGCATTCCTGGAATCCACTTCATTGTCAGAAACTGCCTTGTCAGAGGTAGATTTAGAATGGAGTAAATGGGGATAGGTTCCAGTACTTTGCTACACATATTGTACAAGATGTATGACTTAAAAAATAAAATCATTTAAGTACAACAAATGAAGAGATATAAAAAAGCATTTACTGTATATATTTATGTGTAAATCGATCTCGTGTCTAGGTTGACCCCGACTTTTTCATGAAATTTTTTGTTTTTTCGTATATCTCATGTATAAGTTGACTCTAGATTTTCAGGTGTAGTAGAAGAATTTTTTTTTATTCAATACGTGTTGATCCATTAAGTTCCACATTAAGTTCTTTTAGTCTGATATATCTACGTTATGGCAAGGTAGCAGCAGAACAGTCTGATGTCTCCCCCAGCACCACCGCATAACATTAAAAGTTGTTACATTGTATACGTCTTTATAATAGATCGAATGACTTGGGATAGACTTTGTATTTCATCCCGGGATTCATTAAGAAGCTATCTTTGTAAAGAAAACTGATGTTGGACCACGGAGGATAAGTGGCACCAAAATTGACAATAAAGCGGTGGAAAGATATACTACGTGGTCCTAGGAAATCCATATTTTGCACATTTTTGGAAGAGGAACGGAGGAACATACCCCTCAGAGAGTGCAAATATGAACATGGAAGGAAAACCAAGTCAACCTCTAACCAACCCAAAATGGTGGGGAAGCATAATATTTCGTAAGTTCAAATTTCTGTAATATATAGGTATGAGTACATAGTACAATATCTCGATGAAGGCAAATATGAACGTGGAAGGAAAACCAAACCAACTCCTATCCAACCCAACTTGGTGGAGGAGCATAATATTTCATAAGTTTCAAATTTCCGTAATATGTAGGTATGAGTGTGTAGTACAATATCTCGGTGAGGGCAAATGTGAACGTGGAAGCAAAGAATGCAAAAGGTAAACAAAGCAACACTAGCACCGCCGATGTTACAATAAATAATTTTACATGTCTCCCCTTACATTACAGACCCCAAAATCTTAAATTTACATTTGTCTTCCATTTTTCCTCCTGGTAGTTCCATTTATCATCGCCTTGTTTACCTTTGTTCCAGTTATGCATGTAGTACCATAATTTTATACCATAAATACATCGGGGATTCTAATTCAATCTGCGACGCTTAGAAGTAGGCAGAGGTATGCTTGTACCACTAAAGGTGTTGATGTTTGACAAACTTAAAAAGGCAAAGTTATCTCAGATACTGTTTTGTATAAGTGGTTTATTGCTAAGTGTTCCTAAGAGAAGCCAATAACCGGGATCACTTCTGAAGTCATCCCAAATTTTTGGGAAAGAAAGGCTATCCATTCTATAGATACGAAATAATTAACCAATATGCAATTGCAAAGAAAACTAGACAGTTGATGCACATTATAATATATCAATGCCAGAATAATATATTAGCATTTAATTAGTGAGTAATTAGTGTGATATTCTCAAATCTACTTACTACAGCAGCAACAGAAATGGACTTCTCAATGGAACAAAGGAGAATAAGAGTTGAACGTAAATGATAAGCAGAATAGAGCATTCTAGTAATGTTGCATTGTATATTACTACTTTTTCTTGCAATAATTTTTCTACAGTTTGATTATTAACCTAATTTAGAATTAATTAAAAATAAACAAAAAATATAATTGTGATGTACTTCCCCAGTTTGTGTGCCTAAAGATTTTGCGTGGGGTTTCTTGAACACTTTGTACCTGCCTTGAACTGGCACTGTGTATATTTTACACACACACGCAGGCCCACACATGCCCACGCAGGTGTATGCACATGCCCATGCAGGCGCATGCACATGCACACACACACACACACTTTGGACGCCGGCCCGATCAGACACTTGTCTTCGCTCTCTGTGTTTGACTGTCATTTTTTGTGTGTTTCTTGGCGGATTTTCATTCGGTTTTGAGGTGGTGAGGTTATCTTGTTGTTGTTATTATTGTTGCTTGATTGTGTTTGTTGCTATTTTTATTTCTATTGTTATTGCTGTTTTAGTTGTTTTTCTCACTCAGCGAGTTCATTTGGGCGATCATCTTTTGTTTTACCCTGACTGCTCGCTCTCTGTCAGGCGGTGAGAGGGTCTTTGCTGGGGTCGTCCTTTTTCCCCGCAGCATTGGGAAGTTGCCCAGCCATGAGCGGCTCGGAGGGGAGGCCCTGCCGCCTCTCCTCCTTGGGTTTTGCTCCTCCCGTGGCTTCGTTTTGGGGTCGGGTTTTAGACGGTCTTACCCGGATTTATTCTCTACCATGGCGATTTCTCGTCATCCAATGTGATATGTGATAGCTCTCCACTGAATTCATTCATCCACCAATCTGAAGACTCCGTCTTTGTTTTAAAATGTCAGAATGGCAAACTCACTGTGCAATCACTGGAGAAATTCAGTCTCTCTCCTGATCATGCTATGCAAACGTACGAGTGTGCTCCCATCACACTTGCACCTCCCCTCTCACCAGTTCCTCAATCTTCCTCTGCTAATATCCTGAGAGAAATATCCTCCACCCCTACGACCTTCACCGCTGCTACCACCACCCCTAATACCTACGCTCCTTTATCCTCCACCCCTCATCTCTCTTCACCTTCCCTCTGAGAAAATATTCCTACCTGTTCTCCCAATGTTATTCCTCCTCCGACACCTTTCGTATGTTCCCGAACGCCGGACCATTTGATGTCGATGCGGAAGCAAGTGGAGGTTCCCCCTTCAGTAGTTCCTAGATATGCCGGAATAGCTGGGGGACAGATGGCAAGGCTTACTCAACCCATGGATTCCGAAACACCGTGGAACGTGAAGAAATTTATCACAAAAAAGGTTACTCCCTTAACCAACGGCCCCTCAAAAAAGACTGCTATTATTTTGCAAGCTTTCCCATCAACTCCTTTCTCTGAGTATGTATATGCTGTTGGTGATGCTCTCGGAGGAAGGGAAGCAATTACGCATGCCACCAGGTTGGCCAACAACAGAATCTGCGTATATTTAAAATCGGAGGAGCTGGTGGACCGATTCATGTCGCGGCACGGTGGAGTTAATATCGGCAGTACCTTTGCTCCCGCTAGAAGAATGACGACCAGAGTCGGTAGACCCTGACCTCATTGAGCTCCTTAGCCAAGCAATGAGGATAGTGATTCCCATTCAGACGCTGTCTCTTGGCATTCATCGTGAGGGTTTCACTCACATAGGGGGCTGGAGAAGGCAATTGTATGTCATGAGGAGAGAGGGAGTGCAAATCCCTGAGTTAGGGATTACACCTCACCACATTTTCCTAAATTTTGACATGAGGTGCTTTACTTGTGGCACAGAGGGCCACCAATCGAAGAACTGCCCATAGGTGGACTCAGTCCCTCCCCCCCTCGTTGGACCAAGCACAATCTGTGCCTTTGGGAGGCATTTCTGGTGCCAACGAGTTTCTCTCACACTCAAGTGAAGCTATTTCGACCTTACCCACCTCTGCCAATGCCTCCTCATCTCCGTTCACCTCCCCCACTCCATCCATCCCATCCCCTCCTTTGAAGCCCTCCTTTGTCTCCCCCCTCCCCAATCCCTTCCATGCCTTCCTCTGCCCCCGACCCATCTCCAGCCCCGTTGTCCTCCGCCCCTTAACCATCCCCTTTGCCGTTCCCATGTGCTAGCGAGGAGGTTACTAACTATAGCCTCTCTCACCCTCTAAATGACAAGATGACCTGTCTTGCAACAATGGATCAACTAGCCTATGGGACTGACATGGGACGAGGTTCCCCCGTGGAAGGTGTGAGATCTACAGTGAAGAGAAAAAACATGGAAGAGAGAAGAAGTAAAAATGCTGCTCTTTCACCCACAAGGAAGTGAGGGCCGACAGAAAAAATAGGATGGTAGAAGTAACAAGGGAAACTTTTAGTGAAATTCTACTAGCAATAAAAGATTATTTCGAACATAATCCAGGCTTTACCAATTTATCCTTGGACAGGTTAGAGGGCTTTTTCAGTGAAGTAAGAGGCAGTTCCGACCCCAATAGTGTGGTTGACAAATACACGCAGGACAAGGACACGCTAATTGACACGCTCCTTGACTTAAAACCTATTATAAAAAACAGAGTGCTCCGAACATGCATGGGCAGACTAGCAACCAACCTCACCAATAGCACAGTATTTTATTGCTCCATTTTAAACTTTTTTTCCTTTTAAGCCCGCTCTGACCTGTTTATTCTTGATGGCTAAACTGAATATTTTATCTTTGAATGTAAAATCTGTCCGAAGCAAAGCTAAATGGCTAGCACTGACCATGTTTCTCAGATGGTGGTGACCTGAGATTTGCCTTCTACAGGAAACTAACACCGAAATCTTGCCTTCGAAAGCGCTTCCCGAATATGATTTTACTTTTAACACTCCCTGGACTCCATATTCTGGTACAGCGATCGGGCTGAGAAGCAACTTGGACATACATCACCTGAGTGACGAGGTCATATATGATGGCCATGCTCAGGAGACCAGGTTAGTTTTTGGTTCACCTCCGAGCGAGTATTTAATAGTCTCGGTCTATATGCCTCACGAAGCAACAACTGCACTTGCCATTATGAAAGCCTTGGATGAGCATATCGCTTGTTTTAATACGTCCAATCTAGGCAGAAGGAAATGCCTCCTAGTTGAAGGTGACTTTAACTCCACTCTTTTCCCCACGGAGGACAGAACGAGCGGGAGAGAAAGAAATCCTTGCATTGCAGAGGCACTTAAGACACTGGTGGTAACTCGTGGGTTAGAGGATGCCAGGATCGAAATGCATGGGCACTCTCGGGGCTACACTTTTGGGACCCTGCAACCAAACGGCGGTCGGGCACGTCTCGATAGGATATATGTATTAGAAATCTTAGAACAGTCACGACATTAAAAATCTTTGTTCTTTCTCGCAAGGAATCAAAACTACGTAAACAAATAAAAATTATTTAATATAAGCTCTTATCAAAATTGTTATTTCACTTCCCACACACTTTTAATAACTATGCATTGAGTATTATTATTATTCTTTATGATATTTTCATATATTTTTACGACCTATGATCAAATAGTGGCTCCTGTGACTATGACATCAAGTTGCGTGAAGAACAATACTAATACATGGGTGTTTAGAACAATTACTTGCCATCAGTGCTTGAATTGGACCTAATGCAGCAGAACACTGTTCTTGTTATTAAACATGCAATTTATTTTAAATTTATGAAACTATATGTAATTCTTATTTACGAAATACTGAATGGCTAGAGATATTTAATGTCAGTATTAAATACAAAATCTTAAATTTCATTGCTTATTGTGATCGCCTTCCTCGCATAGTTTATATGTGCTGAGGATGATGAATTCTATGGGTTTTAAATTACTTACATTGTTGATTATATATATAATATATTCATTAACTAAAAAAATTGCTTCAATTTGCATATATGTACTAGGTTTTTTGTTTTTGATACATGTTTTGTGGGAAAGTCTATCTGGCGATTTTGCAGGAGATTATAACAATTAGCTCATTACCTAGTGAAATGTGGAATGTTTGTAGAGGCTGAAAATACAATTGTTAGGAAGTCATTAGGTGTTTGATACATTTAATTAATACAGTATAACCTGGTTAGTACGTTTTTGCAGGAGACAGGACAAATGAACGTATTAACAAGCAAAATGTGCTAAGCAAGTTACATACATTCACATAGACTTTACTACCTTTTTGAACTTCGCGTGCTTGCGATTGGCAAATTTGCACTTTGCAACAAAACTTTTTAAGACTATTACTTTTGTTTCGCGCTGATTAAATTGCATTATTTATGATAAGAAAGTGACATATTTTAGGTTGACTGGAACCATACTTCCATTATTACATTGCGTCTTATGTGAAAATAGGACTTGGACTTCGCGAATTTGCATTTCGTGTCACTTTTCCAGGACCAATTATGCGCGAAGTTCAAAAAGGTGGTGCACTTTAATCAACATTTGTCTGTAGAAAGAATTCTATAGGTACCTATTTGTGCTATAGACTACCAAATGATATATCGATCGATATATCGAATCAAAGGCTAGTCAAATGGTGGAGTCCATGCACGAAAATCATGAAAATGTTTCACATTTTCTTAAAAAAACTTGTCCACAGTACTCTGTTTTTTATTTTTAATCCCCAGTTCATAAATTTTTGAGTCCAACTTTGTAATAAGATTGATAACATCGTCTCCTACCACAAAACTAGTCACGTATCGGTGTACTATGTCCATAGCCTTAACTGTTTTTGACAGACTGGGAACATTCTGGCTATGGTTCCTCTTCATCACCACCATCTTCATTTTCTGCCACCTGCTGTTTATGTATGTCAACTATTGACATGGTCTGGCAGACGGTGGTATCGTTGCTTTGAGAATGTGTGGAATGGAACGTCGTCTACAGCGCTATGGCTAATTAGCTGTGATTTGTTCTTCCATAAGACCGAAATATTTATTATATGATCATAAAACTGAGGGACCTATTCCATTTTTAATGATTTATAACTTGAATCTGCATTTTTATTCTTCCGCCTTTACTTAAGAGGCAAGTAATGGAGTGGTGTGTTTTTTTGCGAAGATTCATTGAACATACTAACCAAGAAACATATTATTTTAAAACATACAAACCAGATATTTTTAACAAGTACTTAAATGGAATGGAATCGGGAGCTTGAGAAATCGACGTACTAAAGAGGAAAACGTGCTAATGAGGAATGTACTAACCAAGTTTAACTGTATATGTATAAGCTGGATTATTGATAATTACTGTGATTTTCCCCTCAATTAACCCAAAATGCGAGAATCAGGTGCAAGGTAGGTATACATCAATTTTTTATTTTAACTTCACAAATGTGTTACACATGTATAATGAGCACCCCTACTTTATGTCCTTAAAATTTGGTCTACACAAGTAGTATATACTTGTGTAGACCAAATTTTAAGGACATAAAGTATAAGATATATAAATTTCTGTATTTCTCTTTGATCTAAGGGTATGATGAAACCATCATATCTGCTGGAGCAATACTTCATAGATCTCTGATGGTGGCACCAGCATCTCATCCACCAAATGGCATTCATCAAGAAGGCCCAGTAACATATGCTCTGCCATCTTCTGCTGCATATTATGTCCATGCAAGAACTCAAATGCCAGGTTTGTGAAAATTTTCTATTTCTGTCTTTATATTTACTGTAAATTCCTGTGTATATGATGCAGTTTTTCCAATTTTTTTGGGATAAAAATGTAGTGCATCCTATACATGAGTATGTAATACTTTTCATTTTTCCTCAGTCATGTGTTCATTGAGAAAGGAAAATAAAATGTTGATTACTTACAAGGGGAGGACATGGGATCATGGGTTTATATGAAAGTTGGTAGGTGTATAACTCTGAATTCCAGGAACACTGCAAACTCCCCTTTTGGGCATATAGGGCTGATAGTTTTTCCAAAAATCATGATTAAATATTGCAATTTCTCATCAACTGGAATATATTTCCTAATGCATGCCTAATTAATCAAGTAATTGTTGGCAGTGAGCATATAGTGACGTTTTGACTATTTTATCGATGATGTCTGTGTGTATGTGACCGTAATTTTTTGGGTGCTCAAACTAAAAAACTATTGAATGGATCAATGCAAAATTTTATATTTGGCATTTTTGTTAAAGGGAAAAGAACTGATTAATTTTTAGTAAAAATCAGTCAGCCAGAAGTGGGTATTTACTCTTGTCACATCCGTTTTTTTGAAATATTTGCTTTAATATATGATAAATGTAAAAAGGTCTTGGAATAAAAGTTGTAAGAAGTTTGATTTTCTACAATGTTTACTTGAAATATTTTCCTATACATATATAATGCATTGTTTAAGAGATATTTTAAAAACTATTTTATTTGGCTGCCACCAGCACACCACCTGCCGGTGACTATTGTAGACACTTTATGCTTAGTTACATCTTACAATTTGTAATTCTCCTTTTTATTTTCTTAATTGTTGGAGCTTCCTGGCTATATCCAATATCATTTTATCTATTTGGAATTTTTAGAAATATTACAGGTATGAAGAAAGTCATGTTGTGGCCACATCAGATGTTTTTCTTTCATTCCTCTTCCTTTTACAAATCCTTTTTCATATTTTGCATATTTGTTAGGTGGTGGTCCAGATTTTTTTCTGAAGTCATTCATTGCACAATTGTCTCAACAAAGTTTACATTATTAAATCGCATATTCTTCATTGATCTCAGCACATGCTGTCTTTTATTGGTGACTATGACATGGAAAGGATCCATGAAATTATTTTTGAGAAGACTTCCTCTGAATACTTAAAATATGCCACCTTTTTGAACTTTGCAAATAATTGATTCTGGGAAACTGACACGAAATGCAAATTTGCCAAGTGCAAGTCCTATTTTCCCATAAGATGCCATGTTATTGTCAGAGAGTGTTCCCAGCCAACCTTAAAAAATTCACTTTTTTAAGATAAATAATGCAGTCTTTATCGTATGGCAGCCATTTATGTTAGTGCATCTCATATTTTTTGATATCGAAGCTCAAAGAACATACATCAGGAAATACAAGATCCAATAAGGATGGAGCAAAATCTGAAATGCGTTAACATACTGCATCGCTGTACGGCATCACTCGGCCATGAAAGCATGCATTTAGTGTCCCCATATGGGGATGCCTGTCCATTAAAGGTTAACAGAAAATAAAAGAAAACAACCGCAAATAAAAAACCTAGCATTATAAGGTAAAAAATACTTTTAATTACCTTCAAAATGTGTAATAACTAGACCGCGGATCTTTAGGTAAAAACCTATTTATTTCCTGAGTAGATATCTGAATATACAATTGTATATATACGTTTCATGAATTATTAACCCCGAAAACGTATATTTTATAGTGCCTAAAAATGCCTATTTTGACATGAATGCCTAAAAATGCCTATTTCGACGTTAATGCTTATTTTTGCCATTTTCATGCAAAAAAGCGTAAAAAGGGCTAATTTTGTAGAAAAAATCGACAACAAAAGCAGATTTTGGTACTAGTCATATTTTTTAAACTGACTGTACAATGTTCAGTTGAGGGTTGGGAAAATGTCCTTCACACCACGGTCATGATCAGGTGGCGAATACCAGCTCAGACCTGTCACGCATCCGGCGGTGCTATTGTTTCCCTGTGTCGCGCGATGCAACAATGTAACAATGGGTTCAATCTGATGTTGCGTTAATTTCTCATCGTTACATTGCCATATTGTGTGACACGGGAAAACGAGAATAACCCTGCAGTCCATCTCTAGACCGCAGAGGGTGAAGGTGAGAAGTGTGAACGTGAAAATTGTGCAAGTGCAATGCATAAAGTAGCAAGTTCGAAAGCTTATTTAATACGTCAGTGGCTACAAGAGTTCGGATGAAAAAATTATCTTCTGTCAAGCATGCAACAAGGGGGTAAGTACATTGTAATGCTGGCTTGCAGCGAATTATTGGCCGTGAATTGCTTGTCATCTTTAAGGCAACACCCATCTAGATTTTTTGTTTATACGAGCCATTTTATGGTAACTATAGACGTGGTTATTCAAAATGTCCAGCAATTCAGCTGCGGACTTTCGTAGCTCTAAAGTAAATTTTATATTTTTGTCCCATTTCAATATTTATTAGATTATTTCCGTATTTTTAAGGTTAATTATTTTTTCAGAACTTTTCTTTGTAGGTTTCGAGTTATAAAAAAACCCACCTAACTCAGCATGTGCAAGGAGTGCTACATAAGGCAAATGTTGAAAGCAAATCGAAGATGAAACAAACGCTTTTAACAAAAACTTCTGAGGGATCCTGCAAGAAGAATCAGTTTGATGCAGATTAGTGTCATGCAATTGTGGCAGCCAACATTCCATTCAGAACACTAGAAATTCCAACATTCAAGGGGTTCCTAGAACGATACTGCCATCAGTCGGTACCTTCTGAGTCAACGCTAGGCAAGAATTACGTACAACCCATGTACGATGATGCAATGTGCTGGATACGGGAGGACATTGGAGATTCACATATTTGGCTATCAATCAACGAAACCACTGACGCTCTCAGCAGATACATGGTCAACTTAGTTGTTGGGAAATTGGACCCAGATGTGCCATCCAAAGCCTACCTCATCTGCACAAAATAACTTGCCAAAACAAATCAGGAAACAATAGCACATTCTGTGAACAATCGACTGAAATAGCTGTATCCCAACCATCTAGATGAAGAGAAAGTGCTGCTCCTATACACAGATGCTGCCCTGCAGTTCCTCAAGGTGTTCTATCCCTCCCTTGTGCATGTGACATGCCTTGCCCGTGGTTTGAACCGCGTAGCAGAGCAAATAAGACTGGAAATCCCCAAGGTGAACAAATTGATCTCCACCGTGAAGAAGGTCTTCGTCAAGGCACCAACAAGAAAACAGGCTTTTTGAAAAAAACTGCCCGATGTCCCTCTGCCACCTGTGCCAGTGCTCAGCCGCTGGGGCACATGGCTGAAAGCAGCTGAATTTTACAGTGAGCATATCCTTCATGTCAAGGAAGTTGTGGCAAATCTAGCCGAGGATACTGCCTGTGTCACTTCGGCGAAAATGTTGCTGGATGATCCCTCCAGTCCCAAGGATTTGGTGTATATTAGATCCCACTATACATCCCTTGTGTGGATTTTGGCTGAATTGGAGGGCTCAGAAAAACCCATCTACGAAAATACTGCTTTGCTGAATGAAGTGAAACAAAAAATCAAGGAAACGCCAGGCGAAGTGGGGGAAAAGTAAGAGCCAAACTAGAAAAAGTGCTACAAAAGAACTCAGGTCTGCAGAGCCTATGTACAGCAGCAGATATACTGGCAGGAAAATCCAGTGAAGTTGAGTGCAAAATTTCATTTCAACATGCACCTAAGTTGTAGTTTGCCCCCGTCACATCAGTTGATGTCGAACGTTCTTATTTTGCTTACAAGATGATATTAACTGACAAATGCCATAGTTTTGTGCTAGAAAACTTAGAAAAGGTGCTTGTCATTTACTGTGAGGCCAACTACCGGAAATTTGAGGAATAAACGCAAAGAGGTGTCAAATTCATTATGGGAATTCCGAATGAAACAGTTTGTCAAACATTCTGCATAGTACTTAAATATATACTTGAATAGTGTTTTCAGTCAGTATTACTATATGTAATGTAGATAGTATTTTCTCTGTAACACATGGTAAATTAACCATAAGAATAAGTTTCAATGCATAGTAGGAAAATATTTTTATGTTCTTTGAAAACAAATCAATAATGTTTCGTTGACTGGTAATTTTTGGAAATAGTTTTTAGAGCCTATTTTACATTTTATAAAGCCTAATTAAGCTACTTAAAGAGCCTATTTTAGTCGCCTAAAACTTAATTTTTAGAACCTAAAAATCCGCGGTCTAGTAATAACAAAGCAATTACAGTACTTTCCACACTTGTACTATCGGGTGCAAAAGTAAATGCAAGGTCTATGCAGGGTTGCTCCAAACACATGGTGTGAATGCATTGCATGTCTGGTGGTGTTATACACCACTTCATAGCTCTGTATTGTTATGGATATCAGGAATAATAACGTAATTTAGAATTGGAGTAAAGCAGACTGTTTTAAGCTATGCATTACTTAAATGCTATGGTTACAGCTTTTCACTCTAGCACTTGCGCAGCATAAGTGGCTGTGCTCATCTGAGCACAAGTCTCGTATTCCCAGATAAGCAGATCTGGAGTTCGGGTCCCGGCATATGATATTATTTTTTATTAAAGGCATTTGATTTTCTCTTGGGACTCTTATTAAATGTTAGTTATGCCAAAATATTCTCCTTAATTAAAAATGCTTTTTGGAATTCAGAATTCAAGCATTGAAAATAAGCTCTTTGTATAGCTATTCAGTGCAATGCAGGCTGATCAAGATTTCTGATCCTATACATCATATAAAGTAAGTATAGTTTTCATGAAAAAACCAAATTAAAGATTTCAACTGAAAAACACATTCTCTAGTCTTATGAACAAGTTTTGATTATTTTTTTGATGATGGATTAGCATGTCTGCATGTGTCTGTTGGTGTGCCTGTGTGTGTGTGTGTGACCAATGTTGTAGGCGATCTAACTCAAAATCTATTCATGAAATCAGCATAATATTTTACATTTTTGATAATATAAAAATACTTATGACTGGATAAGGTTTTGACTTGAATGGGTTAAACAAAAGTTGTTGTTTATGATAGTAGATATTTATTTTTTCTTGATATCTGGCTTAAAACTGAATTTATGCCAATATATTGTGATGAATCTTGTGGTCTCAGGGAATAAGTGAGGGTTTGGATCGATGCTCTCTTTTTGGCAGTGGTTTTTAATTTTCATTTAAAAAATAATACAGCCAAATCTTTTAGTAAGTGAACAATTTTTCTATAGCAATTAATCACATATCTTCAGGAGGATGAGTGCAGATTCCAGGTCTATTCCTTCCCCTCTCTTTCCCCGAGTGTGTGACTTCTCTGCCCTCCCTGTCTTCTTTCCCCCCTCCTGTCATAATCGCTCCTGAAAGTCTTCTACTCCAAAAACAATTGAAGTAGGGAATACACCCTTTTCTAAATTTAAAAGTTCTAAATATCATTATGCTCTACAAACTTTGTTTGAAATGTATTCTTTTAAATGGAGAGCTTCATAGATTTATGATTTTTTCTGTTTTCAACAAATTTCTTCTTTCAAACTTCCTTATTTACTTTAAATGTAAATAGGAAACGTATGGAGAAATAAAAATTTTTAGAATTTTTTCTCAAAACTTTTTTCGCAAACCCCATAGTTTCCGATATATTTAGTTATTTTTCTTATTCTTCTGTTGATCTAATGATTCATATACATTTTATTATTACAAATGTTTAATGGAATAGAATATTTGGACAGATTATTGAACCCCTCATCTAATATGATCGACTTACAAAGTGTGACATTATGACAATTGAAGGAACTCACAGTTCATTTTACTTCTGACTTCATGAGCATGATTTTAATATTTAATAACATTTTTTAAATGAAATTATTCATATCTGGGGCTTTGGCGAAAGCACCCAGTTAAATGCATGATTGGCTATAATTCAGGGGCAAATGTGGAGCATTTTCTGATATTAAAAAAATATTGCTAAACATGTCTGCAATTTATTTATTTTTTGACGAGTTTGACAGGAGAAATAATCACCATGCATTTGCATGAATAACAGATGCCAAGAAAGCCACTTAAATGAGTCGTGACATGTATTATGTGGGGAAGAGGATCCAAGGCCATGAAGAAAGGGGGTGAAAACTGGGCAAGAAATAGAATTTGGGTGGGTCCCAGCTGCCTGCCAATGGTGGAGGATGATGAAGCAACTGCCCAAGATACAGAAATCCATTCTCTGCATCATGACTCAAATGGATAAGAGTATGCACAAAGGCTTCACTACAGCAGGTGGATTATGAACCACTGACTGCAGGATCAAAGTCAAGCCAACTTCATGCCTGTCACCAAAATCCTTCTTGACAGGCCCCACTCAATAGGTGGTGTATTCTCCCTCTGTGCCAATGACCTCTTGCAGGCGGTAGGGCATAAACTCCACCAAGGCCATGCATACCTCTGGGTGATGCCTAATGTTTTCCCACTCCTCACAGACATGGGTGGTTAAGGCCTCCTGGTTGCAATCCCCTTTGCACTGCTCCCACCTTTTCATGATAAGGCCCCACAAATTCTCAATTGGATTGAGATCTGGGGACCTTGGTGGCCAGGGTAGGAGCTGGAGCAAACCAGGCCTTAGTCCTCCAGGAGGTGTGCATGGTGCTGTTGTCTGGCACCACTGTGTATAAATGCTGCTCAGGCCACTGTGCACGAAGGGAGGGGAGTAGGGTACCTTCCAGGATCTGGACATAGTGCTCCTAGTTTAGTCAACCAGGAATCTGCACTTGTTCACCAGGGCCCTCTGCACACATGTAGCCCCAGAACATGAGGGCTATCCATCCGGAGTGCTGTGCACAGAGTACATGGGCAGGGTCATATCTTCAAAAAACAAACACGTCAAAATAAAGGATTGTAGCATGATATTTAATTTGAAAATAAATGCCATGTTTCCCCTACTGCCTCAAAATTATTTTCTGTTACGTGTTATAGCAAAAGAGACAACTAAGTCTGAGCGAAAGACTAGCTAACACAATAACAATAACGTTAAAGAGAAATCACTCAAACTATACTAACCTGGTGCCCCGGTGCCTCCATAGGTTCAAGCTTCCTTCCTGCTTGCTCCCGAAGATCTTCTCGTCGCACCATGTTGTTAGGTCCCAGAAGGCTTGCGGGTTGCCAACATTCTGCAGGGCAAAAGCAAGGCACTTTTCCTTGTGGTGTTGCAGCTGATGAGTTTTGGTGGCAGGCATGAAATTTGCTCTACCTTGATCCTGCAAGTGGCGGCTTATAGTCCACCTGCTGCAGTCAAGCCTTCGTGCATGCTCTTTTCTAATTGAACCATGATGCAGAGGATGGTTTTCTGTGTATCGTGCAATGGCTTCATCATCCTCTGTCATTGTCACACAGCGATGACCCAAACAAGGTCTATTCCTTGTCCAGTTATCACCCTGTTCTTCCTGGCATTAAATCCACTTCCTCATAGTTTGTATGTCCCGACTCATTGCAAACACTATCTCAGCATCCATTGATCCATTCATATGCATGGCGATTATTCTTCCTCAGTAAGACTGGCTCGTTTCCCTTAACCCATGAGGCATAGTTTGATGAAATTGTGCACAGGCCACCAACTTTTAAAATGTGTCGAGGTGGCATTGTGAAGAGAAACAGAGTTATTTCTTTGTAGATTATTTAATTTTACATAAAATATTGTGTTAAACATTCTCCATAAGTTAAATAAAATATTAATGAATTCATTGTTCCAAATTTAATCTTATAAAAATATTCTGATTATTATTAATATCTCAGAATCTATTGCACATATACATCAAAAATGGTGCTAGCATAGGTGAGTGTATTTACAAAAGAACTGAATATCAAAAACTATGGGATTCATGACAAAATATTTTGAGAAAAAACTTCTACAAAAGTTTATTCTCCATAAATTTCCTGTTTTCATTTAAAATAAATAAGGAAGTTTGAGAGGAGAATTTTTGTGAAAACAGAAGAAATTTAAAAATCTCCAAAGCTCTGTGCTTAACACTTTTGATGCAGATGACATCATATGATGTTGTCCTGCCCTAGCAGTTACGGGCGACCTCAATTGATGTTCCCTCTCAAGGCTTTTTCTCCTTTGCTTCTCTCTATCCTGTGGTGAGGATTCAACTTTGGGAAAAAGGCTCATCATCATCTTTAGAGATCTTGTGTGCATGTATTTGAGTGCTTGCATGCATGATTGTTTCATCTGTTAGGTCCCTGTTGTTGCCGGAAAGCACATAAACCTGCAGGCCACTGTGTGCGATACTAGGTCCCTGGCGTGTTTTACTCTCCTGTAAACCTAGTATTATTTCCCTTTTCCTTCCCCTTTTATTTTTTCCCTTTACCTCTTGGTGTATACGTGTGCATGTGTTTGTGGTTGCTTAGTAGGTCCCTGTCATGGTCATACTGACTCACAAACCTTCTAGCAACGGTGTGATTTTTTAGGTCTCTGGCGCAGAGTAATTTCTCGCAAACCCGGTCCCGTTTTCTTTCCACCTTTAGGATTAGTGCTTGTGCGATTTGAGTGAATGTGTGAGTGACATCAGGTCCCTGGAGTGGAGTAACAACCCCTAAACCTGTAAGTTTATAATTTTTAATTTCTTTTGCCTTTTCTTGCTTTTCCTCCCCCCTTTTTCATTGTCTTTAAACCCTCAACCCCGGAGGCGATTTATTAAATCCCACCCGTACGGCCGGATGAGGTTTTTAAATTTTCACGGTTGCATTGCAAAAACGTTCGAAAAATATTAAAATAATCATAACTTGAGAAGTTTTCTCTTGATTTTTCTGAATTTTTTTTGTGGATTTATGAAAAACATGAAATTTGTAAATAACTATTTTGCGTATAATATTTTACATACAAAGATTGTTGGAGTAGAAGAGAATGTACACCAATCACTAATTTTCTGGTGTGCATTCGCGCTTTATATATAACATTCAGCACCGGAAAATCTGTAGAAGATATTGATGTGCAATCTTAATAACAAAATAGCTTAAATTAGTATCTATTTCATTCTGCAAGTCTACCCATCTAAACCAATTAGGTGAAAAGTTTTACGGAACTCAACTTTTTCATGTCTTGACTGGAAATTTTTAAGTAAATGTAGTATTTTTGATTTATTAAAAGATGATTTATTTATAATATAAACGTTTTAGTTATACAGTCATCATTATTAGTCATTACAGAAGTCACATAGAAGAAATGGTTGCATTTCGTTCATTGGAAAGGGAGACATGACAGACAGAAAACTTTAGCTTATAGGTCCTTCCCAAATATTTTCAGAAAATTTACACGTGCGTAATTGGATTCAGCAAGAAATGCCTTATAGCTTAGTAAACACTTCTAGTAATCTATTGTGTAAATATATGCAAGAGCTTTTCGTGATTTTTGCTAGTGTGTCCTCTTCTTGCCTACTCGCTTCATCGCTGCTTTGGCCCTAGTAGCACAACAGCAAAGCACTTATCTGAAGAGGAAAACAGACCTTGTCTTCTTTCAAATGTCAAAGAAAAGGAACCCAATTTGGTGGGTTCCCTTTCCTCAGGTATTTATGGGTCAACTTTAGAAACCGAAAATCCGTAGGTCCGTGGTAAAAACTAAAATTCTATCACAAAACTAAATGTATATTATGTGTAAACAAATACTTACAAATAGAAATACTCAATTCCCCGTAATTTTCGTCGAGATTAAAATAAAATTCTAAAGGTCTTTAAAATTATATGACAGATATTATCCTTCTCACAAAATTCCTCTCTTTGAGGCATGGCACTAAATTATCGGAAGAATGTCGGCCTTTGATTTTGAAATCAGCTGTTTTGACGTTGACGCTCTCCTATGAAGCGATGAACGAAGGATCGCGCGGTAATGGAAGGGAATGTTTACAGAAATGTTTTTACTCAAACTAATTCCATTCTTCATCAATTGCATTGTAAACATTTGTAATAAGCTGTGCATAGACAGACATAAGATGTTTTCCTTTCTTTCTTTACATACCGACGAAGACCTTTGTTGCATGACATAAGCCAAATATCTCCACCAGGAAAAAAGAGGAGAAAAAACGTGCTCTCCTTTGAAATAATACACAGTTCCTACATTGCATTTCAAACACCAAGGAAAGGTTCCTTGCTGCATTGAAAAGCGACTTTTATATGGAGAAACACCATCATATCATAGCAAAATTGAAAATTCTATCGCAAAATTCAACGTTGATTATATATTTTATAATTGAGAAAAAAAATACAGGACAAACATAGATAGGAAGTACAAAGCTTCCTCTTTCAAAATATATATAGGTTATTTAGATTTAAAGAAGTCTCTAGCGTCAAAAGATAAAATAAATTAGAGCTGCTGCATGACGTAATAGTATGCCTGACGGCCAATTAGAGAGTTTTTGCATGACGTAATAGTATGCCTGACGGCGTTGAGGGGTTAATTTTGAATTTGACGGTTAAGGAGTTAATTCTATTTAACATTAGAAAACCAGTTTTTGGATTTTTTGTAGGAAATTTCAAATAAGCCTTATTATTTTTATACACATTGTGTTTTTATTTACTTCGTTATTTCAATGTAATATCAAAATATATTTACATTGAAAAAGTGGAAAAACATTTCTTTTATGTTTTTTAGTTATTGAAATATATCAAATTATTTATGTTTCAAAATGTAAATAAGTTTTATATAGTTTTAGTTTTTGAACTAAACAGGTCATCAAACTTCATTGCACGAATAAGATATTTTATAGTTTTAGCCATCGAATAAAGCAGAAATGGAGAAATTCGGTCCATATTTACATATTTTAATGAATTATGGATTAAAACCTTGCACATCAAAAAATCAAAACTCCTGTGTAAACATATGGGAAAATATAATCATCTCCTGGAGTCGAACCTGGGACACTTATGTAAACGAAAATAGTTTTCTCGAGCTCTCCTAATGTGCAGAAATAAAATGGCTTTTACAGTATTTCTCTATGGCAAACTCCAACAGGTAAAAGGGGTAGACGGACAGATGGATGGGCAGATGGACTGACTGATATTGAGTAATTATATTTAAAAAACTAATAATCAATAATTGTATTTCTCAAAACAGTTAGTTATAATGTAAATTTTAAATATAATTGTAATTTTTAATTATTATTTTAAATTGTAACTTTTATTGTAATTTTAAACTATTATTGTAAATTGTAAATATTATTGTCAATTATAGTAAGAATAATAATAATCAATAATTGTGAAAGAATACTATAAATATTTTATTATAATAATCCTCCTTAAAGGAAATTGCATAACTATTACTTAAAAATAACCAATAAATTTATAAGAATTGGTTTGAATCTAAGTCATACCTTTTTTCATATTTACATTCCTTGAAACCTAGAAACCATATTGGGAATATTATGTTTTGGTGATATTTTAGATGCATTAAAAGGGTTAGTTTATCTTGGGACATGATGTTCTCATTATCATCTTTTAATTTTAAAAAACCTTTTGACTAATTTGACAAAAATACATTGTAAATTAAAAAACAAAGCTATATTGTTTTTTGAGTCTGAAATTTACACTCGTTTGCGATAGTTTCTTAGATTTTTGGATTGCAACGAATGTATTAAAAGATTATTTCAAAAAAGATTGTAGAGAATATTAATATTTACGGCATTTAAATTTATATATTGTGACATCTCTGGAAAGGATGTTTTTCCTACTTCAATTGTTTTTCAAATTGAAGACTTTCGAGAGCTACTACAGCAGAAGTAAATTATAGGCAATGAGGGAAAGCATGCAGTTGCAAGTCAACCTTCCCTCATGGTCAGGTGGGTGAGGTATGGAGGATTCTGAGTGGAGGAGGGTTCAAAGGTCTTTTCTTGGAACTCGTAGTCTGAGCAAAGCACATTCCTACCAACAGAAACTTTTGTAAATTTTTCGCATGTTAGGAAGGATAGCCTCTTTCCTTGCGCAACAGAAATTGCACTGAATACATGCCTGCACCTTCGATAAATGCTCAAGAAACCATGAATCGACATTGTTCTTGGAGACTTGGCCACCTCCAGTCCAGTCAACTGATAATTTGAAATCCCCCCAAAGAATTATTTGCTTATTGGGTAAGGGAAAAAAAGCAAGATTGAATTCCACTATTTGGAGGATGGTGGGAAATGCCAATAAGTGTTTTAATTCCTGAGGATGTTATTTTAGGCCATTCAATTTCATAGTTAATTCAGAGATTGGGTATAGCTTTCAATTGTAAACTTTTTTATGGCTAATCGTAAGAGGACACCGCCATATCCAGGACCTTGGTTGTGACGATAAATGCTAAAAATTCCAAAAAGCATTTTTAATTAAGGAGAATATTTTGGCATAACTAACATTTAATAAGAGTCCCAAGAGAAAATCAAATGCCTTTAATAAAAAATAATATCATATGCCAGGACCCGAACTCCAGATCTGCTTATCTGGGAATACGAGACTTGTGCTCAGACGAGCACAGCCACTTATGCTGCACAAGTACTAGAGTGAAAAACTGTAACAATAGCATTTAAGTAATGCATAGCTTAAAACAGTCTGCTTTACTCCAATTCTAAATTACGTTATTATTCCTGATATCCATAACAATACAGAGCTATGAAGTGGTGTATAACACCACTAGACATGCAATGCATTCACAACATGTTTGGAGCTAAGGAAATGGCAGATGATTTGCCTGACTTCAAAATTTCTCATACAGGCGATTTGGTCAGATAGGCAATCCCGCATAGCCCTTGCATTTACTTTTGCACCTGATAGTACAGTTTACTCCTAAAACAATTTCGCATGTGATTTTCGATTTTCTTTTGTTCATTCTAAGGAAATGTTTTAATTTAAATTGAACTATTCAAATGGAATGTTGAGTAAGTCATGCACGAATGTTTTCCTGCATTCCGCAACAAACATTTCCAAGCCGCAAAAAAACACTAGCATTATAAAGTGGTTACATTTCTTTTACTAATTACATTAGAAATGCTTAACAGAAAATCAAAACCTAGCATAAGAAAGTTATAACATTTCTTTTAGTAATCGTGTTCAAAATACGTGGCAGAAAATCTTAAGTTAAAAGATGATAGCAATTCCTAGATTTATATTTAAATTCGTAATAAACAATGAAAACCTAACAAAAGAAGTTCCTTAAATTACATTAAAAATACAAAGACAATAGCATTAAATCATTAAATATTTCGATCAAACACTAGCAACCTCATATGCAAAAAATGGATATTTTCAGTGTCATACTCGTAAAAGTTGTAAAAAAATTAAACATGCAGGATGCTTTTCCATTAGCCAATAATTTATAATTTGGCTTTTAGATGCCAGCAACTTCGACTCTTATAATAAATAGCACAGTTGGTAGTGAAGTTTAAAATGGGCTACAAAATAATTAAATCGATGGTTATCACATTTGCTTACTTTGAAAACTGCTAATAACGAACATTATAAATATTATATAATATTAATATCCTTTTCTAGGACGCTAAAGTTTAAAATGAACTTGGAAACTGTAAAGTAGAGAGAGTTCAAACTTGTTGGCATTGTAAATCATGATATGAAATGCAAGTAATATGCGTGAAACACAAGTAATGGTCAAAAAAATTTTGTCGCAGTCCAAATTTGCAAACCGCAAGCTCGTGAAGTTCAAAAAGGTGGTGTATTCCCATTAGGTGGAGGTATATCAGGCAAAGGATCATTGAAAGTGTAAAAGAAAATGAACTGGTGATAAGTCCATAAAAAGTACAGTAATATAAATAAATAAAAATATTTCTTTTATGAATCCCTCAGAAATTCTGTTGATTGATTAAAAACATTAATAATTAATTAATTGCCAGTCATCACTCGGACCAATGATGGGAAGAATTAGAAGGGAAAGTTTCTTATGCATCTGAGGGTAATGGAACTTTTGCTTTATGTTAGCAAATTTCTTCACAATTTCCTGGATGATAGGAGTCATAGTAACATTGGAAACAAAAAATTTCTGCACCAAGAACATTTTGCAAAACTCTGCTCCTCGCAAATGTATTTTCCATTTAATACGTCATCTGGAAAATTAACTTGGTTAATGTTGAAAAAGACTTCTTTTATTGGTGAGCTTGGAAGCAAACCATGCATACCTAATCATTTCATGGAAAATCGAAGCTGATAGCTGGTTATGAATTAACCTGTGTATTTTAATTACATCCACATGACTGGTGATTTCCCTTTTTCCCAGAGCAAATGTCCAGCACTGTGCAACCTTGAAATGAAAATTTTAACCTTCTGCTAAATGTATACATCATGAGGGTGACACTCCGAGATACACTTTAGGGGAACAACTTTGATGTTGCAAGTTGGCTCGTTGTTCACATCCAAGAATCATTCATCGTACAAGGCCTGGCTTGTCTGTCCTGACCACAAATATATAAGAAGCAGGAAATTTTTGTCTGTCACATATTGCCTCAATACTTTGTCCAAATACATTTTATAGATGGTAGTATGCAACTTCCCCGAATTCGTGCAAGTCACAAACACATTCTTATAGAGGCTGATAGCATCACTAATGTTTTGCTGCACTTTTGGCCCAAAACTACCCATAGATTCTTGCAGGCAAATGAAAACTTTCGACAAAAGCTTTCCCAAAAGTGTGATACTGTATTGGGTCATATATGAATGCGTCATTTTGTTCAGTTGACTGACAAATTTTGGCAGCTTTTTCACCCTAATGGGCACGATATTTGCTACCAGTTTGATGAGTATTGATTACTAAACTAGGTTCATAGAGAGGAATCAGCTTATGGACTCGCTCTTGAAAATGCAGGGCAGTCTTCATTGTCTCTTCAGTACATATTTTTTCTCTGCGACTAATGTATCTCATGACCTATCTTTGGTGGATCTTCTGCCTTCTTTTAAATATTTTCACCTAGGATTGTGACGTCTCAAATTTAAATCTGCCGTAAATATGTTGAAGAGCAGCTGCCATCCCCCACTGGCACATCATTCTTGTTGTAACTTGGTCTCCATTTACTTGGGCTTCACAAAACCTATCATAAACCCACCTGTCAATGGCATTCTGCTTATCCCTAAAAGTTCCTCCAGATAGAATATCTCTCTCCCTTATTTTGAGTCTGTCCATTCTTGTAATACCATGAGACACTCGTGCCCTAAGGGATTTTATGGACCAATATGGATGCAGTTTCACAGCAGTAACAACATTAATTTTAGTTTCCAGAGGAATGTTGGAAATGCTAATTTTCTTCGGAGATGGCTTATATGGACTGTCACTGGAAGTTAGACTAGAACAGCCATCTTTCTCTGTAGATTGTTGCAAGGAGTCTTCATCCAGTTCAGGGTTCGTCTTTGCGAAGCAGATAATCATCATTGATGAGGACCATGTTGTCCATCATTCCCACATTGCGATCGTACATC
This sequence comes from Tanypteryx hageni, assembly GCA_028673005.1. Taxonomy (NCBI): domain Eukaryota; kingdom Metazoa; phylum Arthropoda; class Insecta; order Odonata; family Petaluridae; genus Tanypteryx; species Tanypteryx hageni. The sequence goes on along the minus strand of CM054120.1, from coordinate 61,936,861 downwards.
TCATGACCGATGGTGATAGCATTATCAGAAATCTCCTGACTAATGTGATTAGAAATTAAACCACTTTTGCGAAGAAGGTTGTTGCAAAAGTTAAGCACATCAGCAATTAAATGAGGTTTCCCAGAATTTTCATAATCTATCGGCGGGATGCATCTTACCAAAGTTGGATCTGGCAAAGATTCCACCCTATAAGTTCAAAGTCGGCAATTGTACAGAGAAATTAATTTTTCAACAAACTGTAAAAGGTTGACCGATGTACAAGATATTTTGAAAAAGAACAAAAAAATCAATAAAAATACTTACTAGAATCATACTAAAAAAATATTCTTCATCTTTTGCTTGTTCGTTGAAAAATAACTCGGTAAAATTCACACAAAACAAATGAAGATCCACAGATCATACACAAATTACCAGTAGATTTATGTGTCAAAAGACAATGATGATGCCTCACAGACAACTCAATCACTCACAGAAACTCGAGCAAGCAAGCAAGAAACTTATCTGCCAAGCAGAAAGTCTCTAATACCAGGTTTACGCAGTTCACTTTGGTTGCACTACATGAATGAATCATCAAAAGTGAAAGCAATGTTTTTTGTGCAAACAATTGTCATCTCTCTTGCAGTGAATCATGTAAACACAGATTGCTTCATCGGCGATATTTAACATGGCTGATTCATTGTAGTTACAAAGTGACCCTTGTAAACCATGCTTGATTAATTAATTTGCAATCAAATTTTGAGCCTTTTACCATGATCAACTTAGTAACATGACTTAACTACACTTTCAAGTGCTACCAAGCAACATGTAAGTTATAACATGACAAAGGAAACCGAGGTAGAGAATGGATGATATTACAAAATTTCATTGAGGTTTTATTGAATAAATTTAATTCTCATCAACAAGTGCAACCATTGATTCTGTAATACCTTCAATGATTCAATTTAACAGCAGTAATTATAAAACCTGCCTAATGGGGATACTTATGTTATCATCCAGGAAATTAAGAACAAATTTGCTAACATAAAACAGAAGTTCCGTTACCTGTCGATGTATAAGAAAATGAAAGTTTCCCTTCTAAGTCTCCCCATCATTGGTCCCAGTAATGATTGGCAGTTGTAGATTATTAATGTTTTTAATCAATCAACCAAAATTCTGAGGGATTCACAAAAGAAATATTTTCATTTATTTATGTTACTGTAGTTTTTACGAACTTCTCACCAGTTCATTTTCTTTTATACTTTCAATGATCCTTTGCCTGGTATGCCTCCTTCTAATGGGTATATTTGAAGTATTCAGAGGAAGTCTTTGCAAAAATAATTTCAGGGAATCTTTCATGTCATAGTCATCAATATAGGATGTGGCGTGTGCCAAGATCAATGAAGATTATGCGATTTAATAATATGATCTTTGTTGAGACAATCATGCATTGAATGAGTTGAGAAATAAATCTGGACCACCATCTGTCCCGACCACCATCTGTCCCGACCAACATCTGTCCCGACCAACATCTGTCCTGACCACCATCTGTCCCAACCACCCTCTTATCTGACCAATGTTTAACTCAACCAATTTGTTAGGTGATGGAATAAAGTGATCTGAAGATCCTATGCAGACAGGCATAATCTGTAATGTTGGGAATATTTTTGAGACAAGAAAAAAAGTCTGCTATGACCTGGAATCGAACCTGGGTCTTCCTCTTGCTGGGCAGATATTTTATCACTGAGCTATCATAGCAGATCAATTTTCTCATTTCTGAATGTGGATATTTTCTTTGTTGAGGCCAAACTAGCCAAGCTAGTATCAAACTGCCTCAACGGATATCCTCAAAGAGATACATCGAAGAAAACTCCTCCTTCTCAAATGGTGAAATTGCCAAGCTACAAATTGATGGAATAAAGTGATCTGAAGATCCTATGCAGACAGACATAAGCAGTATTATCTGAAATATTTTCTGATTTCAAAAATATTCCCAGCTTGTTAGGTGACAAAATGTTCATGGAATGATTTCAAAAGATATTTTTCTATCTCTTAAGGGTATCTTTTCTCGGAAAATTGTTGGATACACAGATTTTTCCAAAATTTTTCATACTCCCTTTCAGTATGTGAAATATGGATGCCATGGCAGAAGCAAAAGGAAAAATGACAATCTTGAATTTATCAGTGTGAATTAAAGTGATAACAGATTCTGAAAAAGGTTTGTCACAAAGAAGACTAGGGGAAAAGTACAACTGTGGGAAAATACAAATAAAAAATATTGAAAGACAAAGACTTTATTAAACAATAAGGTCACAAAATGCAAATTTTATTGCCAGCAATGGATGGATAGAATTATTTTGCAATCATAACAACATCGTTTTGAAATTGGTGACTTTTGAATGTGGATCAGTGAATGATGCAGATGTGGCAGAGTGGATTTCATGTTTACCATCATTAACATGTTCAACGCTGTAACGATTTTTTAATTTTTCGCCAGTGACTAAAACCAATTTTCCGGTTTTCCGTTTATATGGAGGTTCAGGATTAGAAATTGATTAGGGAAAAATTTGAAAAAAAAAATTACGACTGTAATCAATATTTTAAATTTGAACGACAATTGTCGTCCTCAGTCAGCGGTAAGTGCCGCCCGGGTGTTTTGCAGTATTGCATACCTTCTCCTGCTTACGTTGATTTTTGTAAAGATATCATATTTCACAATTTATCATCAACATCGTTTTTAGCGACAAATAATTTGTATGATATATTCTTTTCTAAGATTTGAAACATGGTTTTATGCTGAAATACGAACTGAAAATTCTAAGTGAAAATGATATAATTTTTTTACAATTACATTCAAAATAATACTATAGAAGCGTGAACATATTTTTCAGTTTTGCTTTCCTTACTTTTTTACATAATAATTCCTAAAAATAGATTTTCACGTTAATTATTTATAAGTAAAATTTTACTATAAATAAGGCACGGGTGATTTATCGTAAAAACTTTTTAACTGCTTTTCGGATTTTTTTATTAATTTAAGTATATAAATAATTTTTACACAGTATTATAAATAAATTTGTATTTATATTATATAAACAGTATTTACATTTTGTTTAAATTTTTTACATTTATTAACATTATTATTATATATTTACATTATAATATATATTTTTGTCATACCTACTACAAAGTAATATGATGTTATTTTACATATTTACACATTTAAATATTTACACATTTACATTTTTACATATTTACAAATTTTCATATATACAATTTACAAATCTCCGAAGCAGATGATGCTTTTGTGGAAATCCACAAAGCATGGTTTAAAAAAGAGGGGTGGACATCCCTCGCAGGCAGGGCAAAAGAATTTCGTATCCTTCCTGAACCCTTGAGCTTTACAACATATACATTTTCTCTGTGGGATGCATTTTTGTTTGTCGTCCATCTTGTATGCATCAGGATAATGCTTCGACAATCCAGGGGTCCTAGAGGGCCGGCTGGGCGAAGGGCGTGGGACGGGTTCAGTATAGGCTGGGCGGAGGAGGGATTTTATGATGGAAATTCGGAAATCATATAAAGGAATTTTGGGATGGGTGTTTCGGTAAAGGAAATAACTATTAACCAATACGAGGTGAAGTATATGGATCCCCAGTTTCTTGTTCCATTTCAGAGTCTTACGCTCTATCGGGTAATAAGAAATCATTTGATTACAATGATCGATGCCAGCCATTGACTCGTTATAACGAGCAACGGCCTCCGGTTTGGAGGTGACACTACCTCCTCGCCGGCGACGGACATCAACCATATTGCTTCCGAATTTGGAACTGATCATCAGAACGTCCCGTTTATCTTTCCATTTCATCACGCAGACTCCACAGGAACTAAAAACATCCACAGCTTCACCTCGTCTTAGTTTTTTAGTTATTACCTCAGGAGGATTCCCCTTCCGGTTAGATCGCTCTAGTAGATGGTGGGCCAAGTCAACACTGTTGTAATAATTATCCATGAAAAGTGAATGTCCGGCATCTAATTTGCCTTCCATCAACTTCCATACAACATTGTTGACATGTCCCGGCCCACCTACATCAACATCAGAGGACCCAGCATACACAATAAATCTTAGAACCAAACCGGAAGGTTGGGTGAGCACGTAAAGTTTAATCCCATACCGGTGCCGTTTACCTTTCATATAAATACAAAAGATAACCATGGATTCGTCGATGCATAGCCTTTGGGTCGGTTTCACTATTGCGTCCATTGTTCGGTGAAAAATGTCAATCATTGGTCTTATTTTGTATAATCTGTCCGTAGGTTGTGGCTCCCCGGGTTCTGGATTTTTTGCAAAATGCAAAACCTGCAAAATCCCGGAGAACCTGTCGTGGCTCATACATTTCCGAAAACAAGGAAAATTAAATATGAAGTCAGTGCTCCAATAATCGGAGATCCTACTCAATGGGCATGTGCCCATATGAAATAGAATCCTGAGGAAAGTTAAAAATTCTTCCACTGACAACTGCTTCCATTTAGTAATCCTTGCTTTCGGAAATTTATTACCTAAAAGTAAAAAGTCGGCCTGCCTATTTGTCTCCGTCACCACCAAATTGGTCATTTTGTCCATCAGTAAAAGGTAAAAAAATTGTCGAGGCTCTTCCCCTGGGTCTGGAACATTTAGGCCCGGGGTGTGAGTGAAGGGGATGGCAGGTCTAGTTGGTCTGTTTGAAGTCCAACTGTAGGTCTGGGTCGAAGTCCTAGTCAAAACAGAGGAGACGGGAGAACTGGTTTGTACAACGGGAGGGCTAGGAGGGGAGGAAGGCGAAATATTTTGCCTACCAGCTGAGGGAAGCTCCACCTCCTCTTCCTCGTCCTCCTCGGTGATGTCTCCCCACTCCGTTTCCCCAAACGAGTCACTACAATTTTCTTCCTCTTCCTCCTCCCTAAGTAATAATTCGGTCAACTCTTCGGCAGACCAAATGTGGCGAGGGGGAGAGTCCCTCCTTTGCCTTTGGGTCTGTGAAGAGTCGCCTTCACACCTTCTCTTTTGTGTGGTTGGAGGAAGAGGAGTTAAATCTTCCCAGGAAGTTGACGGCTGGGTACTGTTTTGGGAAGTCGAGGGTTGGGGGTCATCCTTCGAAGTGGGAGGTCAAGGAGATTTTTCCCAGGGAGAATCATTTTGAGGAGTGCCTTCCCCTTGCCTCGACTGGCACCTCGAGTACGAACCATGCTAAAAAAAAACAAATGTAGATACAATTTTTTAACATATTGGTGTTTCATAAAAGTAGAGGCATTGAATGTATGTACATTATTCCTCCCAGTAGATTCTCGTTCACGAATCAATAAATTGATGCTTGAAACCATGTACCTAGATAACAGAAAATAACAAATAATCAGAAGAATAAATAGTAATATTTTTACAGAGTGGCTTGAATTTTTAATGAAATAAAGAAAAAAGAAAATGGAATGGTTCTATTGTTAGATAATGCTCCATGCCATCCAAGAGGGTTGAAGTTGTCTAACATAAATTATTATATTTACCTTCCAACACATCCAGTAAATTACAGTAATAATTCAAGCATTTAAATTATTTTATTGACGACATATTTTTACTATGCTGATTGCAACAATGGACTCAGCAGAAAATGTTTGGGATCTGGTGAATAAATTGGACTTGCTAATGTTTTAAAATATGTCACCGAATCGTGGGATTCAGTTTTGGAAAATACAATTAAAAAATGCCTTGTAAAATGTGGAATTGGTTGGGAGAAAGACTTATTGAACTGTCAGAAAATTGTGATGATGATACCAATGAAAATGAAGATGAATATACAGAAGATGAAGGTGAACAAAGATAGACACCTATAAATGAAAGCCAAAATATTTATCCTGTGAATTAGGCAACAACAAAATGTCAGATTTGTCATATGTATTCGAGAAAATCTTAGAAAAGGAAATTGTAAAGATAAACTCAAAAAAAGTCAAACTGTTTTGCAGGATTATTTAAAATTTTAACTTTTCCTGTCTTCTTTATTTCATTTAAAATAATATTAACTTTATTACTTTGTAATAACATTATTTTGTGAATATCTGAATAAAGGTGATTTTTATGTTCAAGTTTTATATTTGATTTTTTAAAGTAGACTAGTATAGATTTAATAGTAAATTATTAACCCTTTAGCACAGTTGCCAATTTTACAAAGGAGATCCAGGTCCCTGGGTGTCAAACACCCAGTCCTTTCTTAGGTTTTTTGGATGGATTTAACCTGCAGGGCAATGTACCTGTTATTGTAAAATTAATGTAAGAATATATTAAACAAAAAGAAAGAAAAATCGATGTATTTTCATGTGAAAAATATACAAAGATAAGAAGTCATAAACATTTTTAATCATAAGGTCTCTGAGATTTCCATGTGCACAAATATCTTCTACTGGCAATTATCACAAGAAAATTACAATGTTCTTGGCAAACATGTACACTGAAGTATGAGCACATTGATTTATTTTGACGATCCTTCCCTTTACATAGTTGGCATTAGGAATATATGTCTGACATCTTTCTCTTCTTTTGCATTACAATTATATCGTCATTTGTTTCTGCAGCATCAGCATTTGATGTTGCATACTTATGACAAGAGTATGAAAGATGTGCAGAAGGGTTCTGAAGGTTAGCACAAATATTAATTTGTGGCTGGATAAGACCTATAGCTAAATCTTTCAAAATTAGTTTATACTTTGTGGGTGGATCTTCTGTTGAAAGCAAAATAATTCATGCATTTACGCCTGCAACATCCATAAATGAATAAAACAAGAGAGGCCATTGTCTGCAATTTCTTGCCATATTGTAATTAGAGTATAATTGGTTGGTTGTATCTAAAGCTCCTTTAGTGGAATTATAAAACAATATTATTTCTGGCAGCCTGTCATTTTCTTCCAATATATTATTATCATGATGCAGTGTAGACAATAATAGAACATGATTGAAGTTTTTTTGAAAACCAAACATTGTAGATTTTAATTCCCATCCCTTTGGATTTGAAAATGAAGGTGGAAGTTGTGTTTTATTTTTTCTTATAGTGTCCACTATAGTGGTTATTTCTGGCCAATAATTCTTGTGCAAGCGAATAGCTTGTAAACCAGTTGTCCATCATAATATTATGACCAAAATCTTGCAATGAGTTTGTCAAAAGGTTCACAACAGCAGATGGTTTGAAATCTATTTCAAAAGGCCCATTAGGTTGTTTGCCACAGTATACTTCCATCTTTGCAGTGTAGAAAGTTCATGAATCTGCTACGGAAAAGATTTTGATGCCGTATTTATTTGGCTTGCTGGGAATGTATTGCCTAAAATTACATTTTCCATGAAAACCTTCAACTTTTTCATCTATTGTACAGTAAATTCCATGGTTATATGCTTTTTGAATATTGTTGTTGAACTGAGTCTTAATACTTCTAAAAGCAGCCAGTTTGTCAATTTTTCATAGCTGTTGGCAATCAGCAATATTATCAAAGTGAATAGCACACATTAGAAATGCAAATCTGTCATAACTCATTGATGAATAAATCATTTCAAGGCCAGTTCCATCCATCACCCATAAATCTCTCACATTAACATGAGAGGAGTCCTGATAAATACAGCACTCCAAACAAAGCTCTAATTTCAGTGCTGTTTATATGTTGACATGATGTTGTGCTTATTTTTGTATTTACGGTCAATTTTATCAATATAATGATTTGTATGCTCGACTATTTCATCAATGAAATTACATAATAATTCCCAGCTCCGTAATGGAGTTTTCACATGGAATAATCAGTCAAGTTGGCTGGAAAATATTTTCCGGTTTCATTCTTACATTTTGACAAAAGGGTTTTTTATGCCATACTTTTTCTTGATCCTTTCCATGAAACAATGGATCATCTTCATTGCCTAACTCATCATTGCTCTTAGCAGATCACATATCAGTGTTAGTGTTATGGTCACTTTCTTCCACATAATCTCTATCCTCTTCATCAGAGACATCACTAATAACATATTTCACATCTTCTAACAATTGTAGTATTCCTTGTTGTTCTCTTTCATATGACACATTGCAAACTGAAAAAATGTATATGCAGTAGAACATCGATTATCCAGGTTAATTGGGGCAGCGGGGGGCATGGATAATTGAAAAACATGGATAATCCAAATGGGTTTATTTATTAACACTTTGTCATAACACAAATGTGATGCCATAAGAATCATCTAGACATATTTTACAAATAAATAAAAACTATATCTGCCCGAATATAAGTCAGTGTTTTTTGTCAAAACCTATCATTAAAAAATTATCCCTCGGCTTAAATGCGAGTTCAAGTAAAAATTTTGGGTTAGGGTTAAATCTTGTAGTCACCCATAGATGGCAGCACGTCTCTCATTTTTTGTAAAGTAAGTATTTGGCCTTGGATGAATGTTAATGAATATGTAAATAATAATGCTAGAATATTGAATTTAGCAGTATCCGTATTTTGTTGCCGTTTTTACCTGTTCTTTCATTTCTAAATGATATTGGATATTTTCTTTCGTTTCTAAGGTCTATGCATATATATCATTAAGAATAGTTAGCAATTTGTATTATTTTTCATTATCCATTAAAAGAAGTTCCCATTAGTTTTACTTGGCTATTGCAGTTATTGCTATAGCCATTGTAATGTTTATATGCATATTAAAACCTCATTAATGGAATCTATTAAAACGACGTGCATTGATTATGCAGACAATTACGCAAAATGCAATGATGGCTTTTGATGCTCAACTGTTTGTATTACGATAAAACTTTATAAATATAAAAATGCAATTTCTTAAGGCAATGTAAATGCTAATTTCATTGGAAATAGACTTGGATTAAAAATTATCTTTGCAAGGTCGCTATTGCTTTATTTGACCTTGTGTGAAAATGAAGATGAATGAAATTATCGTAACTGAATGCAAAATTATTAATTGGAGTGTTAATTCAAAATGTCAACAACTAAACCATTTCCCACTCTTTTCCTCTAACTCCAATAATGTATTATAGACTGTGCATGCATGCCCGGCACACTTCAACAAAATCTATGAAATTTACTTTTTTGTCAAAAATGGTGGAAATTTTTGGGGGGTCGGCTTCTATTCAGGCAGATACGGTATATATTTACCCAATGTTGTTCAACAAATGAAATGTTTGTTTACTGCTGTGACTGCATGCTTTACAAAAAATTTAGCATGGTTAATCCACACCGAGATAATGGAGTTTTTTCCATGACTTGACTAGAGTTTCAGATGTCAATTGGGATCATGGTTCAGCTATCCAATATACACTATCCTTCACATTAATCTTCTTCAAGTAGCTGATGATACTGTCTTCATTCGGTGTTGCTTCAAGTAACTATGGCAACAACTTTCATCGATATATTCTTTTTAAACACTCCAAAATACTCGGGTCCATCGGCTATACCAAACTGGTTACATTAGGTGGTAAGAACAGAGCACGAATACTATCACTAATCAATTCTTCTTCATTTAAATGGGAAGGTGCATTGTTTAATACCAATAGAGCATTACAAGGAAGATTTCTCTCTTTTAAAAATTTCTGTTTTTGGGATGAATTCTTCAAAAACCAGTTTGAATTGCTCAAATTCCTTCCAAGAGCTCTTCTGAGCTTAATATGATACTGACAAGGCTGTCAAAGAAATGTTTTAAGGCCTGGGATTTGGTTGATTTGCCAACAAATACAAGAGGCAATTTGTTGTGTCCAGAAGCATTATAGCAAGCAAGTATATTCACCCTTTCTTTGCTTTTTTGTGACGTGGAGCTGCTGTTTCTTGGTGAGAAGCTAGAGTTTTAGATGGAAGCATTTTTTGGTTTTATCCTGTCTTATCACAATTGTACAGTTGGTTAGTTGTATGATTCTCATTTTCTATGAGGATTCGTGAATTATTTCAGAAACCCCAACAGTCACTTCTCCTACACCTAATTCTGATGCCAACTTTTTTATAGTTTCTCCTTTGTCCAACCTTTTTATAGCTTCAAGCTTGGTTTCCTCTAAAACGTATTTTCTCTTGGTTTTAGCACTCATTGTTATGGTATGTTACAAACTTAATGACATAATGAAGAAAAACTTAATACTTATAGAAAACCTCGAATAAACAAAGACGAATGCCTGAAAGACAAGTGTGCATACAATGACTCAGGCCCTTCAATAAAATTCTATTTGGGAGAGAGGAGTTGGCTGGCCAGAGAAAATGACCTTAACTGCATCGTATCACCTCAGACTAAATGGAACCTCGAATGAATGGGACTTGAATCATCGAGACTGTACTGTATATATGTATATTATTATGATGATGGAAAAAGAATGATAGATGTTTCCAGGACATTTGGAATATCACCTTCAGTGCTAACATCCATTTTGAGTAAATGCAGAGACATAGAAGCTGCTGCATAGCTTTGTCCAAATGGGAAATGATTTCGCACTGTGAAAAATGAAGAACTAGATAAGTGTGTATATGATTGGTTGGTGGAGGCTAGAGCCAAAAATCTTCCAGTTTCAGGGCCGATTTTACAGCAGAAAGCTACAGAGATGTCAACAAAAATGGGAGTGCAAGACTTTCATGCTTCTAATGGCTGGTTGCAAAAGTTCAAGACATGGTGGAACTTGGCAACATTAAAGATGTCAGGGGAAGAAGCATCAGTAAGTCCTTGTGTTCTAGATGAGTGTCAAGGAACACTACAAGCATTTTTAAGTGGGTATTACACAAAGGACATATTCAATGCTGATGAGTCCGGATTTTTTTTTCAATTTGCTACCAGATAAGACTTGCAGTGAAAGGAGATTCTTACCACGGTGGAAGAAAAAGCAAAGAAAGGTTCACAGTTCTCTTTTGTTGCAACGCAAATGGCAGTGAAAAACTAGAACCACTAATTATTGGTAAATATAAAAAGCCAAGGTGCTTTAAAAATATTAAGAAACTCCCTTGCATGTACAGGCATTCAAAAAATTCATGGATGACAACATCCATTTTTAGAGAATGGCTGGCCATGCTTGATTCAAAGATGGGTATGAGGAATAGGAATATTATTTTGTTCTTTGATATGTGTACTGCACATAACTATGCAGGAATAACACTTAGAAATATAAAAATTGTGTTGTTCCCCCTAATTGCCCAAGTAAACTGCAACCTTTGGACTAAGGAATAATTTCTGTAATTAAAAGAAGCTATAGGTATCAACTGGTGCAGTATTTATTAAGAAATATGGAAGGGAATATTGATTTGCCAAAGATAAAATGGAACCTTTTGCAGGCTATGCATAGACTCTGTTTATGTTGGAACAAAATTAATGAAACAACAATTTCAAAATGTTTTTTAAAGGCAGGCTTTGTTAAGGAAGTGCATAATGATGCAGATGAGGATAACAGTGTGTGTGATGAACCTCCAGAATGGGCTCAAATAAAAGAAACCTTAAAAGTACAAGCATCATTAGAAGAGTTTGTTACAGCTGATGCAGCCCTGATTACTTATGCTCCTACAGGAACTTATGAGGCAAAGGAAATTGTTAATGGAGAAAACACTGACAAAGAAATTGAAGATGAGGTAGCAGGTGACGAAAATGAGGAAGAAGTTGAGAGAAAACCTCCAAAAAAATCTGCGGTACAAAATGCTTTAAATGTTAGAGATATTTCTAACCAATATGGATGACTATGAATCCAGGAATCTGCTTCTGTTAAGCCAAATAGAAAATGTTGTTACAAAGAATTTCATAAAAAAGGCAAAAATTAATTAACTATTTTAATAAAAAGAATGAAAATCTTTTTATTTGGAATATCTACTGACAACATAAATGTATTATATGTAAATAATTTTGACAAGATCTTAGATTTCTACTCAGTATTAAGTTGCTATTATTTTGTTTTTTCAATTTACTGTTGAATTTTGTATATAATAATTTTTTATATTTATAATTAAATTTGATATAATAACAATATATATGACTTAATTTTCATTGTTTGCGAACTAACTTGTTTTCTCTTTTTTTATTCCTAAATTTGTCGTTAACCACTTAATAGTGAACCTCTATATATCAAAATAGCAAAAATCTGGTCCCTTCAATTTCACTATATAGAGGTTTTACTGTATATGTGCGGTGTGTGCAACACACTCTGGCAGCTTCGTTAATATGACTGCTGAGTTCACCCAGGACACATTTAGCTATACAAGTCTTGAAGCAATTATTAGTTTTAGATTATCCGTATTTATTTTACAAATTAAGTTTGCCTAAAACATTATATTTAACTGTTATCATGCCGTAATATTTTCTGTAAATGTTGCCAGATACGGACTTAACACTCTAACTGCTGGCTATTTAAATGGCAGCCCTTCCGCCAATGCTGGCCATTTTCGGCATTTTTCAAAAATTTATGGTGGAAAAACTATATTACCTACAAAAATGTTACTTACATGAAATGAAAGCTTCAATCTTCTACTCTTTGATGATAAATAGGTTTTTAATATTAAGCAAATATTAAGAGCTATAAAATTTACCTAATAAATGGCTTTTTTTGAAAAAGAAAAAATAATTGAGTGTGGTGATTTTTATGTTAAAATAAATTAAATGCAAATCATGTGAGAAAAAATTATTTATAATTAGGAACACTTACATAATAAAAAACTCAAACACTAACTTTTGTAATTTTTTTTTGAATGAAACAATTTGAAACATGGTTGTACGCACAGAGGGATTTTACATAAACTGCATTGATAAGATGTGTCCTTCCTTGCAGCCTTTCCTGTCTCTTTTTTTCCTTTGTCAGAGCAAACTTTGCATTTTCTCTGTAGTCTTGTCTTTCCAGGGGGAGGAGGAATCTTTTCCATAAAGTGCTTATTCCCTGTGAGCCTGGTTAGTTGAGTTCTGCTTGTGCTGGGTTGAGGTGAAGCTTCCTCAAATACAACAAGTTCATTGCATATGTCCTTCATAAATTGGGTGATAGTAGTTTTCTTCTTCATAACTTGGGTGTATAAAATGCAGGCATTGGCAACACACATTAGTATGATGTGAAAAGATAACTTTTGCCACCACTTGACGCTGCGATGCTCAAAGGCACCATACGACATTCTTTGGTCCGAAAGGTCAACTCCAAATTTTTTCTTGTTATAATTTATAACACATGCTGGTTTGGTTCTCTCTCTTCCTCTTCTATCTGCGTAGGTAATCATTTCTGCCCTATGTCGTGTACTTATCATATAAACATCACGTTTATCTCGCCAACATAGTGCTAAAATATTACCATTTCTCCGAAATATTTGTTTTCCTCGTTGCAATCGGGGATTTTTCAGAGCAATGGGCATACCTTTTCTATTATTTCTTGTAGTGCCGACTAAACCTGTTTTTTCTTTCTCTAGATCAGTGGCAAGAGAAGGGCTAGTGTAATACCTGTCGGTGTACAATGTGTGCCCTTTTCCAGCTAAGTTACTGAGGAGATTTTTTACAACATTCACAATAACATTTTCTTGGCCACAGTAAACATCAAAATTCCAGATGTACCCAGAATCAGATTCTGACAGCATGTATACTTTTATGCCATATTTGCTGGGCTTTTTAGGCATATATTGCTTGAATGTCAATCTGCCTCGAAATTTACACATTCCCTCATCAATTGTAATATCTTCCGCAGGTTGATAGGCATTTTGAAAACGTGAACGAACTGATTCAATAAAAGGTCGAATTTTATGCAAAGGGTCATGGTCTGGCTCCCCCTTTTTTATATACGAGGTATTATCATTTAGATGAAAATTCACCATTATGGCTAAAAACCTATCACGGCTCATTATATTTGGACAGAAGTTACAAGAGACAACAGGATTTTTCGACCAGTGATCGTTGATCTGTGGCTTTTCGCTAATGCTCATATGCAGAATGATGGCTATAAATTTTTTTATATCTGCTAATGTCACTGGTTTCCATAAGTTTATTCTACTTTTAGGGGAAATTTGATTCAAACTTCTAAGATTCAGAATCTTCTGTCTTGCGTACAAATTTGTTTGCTCCTTCATGTGCCGAATAAGATCATCGTCAATAAAATATACGAAGAAATCTAGCAATGAGTTATTATTGTCAAGCTCTGTAACATCTGAAATACCTGACTGTCCAGTGTAAACATCAATATTTGGAACTTGATCAACTGAAGTCCATCCAAGTTGTGAGTCACTTCTACGGTTTCTAGCTCCAGTACCTTGTCCTCTTGGTCTCCCTCTAGGGGGAATTTGAAGTTGAACTTGAGCAGGTTCTTCTTGTTCTGAGTAAGAGTTTTCACTTACATTATCACTTCCGTCATCTAAAATAAAATAAAAACAAGTTGAATCGGAAAATAATAAACAAAATTGAACAATAAATACCTAATTCTGAAAAACAAACAGCTGAAATCCAAAATACCAACAAGAAAAGTGAAGTTCAGTAATAAAATGAAAAGGTTCACTTACTTGAATCAGCGTCAATCTCTTCTTGAACATAATCTGGATCGTCTTCCGAGTCAACATTTTCATTATCACTATCACTTTCGTCCCAATCACAACGTAATTCATCCAAAATATCGCCGTCTGTCAATCGATGTGAAGCCATGGTCGTTTGTTTACAAACTGTCAGAGCGACACAAAATGCGTTTCACTATCATTCGCCAAATAATGCACGCATACCCCACATAGAGGATTTTTTGTGAACTAAATAGATCGACGAACACCACGGAACAATGCTGGAGCCGTCAAAAGACGTCTTCCCGCATAAGATAGAATGTAAACTAAGAGGACGTCAAATGACGTCCTCCGCAATCTTCGGAAGTTTTGAAAAGACGTCAATTGACGTCCGCCGCAGCTAAAGTGTTATCACGGTTGGAAATGATATATGACATGGTTTCGTAAATGCTTTGGTTAACAAATACTTTTTCTGAAAAATCTTCTAAAAAACTGGGATGCATATTATACCCCGGTGCAACTTATATGCTAAAAAATACAGTATATGGTTTAATACAATTTTACCTGCATAAAATATCCTCATCCATTAGCAGAGAATCCTTAAATATTTTTCAGGAAAAGATTGGCAGATAATATAGTTTTACCAGTAAACATATTCGCTGCTCTTGATGCACCCGTGCATCGAGCCAAGCGACCGCTGCAGGCCGGCGACAGATGTGGGTTGCAAATTTATGTGGTTCTTTATATCGTTGACTTTGCACTGAGGGGTATCCCTTAGAAAGGCACTCAGTGAAAGATTAGACCTGAAGTGAGCAGCATTTCTTTTTTTGTTGTGTTTTTGATCCCGGTTTCGCGAGTAGTCTTCAAGCAAGATTTAAATGTTATATATTTTTTATGATATTGTTATTTTTTGGGAAATTTTGCATAATTCTTTTTTAAATGGACACTAGTTATAGCTTGTTATTATTTTTCCTCACTTTATAAAGATTTTCGGGTAGTTTTAAAAAAATTGAAATATTTTATTTTGAATTTGGATTAGTTAGGAAGTTGTTTAGATGCTGTTTTGTTTGGTGTGTTATTTTTATAGTAAACTCATAATCTCAACTAAAACCCTTATTTTTTGTTATTTTAAAATAAATTCAAATAAGAAAACTACAATTACAAATTTGGCTCTAGGAGAAATATCACCAATATTTGGAAGGCAGTAAAAGTATTGAGGTTAAGAGTGGAAGATGCCTCATTTATTCTTTGGTATGATGTTATAATTAATAACAACTAGTTGCCTGTGGGTCCTTTCATGTTACCCTGTGAAGGGAAGTGTATTAGAAAAATATAGTGCCTTTATTCACTGTGGTGTGGTGGATAAAGCTAAGGAAAACATGGTAAAATGAGGCCAGGGTTATGGCTGAGAAATTGGACTGCAAATAGGAAGATGTCAGGAAGGGTTGGAAAATGTAAATTTAGGCCATCTGAATGGTAAAAACAACATGGCTTTGATCAGTGCTTAGCTTTTGATAGGGCTTAAAAAATGGGTCAAGTTAGCCCATGGACAGGGTGGGGCACAGAGACCACAGAGAGGGAGACAGAATGGACAGTAAATTGTAAAAATGAGAAAATAGCTTTATACAGAGATCACTGCTTTGGTTGCTGCATTGTGTTGGAAAGATGCTCAAAATGAGTCCAGGGGGAGGGTAAGGCAGCGAAACTGCAGGGAGCAGCTACTCAAAAAAGAGGGGAAATTATAAAAATAGCAAATATTATCTCAAAAACATCGTAGCTTCAATCATTGTGACAAACTGGAAATAACTCAAAAAATGAAACACCTGAACTTATATTCAGGACTTGACAGTGAAACCACAAGGAGAATGGCATCAGGAAAGAAGGAAAATTGTGAATATGGCAAATGTTGTAGCATACAGCAGCAAAGTTGCATCTCTTGATGTTTTTTGCATGTCAATGAAAGATTGGTAGATTGAAAGTTATTATCTCAATTATTGTGTTGTAATTATTATTTATTTCTATATTTAATGTTATATGACTGTAATTATGAATTTAAGAATTCATGCATCTTATCAGTTTGAGTTGAAACTGAATATTTTGATGTTTCTTTTCAGGTTACGAGGCTGCTGCTTACTATGATGGTCACTATTGCATTTCAGAGCCATCATCTTAAGTTGTATAAGAATTATCATACTCTTTAGTTTTTTATGTGGAAAAAAGGAAAAGAAGATATTTTTCATAACTAAAATGTTGTTATTTAGAAATTCACCCGAGTTGATTTAGGATTAGTTTTAATCCATCAGGTTTATAAGAAGCTCAGTAATTGTTTTAGTTGATTATATGTAAAGAACTGGCTTTTAGTTTAAAACTCGACCATTTGCATTTGTTATAAAAAATTAATATCGTATTGCATTTAAAACACATTTTAATGCAGTTTGGTGCATGTATTTTTTTACAAACCAAGTTACTGAACAATTTTAACTTCTGTGGGCTTTTATAAAATATTATATTTTACTGTTTACCTTGAAACATTTTAATGAAAATTGAATAACTGGATTAGTATTCATTATGACACAAGAAAATTGTTAAAATTTCAGTTAAAAAGTATATTTAGCATGTTTATTTAAATATTAAGTATATTATTGGTTTTGTTTTGCTTAAATTTTGTTGATGCAAATGGATTTGTTTGAGTACTTTATATTTTGAGTGAAAGGATTCTTACCATTTTTCATTCTGGTGCATTGTCAAAATTCAGTGAAAAAAGAAACATCTTTAATTTAAAGATTTAGTATTTAATTTCCCATTTTCTTTCTGGCTCATAAGAAAATTGGCCAAAATTCAATGAAAAAAGAAATATATTCTTCATGTTAATTTTATTTAAAGATTTAGTATATAATCCTGCAGTACTCATATGGGATGCTGTGGACATCCTAAGCATATATGTTTTATGAGAGGATTCTTTTCCTTTAGCCGTTTATGACCCCTCCCCTTCTGTACCTGGAATGGCATGTGTATGGAACCTTCTCTCCTAATAAATCTTTGTATCCTGCACCGTTCTGCCCGCCCGCATATATGCGTCGATAGCAGTAGCGGCTGTGCGCTACCTCAATGCATATATGCGTCGATAGCAGCAAAAGGGTTAAAGCTTCCATAGTGATGCTTTTAAAGAAAGTTTGAGCAGTTGCTATTTTCTTTTCAAGTGGTCAATATTTTTATTCTACTATTATAGTTTGTGCGTTTCATAAGTTAGGCAAGCACGATGGAAAGTAGAATGACATTTGTGCATGAAGCAAGCAATTGGATGTCGTTAATGTCTATGCAGTTTCTTAGACTTTAAATTGTGTCATTTCTACTACAGCAGCATGTTGTTTCTACTCTTTGAATAAAAACTCCTAACTTCTAAAATGCCTTTTATTTCTATTCAATTTAATAAATAACTGATATGGCTATGGGACAAATATTAATTTAGAAATGGACAGTGGGGAAGTAGTTAATAACGTTCCATTCAAATGTTGGGTTCTAAGCAATGGTGAGGTGAGAAATTTATAAGAACCGGCTAACAGGATCCAAAAACGTGTCGCAGGCAATTTTGTTAAGGGAAAAAATTTCTATTTATTAATAGATAAAAAGTGAGAATATTTATTTATTTGATTTTTTTATGTTATACATGTAATTGTACATTTATATTACAATAATTATACATTAACAAATAGCTAGAAATAAACTCACTCATTTATTCAATATATTTCCCATAATCCCGTTTGATTTTCTGAGTGTGAGCTTTCTTGATGTCTTTGTTTGTGTGTATCTGCAGCCAAATGATGATTTTTTTAACCAGCTTTTAACATAATACTCTGCATTACACTTATTTACAGGTTTTCCACACATATTAATTGTTAGCAAATTTGATAAATGGGGAATGGTAAGCATATTATATTCATAAGGCTGAAGCCTCTTTCAGCTTGCACGCTACTGATTGCAACTGTGTTTAGGATTTTTTTGCTCTTATTATTGTTGATAGGAGGTTTTGATTTTTTTGCTTCTAGATTCATATCGAAAAATCTCATTAATTATTTACATGAACTTCATATTTTATGATTTAACAAAGGCATTCCAATTTATTTCTTCTTTCCTTCGATAAAGAATATTTTGTTAGTTCCAAGAATTGGGGTCGAGTATGTTAAAAAGTTCCAAAAATTCATCAGAAGTATAATTGTTATCTAAATCCTTTTTAAAGTTTATGTGACACTTTTTAGAAGTCCATTTATTTGGCTAAAATGTCAATTAATTTATCTTTAGGATGACTTTTAAATTTTGTCTATTCTTTAAGTGAATATCCTTGTATTGTCGCTAATTATAAAATTTTCAACCATTGCCTAACATTTGCCATTGTCATTTCTTAATTGTTTTATGACATTAATTGTATGCTTAATAAATTTGTCCACTTTCTGTATTGCAACTTCTCTTGATTATAATGAATTAGAAATAATGAAAATTCAGTTAAAATGTAAATAATTAACGATAAATATTTCATAAAATTTTTGTTTTGCAAAATGTTTTCCAAACCACCACACTCCTTATTTGCTGAAAAATGTTGATACAATGCAGGATATGCTCGCCAGACAGCAAGTGCAGTGCGCAAACTACATGATTCCCATCTTGGTCTAAGAACTCTTCTGATTTTAATAAGTTCAATATCAAGATCTTCCACTATAGCTTTTAATTCATACAGATTTTTGTTGGTGATAAATAGAATAAATCTTATCCAAGAAAGACTTAAAATGGTTGATGCTATCATCTAACACAAGTTGCAGTCTGTGATTTAAACATTGCATCTTATGGGAAAATAGGACTTGCACATTGCGAATTTGCATTTCGCATCAGTTTTTGCAAAGTTCAAAAAGGCAGTGTATTCAGAAAATCTTGTAAAACCCTAGCTGCTACACGAGATTTAATACTTAGGATAACATTGGCACCATCCGAACAAAGCACAATTAGGTTTTTGGCAAATAGTCTTTGGAGAATCCATTGTTTTCAAAACAAAATATTAAAGCATCATTTATTTTTTCATCCTTTGTCGAACCCAATTCTAAAAGATCTAAGAAAATAAAAACTTGTTCATCACACCTGTTCAACTCATTAATTAATTATTAAAACACTTTTGATAGCAATAGTTGATGATTCATCAATTATTACCATAAATACCCATGTATAATGCTGTAGTGTCGCCAATAATCAAACTACTGCCGTGAGCTCCAGAACGCAACTGCCGCCGGTGGCGCTTTATTTCTGTTTACTGTACTAAACAAGTGAAGTCTTACAGGCACATGGTTAAGTGCACGCAGGCACCATATTCAATACACTACAATCCCTTCCTTTCCCACAAAAAAACTTGAAGAAAAAAAAGGAAAAAAAATATTACAAAAAAATTAACAAAATATACCATATACAAAAAAATTATAAAACAAAAAACGTTAATCTAAGCAAAATACGTTAACATATATCCGTATAAGTCCAAAACAAGCAATTGATGGAATATTTCCGGAAATAAATGAAAGTTTTAGATATTTTATTGTTTTCATTGAACAAATAATGTAAGTTTTTAATGATTCTCAACTTCAAATTGGTGAGAAAAGAACTGGCCTAACGGTAGATGGTTTTGTGACTCCCACTACATTGCTCTGGAGAGAGAAGGGGTTGTGAGTTTAGGCACTTTCTCTCTCTACGGCGCTGTCGCGGCTTTTGGTAGGACAATGCGGAGACCGAAGCTCTGTGAAAAGTGGCCTCCTCCTAGCAGAGAAAAGGGTCATAGGATTATTTTTATGAGTTTCCTCAAGGCGGGGGATATCTTTTACAGCTGGAGTTGGGCTGCTTAGCAGGCATTTAAAACAAGAGTTAGTAGAAGTTTTCTATATAATTTCTTTTTTTATTCTTGCATCTTTCTAAGAATACATTGCCCTTGGTTGTAAGACATGAAATTGAAAAATTGGGAAAATTTATGAGTGACCTAATTGAGGCATGGAAAATGCATGCACCAAGTGATTATAAGTCGGACAAATTCTATAAATTTAAACAAATTTTACATTGCATTTTTGAGACAATATACAAATATTTTGAAAATAAAATATGTATCATTTGATATTCAATCATTGGATTTGAGGAAACAAACTTGTATTCTTAGATTTCCAGTTTGGATACTTGGGATCGAATCCCAGCAGAGATAGAATATTTTCCAATAAATTCAAATTCCTTTCAATGCATAACTAGGGTCAAAATAAAGACCAATTTGTTTCAGTAGGATTATTATGTTTATTAAATTATTATATTACTATATTGGTTGCATGATTGAAAATTTAACTTTTTCAATGAAGTATCATTGTATTCCTCTATTTCAATTTTCGATGTTGTACAGTTATAAAAACTGAGATGGAATTCACGGAAAAAAATGAAAATCCGTTATATTGGTAGCAGTTATAAAGATGTGCATTTCCAAATGTTATGTTTTCAAGAAATTATGACTAAATCAATTTTGGTGGCAGAACAGCTTATGGAAGCAGAGATGAAATTTACGCAACAAAATATATTAAATCCGTTACATTGGCAACCGTGACTCAGATTCATATGTGAAATTTTTATATTTTCTATAAATTATTATTGGTAACACTGATTGAGTTGCATGCGTAGTAGTTTCATTTTTTCTATAAATTATTATTACAATACTGCATAGAAATTTTTTGCTTTAGAATTCATAGAAACCGAGATAAAATTTAAGAAACATAAAATATTTTACCTGTTATATTGGCATCACTGATTGAGATGCGCAAGTGAGAATTTTATTTTTTCTACTAATTATATAATAGCATTCCAATGTGTGTTACTGTACAATTCATAGAAGTTGATGCAGAATTTTTTAATTAAAAAAATTATTTCTTATATATTGGCAACACTGTTTCACAAATCGATTTAAAAACTTCGAATTAAAAAAGATATTGTTATAAATGTCTACCAAGTTTCATTGAGATACAATTATTGGAAGCTAATAACAAACATGCATCTGGATGGACACAGACGGATGGACAGACAGAAGGAAAGACAGACAGACGGACGGTCGGGCAGAAGACGTACTGACGGAAGGACTGATTGAATACAATGGACTTTTTCTAATAAGTAAAACATGACTAACACATTTTTTTACATTAACATCAAATTATCAAAGACTATCAAATTAAGAAAAATTGGCTCCAAGTGAAAGTTCACCAAAAATTAACGGCAGCGAACGTGTTAACCAACAGGAGGCATTAACACTATGACAAGAGACATAAGAATTGAAAAATACCTCTCAAATAGGAAAAACAACCAAGTACAAATGAATGAGCACCCCACAATAAATATTTGAATAAAGAAGCCCACAATACCATTTTAATTGCTTCTCTGAAATATCTCGTCTAGATTCTTAACTTTAGAATACCACTCCTTAATTAAAATTAAACCAATTGAGTGCTAGTAAACTACATAGATAGCTGTTCAAGTAACATCATGAAATTGTTCAAATAATTCGGCCAAGATTTAACAGACAAAGCTGCTTAATGCATCATTTTACAGAAGAATGTTTACGGAAGCTAAATCTTAATACGTGTTTTACCTAAGTCAACAAATTTTGATGAAAATAAGTTTTTAACTTCCCACTCATCATTAAATTGCCGCAATATAATGTCAACCTTGATAGAAAGGTTCATTACGAAGATCACAATTAACTTTAAGCATCGAATAACTATTCCATTGTTCCTAAAATTGTGCAAATGCTGTAACATTACAATATTTCAATGTTATCTGATTAGAACTTCGAAAACATTTACTCAACTGTATAATAACTAGACCGCGGATCTTTAGGTAAAAACCTATTTATTTCCTGAGTAGATATCTCAATATACAATTGTATATATACGTTTCATGAATAATTAACCCCGAAAACGTATATTTTATAGTGCCTAAAAATGCCTATTTTGACATTAATGTCTAAAAATGCTTATTTCGACGTTAATGCCTATTTTTGTCTTTTTCATGCAAAAAAAAGCCTAAAAAGGGCTAATTTTCTAAAATAATCTACTATAAAAGCAAATTTGGTATTATTCATATATTTTAAACTGACTGTACAATGTTCAGTCATGGGTTGGAAATGTCCTTCACACCACGTTCACGATCAAGTGGCGAACAGCAGCTCGGACCTGTCTTGCGTTCAGCAGGGTTATTCTGTTTCCCAGTGTCACGTGATATGACAATGTAACAATGCCTTTAATCTGATGTTGCGTTTATTTCTCGTTGTTACATTGTCATATCGTGCGACACGGGAAAACGAGAATAACCCCGCAGTCCATCACCAGACCGCAGACGGTGAAGGTGAGAAGTGTGAACGTGAAAATTGTGAAAGTGCAATGCCTAAAGTATCGAGTTCGAAAGCTTATTTAATACGTCAGTGGCTACAAGAGTTCCCGTACTTCACAACGGATGGAAAGATTATCTTCTGTCAAGCATGCAACAAGGAGGTAAGTACATTATAATGCTGGCTTGCAACGAATTATTGGCCGTGAATTGCTTGCCATCTTTGAGGCAAAAACCATCTACATCTTTTGTTTATACGAGTCATTTTATGGTAACTATAGAAGTGGTTATTCAAAATGTCCAGCAATCCAGCTGTGGACCTTCATAGCTGTAAAGTAAATTTTATATTTTTGTCCCATTTCCATATTTATTAGATTATTTCTGTATTTTTAAGGTTAATTATTTCTTCATAATTTTTCTTTATAGGTTTCAAGTGATAAAAAATCCCACCTAACTCAGCACATCCAAGGAGTGCTAAATAAGGCAAATGTTGAACGCAAATCTAAGATGAAACAAATGCTTTTAACACAAACTTCTGAGGGATCCAGCAAGAAGAATCAGTTTTATGCAGATTTGTGTCACGCAATTGTGGTAGCCAACATTCCATTCAGAACACTGGAAAATCCAACATTCAAGGGGTTCCTAGAACGATACTGCCATCAGTTGGTATCTTCCGAGTCAACGCTACGTAAGAATTACGTGCAACCCAAGTACGATGACGCAATGCGCAGGATACGGGAGGACATTGGAGATTCACATATTTGGATATCGGTCGATGAAACCACTGATGCTCTTGGCAGATACATGGCCAACTTGGATGTTGGGAAATTGGACCCAGATGCGCCATCCAGAGCCTACCTCATCTGCACGAAGCAACTTGCCAAAACAAACCAGGAAACAATAGCACACTCCGTGAGCAACGGACTGAAAGTGCTGTATCCCAAAAATCTAGACGAAGAGAAAGTGCTGCTCCTATACACAGATGCTGCATCGTACATGGTTGCTGCCATGCAGTTGTTCAAGGTGTTCTATCCCTCCCTTGTGCATGTGACATGCCTTGCCCATGGTTTGAAACGCGTAGCAGAGCAAATAAGACTGGAATTCCCCAAGGTGAACAAATTGATCTCCACCGTGAAGGTCTTTGTCAAGGCACCAACAAGAATACAGGCTTTTCGAGAAAAACTGCCCAATGTCCCTCTGCCACCTGAACCTGTGCTCACCCGCTGGGGCACATGGCTGAAAGCAGCTGAATATTACAGCGAGCATATCCTTCATGTCAAGGAATTTGTGACAAAGCTAGCCGAGGATGCTGCCTGCGTCACTTCGGCAAAAATGTTGCTAGATGATCCCTCCATTCCCAAGGATTTGGCATATATTAGATCCCACTATACATCCCTTGTGCAGATTATTGCTGAATTAGAAGGCTCAGGAAAACCCATCTACGAAAAAACTGCTATGCTGAATGAAGTGAAACAAAAAATAAAGGAAGCTCCAGGCGAAGTGGTGGAAAAAGTAAAAGCAAAACTAGAAAAGTTGCTACAAAAGAACTCAGGACTGCAGAGCCTATGTACAGCAGCAGATATACTGGCATGAAAATCCAGTGAAGTTGAGTGCAAAATTCCATTTCAACATGTACCCAAGTTGAAGTTCGCCCCCATCATGTCAGTTGATGTCGAACGTTCTTTTTCTGCTTACAAAATGATATTAACTGACAAACACCATAGTTTTGCGGTAGAAAACTTAGAAAAGGTGCTTGTTATTTATTGTGAGGCCAACTATGGGAAATTTGTGAAATAAACACAAAGAGGTGACAAATTCATTACGGGAATTTAGAATGAAACAGTTTGTCAAACACACTGCGTAGTACTTAAATATATACTTGAATAGTGTTTTCAGTCAGTATTACTATACACAATGTAGATAGTATTTTCTCGGTAACGCATGGGATATTAACCATAAGAATAAGTTTCAATGCATAGTAGTAAAATATTTTTGTTCTTTGAAAACACAAATCAATAATGTTTCGTTGACTGGCAATTTTTGCGAGCGTGCATGTTTCAGTCTTTTTTCGTGAATTAAAGTTGATAGTTGACAGAAATGATGTTGTTTTTTACTGGACAAAGTTTTTGGAAGTAGTTTTAGAGTCTATTTTATGTTTTATAAAGCCTAATTAAGGTAATTAAAGAGCCTATTTTAGTAGCCTAAAACTTAATTTTTAGAACCTAAAAATCTGCGGTCTAATAATAACAGATAATTATTTCATGTAAAATGAATTTGAGTTTAAAATAATGCTAGTCTTTGTAATAAGAAGTTCAGCATTTAAAAAAATAATACTCGGGATGATATAATATTTTAAAACTTAAAATTTTTTTGCTCACTTCGACAAAAAAATGCATGTAGATTACTTATTCGATATATAAACGTTATGTTTTCCTAGCACGTGCTTAATTAACTATCAATTAAGGAAATAAAACTGCATTTCTCAGAAGTTTATGAGACAAGTCTTTTTGCTGGAAAATTAACTATTCCCTTATTTATTAAACAAAAAAACTTCTCAAATAACATTTTTTAATACTAAATTTTTCCTAAATCAACGATATTTTGTGTAGAATGTGCACAACATACAATTTTATAAGTATAAAATTACAGGCTGAAGTTTTGAACTATGGAAGACATGAATACTTGTAGGCAACTTGAAAACAACTTCACACAGAAGCAACAACCTGAAAACTACCATTTAAAAAAATCTCTTTGCTGAATGATTTATATAAATGACCAATTGCCTCCAAGCTACAAAGTGAGTTGCAATATTTACTTAAATTTATAAGTATCTACAGCAGTGGCGTCGCGTGCCCATTTAGGTTGGGTGTGCTTTTATTGGGGAGGGGGGTATGCAACCCGCACTACAAAATTCAAGTGTTAATTTGAACGTACGATTGCATTTTTATCGACGTGTGAAAGTTTTAAGAGAGCATAGCGCAGCAGCGCTCTTCTTAATTGGTCTAATGCAATTAATCTTAGAATAATTTTGAATACTTTAATTTACTAACTGATATGATTTTAACTATACAATCCATAATTATGGACAACACAAAGGTTCCCCGTCAAATAGACTTGAGCTATGCATCACGCGCGCCGTTTATGTGAGAATGGTTAACGCTTCGTTGTGAGAAGATACTAGAGTGAGGTACGAATTATCTGTATTTTGTTACGATTTTTAAATATGTACAACCATATAATACGCACAGAAATCTGAAAAAGTAATCACTTGGGAAAATATTATTTTCCGGATTGAATCAAACAAAGGCTTAAAAAACTCATTTTACTACTTATTTATACACAGTTCCAATCTCCTGTTTTGCCTTAGGAATTTTGTTAGCACATCATCATAAAATGAAGGTCTTTTCTTCAGTTCCGCCAGCAATGTCTTTTCAATGGCGAGTGAACTTAGGCCGCATAACCTTTCCTGCATTTGTGTTCCTCTATAACACGTATGTATTCTCTTCATAGCCGAAAAAGAACGCTCGACTGTAGCAGTAGAACTCGGAATCGTCATGATAAGTTCCGCTAATTTATAAATCTCCTTGAATGCAACCTGAAGTTGATTTTATTGCATGAATTTTAATAGGCGACGCACTGGTTTCCTCGCAAATTCATCAGAAGAAAAGAGCACTTTTAGTTCATTTTTTAGGCGAACGTAGTCAAAAACTGGTCGGTAGAAATCCTTTAATTTTTCTAGAATACCATCAGGAAAAGTTTTCGCATACTGATCATATCTTTCGCTACAAAGGAGTTGAAAAAACTCAAGTTTCGAAAGTAAAGAGTATCTTTCTTCCATCTCCAAACACATGCAGTCGACTATTCTCTGGTATAATCGAAGGCACGCGCTCTTCTCCTCTTCTATAGATCCTTTTCGTCTTTTAGGCTTCGACTCCTCAACCGTATGCTTTTCCTTTGCAGAAACCCAAATATCATCAAATCCATGTTCCTTGACATTCCTAAGCTATTTCATAGTATCATGCACTTTTTTACAACAGTACAATATGTCATAGGATGATGTTTGCAATATATTATTCAAAACAAAAAAAATTTCTAGCAAAAAAATTGTTTGAAAATCTTGCAAGAAATACAGAAAACCACGAGCTTTGATTACAGCATCCACGTCCCAATCCCCAGAAATCTCCACAATGTGTTCAAAAAATGCAATAAGTTGACTTCTGTGGCGTTTTACTGTGTTTGATAAACGGGAAGTAAAAATCCATCTGGTTGGTGCGACGGAGGGTAATTTTTTAGCAACAAAATCTTGCAAAGCATTTACTCTTTTCGATGATTTAGAAAAATATGCTGCCAATCCACTGATAGTTTGGAAAAACAATCTACATTCCTTGATATTCAAGAGGCTTTGCTTCAGAACTAAGTTCAAAACGTGAGCGTAGCAATGCGTAAATATTGCTAAAGGATAGGCCTCGATAACTTTACTCTGCAACCCATTAATATGTCCACTCATTACACAGGCACCATCATAAGTTTGGCCGACCAACTTGTCCTTAATATTAAATTCCTCAACTCTGTTTACAACTTGTTTAAAAAGACCACTAGACGTTCTATCATCACTTACGTCTGTAAATCCGATAAACCTTTCGTGTGTTTGCCCATTATGGACAAAACGGAAAACAGTTGATAGCTGCGATTTCGACATTACATCAGAAGTTTCATCCAGAAGAATGGCCACAAATGTAGCGGAAGAAATTTCTTTCTTTATAGCATCTTTAACCACATCAGATATAGCGTTAATGATATCATTTTGTACTGTGGAAGAAGTTCCTCGAAATACAGTCGATGCCTTTAAATGACCGTCTAAAAGAGGATCATACTCACGGAGCACATTTAAAAATTCTATATAATTCCTTCGGTTGGCTGAATCTTCAGACTCATCATGACCTCTCAAAGGAAGCTCTTGCTTAGCCAAATAACATACAGCATCAATTAATCTTTTTAAAACGTCTCTATTTTTCTTTACTTGTTCATTATGACGACTAATTTCAATTTTTCTTTGGCTGTCAATGAGAGTGTCAATTCTTTGTTTTCCAAACATCTTAAGATTTAAAAATGATTGAACATGTGGCTGGGAGCGCTCATGTTTTTGCATTGCTGCAGCTAAATGATTAAGATCGGAATACCCGTGCTTATTCCAAACACCTTTCTCTTTGGAGAATAATAAACAAGGCCAACAAAAAAGTCTTGACAGCACTTCACATCCAGTTAACCATTCTA
The DNA here is from genome assembly GCA_028673005.1 of Tanypteryx hageni. Lineage (NCBI taxonomy): Eukaryota > Metazoa > Arthropoda > Insecta > Odonata > Petaluridae > Tanypteryx > Tanypteryx hageni. Next base: position 61,908,757 of record CM054120.1, on the reverse strand, counting down.
CTGAATCGTATTGTGAAACAGAGAAATGTCTCATGTACTCAGTTTTTGCATCTTTGTGCTTGCACAGTAAATTTGGAAGAGGAGGACGAGGCTTACCTTCTTCGACTATGTTCATACAATCCGCAAAAGCTCTGGCAGAAAACGGGGCATTCAGTACATCATCAACACTGTTTACCATTGTAAATATGGGCAAAAAGTTATAAATTGTATCTAAAAAATTATAAATATATATTAAAAACTTGTCTAAATCGGTGTCATAAACACGTCGGTTCACACTTTACCCCACGCACGCAAAACAGACAAAACTCAGAAAACAAAAACAGCATCTCATGACAAGTAACAACGTTGAATTGGATTGCTTCACACAATAGCCAATCACAACCGCTAACTACTTCTGGGTGCTGTTGTCTCAGCGCACACCCTGCCACGCCTTCTGGACGGTTTAAATCCACAAGGTGGCTAAAAATTTGACCCGCTGCGCTATCTGTACGTATGTTTAAAGGGCTCAAAGCTATCCGTATTTCTTACCGCACACCCGGGCTATTAACGTGAATGTGATACAATGTTTACGCGCCGAAACTTCTTCTCTTCATGAAACATTGTATATTGGATTTGATTTTAGGAATCACGCGAAGCCAAAAAACGATTAGGGGAGTCTTTAACAGGAATAAATGCAAAAATATAATATCTGTGACATTGCGAATCCGTGGGTGTGCACCACACACCTAGCACACCCTAAATATACGCCTCTGATCTACAGCCACTCCCTGGCTTACGTAAGCCCTGACTTATGTAAACTCGACCTTACGTAAACTTTGCCATAAACCACAAACAAAAAAATTCAAAGTGCATACATATTACTTGTGTATTTTGCGACTCCACATAATTTGTGATCCCTTATTTTTTGCCTCAAATTCTTGTTTTCCTCGTGTCATGTAATATGCGAGTTAGAATTTTTGAGTTCTGGTAACGCGACCTACAGTTCTCCTGAAATATAGTGCGTTTTCTTTAGTTCGTTTCCATATGATTTTTATCTTCATGAAAGTAATTAGAAAGCATTCAAATGGATACCTGTACTTCTAATTGAAAAAATACCTTTTAATTACCTGTATTTACGTATTAATGAAGAGAAAATGAATGAATAACTGTAATTATCACAGTTCATAGCTCACTAGTCATAAATGTTTTAAGAATGTTGTGTTGCGGGAACAGCTAAGAGCCAAACAAATGCCTACCTACTAGTGCATCTTTAACTATCGTACAATCGTAACACAATAATGTTTCTACCTTGCTCCTCTCATTTCTTTTTAAAAATTTATTTACTCATATTATATGGATTAAAAAATTTACACTTGGCAACTCAGTCCAATACCGTAAACATTAGAATGTGTTGTGGGGATGGCTACCTGATTTTACCGAGGTCTTTGCATGTAAACAAACATTTATTCTTATGTTTATTTTACGAAATATTGGTAGTTTTGTGGATATTTATTTTTCTTTTCATAATGGAGGTTGAAAGATTAATTAAGGTTATATGAGAATTTTATTAAATCTACATCCATAATAATAATAAGTTACTTAAAAATTAGAAGTTAGTGAGGCAAGACTGCAAATCGAGGTTACGAGTAAGGCTACGCTTAGAAATATGTTCAGAACAAGAGATGATTTCACCGTTTCAAAAGCATAACCCATGTAATTTGCGACCCCCTACTTTTTGGCTACAAAATAGGTCTCAAAAAGTTGCATATTACGCGAGTATATATGGTAGTTCGGTGTGCGAAGGAATATGGTGTATGGCAACAGAGAGTCTGGGTGACCGGCATCTCCCATAGATCTTAAATGCAACAATGTATTCAAGATTTATGGCATCTCTCACAAGGTGCTTGAATTACTCTCAGTCAACTGTCGCATATCAGGAATATAACCGCCGTTCACTGCTTGCGAGGCTGGCACTTTTTGCGGTTACTGTTTTCCGAGTGAGGGATAGCACAGGGTCTAAATAAGTCCCCTAATTTCTATGATTAGAATGATTTTTTTCCCAATAACTTATTTACTGTACTGAACTGTGTTGGCAGTTAGGCAAATTACAACTTAAGTAAAACTCGGGTTATGCAAAGGTTTGCAAAACAGAACCCTTATGTTAGTTGGAGAGTGGCAGTATATAAATAATAGTCCAGGTTATCGGGTTTCACAAAAGAAATAGAAAATGAAAGGAAGAGCTGTAGCTACAAAAAACAAACAAACCCTATAACCCTAGCTCATAATATTTTAGCACATTAACTGATGTATTGTCATTAGTTAAAATGAAAGTGATTACCATGTTCATAATGAACAAAATTAATTATTTGTTCCTTAGCATTTTAATATTTAAATTAAGCCACCAAAAATAATGTAAAATGAATGAATGATCAAAGAGTTTCACTGCAAGTATGCCTGGGGAAAATTTAGTGAATTTAAAAAGTGAAATGTAGACAAAAATTTTGCTCAAACTTTTAATTTGTCATTGTCATCCCCACCATATGGATGAGCTAAAATTTTAACAGCATAAAATCCATAACTGATCTAACCAAGCACTAACAATACATGCATGATATGACAATCTTCATGTTTCGATAAGATCAAACTGCAAAACATTGGAATGTGAAAGGCTATCTATCACTTCATTGGAATATAAAAATTAAAAGAAAAATTCAACTGCTAAATTAATGAAATGCCATTAAAAATAAAAACCAAGATAAATGATCTACTAGGATATCCTTCAACAACATGAGATGGAACTATGATTCTTCTCATTCAAAAGCAAGATAAATACAGTAGAGGATCTTTTATCCGGAATTCTAAACAACGGAAACATCCAAACAACGGAATTATTCTAAAAGAATTTTATCACGGTCCATTTTTTCAGTAGCGCCAATTTAATACATAATTGAAGAACGATTTGCCATATTAGTTCCGAAAACCACCACCACCGCTTGTTGCTTTCTAACCACGTGCGCAAGAGGTGTTAAAGGTGTGTTTACAAGGTGTTAAAACTATTTTGTTTTAAGTGGTAAACAGCAGCTATGCAAATATTTTATTCATCCCGTCCCTCAACCGTAATAATGGAGAGAATACCCAAGAAGACGCATCCAGAAGACGTTGGGACTGGAACAAGTGCCGGCAAGAGAAAAAGACGGAATCTCACTATCCTGCAAAAAGTGGAGGTTTTGAGAAAAATAGATCGCGGCGTAAGTGTATCTCAACTTCGTCAGGAGTATGGTGTAGGACAATCTACAATATATGACATAAAGGCGCAGAAAGATAAAATTTTCCAATTTGTTGCGGAATCAGATTCAATGGCCGGTATCTCAAAAAGGAAAACTTTACATGGTCCCAAGAGTAGTGACCTAGACAAAATAGTGTATGAGTAGTTCCGCCAACGTAGGAGTGAAGGGATTCCTATCTCAGGTCCTATGATAATGGAGAAGGCAAAATCTTACCACGAACACCTAAAAATCAAAGGAGAATGTGATTATTCTACGGGATGGTTGCAGAAATTCAAAAATCGCCATGGTATACGGTATTTAAAAGTTTCCGGTGAAAAAATGTCAGCAAATTATGAAGCCGCGGAGAAATATGTTAATGATTTAGCAAAGTTGGTGGAAGAACATGGACTTAGCACGGAGCAAATATACAATATGGACGAGACAGGTTTGTTTTGGCGTTGTCTCCCACGGCATACTTTTGTTTGCATTGATGAAAAAGCAGCGTCGGGAGTAAAAGAGTCTAAGGAGAGACTTACTGTAAAGATGTGTTCCAATTCTGCCGGCACACACAAGTGCAAGCTCATGGTAATAGGAAAAAGTGCAAAACCTAGAGTCTTCAAAGGCATAAAGATTTTCTCGTGATTTACCGTGCAAACAAACGTGCTTGGATCACTCAAGCTATTTTTGGTGAGTGGTTTAATGGTCATTTTTTACCTGAGGTAAGGGATCATTTCAAGAAGGTTGGCTTACCTGAATATGCAAAAATATTATTATTGTTGGACAACTGCCCTGCTCACCCTCCAGTAGAAACTCTCGTCAAGGAGAATGTTTTTGTGTCGTATTTACCCCCAAATTGTATGTCTCTCATCTAACCAATGGATCAAGGCCTAATTAAAAATTTTAAATGCCATTATCGAAGTGAATTAATGAGAAAAATTGAAAATTTTGAGGGGTCTTTCAGCTACGAACGGTTCAAAAAGGATGTAACACTGAAGGACGTGGTGTGGTGTATTTCACGTGCATGGAATAAAGTAACATCCTCAGTTTTAAAATGGTGTTGTCATAATATTTTGCCAGAATCAAAATTTAATGAAGATTCCAGAGAGACAGACGACTTTTTTGGATTTGATTCATCTGAACTTAATTTTGATTTTGTAGAATTTGTGCAATATACAAAGGGAATTAATGCTATCCCAGACCTAACCGATAATGAAATTGAGGGATGGATTGAATGTGATAAAAATGCTCCTATTTGTCAAACTTTTACTGACATTGAAATTATCGATGCTGCTATTGGCCCCATGTTAAATGAGAGTGAAGACAGCGAGGACAGTGATGTGTTAGTTGACGAGGAGAAGAAAATGAGTATGTCCGAGGCTATTGTATGTTGTGATAATCTTATCAAGTTCATGGAGCAAAGGTCCTTTACAACTGAGCAGGAGGTACTCCAGATGTACAGGCTGAAAGAAAAATTTGAAAAAGAAGGGCGTAGCAAGTGCAAGCAGATGACACTGACAGATTTTTTTAAAAGAACTGTTTCATCATCCTCTCCTTCAGTTTCTGCAGATGCTGTTACCACAAATCCTACTGTTAAGTGATTCTCTACATCCCTATCTGCAGATCAACAAGGATTTCCAGGTAAATAAAATTTCAATTTTTATTTCTATATGCTTCTTTTTTGCGGTTTTTACGGAATTGAGTGGGCTTTGAAAATTGAGAATTTTCTTAATAATGATTATTATATATATGTAGTATAAAATAGTTATTATTTTATGTACGAATGAGTAGACCGATCATTGTAAAATTGTTTTGGGGTGTTTATCGCATATTGACGAGCGAATTAGATTGGCTTACATCCAGATCGTGTGGGAGTAAGCACACAGCATGGTATCCGAAGTGAAATCTATTTGCATGATAGTAAAATAATATTAACCAGTTATGTATGTCTACTTCAAATTATGTAATTACGAATATTTTTTTCAACTTACGTTGTAACATACATATTATTTTTTTCCGTTTTCAGATATACCCAACTACATCTTCCATTGCTGCAAAATTGACGACGATATTTAATACATACATTCTCAAATTCATCGCATGACAAGTTTGCATTAAATTAAAGATTTTCTAAAACATATACTATTTTTAAACTCGTTTATTTCTTACCCTACTTTAGTCCCATATTACATATTATACATATTACGTGCTTAAACGTCTTTTTTTGATGATTGTGCTCTTTTGTAGTTAAGCTATCTAAACAGCGGAAATATCGTTTATCCGGAAGAGGCCAGGTCCCGGACATTCCGGATTAACAATCTTCTACTTTATATTGAAACATCAAAATAAATTCTTCGTCATCTTAGATGGACATTTTCTGGAAAACAGTACATTCTTGGTTATCTTAGCAACTGATGCTATGAAACTCACTACATTCATTAAAGGCATTTTCCTTAAGTTTATTTAACAACAACACATCAACTCCCATTAGGGCATGACTGATCAAATGTGTTAATATATCGTAAACATTTAATTGAAAAGTCTAACTGAAGAGTAGAAATGACTAATCAACCTTAGAAAACTTTACAGTGAAGGATGTAGGCTGAGAATTAAGTTCATACAATATTTAAAGCAATATAGAACAGAAAACTAATCAATTAAGTTGTTAACATTTTGCCTGGATGTCAAATTTGGCATAATTAACATTAAGATTTGCTAATTCACAATATTTCCGCTTGTTTGGGTTAACAACTGTCTAAATAACTAAATTATTAGCTAAAGTAAAGGCAAAATAATAAGCTGAATATTTACATATCTTCAATGGCACTAGCATAAAATGGTGGTCGAAATATTTTTAACAACGCAAATTAAAATAAACGGTGCAATATACATTGCACAAACTTTCTCATATACGTACCTATATACATTTGGTTCGCTGTGTACGCTTGTAAAAGAAAAGCGCTTATAATTCAAAGTTAACCGTATATTTTAATGCCACTGTTCGATATTTAGTAATTTTTGGATATATGGCTTAGTTAGTACTATTTGTGACATCAGGTTGTACGATTGGATGGATTTTAATCGTAATCCTTAGAGCCATTTTTGAGTAAATCGAGTTTTGTTTCAAAATATCAAAGAATTAATTACTCTTAATTGTTGTGCAATATCGTTCATCTCTTCAGAATGTCTTTTATGAATGATATTATCCACAAATGAGATATCATTCGATTTAGTTTAACCGTAAGGCTGTAGTAAGGTGGATTGTGGTGGAGGCGTGATGTCATAAGGCTTAGGTAAGGTAGCTTAGTGTAAATTGTAATGTCACTGGATGTCATATGGTGATTTTTTGAGAAATATGGCTTCCGCAGTATTATTTGTATCATCAGGCTCTACAACTGGATTGATTTTAATCAAATTCTATGGAGCCATTTTTGAGTAAATGAAATTTTTCTAAAAATCGCCAGGAATCTACCCTTTATTTTTGTGCAATATCATATTTATGAAAAAAGGGTCTGCAAAAGATGATATATTGCATACATACAAGATATCATTCGATTTAATGTATGCATTTGGGACCTAGGATGGCTAACAGACAGCCGGAATGGCAAAAACCACTTTTATGGACTAAAGGACACCTAAAGCATGTATTTCCATCAAAATCTGTCGAATTTTTTCACGATTACAATACTCTCTATATACTACGTGTATAAGAAAGTAAAAAGAACTACTCAAAGTTGAAAATAAATCATTTCTCATTCCAATTTTAAATCAACTTTGTACAATTAAAATTATAAATGCTGTTAAGGTCACTGTCCCACAGAACTAATGTTGTTCCAATATTTTCTATTAATAACATGCAAAACTAATATCTCAACTTTAACTGCATGCTTGCACACAAACTCAAAATTGTTGCAATTTACGGCTTGCAAACAAATCTTAGTGCAATATTACGTAATACATTACACTTTTATGCATTGAAGTATTAATAGCTTCATTTATTAATACTTAAACTCTTTGAATTATATAGAATAAAATTCATATGCTATTAACGTAATAGGTCATCAAAATTACAACATTTTCTACTGTTTTTGCTAGCATAATTTCTGACATTTAAACACCTCCAACTTGTTTTTATACATGTAAAATATCTATTTTACAAAAATATGCTAAACTGCTTTCAATTCCAAAACACAACTGTCTCTTTTTAAACTCAAAAATGAAAAAAAAACAATAACAACGATCAACCTGATATACACAACGCAGAGTGGGAAGCTCATTCATTTAACTTTGTAACAAAAATCTTTCTCTCTCACCTCCTTTTCTTCTTTGATGTAACAAAAATGTTAAGGGCAGATCCAAGATGTAAGCTGTGTGGTAGACTGCATGTTCTGAATCACCTCCTAATAATTTCTTGGGTCCACACTTCTGAAACAATAACAGAATAAAATAAATAATCTTGAATCACAGAACATCACTGTCTTACTTCCCTCAAGTTAAATAATTCCATATTTTTTCAGAATCAAATCTCTTTTAAAACACAAGTAACGTTTTTAATTTGCATACATTGAGTAAAATTATCTTTTTATACATTAACAAAAATACTGCCAAAAAGTTGTAAAGAAACATTACTTTTCTCTTCAAAAGCGCTGAATATTTTTTGGTTAAAAACAAAAATGTCGACGTCGTAGTCGCAGTTGGGGAATTAAAGCTTGCTGATGAAAGAGCACCGTAATGGATGGTGTGGGGTCTTTTGTGGGAGAACATATATCCGGCGTTTGTATTCCTGTTTAAGCTGGCATCTCTGGCACCACCGATTTGTTGACAGCTCTCGAATGGATGGATGAAGACTTGGAGTTGGTGGAGATTTCCAAAATAACAGGCCACCTTGTATTTCCATTCCACCTACTGGTATCATCGTCATACTACAAACAAGACTTACGGATACGCAGTTCACAAAAACGCCACTAGATTCAGAACTATATTTATTGTAATGAATGAATTTCATAATAAATATGAATTCGAGTTTAAAAACAGTTTTTCTACATGGCGTGCACTAAGCCGGCCGTTCACTTAGATCAATACCGGCCTTGGAAAAGTGTCTTTCGCATGGAACTGAGGTTGCCAGCATGTTGAACTTTTGTACCACTAATTTTGCCAGTGAAGGGTATAAGTGTCCATTTCCTTTCCACCACATGAGGGGATCTTGGTCTCTACGAAGATAACTACAATCTAAGTACCGCTGAACCTCTTCGATCGTTGCAGACGTTGTCGTGCCGACTAAAATACACAAGAAATAATTAATGTTTTTTGAAATTTGTAATAGGAAATAAATAACTTGTTACTGCTACTTATCTTGAGGTTGAGTTATTGCCATCTTCTTATCAAAAGCATCCCACAGACAAAATCTTGCGTTAGTGTAACGCTGGGGATGCGTTGTTCTGGCATCTCTTGGTTCTGCCGACCAACTTCATTATTTTCGTCACCAAATTTATGGACATTCTTTTCGTTGTTTCAGCTGCATTTGGGTTTGAAAATACAAAAACTTTAAACCTTGGATCCAGAAATGTGCAGAGTGAAATTGTTTAGCTAAACTCTAAATCACAAAATCTAGTATACAATCCATCACGTATTGCATTAATGGTATTTTTCACAGTTGGGTCATAGTTTTCTTCCAAGAATGAATCATATACTGAAAATAATCCCATTGTAATAGCAATAATTTCGCTCCCTGTAATGTATTTTTCTCCGCTGAATTTTGTGGTGGCTTCTTCCTGTGGCTGAAGAATTTCGCATAAATCAGCACATATCTGCCACTCTTCCTCGGAAAGCACTAGTAAGTCTTTATTTATAAACGCAAGTGCGGTTTTCATAGCATCTCTCAGTTCTAAGAATCGCTTAATGATGAAAAATGTGGAATTCCACCGTATAGGAACTTCCTGGAGAAGCTTTTTTGGGTAGAAATACCCGAGTTCCGTTGGTACAAAATCAATTTTTCATTTGCCAAAGTACTTCTTCTGAAGTGTGACACGATACCCTTTATTTTATCAAGAATTATCCTTGGTCCTTTCAATGCATCCTGTACAATCAAATTTAATGTATGTGCAAAGCACCCAAAGGGTTTCCACCCTAGGTCTTCCCTTATGGCATTTCTCATATTGCTAGCATTATCAGTTACTGCTACTAATATCTTATCCGACAAAGCGAATTTTTCAGCAATGCGTTTGATGTAGGCGGCTAAGTTGGCACTAGTATGAGATCCATCTATTACGGAACATTCCAATAAAAGAGACTTTAATTCAAAGTCTTTAGAAATATAATGAGCAGATACTGCCAAATAACTATCTGCATTCCTCGAAGTCCAGCCATCTGCTGTCAAACACGCACTAGTCACAGATTCTAAAATCTGTCGAACAGAAATCATGCAACGTTTGTAGGAGGACGGGATCATGCATGCAGTAATGGTCTTCCTACTTGGCAAGCAATACGAAGGAGCTTTTACGAATTCCACAAATCCCTGATCTTCCACTATCGAAAGGTAGGTACCCTATAAAATTGCAATTCATCTCCTGAAAGGTGACTTTGAATCATTATTTTTAACTGCCTTTGCAGCAGGAGGATGTAGAAAACAAATTCTGCAAGTACAATGTATATAAGCCAGGTATCCTGTTAATATTAGGTAGAATAGGTATTGTGGAAATAATAGGTAGAACAGTTATCATGAAGGGAATATTTTGAAAGAAAAAGGCATCATGAAACTAATACGGATTGTTTTTAGAATAGGTATTATGAAAAAATATGGTTTCTTTTAAAAACAGGCATTGTGAAACTGAACTGATACTTTTTAGAAAAATTCTTAAGAAAATGATACGGATACGTTAACTGTGCCTGTACCTATTAAAATTCTCTACCTGTTAAAAATACCTGTTCTATTATTTTTGGCACATCCCTACCGTTAGGGGACTAGTCCTTGGCTGACCCGGTGCCTGGAACAATCCTTAAGCAGCCTGAAATCGCTATCTCGGAACTCTGTTCGTCAACTCGTCAATTATTTTTGAAAAAAAAAGTTAGTGATGGAGAGGAGGAATCTTTGTAGGTAATTAAATCTTTGGACATTGCTATATAGAATTAACGTCTTATTCATGTAATGTGTTTTCTCAAAATTATTGTGAGCAGTATTCAATGTGACTCCAATGCTTTAAATAGAATGCTCGTTTAGCCATATTTGCGAAAATTTGATTTTATTGATTCTCAATGACACGATGCATCAGATGTATGTTATTGCTTTAACCCTGCAGTAAGGATATCTATGACTTCAGTACAGTTTTATCCCTTAATTTCATATTACTTTTATGATATACAGTCCATAAGTTTTTAAATTGTTAATTACACGTTGAAATCGACTTTGATGTCAATGGCATAATAATCTTCGTTCCAAAATACGGTTAATTATTACTAATGCAATTTTGTATTTGTATTGAAATTATTTCGATAGGCCCTGTATAAGTTGATGTTGATGAGTACATATAATATTCTCCGCAAGGAGACAATTCATAAGCTCTTACACTGAAAAGTATTGGGGAGTGAAATAGTTAACCTAAGCCAGATTTTTCTATGAATAAATTCATTAAGACCAATTATGTATTTAGCTATGTTGATATCGAATTTTTTAACCATTAAATATTCAGCGTCTTGGAAGAGAAAACTAATGTTCATCTTAGCGACCTTTTGACAGTATTTTTGTTAAGTTATAAAAAGATAATTTTACACAGTCTATACTAATTTAAACGTTTTTTTGTGTTTTAAAAGATTTGATTCTGTAAAAATTATAGAATTATTTAATTTGAGAGAAGTAAGACAACTACGCTTTGTTTTTCAAGATTATTTATTTTATTCTGTTATTGTTTCAGAAGTGTGGACCCAAGAGATTATAACGAGGTGATTCGGAATATGCAGTCAACAACATGGTTGACATCATGGATCTGCCCGGACCTCCTTTATTTTGTTACACCAAAGAAGAAAAGGTGATGAGAGAAAAATATTTTTGTTGCTAAGTAAAATGAATGAGCTTCTCACTCTGTGTTGTGTTTATCAGGTTGATCGTTGTTATTGTTTATTCATTCTTGAGTTTAAATATAAGTTGTTTTTGTAATGAAAAGCAGTTGGGCATAATTTTGCAAAATAGATATTTTGCATGCACAAAAAGAAGTTGGAGGTTTTTAAATGTTGGAATTTTGACGACCTGGTACATAAATTGCATATGAATTTATGCTATATAATTGGAAGTTAGGGGAAGTATTAATAAATGAAACTATTAATACTTCAATCCATAAAAGTGTAATGTAGTACATATTATTGCACACAGATTAGTTTACAAGCAGTAAATTACAACAATTTTGCGATAGTGAATATTCAAGCATGCTGTTCAAGTTATATTAGTTTTGCGTGATATTAATTGAATATATTATAACAAAATAAGTCCACTGTGGGTCAGTGACCATAACAGCATTTATACTTTTAATTGTATAAAGGTTATTTAAAAGTGGAATGAGAAGTGGTGTTTTATTTTCAACCTCGAATCCTTTTTTTTAGATTTGCGATGTTAAAAAAATTTTTATTCTACCAATTAAAATATCCCAGTGAGTGGTAGAATTAGAATAAAATGTGTATATTTTTTACAGTGCCAAAGAATGAAATCATAGAAGAATTTACAAAAGACGCACATACTTAAACCAAATTGAGGCTATGGGCTGAACATGATACAAAATTCGCAAATCTATATTTTTGCAAAATGACAGCTTTGACACTTTTGTACATGCCTGACATATTTGCTCCATTATCATACCCTTGGCCTCTCACATTTTGAAGATCAATCCTATCCTTTTCGAACTTCTCTATTATTTCTTCGGCTAATCCTCTTCCCGTATTTTCCTTGGTTTCAATGAAGTCTATAAAACTTTCTTCTATATATACAATTCTCACATTGATTCTCATGTGTCTCACAATCTGGGACATTTGCTCACTATGGGATATGGCTGGTGTAAAATCCAGTGGTGAAAAATAGCTCACTGAACCTTTTTTAGCCTACTTTCCAAAAAATAGAAAGTAGGCTTATGAGGTTGATGTCGATGTGTGTCCTCCCTAACATCTTCATGAATGAACCGATTTCAACTAAATTTAGTATATAGAATCTTCACATAAATTAATGACCGAAATAACATATTTGAACAGGATTGACTAAGTAGGGGTGCTACAATAGCAAACTTAAACTTTTCGGTAATTATGAATTTGGAAGTAATTGGCCCAACCGATTTCAGCAAAATTTTGTATGAAGTAGGCATGCAACATAAAATAACAAAATCAAGATGTTAATATAGATATAGAAAGCAGGGCTGCCACAACACAAGGGATAAAAAATTATTTTTACATTTATTTGTGTTGAACTGTTCACATCAATTGTAACCAAATTTAATACTCATAATATACACATATATAAAGACCATATTAGCATGTTTTAATCGAATCAGCCAAACAGGAGTGCCACAGTTACAAATTAAACTCTTTCAGTAATTAAGGATTTTGAAGGAATTGGCTGAACAAATTTCAATTAAATTTTGTATATATGTTAAAAGTGGAGCTAATTAGCAGGACTACCACAGTAAAAAGTTAAATAATATATTTTTACAAGTATTTATAGAGAACTGACACAATGGATTTTAACCAAATATAGTATATTTAATCTTCATCTAAATAAATAACCAAAATGTCATATTTCAACTGGGTTTACTAAACAGGGCTCCCATAATGTCAGGGTTAGAATTTTTCTGTAACTATGAATATGGAAGTTATTTACTGAACGGATTTTAAAGAAATTTCATTTGTAGGGCAAAATGAGATGAATATGTTTAGAACAGATCAAAAAAGCAGGGCTACCATAATATGAGGAAAAATAATTTTCTGATTTCAAAGCAAATACATTGCTATACGATTGTACTAAGGCAAATTTGACGAAAAGCACTTCTGTAGTATGGGAAACCTGTATACAACCCTACTTCTGATATATTAAAATTGTATTGAAAGAAAAGTAGGCGGATTAGTTCTGAAATTTCTGTTTAAAACTTCTCGCAGTTATCAGTAGATTATAGTGAATTTGGAAGTTAAACTGCAACATGGACGCCAGAGGATAGAATTGTGCTTGTAATAGAATGAAATAAGTGTACCATAGCGATGTCTCATTGTTTTAATTTGAAATATTTTGAATTTACAGAAATTGTTAACTTGATTATTTCTTGTTTCTCATTATGCATTTGTTTATAATCCTAGACTTTAAGATAATTCTTTGTTTCAAAGCATATTTAGAAATATGTATATATTTTTCGATCGAGAAATTGAAATTTCTATATCTAAAGTTTTCCTTGTTATATGATAAATACATATAGATCTTAAATGGGCTAACTGTAACTGCTGTGAAACGTCAGCAAATACAACTGTGGTTAGAATAAATTATAGATAAAGTGGACATTTTCTAGTGCAATGTGATGTTTAATTTTACAAATGGTAATGTGATCTTCATAGAAACATTGTTTATGTACCGCAATGGGCCGTAAGCGCATTTGCCTTATTTTACATTTATTGCAACATTTGAAGCATGCCCATTGCCTCCTGCATCAATTTCATTAGGTTTAGCAGGTTTAATGATTGACATTCTTAGAAATTCATTTTCATTCTTTTTTACAGGTGCAACAGAAAGAGAATGTGTTCCAGGGCCGAAGAAATCGCTTGACAAATAGATTTTTGCTTGATCCACAAATTCATTCTTGACGTGAAAATTTGATGTTTTTCGTCTTCACGTGAATTTCCTTTAAATGTTTCATGCATAAAACGTATTAACGTTATAAAATTCTGTTACAATAATTCATTTTTAAATTTTTATTGTATAATATTTATGTAAAATTACCTCTGTTATGTAATTTGATAATGACTTTGTACTCTCGCAATGTGTGATATACGGTAATAAATTTTATTTCTTATATGCAATTCTTTCATTTAAGTCCATTTAATCTGTCTGTGCAATTTATATTTGCTATGATTATAGTATTCAAACGGTATGGGAATTGGGCGAGGGACATCCTGTGATGACGTCATGCTAGTATTCGTTAACATGTAGTTCCAAATTTTCCAGTTGACCCATCAATTGTCGCCTTCCATGAAAAACCTGGGAATCGTTTTTTAGCATTAAGTTTCCGGTCTTTCCGTAGGGGTACTAGTCTTTGGCACAAATGCGGCCACTAACAAAAACTACACGGTTTCAACCAGCCAAGTTCAAGTACTATTGGTAGAAATTGTGTTCGAGAAATCCCGTCTTGGGAATCCTAGAGAAATTTTTATTTCAGACTCTAGTTTCTCGAGAAATTACATTTTTTAAATTTCAAGACTCTTGTTTCTCAAGAATCTATAAAATATTTCCCGTAGGAAACACAAAATATTACATTTTGCAACTGGGTCTCTGATATTCAATGACACCGACTTTGTTACAAGCCACATAGTCAGTCTTCAAGCGTTGGAAATACAATGTATTCGATCTGTTTCCTTACCGTCTAAATTGCGAGCTCTAACCCCCTCCTCTCATACTGCTGGCTCTTCCCCTCGAGCATTAGGGAGGGAAATAACAATCTTACTATATAGAGAGAAACTACTTACAAGAATTGACTTAAGAGGTTTTTTAGATTTTTCTTTGTCAGAAAATAGTTGAAGAATCGGAAGGCGATAGTTGCTGCAAGGCAACTAAATGATTGCTCTCTTCAGTGATGAGTGAATTCATCAAAAGGCTTTTATAATAATCCAAGAGGTTGATTTGCCAAAAATACTCATCCAAAGTTCTTTCTGAAGGATAGAACTACGAAGAATATGAGAAAAAGAGTCACTAAAATTTCACCCACATGTTTACTGTGTGGCGACACAAGTGTACATATATGGTTCTTTACGTAAAATTGGAATAGCCCACAAAGATTTCTAGCAGACAAATCATCAGATGTTTCTTTCTGGAGTCAAGTGCATCTTCTGAATTCCTCGACTCATTTCAGGTGAAGTTATTTTTTATTCATTTTCCACCTTGGTAAATAAATTTTATTTGAAGAAAATTCTTTAAATGATTGTCCAGAACAATCGTGTTCTATGGAAAAGAAATATAACTTGTTTTTACAAATCTTTGGTTGGACAATGCTGCAAAAAGTAACTGTCAATTTAATTTTTATATTAGCAACATTTTTGTTTTCTAGTAGTTATTTATAACTTTTAAATGTTTTAGGCCATAAAAATGAGCGAATGCGATGATGTTTGAAAATATTTTAAGAGATGTGGACACGAGATTCTTATGACAAAATGGTTTATTGCACAACCAGATGCAAACCAATACAGTAAAAGAAATGGATTGCTTTGCTTGATATAGCGGCTAAAGGGCGCTTTACACTGTTGGTTTTTTCAACAGTTTTACACGTACGGATAAGTTGGGGCACGTGTTTACCGAGGCAGACCCAAATAAAAGCCATATATTTCTTTCTCTAACCCTTATATGATCTGTAAGCTATAAATTAAAAAACTATTCGGGTAGAGCAATTCATTTTCCGCAAAGAAGTCTGCTAGACCACATAATTAAGGGTTGTAGTTTTGGAGATAAAAATTCGAAAAAATCCAGAGCAAGACATCACATACATATTTTATTTACATGGATCGCTAAGCAACAATTAAATACCATATTTTTCTATTCCTAGCTCTTATATGATCTGTAAGGTAAGTATTTTTAAAACATATGCAGATAGAGAACTATTTACATTTGCCGCAAAACAGTCCCTGAGGCCACCTAATTACGAATTTAACTTCGGGTATGTAAATTCAAAAATCTTTCAATGCCGTTTTGTACGTATTTCCCATAAAGAACTCCTTTGAAAACTTTGTGTATGGAGTACTCTTTTCGTTCTTGTTACCCAATAAGTATGGCTTTTAATAGGAAGACAAGTGCTCAAGGAAGAGATATAACTATAAATTAAGATGAATGAAAGAGTTGTCATCGCTTGACATTAAGTTAGAAATTACAGGAAGGTTTGACGCTGGTTCCCACCTTATGAATATTTTAAACTGTAAGCGTAAAAAGATTATCAAAATAGGAAACTACATAATTTTTTCTTCAAACTGGTTTAGATCCTCTGATAGTATGTTAATTCTTACTAATTTGAACCTCAAAAACAATAAAAGTCTGCAAGTTGATTTTTACGTGTTATTTTATGGGAAATGGAAATGTCTTCCTTGGAGTCGAACCCAGGGCTTTTCTCCAGATCTTTTTCCGTCATCACCTTAAAATACTTGAATCAATCATTTCTTCCAAAACAGCATCGAAATTTCATGAATATGTTGATAATTTGTTTATTTTCGTTAGTCTTATTGTTCATCGCAACCAAGTATCGGTTTTCAACAATGAAAAATATTAACTACCATAGCAATGACTCCAATGCCTTTCAATGGAAATCGATATTCCATACTTTAAGATCATTGATTTAATGCTTTGACTGCATTATAATCCAGACGCCATAATTCTAACACACAAAATATCCTAATTTGTACATAAATTTTAGTGTAACATATAGGCTATTGTCTTAATGATGATTATATTTATTGCCTAAAAATGGCGATCTGAGCCATGAAACTTGAAATTCGAAAACTTGGACGCGAACCGACTGCCAGAGAATTTCGAATTTCCTGATATATGTAATAATTTCGCAGAAAATGAAAACTATTATCTTATTTAAATGGATAGTTCAAATGCTATCGCCATGGTTTATTTACGAGTTAGATCTTGGTGTATGCTGATTTTTCAAGCGCTTGCAATATGCAAGCACCGAAAACTCGTATATTAAGGATGATGTAATAATTTATTGTTTGGAGCTAGAAACTCACGATCAAATTGGAGAAAATTAGAAAAGACATTTTTATTGAAATTTCTTTTGTTATATGCACTTAATGGGTTTTCTGGAAGAAAAGAAATTGCTTAAGTAAAATCATTGGAAGAATAGTTCAAACTTTGTCACTTCTACAATTTATTGAACAATACCGGTTTCGCTACGATCGTCAGGTGAAAATTTATATAAAACCGTTCCATATATAGGGAAAAAGGAGGGGTTACACAGAAAGCTTTTGGATGGTAATTAAAGAACCGGTTAGGAAAAGAAAGGGGATGGAAATGGAAGGCGGAAGCAAAATACAGTTACAAAATCTATTTAAAAAATTGGTAAAAAGAGCCAAAGACAACAAAGTTACAAAGTATTTACAAAATCTTAAGTAAGCTTAACAGAGGAGAAAGATTGTGGAAAAGTTATTCATTTAAGAGAAGCCAGTCTTTACAAATAATTTTCTCTAGCTGTTCTAGAGCATCCAATTTGCGACCTTTAATTTCAAAGTGAAGAAATTTAGGGTTGAAGGAAATGTGATGATGGAAGTTTAAAAGATGTTTCGCAAATTGACAATTCAAATTATTTAACTGGAAGTATCGCTTATGCTCCTTAATCCTCTTATCAAAACTCCTCCCCGTTTGGCCGATGTAGACCGCTTCGCAATCATCACAAGAAAATTTATATATACCACTTCTTAAGGACAACTGTATCAGGTCTTTAGCATTAAGGAATAATTTGGTAAAGGTAACTGGGGAGTAGAAAGAAAGTTTAAATTTAGGAAAAAGGTATGAAAATTTATAAGAAAGGTTTCCTAAAAATGGGATTCTGCATCAACTAACAAGGGGAGAACCCGTACGTGGGGTCACGGATTTCACTGAAACTTGGTAGGTACGTAGCGCTAGATGCCAGGATCACAACCAACCCCCCTTTTGGGCATATATGATCAGTAGTTTTTATGCAAAAAATACAGCAGCCTGAGTATACTCGGGTTTGTCAGAATTTGACCCTCGCCTCGATCTGAGTATACTCGGGGTAATCAGGGAAGCGGTTAATTTCTTAGAGGAAAAATCAGTTTATATTTTATTTTGATTTGAATGCATAGCAAAAATGTTGTTTCCAATACTAGTTGTTTGCGAGTTATGATATGCTGTTTTATTTCAACATCATAATGACTTATAAGTTCCAATAGATAAAGAAATATTCCTGAATTAGCATTTTCTATAATGCTACATCATTCTCTAAGTGGTAAATTGTTTTTGGCACAAAACATCACAGGATCAAGAATTATTTTCAGAATATGTCTCCATTTTTGTTTATCAGCTTCAATAGCTTTTGGTAGTGCATCATCAATACATTCTCTGCTCGATAATCTTTTTTGTAGGGATTTCCATTTGCAAAACTTTTCACAATCATTGGTTGAATTTTCATGTTCTACAACATGGTTTAAAATTTTCCAATCATTAAATCCTGTTTTCTGATTTGCAATATTTGGTTTGGAAAAGCGCTGATTGAATAATATGCATGGAAAACAAAAAATGGACTTATTAGTTTCAGAGTAAATAAGACAGTTGCACTCTATGGTTTCACCTTTAGAAAGCATTTTGAAAAACCAGTCCCCTGAAAATTTTCTTCCATCAGCCGATGTTGATTAAAAAAATCTGCAGCTTTTCCCTGGTCAGGTCCATGTCCAATAAGGTGGCATTTAATTTTGTTGTTTAAACAGGGCCAAGATTATGGATCATTAAAATTGATTTGAATTGCAGTTGAATTTTGTTGCTGGTTGCAGCCATTCTTAATGTCAACAATCGTAATCGGTGATGAAGTGTAGACCTCAAGATCAGTGTGTTGGTCAATCTCTGTAACGGTACTAACAATGGGTGCTTTAGTAATGATACCAAAGGTGTTGAGTTTCAGTCAGTAACTGATACTGAAGTTATAATGTCAAGATCCATTTGCTGTTCAATAGTAACAATAAATGCTGAAGTTGTATGATAATTGTCATTCTCACCATTAAACACTGGTGCCAAGCTTATGATGTTGGAGAGGTCAGCTATTGGCATATTTCCAGCATTTGATGCATTTTTCACAAGCTATTTCCCCATTTCCTTCAACATCTTTTCATTTTCTACTGTGGCATCTTTTCGTCATTTACGATACTTTGCCCCAGATGATCATTTAGAATTCATGATGCAGGGTCTTACTCTGATAGTCTGAAATAAAGTAAATAATAAATGTATTAAATTCGTCAAATATTAAACTACTGAAAGCACAAACATGAGGTTTAAATTTGGGTTATGAACTGCAGGAAGGAGCAAGAGTTTTGATTTTCTACAGGACTATAAGGGATCACAATAGGAGAAGCAACCTTGACATCGGTGGCGGTAAAATGTGAAAAGTATTTTAATGTTGTGTTTCATAGTTTTTTGAGAAATTTAAACTTTTTTCAATTGTTAAATACTTTTTTGTGATAATTTTTAGCCAAATACATGCTAAAGGCATGGATGATGATGCCATAATCCTAACAGAAAATATCCTAATTTTTTCATAAATTTAATGTATAGGGTATTGTCTTAATGATGATTATTCTTATTGCTATGCAGTACGTTCTGAGTAACGAAACCTGAAATACGAAACCTTGGACAAGAGCCGATTGCCAGAGAATTTGGAAAATACAGATAGTAGCCTTAATTTCACGGAAAATTATAAATATACTGCTATTACTCATGGAATTTATTATTTAATAAATATAGACCACGTGACTGAAGTGCTGTTGCCCTGGAGATCGCGTTGGTTTATTTATGAGTTTAGATCTTGGTGTATGGTGATTATTTAAAGGGCTTGCAGTTTGCAATCACTGACTACTAGTATGTATATATATGTGTGTGTGTATGTATATATATATATATATATATATATATATATATATATATATATATATATATATATATATATATATATATATATATATATATATATATATATAGTTATTCCCATATTTATGGCATTGCAGAGAGAGCCACAAAGAGACAGATGTAGGCTTTTATATTTGTTAGGTGTATGTGTCGTGCTATAAAAATGCAAATAACTCGATAGAAAATTGTGATACATTTTTTAAATTTGGCAGGAATGCTAGACTCACATATTTTAAGGTGAGAAGAAAAAATCTCAAAATGTCCTGGGTTTGACTCCCAGGAAGATATTTCACTTTTCCCGTAAAATAACACATAAAAATCGACTTTTTGACATGCAGGCTTCTATTCTTTTAGAGATCTAAATTAGAAAGAATTAACGTACAATCTTGAGACCTGAACCACTTTAAAGGAAAAATTATTTAATTTCTTATTCTGTTAATTTTTTTCCGCCCACAGTTTGATATTCCTCATGTTAAAAATTTTATTCACATATTTTGGAAAATCTCATTTTAATGGGATGTTGCCTTGCCAACATTTTACATTGTTAAACCTCAATATCCTATTGTTATTCCAATTCTTATGGGTGAAAGCGTGCTTTGAATGCTTTTAATACAAGAGAGAGAGTTGAAGCAAATGATTTTCATAGCAACAAATGTAAGCAACCTTCGTTGCGTTATTAACGAAAAGGAATACATTTGAATGTAGAACATTAATCATTCGCATCTTAAAATTACTTAGAATCATTGTAGGAGTTTGAGACAAAAATAAAATAGTAGAGGAAATGAAATACTCTATGTTACCAGTTCTACAAGTTTACTTAAAAACTATTTTAATTTGACTTTTGTTAATGGTGTTCTAGGGATAGTAGATGTACAATAATTGTTTATATATTTTTTCTGTGACTTTCGGCTTTATGCCCGAGTCAAGTGCCTCACTCACCTCACCCTTGTTATGGCTCTATGTATTGGAATATGAGTTGTACTATCTATCTGTTAAATGCCATCTGTTCTAGCAAAAAGAAAAGTTAGAAATACCAGAGCACAACATCCTAACCTTTCCAATAAGTGATAGCATTGTCCTACTGTCGGTAAAAGACATTGGGGCATTATAAACCAGCCTACCGAATAAGTTGGCAGGAGGTAGGGGAGTGGTTTGTGTAACTTTGGAAACTGAATCTCTTAAGTCTAAAGGTAAAATTCATCTTAAACTGAAAAAAAATTTGAGTATGATGTTGAAGTAATAAAAGTTGTTCAGAAGCAAAAGTAAATTCAGATTTCTCTTTTTGCAAGAAATGGGGAAATACATAGAAATTGGATTACATGAAGAGGCACCTGTCAACAAATATTCATGTGTCTGCTATAAATATTTTGAGAAGTAAAATTTCTCACCCATTGGAGTTGAACATGCAATATTTTGTACTAGAATCTTCTAGTACAAAAAACTGGAAAAAACTGGAATTAGCAGAAATAAAGTGTTCAAAACCCGACTTGATAAAAATTTTATAGACAACATTTTGCTTGCTGTGCAAATGAATTGCTCTATGAATTTGGTGCAAAGCATTAATGATCACATGGCTAAGTATCTGATTATTCCAGAATGCTGGTGAAGTAAAAATTATGCATTCCAGTTGATAGAATCAATAAATTGTGTTGTTCATGGAGAAATGATGGCAGTCTCAATATCACACATTAATTATTGATGAAAGTACTGATATCTCAGTGAATATGCTGATAATATACTTAAAATTCAGAAATGCAATATCTAATGTGTATAAAAAGGTTTGGAGGATTAATAAAATTAAGTGCTTGTAATGCACAAGCTATCGTTTTCTGACAGCAATTATCACATAACTCTCAATGCATTAAATGATGTATTGTGTAAATTAGAATAGTTGACCAAAAGATTTCAGAAAAACTCCCTTACAACAAAGGAAGCTGCACAGCTTGGAGCAGCAATGTTAAAAACCAAATTTCATCAGCCACCAGTGATGCAATTTTCAGATGCGATTGTTTTTTTCATTTCATATCAATCTTATGTGATCATCTAAATAAAAGGTTTCCAGAGAATGAGCTAAATGAATGGAGAGCTTTCGATTTTAGTTCTTTTTCACTGCAGAGAATGAGTTGTGAATATGGCACTGAGAATATTTGTAAGCTATTTGACAGGTACGGGAGTATTTTGTACCTTAGTCAAGTGAAAGAATCTGCAAATAATACCCTGGAAGAAAAGCAGTTCATTGTAAACCAATACAATGACTCCAAATATCTATTAGCCAAAAAATATTAAGCCAAGTCAAGCACTAACTTCCATGAAATATTGAATTATATTCTAAACAAAGGAAAACAATATAGTGTTTTTTTCCAGCTTGCTGATATATGTGAAACATTTCAAGCTTCCAGTGCTGGCTCTGAGCAAGGATTCAGTCTCATGAATAACATAAAACTAAATCGCAAAACAGATTAAAGGAGGCTCATTTAGATATGATAATGCGCATAAAATTTCACTCCTCAAGTGATAGAGAATTGAATCTCAATGCATTTTTTGAGCAGTGGAAAAATACTGAAGACAGGAGAGAAAAGATTCTAGACTAGGAATATGTACAGTATTAACCTGTTTAACACTGCCCCATATAATGCTGATTCAGACCTATTTTTATGCATTCTTTTCATGAAGTGAGCGCATATAGGGGAGGTCATTTCCCTCCATCCATCTGCATGTTAAAACTCTGGAACTGCTGGACATATTTTGATGAAATTAGATATTAGTAGTTTTATTAAAATTGGCGACCAATTCCAATTTTGGTTAAAATCGGACAGCAATGACTACCACTTTATATGAAGTCCTACAATGTTCCTTTGTTTAAACTCGGAAACCGCTGGATGTATTTTGATGAAATATGGTATTAGGGAGTTTTGCTAAAATTCACCTAATGATTCCAATTTTGAATAAAATCGGACAACAATTACGACCACTTTACATAAAGACCCACATGTAGTTTACAATGTTCCTTTGTTTCAACTCGGAAACCGCTGAACGTATTTTGATGAAATTTGGTATTGGGAAGTTTTAGTAAAATTGGTAGCCCGATACCAATTTTGTTTAAAATCGAACAATAATATCGACTACTTTATATGAAGACCTACAATGTTCCTTTGTTTCAACTCGGAAACCACTGGACGAATTTTGATTAAATTTGGTATTGTAGACTTTTGCTAAAATGGGTCAACCAATGCCAATTTTGTTTAAAATCGGACAATAATTACGACTACTTTATATGAAGACCTACATGTATTTTACAACACACATCGCTAGCTTCTCATTAAATACTCATCTGAGTGAAAAATATTGAAAACATTGTGATCTCAAAGAACGCATTTGAAAACTTGGCATACTTCAACATGGACTATATCTTTCCAATCTTGTTACTTTCTGCCTCGGTGGTGGAAGGGTAAAATCCTCGCCTGCCAATCCAAAGGTTGCGGGTTCGATTCCCACCCAGGTGGGTTTTTCTCCACCTAGGGCATGGATGTTTGTGATTGTCCTTATTTATATGTTGTTGGTATTTCACTTTAAATTGGCTATTACGCTGTATGTGAAATTATTGATAAATAAAAAAATACATTATTTTGGGTGCTCAAACTCAAGAACTAATTTCCGGATCATCATGAAATTTCATATTTAACAATTTTAAGTTCTTAATACATTTGACTTGATTTTATAGCACATTTTTGCTATGTAGAAAAATTTCAGTCAAAATAACTGAAAGAAACTACCGAAATCATCAAATCAGCCACAGGAAAAACACCACATTCTCAAACTGCAGAGCAACGTATGGTTTTGTTTACATATCTCACGAAATTGGACACCTATTGGTGGTATTGGGCACTGATTATAAGGGGAGGGTGTTTGAATTCTATTACAGTGTGAGGAAATGGCAAAAAACTGCATCAGTTAGTATATTGCACAATTTCTGGTATGTAGCAGATCTGCTACATTGTGCTTTTGATTAGTGTGTGTGTGTGTGTGTATTTCTGGCTAATCAACCTCTTAGATTATTATAAAGGATTGATTATTTACTCTCCAGTTTTAGAGTATCAGATAGAAGAGCTGTCATAGAAATATTTTGAAAATAAGTAATAAATTACGATTTTGGGAATCCATCTCCATAAGTACTATACTAAAATGACCTTGCATAATGCTGTTTAGTTGGCACTCTTGTTTTCAGCAATGGATCCCAAGCGTTAAACATGGTATAACTGTATCATCTTGCTCAAGTTATCATGTCAGTAACAATGAATGAATTTTTTAATGAACACTACTGTACATGGTTATTAAATAAGCAACTTTTAACTCTTTATCACAAAATAATATGATATTTCTAGTTTTTCCATAATAAGGTTAAATAAATTATTTTTATTCCTAAACTTTATAATGAGGAAACAGGTTATGGAAACTTGTAATTTTATATATTTATTTATTTTGTTTCCCAATCCAAGGTTATCTCTATTTCATTTAAGTATATGAAATGTATCTGTACCGTTGGATTTATTGTGTAAAAAAACTTGTGCAAATCTTCTTCAGATTGACAGAAGGAAAGTTTCATATTTACATTGTAGAATTATAACTGTATATAACCACAAAAATGATATTAATTAAAAATTCCTTTTATCCTTACTGCTCTGCTGTTTCCTTTATGTAGCTTTATTACAAATAGGAGAAATCAATACCGTACAGGTTGTTGTTGTTAGAATCCTGTTACTTTCACTTATTTGGTTAAAAATATAATTAAGTATATGTTTAATTCATTTTTCTTTAAACCAATCCAATTTCGATGGATTAAGGTCAGTTATCTCTAAATTTAATTTAAAATAAAAACAGCTTGCAGGCAGAAAAGTCTATATACATGTGTTATATTACTGGAAATGGAGATTATCTCACTGAGTCGCTCAGTAATGATCTTTGAGTACTTTTATATCTAATTGCTTTTTAATATGTGATTCAGAAATTATTTTCCAAATTTTTACCCTTTTCTTTTGAGAAATATGTTAAAACAGTCATGAAAGCTTTCCATAATGCGATTTTCATATTTATAAAATTGATTTAATGTAATTATTATTATTAACTGTTATTCAATTGTTTATTCTTCCACTTCATGCATCAAATACACAAAGATATATTCATTATTTTTGTATGAAAACTATCTGAAGAACAGAATAATGTAAGCATACAAAGCAATATACATTTCGCACAATGATGGAAAAAATAGAGGGAACTATGTATCACATATAAATTTGTGGGAGAGAACAGTGGTAATACCATATTAATAAAAAGCTTCAGGGCATAATATTCCCAAAATTGCACAAAATTAGTGATTGTTTTACTCCATTATTTTATCCATAATGAAAAAACGAAAACCGGTCCAGATAAGAAATCTTTAGAATTAAATAAATATATCTCATGATGAAATATCTGTAGGAAAAATGAATGTTTTTGAAGGTGAGATGAAATGCTTGCAGTATGCAAGCACCTTGTACTAGTATATATATTATATATATATATATATATATATATATATATATATATATTCCGGGCAATATCTCTACCTAAAAGAACTCAAAGTAGTGGATTCCCGTGAATGTCACTAACGCCGAGAGCTCCACGAATCTTTTATTCTTTGAAAAAAATTGTGTCACCATTTCTTGATAATGCGCCTTCTAAAATCAGAACCTTTTCTCATCTTACGACCCTGCCTCAAAAAATCCCCGGAACAATAATAGTACCACAAAGCTCGGGAACACCTTTAGTTTTCCCTCAGCTGGGAACCGGAGGAGGAGGACACAGCAATAACATCACGGTCAATCAGATGCACGTGCTCATTCGGCGGAGAAGGCTGCGGTAGGGAAGGGAAAGGAGAGGTTCCGTTTTCACCTCGAGCCGCCGTGACACGGTTGCGCGGCTGTGTGGGAAGTGGGATCGCCGAGAGCAGATGAAGATGCGTCGCGGGTCGGAGAAGTCGAAGAGAGCGGAGAAAACTGCGTGAGGATATACATCTCGTGCGCGGAAGAATTATAATAACTTCCATCACGAAAGCGAAGGTGGAGGAAAAGGACGAACGCGTCAGTTTGTTCGCTGCTTTGTGAGACGAGGGCGTTATGAGTTAACGTCGGCGCCGTAGTTGCTTGTGTGCGAAATAGCACGAAGGAAGTCCACCAAAACGAAGATAATGACCTACGGGAGACTGACTGTCACTCTGCGCCTGACGCTGTGTCTGGTTATCGTCTCGGTGCATACATCAGGTTGGTTATGTTTTAACCCTTAATTGCGTGGTGTTGCATGTTTGCAACGCCGTGTATAAAGTGAACCAAAGCTCTTCTCGGGGATTTCTACAAACTGGAATGAATGATATATTGTCAAACCCAGATTTAGCGCCCCCCTATATATTTCCACCCCCGCATACCGCCCATGAATAGTTGTGAGCAGAACATTCATCTTATGATTACATAGAGCAAGCATAAGACTCGATTTATCGTCATCCCCACTTTAGCACCAATGTCAGTGATGGACAAACGGTGGCGATAAATCGGAGTTTCATTGTATATCCAAAAGCAGGGGTTCTTAACCTGTGGTACGCGAGCCAGTGCAATGTGGTATGGGAAAAAATAAAAACATGGTTTTGCCTATAGTGGTGGTACGCGCACATTTTCGTTTTTGATTTGGTGGTACGCAAATAAAAAAGGTTGAGAACCCCTGTCCTAAAGCATAGTTTCTCATCTGCTTAATCAGTTCTCTGTAAGATATATGAAATGTTATCTTAGATTTTCATATAAATAGTAATCTTACAATAACAAATAGACATAAGGGAGTCTAGTTCTGAAAAAAAACGTGCATGTAAGGGTTAATTGTTTAGGCACCGATTAAATTTTATTCATTACGTTACGTCTACGGTCCAAGCAGAGAGCAGTTCATTTTCTTGAATCATTTTTCGAGTCATTTTGTTTTATTTTTATCGGGGTAAGTTATTGGGAAGGGGAAGGATTATCGTTATCTTCCTGCATCGCTGTTTATTTTAATTTCTCGCCCATTTTTCAGCTTTTTAAAGATTATTACGCCTTTTAGTATATTCGTGTTTTTATTAAATACACGGTCACTTAAGCATTGGTAAAATTGCGAAACCTCAGTTTTGTTCTCGCAGTTATAAGGTAGAGTTTATTAATTCTATGCTGCCTTTGCGAAAGAATTTACCGTATAAAGAATTTACAAATATGACATGAACCGAGATTTATATATAATTCGAAAAATTGTCCTGAACACATTATATATATATATATATATATATATATATATATATAATGTGTGAACAGTGAACACTCACCAATCGGACGAATTCAGGTTGGCGAGGCCCCGGGGATGTCGAAGCGACACACGTAAAAGAACACTAAAACAGAAACATCACAAACGTAGAAGCTTTCGGAATTATTCCTTCATCAGCTACAGAGAGAGAACTGATGGCGGTGACACTGGGTGGAGGCATGGGGGTGGAAGGATAGTGCGGAAAGGTCGAGGATTGGAGGATACGGAGGGGGTTGGGGATTGGTAGGGGGTTGGGAGAAGATAGAAAGGGAGTGAAAAGCTATCGAAGGTTGAGGCCAGGGGGAGTTAAGGAGTTTCCTCATCCCAACACCTTGTTGCCATCCATATATATATGTGTATATATATATATATATATATATATATATATATATATATATATATATATCTATATAAAATAAACTTAATCCATGAAAGTAAATTGGGATGGTCTAAAAACGGGACAACAAACTTTTCTGCATGGCGGGCCACATTTGTAGTTGCGAATGCTTTTTTAGGGCCACATTAGAAGTCATGAGAGCATTGGCGGGCTGGATGAGTGTTTACGTCATAAGTTACCAAGAGATTCTTTGGTCTCACAATAGCGAATATGAAATGTAATAAAGCATAATAATGAAAATTCGTCATTGGAATTCACATGGCATAATATATATATTAACAATTTTTCCCTATTAATAATGTATATTTTCATGATTTTGCGATGAATGACTACCAATTACTCCATTTTGGGCATGAGTGGGCTTGTGGCAGTACTGAATACAGTAATAATCTTACCTTCACTCTATAAGATGTAGGCTGATTTAGGGAGTCATTTTTCTGGAAAAAAGTGTATCTTATAGCCTGAAAAATATTGTAAATTTGTTCCTCATATGTCAGCCTTGAAATTTTCTTTCTGTGTGTATTGAATGAAAGTTGCCTCCAAATTTATTCTTTTACTCAACTTTGATTTGAGTGCCATAGTGTCATTTTTCAGTCATTGTCTAATCAGTAGATCTTTTATATCATATCTAGATAGAAAAAGGTTTAGACTATAATGTTCAGGAGGATGTTATTGCTTGTATCTCATTATGCTAGTAAGAAAGCATGGTTACCTGGAGATGTCCTTGCACTTGGATTTGTTGGAGGTTGATTTCAGTATCTCTTGGAAGCTGATGTTTCTTAAGATTTTAATTCCTGAAGAATGGTAGATTCAAAATTATTCATGTGATTATTTTTTAAAGATTGCTATATCAGTCATTGTTAAATAGTTGTTTAGTTCCAAATTATCTCCCTCACCCCATTATTCTTTGAGAATGGCTTTAGCCCAAGAAAATTGGAGCTGGTAGAATAACCAAAGCAGTTATCAATAAAGGTTTAAAGTTTGAGGACTATGTAAATTGTTTAAGGGATAATTCTGTTGTATTTCGCAAAATGAATGTGATTAAAAGTAAAAAGCATGAACTTTATTCGATGGAAATGAATAAAGTTACCTTGAGTGCTTCTGATGACAAACGTTATCTTTGTGACGACGGGGTCAACACCTTGTCTTGGGGAAACAGTAAAATTTCAAATTTAAAGAGAAACTGGGATGAAGCCTTTGAAGGTGATATTTGAATAGGTTATCCACCTCTCATTAACGAAATCATCTCTTTCCTCCAACCGTTTTCATACACCGAAAATCCATTTCGACTCCAAAGTTATCACTCTGACCTTTTTGGAGAGTTTTGCTGTCTTTACACTCTGCAAATCAATCGCGAAAATCTTAACCTATTTCATTTCCCCAATTCACCCATCCCCACCACAACGACTGTCAAGTTCATCGAATTTTGGAAAGTGAGACAAAGAATTTACAAAACTGCTGCTCGAAGATAAATCAACTCCACCGCATAATGCAATCTAGGACAAGCAACCAATCGCCGAGGATTTAAGACTTCTAAGGCTCCCCCTTCCACTTTCACACCTTTCCCCTTCACTCCTACCACCCCTCCATCAGTTATAGTAGGTTATATTGAAATATATAAACTCCACACAGTCTTTCGCTATAAAGAGTTCGAGCAGTTCAGGAGATCTACCGAAACGGAGGAGAAGTGTTCCAAGACCGAAGTTATCCAATCTGCAATCATCACCACCATCGTCATCGCCACCACCGCCATCCAGTCTGCAAGCAGATCCCCCAAAGTCATCGCGGAAGAAGAATATTTGTGAAATCAATCAACTCTTATTGGAAACTGTGTACTATCTGAATAATAAGAAAGTGAAAAGTGTTAGTGTTGGGTTTATTCATTGTGAAACTTTTGAATTGTGTGTGCAATTCATTCAAATCGGTAAAGGGGCAGTCATTCTGAGTAATGATCAATGGCTTAATTTATTCGAACAAAAAAGATATAATTTCTATACAATACTTTCACGCTTATATTATCCTCAAACCGTACAGATTTTTACGTGATAATAACGTTAAGACTCATTCAATTATTGGATGATGGTTTCAGAAAAGAACTTATCGAAGCAAAGAAAGACGATTTGGTGAAAAGTGGACTGGTGAAGTCGTTATTAAAAGAGGCTATAACCAATGAAGCGACATGGAGGTTGTTTAATAATAAATATAGAATGAGTATGGAGCAATGTTTGTAAAAAAACTAACTTTGCATATATTTTTGCTAAATAAATCGATTTTTTACTTATCTCGTTTGTTATTTACTTGATAAAACCTGCCCCGACCGTAGGTTTTTTTAAAACAACCAGAGGCCAATATCCTATCCTACCCAGGTATTAAACATGACTTTCTCTATCGAGACGCTCGAGCAAAACCGACGTTTGACTGCGAGACCGTAGATCTTATTTTTTTACTACCAGAGGTTAGTGACCTAAACTCATCCACCATTCGGGTGCAATAGCTGGACTGAAAACCTGTTTTTCATCTACCCCGAAGTGTTTTCATTCATAAACTCCTTAGTGACCTAAGTAGATGAGACTCGGCAGAGGACGGTCGCGTGCATAAAGTGAGTTTTTCGAAGAAAGACGCATCCAGATATTCCACGCATCAGATCGCTCTCCAAAGGTAATTTAATTTATATTTAATAATTATTAATATATTATCAATCTAAGCAATCATTGATTTGAAAATAATTAATTTTCAATTATGGACTTAAAACAACTCGCAATCATACATAAAGTTGGGTCGGCTATTCAGACCTATCGTGAACGTGGTTGGAAGACGATGAAATTGGAGGATCTGAAATTGATACCTTTTGATTATATTGAATTGTATCATCCACGTGACATCCATCAGCAAAACCGCCACATTTCTCGAATTACAAGAATTAGAAGATTGGCGTCAGAGGGAACGATATCAGCCATACCTGGAACACTACAATAAAGGAGAAATTCATATCGATGGACCACCTCCTTTGAAAAAAGATTGTTATTTGTGTTGTGTGTATTTTATAAAGTAATAATGATTGTATTTTATTGGAAATAAAAACTTGATCAATATTTCGGTTCATTTTAACGTACTCAAATCCACCGCCATCCAAAATTCCAATCCAGAAAGTTTAATTCGATTCGAATCCGCCGCCATCCAAGTACTAACCTAACATTGCACATTACGATCGTCTTTTGTTATGACGTCATTAGGTTTATCTTTTGTTTATCTTTATAATATCACATTAAAAATGGCAGACTGCGCTGAAACGAACAAATGCACTACTACTTCTGCCACACTTGATCTTCACAAAATTCCAAAAGCGTTTCTTTTCTCACACATTCCTTCAAGCTATCTTACTATCCCTTCCCATATTCCGACCGAACGTTGACGTAGGAGGAGGGAGAGGGTCTCGGGTCCCTTACTTGGGTCTTTCTCTTTTCTTCGCATTTTGGTTTTTTGGTCAAATACTTGAATATCGTTCCTATTCCCGATTTTCTTTTATCATCCATTACCCCTGTAAATATTTTTTGAATAAATTATTTCTTATAATTGTAATACTTAGCATGAGAAAAATTAATGCTATTGACTTAAAACTTTTAATTTTACAATTTTAAGTGAACTTTTACCTCGTAAATGTAGTGGCCAAATGAGACTAACACTTTTTTCAATGAATTAGAACGGCTATTCCGTGGAAACGTGACACCTGGACACAGCTTACTGAAAATATGCACAAATTTTAACCTTTTAAATATATAATAGTTATATTTTCAAATAAAAATTTACAGTATTTATTTTTCAACAGTAATATGGAATAACATATTCGCGGGCAGAATAATAAATAATTGAAATTCATATTATCATAAAAAATAATTTGGCGTGTAATATATGTAATAAAAATAATCAATATAGAAAGATTTTTCCAGTATTTGAATCCAAAATTTGAAATTTTGTTTTTAAAATCAGAAAACAACTTGCAAAAGAAGCAGAAAACGCAGTCAAGTTTTTAAGAACAAACTAGCCAACGACGATCGATGAATTCACCATTTAAAAGTTTCCAGGTGTACAATTATACAGAAAAACGCCTATTACTCTCATTCACAGGAAAGTCAAAGTTACTATCCCTGTTTGGACCTTTATCAATTACAAAGACTAGCTGATTATCAATCAGAGGTATTGGCCACAGACCAATATCATTACAGTTAATTTTACATGATTCTGACTTTTCAAACCGAGTTTCTGTTAAGGATATAGATGAAGCTGATGTGAGTACTGGTAATTCTACTAACGGTGTTGTTTCAATGTATTCTTCTAATAAATGAAATTACGATAACATATTATTAAAGTTTTTATAAGTTTAATTCAAATTACTTTATCAAAATCATCCAGTTACATTACGGAAGGGCTTTCAGTCTCCTAAAGGACATTATTATTAACAACGAAAATTAAACAAAATTCCGCATCATAAAACAATTAGCTTTACTTACCAAATACTGCTAATTGGGTACTGTAAGAAGTGGCCGTTTTGGGAAAGTATCCGGGAAAAAGAATTTGTCGGCAACCAAGAACTTCCGAAGCTGTTCCCTTCGTCTGTAGAGAAACACTCGTGATCAACGTAAAATGTTGAGATCAAACCATGAAAATTAATTATTTCAGAAGAATATCTTAATCACCTTTGCGTATTTTCAAACGAATTATCCAGTGTTCAGTCTAAATGAAACATACGAACTTGAACTATTGATGTTGTTTCAAAGAGAAACCAAATGAGACTAATCTTCTCAAATAGTTTCCATCTTTCAAAAAGGACTAGGAAACATTCCTACATCTGGAAACTATTAAAGGGGTCGTTTCCTTTGGCCCATTCGTGCGGAGAAAAGAGAAAGACCCAAGTAAGGAACCCGAGACCCTCTCCCTCCTCCTACGGTCAACGTTCGGTCGGAATATGGGAAGAGATAGTAAGATAAGCTTGAAGGAATGTGTGAGAAAAGAAACGCTTTTGGAATTTTGTGAAGAGCAAGTGTGGCAGAATTAATGATAATTCCATTTACTCGATTACTGTTATTTTTGCAAGTCCTTATCTAGCACAGGTATGTAAGTACTAGCAGCGGCCTCTGTAACTGGCGGATCTCTTGAAATTGGCGGCCCTAGCTGGCCTACGCAAAGTCCAGCCCTGCCAGTAACTAATAAGAAATAGTAGTATTGGAAAAACAATGCTATTACATATTTTGAATTAAATGTCAATGTGAACATTGGGAACCTTCAGATTTTGTGGGATATAAGTTATTTTAACAGCAATATTCGTCACAAAAATTCTTAAAACATCGTGAAAATGTTCGTCAGCAAATTAGATTTTGCGAATGTCTTTCTTAAGAACTTTTTACGAAAATGTAATCGCATCCAAATATCGTAATCATTTGTGAGACAAATCGGCTAATTTTTGGAAAGTATTGCGGCATATCGAATCGAATAAAATTCCACTAAATCATTTGCTTCATGTGAATTTTTACTTTCTCTATATACGTAGATAGAGAAAGTATTGTTGCCTTTTTCATTTCTCTCAATATATCTAACTTTCAAATTCAGTGTTTAAGCCACCAATACAGTTTATAAGCAACCTATACCGTTTTTAAGCCAGATGTCTCCTTTTGTGAATCGAAGTAGAGTTAATACCATAATGGCATATTGCCATAATTTACAAGATATTCTTCGTTCGTGCTCACATAGTGTAAACGCACCTTTAAAAGCTGATCTATTGATCGATTCGACGTGTATTAAAAAATCTATGGCAGGAAAACAAACTTCCATTATTTATGCGTACGTTGTTTCATGTCTCGAACACCTACGATGATTCTGTGATTTTAATATGCGAATAATTAATGTTCTACATTAAAATTTATTCCTTCTCGCATATAACGCAACGAATGTTGTTTAAATTGGTTGCCTAAATCCTCTTTCAAAACATGAATTGCCCAAATTTATTTTGGGGGGGGGGGGGGGGGGGGCACGGGCCCGGTGCCCCCCCCCCTCGGTACGCCACTGCTTGGAGGTTATTCAAAACTTTGCGGTTTAGCTTTTGGCCAAGATAAGAACGAACAATTTATCCGGAAAGTCGGTTCAAGTCTTTATCGAATCGGAAAACCTCGATGATTGGCATACACATAAATTGACGAGATAATAATCTAAAATTTTCATATTAATTAATGCTCAAGGAAACCGAAAATTGTATCCGTTTTTTGGAATGATTAAAAATTTTAAATGCCATTATCAAAGTGAATTAATGAGAAAAATTGAAAATTTTGAGGGGTCTTTCAGCTACGAACGGTTCAAAAAGGATGTAACACTGAAGGACGCGGTGTGGTGTATTTCACGTGCATGGAATAAAGTAACATCCTCAGTTTTAAAACGGTGTTGGCATAATATTTTGCCAGAATCAAAATTTAATGAAGATTCCAAAGAGACAGACGACTTTCTTGGATTTGATTCATCCGAACTTAATGATGATTTTGTAGAATTTGTGCAATATACGAAGGGAATTAATGCTATCCCAGACCTAACCGATAATGAAATTGAGGGATGGATTGAATGTGATAAAAATGCTCCCATTTGTCAAACTTTTACTGACATTGAAATTATCGATGCTGTTATTGGCCCCATGTTAAATGAGAGTGAAGACAGCGAGGACAGTGATGTGTTAGTTGACGAGGAGAAGAAAATGAGTATGTCCGAGGCTATTGTATGTTGTGATAATCTTATCAAGTTCATGGTGCAAAGGTCCTTTACAACTGAGCAGGAGGTACTCCAGATGTACAGGCTGAAAGAAAAATTTGAAAAAGAAGGGCGTAGCAAGTGCAAGCAGATGACACTGACAGAATTTTTTAAAAGAACTGTTTCATCATCCTCTCCTTCAGTTTCTGCAGGAAACATTTTGATGTGAAGTTTGCACTTAATTTAATTTACTCACAAGGTGGCGCTGAGAGCGATAGCCTACTCTTTTTATCTTATGCTTCATCTTGGTATGATATTCTTCCCCCACCATTCCTCATCGATGACGTCGCCTCGTACCACTATTGGACGAGCTTAGCCTGTAGGAAGTGTGTGCACGGAAGTCAGAGCTTCTGGTTATTGGAGAGTGAGGTTGTTTGACAATTCGTCATCTTTCTGAAGTGTAGAATGGTTTTACCGAGTCAACTTCTAAACAAACATAGCGGAGTCTCTCGGCTTTTGAGTCTTACTGAGACTACAGGCTACGAAATCGTCCAAAACAATGGACAGCGTATTTATGGACCTCCTCCTGACTGGAGCGGACCTCCTCCCCGCAGAGGATGTGAAGTGTTCGTGGGGAAACTACCGCGTGATATCTTCGAGGACGAGTTAGTGCCGTTCATGGAAAGAATAGGGAAAGTATATGAAACCCGACTCATGATGGATTTTGGTGGAACTAACAGAGGCTATGCCTTTGTAATGTATACTAAAAAGGAAGATGCCATGAGGGCCATCAAAGATTTGAATAACGAAGAAATTCGTAAAGGGCGCCGAGTAGTAGTAGTGAAGTCGGTAGATAATTGTAGATTGTTTTTTGGAGGTTTGCCGAAATGTAAGAAGAAAGAAGAAATTAAGGAAGCAATTTCCAATCTCGTGGAGGGTGTTGAAGATGTAATCCTGTATAGTTCCACTATTGATAAAACTAAAAGCAGGGGGTTCGCCCTTGTAGAATTTGAGAGCCACCGGTTTGCAGCCATGGCCAGAAGAAAATTAAATCCAGAAAAATATAGGCTTTGGGGTAACGAGATAGTAATTGATTGGGCGGAGCCTGAGAACGAGGTAGATGAAACCATTATGTCTAAGGTAATTATACTTTTTATTTAAATGCAAATTTTATGATGATAAGGAAACTAATGTTTTTCGTGCGTGAACTGTATATTTTTGAGCCAATTTTATTTTCTCGAATCGTATAGTCTAAACAATCGTGGTTGTCTCGGTCTATTAATGGTGAAATTAGATTTTAGTTTAGATATTAATCTTTGCCGTATTTCGTCAGTCTTTAAGGATTGGGCAAGCATTTTTATGCAGGTAGGCTAAAGCGAAAGTCAGATGCTCGGATGATTTTAATGCACGTTGTTTAAGTTAATTATAATAGGATGTTATCTGTAATTTTCATCGAACTTTTGAAATGAAATTATTTTAAGTTATACTTAATTTTCCCCCACAATGTTTCTGAGAACAAATTTACATTTCAAATTATAAATTTCATACATGTATAAATAACAATTACAACTTTTATTTTGAAAGATTAACAACATAGAAAACGTTAAAATCTTTTTCAACTCTTATGTGCAGCACACAAATAACACAACAATATTGTTAATTTTTAAGATTGCTAATGTATCTCATTATTCATTAGGTGCCTCATTATGCAATAATTACATTTAAGGGTGATTAGTCAAAAATACCACCACAAGGAGGAAATAAAGTTATACAGACAACTTTAGAACACGAAGGAGTTTAATTGTGATAAATTCACCTATCAAGAAATTTGGAAAACGTATTGATACACGATCTGTAAATATTTTCACTACACACATATGAAAAGAGTTAAAACTAGCAATCTCCTGTTGCCCGTCGCTTTCATTTTATAGATCAATGCTTAACTAACGCTAACAACTGTGATATATGCCAGTATTTTATCTCGGCACTCAACCCTATTTTAAAAGTATGCTATTAATCCATATCCACCCTAACATTCTTTAAGATGCATAGGAACATTTTTTATGTCTTCAATTAAGAAATTTTGCAGAATTTTTACCGTCATGCAAGGGAAAGAAAGAATGCAGGAAATAATTTATTTTGATTATGAAATCAACAAATTTTTTCAGGGTGGGCCAAAACGTGTAAAATGAAACCAACCATCGAACAGACATGGGCTATTATATAGGTGTTGTACAATTTTTTGTGAAATATCCCCTCTTACTCCTTATTGCGGGCACCCATGCATCCATGATATTAGTCTGTGTCAAGATTAATATTTATATTTAGCAAATAAAAATCTTTATAATGTTAAAAATAAATATTTGAAACTTGATTTCAATAAATGATAACATTGCTATGTGCAATTTAACCCTTCCCGTGTCGAATACGATATATTCCGCACTTGCGTTTTTCCCTTGCATGTCGTTCGCGACATATTCAGCAGATGCCTGCTGTTCCGTGTCGTATACGATATATTCCGCATTCTGCCATTCACTAACATAGCTTTTATTCTACTTTCCGTAAGTGATACTAGATGGCAGGAGATGGTCACTTTCGAAAGAGAATACTGGTAGTGACGTCAAAGCACCGAGTAAGTCAAAATAACCCATAAAACTTACGTTTTTCGAACTTGAATTTCCTTTTTGAGAACATAAACATCCGTCATGGCGGACTTTGAAGTATCGGTGTCGGATGTGAGGTTACACTGGGAATAATTCTCCCAAGTGATTTTAATATTCACAGCGAACATATACAATATTTCCGACTTTTTTTGGAGATGAAATGATCAGTCTAATACGCGATGAAACCAATCTCTACGACAAAAGCAGAAAATTGGCCAAGCAGAATTCGCCTACATCACGTCTCGCTAATTGGAAGAGTAGTGAATCTTGTGATATCGATGCCTTCCTTGGCGTAATTATAAACATGGGCCTAAATCCAAAGACTGAAAGACAAGAATATTTCAATACAGAATGAATCAAGCAAATGCAATTTTTTGGCGATGTTTTTTCTTTAAATGATTTTCTCATGCTATTTTCCAATTGCATTGAGGACTATCACACAAAGAAAAATATTTGAGGAGTAGTAGTGGAGTGCAAACAGGTGTAAATATTCAATTAACTGTAATTAGTGTATATATTTAATAGTGTTAGTTGGAGACAGTATTCAGAGATGCACCACCAGTTTTTGAAAAATCACTGCTAAACTACATCATACTTGGAGAGTAATAACTACCTCATATCTATAATATTTATGTTATAAGTGCAGTTTTCATATATATGAATATGTAGTTGACTGATTTGGCTATTAAAAAAATACCCATTTTTTAAAAATTATATCTGAAAAAAATGAACAGGAATTTATAATCTCTGTATATTTTAGCGACATGGGAAGGGTTAAAATTTACATTCTGTGGATATTTATTGTTCATTCTAAAATTAGAACAGAACTTTTTGCCTCAACAATTTTCATGACATTTAATTTTCCTTGATAACACATTATAACATTATGAATGCATAAATACAATCCAAAACATAACAAAGTAATTGCATTATCATACAGTGACAGAATTACTTCATTCATAAATCATTGCAGCAATTTTCAGTTCTTAGAAAGCATTAATAAAAATTTGAATTTAGTATCTTTTGAGAGAGGCTTTGTTTTGTGTGTATTTCTGGCTAATCAATCTTTTGGATTATTATAGCCAAGGAGAGAGGCTTATGTAGTGATGTTCAGGTTGAAGATTGTTTCTAGAATGTAGCACTACATTCATTACTTTATGTAGCGCTTTTGGATATTCAAATGCAATGTTACATTCTGAGAACTAACTCCAGTATCAAGAAAGATTTTGCATTATACTGTATAAATGTGTGAATGTTATGAGTTAATTTTTATCATATTGATTTTTGGTGAAATTTGTTTTACTTAAATGGTCTTTTACTTTCTTAACTTTCCTCTAGGTGACTGTCCTCTATGTAAGAAACCTTAGGGCTACCACCTCTGAACTGAGAATCAAAAAGATATTTGAGAAGGCAGGAAATGCAATAATCCATAAAGTGAAGAAAAAAAAGGACTTCGCATTTGTGCACTTTTATATACGAGAACCAGCAGAAAGAGCACTCCAAGTAATGAATGGTAAGAAACTTTTGTATGAATAAAGGTGAACATTTGAAATTCAGTAACAAAGAAAAGTAAGTACTTATCTAATGGTGATCAGACCAATTAAATGATTTTCCTCTTGAGCTAAAAAAAATGATAAAAGAAAATTAGGTATTTAATTTCCCAAAAATTAATAGCATGCCATGTTTTGTAATTTTTCAGTAATTGCAAAAATAGCATAGGGACCACTTTGTGGAACCTTACAAAAATATCTACAGAATATAACCTTCATTTCTTTCTGTAGTTCTTGCAATTTTACCCTTTCAACCAGTAGCGGAACAAGGAAGCAACAGGTCCTGTGGCAAGTAAGTTTAGCAGGCCACCCTAAATGACCAACCGTACTGATTTTGATGACTTTAGACTGTTTAACTTTTTGTATTGATTTCTTTGTTTGGATTTTTAACAGATATATGCAGAGTCAATCTAATAGACACTGGTACTCTAAGGGTTAGGTTTTATACATAGGTGTCTGGTGATGGTGATTTACCACAATTACTCATTTTCCGTGCGCATATTTTTTCCCAAAATGTCGGTAAGAAACTTGAGGTTACATAAATTGCTATTTTCAATAGTAAATTCACTGCTACACGCTTGCCTCTATGTGTATACTTGCAAAATATGTACTGAGAATTTTATGAAGTAGAAATGCGGGCCTTGTTTCAGAAAAGGGAATCTGTAAAGGGGCCAACTTTTTAATACCAGATGTCAACTTATTCCAGCACAAATTTATCTTTTTCCCTCTGAACTGGCCCAAAAATAGGAGTGTGCATGGTACACAAGGGTTTGTGGTACCTAAGTAAATACGGTAATTTTGATGTGAGGGCAACTTAATTACTTTTCAATGTCACATGCTTTTAAATGTAACCCTTAATACCAAGTTGACTGCAACATGCTGGCGATGTGACACAGCAACTCAGAGTTCAAATGATATGTATTTATGTATGTTTTATGATTGAACTTACATTCATAGAGCATTAAAGTGAAAGAATTACATTTTGGCAATACACCCACTCCCCGAATAACACAAATTCTACCAACACGATTTTTAAAGTAGGGCTGGTTCACAACTAACATGACTGTTTAACATGATTCCTCCATGACTTCTGTATAATCATGAAAAAGGTCTAGAAAGCAGAAAGTTAAACAGACTTTTTCCTATCTCTTCATCAATTGTGGATGAGAATGAGCCATTATTGTAAAATCCGATCTAGGGGATGAATTTGACAATTTCTGAGTCTGATGCATGGTTTTTAAACTGCCATGTAGAAAAATACTATTCTTGAATAAAACTCCATATTCAGGAAAATGAATAAAATGTTTGGTAAAGAATCCACTTTAATAACTCACACAAAACAGGCGACCGATTTCGACTAACGCTTAGTCATCATCAGGTCAAGAATAAGGACACTGCAATGTATATATAGGAAATGGGCAAGATCGGGGAGGGAGGTGTGGAGACAACAGGATAGGGGGAAGGAAGAGGGTCTCTTAAACGGTACTTTTTATGGTGTGGGCGGAGGGGGAAGAAGATGGTTGGGGTAATTGTTTAGCAAGGGAAAGACCGAGGGAAGGAGTGGGGTGGGAAGAGATGTTCGTTAATAATGTCGTTGGCATGGGTCTTCATGTGGTGGAGGATTTCTAATTGTTCGAGAAGGTTGAGTCTCCAGCTCTTGTTTTCGAGATGCAATATGGTTGGACAAAAATTGGCAGAATGTTTGTGGTCAATGAGGTGTTTTGCAAAATGGGATTTTTGGGAGTTGGAAGTAAAGCAATGTGAGTGTTCTTTGCAGTGGGTCTTAAAATTTCTTCCCATTTGTCCAATGTAAAATTTGTCGCAATCATTGCAACTCAATTTGTAAATGCCGCTTTTATTAAGATTTTCGATGTTATCTTTTCCATTGGAAAGAAGATGGCCTAAAC
The DNA here is from genome assembly GCA_028673005.1 of Tanypteryx hageni. Lineage (NCBI taxonomy): Eukaryota > Metazoa > Arthropoda > Insecta > Odonata > Petaluridae > Tanypteryx > Tanypteryx hageni. The sequence continues at coordinate 61,868,070 of CM054120.1, read as the reverse complement.
TGGGGGTTCCATAGAAAGCAGGTCTTGATAGGTTTTTTGGGAGAAAGTTTGCAATTTTGAGGGAAAGAGGACCTGTATAAAGAAGGCGAAACCAGCAAGGTTTGGTTTCGGTCTCCAGAGAAGAGCAGAAGATTTTATTGAGGGCCAATTTCTATTGTTTACGGAACAGGATGATGTTTATTAGGGAAAGCGAATAACCATTAGCAAGCGCAATATGTTTAATAGTGTTAAGTTCTTTTTGGAAGGAGTAAGGAGAAAGAGGGATGTGCGTGAGATGGTGTATCATCGAGTGGAAAACGGCGTGTTTTTGGGAAGTGTGGTGTTTGGAGGAAACATGCAGTATGTGGTTGGTGTATGTAGGTTTGCGGAAGATGGAGAATAGGTTAAGGTTAAGGTGTCGAATGGTTAGGTCTAGGTAGTTCAGAGATTGGTTGTCTTCAATTTCAAAAGTAAAGGTGATTGAGGGGTGAAGGTTGTTCAGGTAGGAGGCAAAATTACACAATATTCTCTCAGTACCATTCCAAATGCAAAAAATATCATCTACATAGCGACACCAAAACAGTATTTAATTTCTATCACCAGGTTCATCGGGTTATCTGACGATGAATGAATGTCTTCGGCAAGACATAAGGCTTCGGACGGGGGTACACTAGTAAATAATTTCTCCACATCGAAGGACACAAGTTTGGAATTGGGAGTTAAAACCAAGGGTTTCAGTTTATCCGTAAGGTCAATGGAATTTTTCACACTGTATCTTGGGAGGAAGCATGTGAACTCTCTAAACCAATTGTTCACTTGAAAGGCAAGTTTATGTGCTGTGGAGGATACACTGGAGACCACTGGCCAAGGAATTCTGGTTTTATGAATTTTTGGGAGGCCGTAAAGCCTAGGCGCAAGAGAATTTATTTGTAAGGCTTTACTGGAGGAGTGTCAGGGGAAAAGTGAATGGCGCAAGGAGATGGCATTCTTGATCTTCTGATGGAGGTTGGTAGTGGAATCTTTGAGGAGACGGGTAATATCAATACCGTGGATGAAGTCCAAGCATTTCCGGATGTAGTCTGATTTGTTCAGGATCACCATGCAGCTTCCTTTGTCTGCTTTGCTGATGACGAGATCCTCCTTGGAGATGGTATCTGAAACATCCTTAACAGTGCGTCGCAAGGATTGGGAGGCAATGGCAGTGGGAGTCTTCATGATATAGGAAGAAATAGTTAGGGCAACTGCAAATTTAATTACTTTGTTTTCACGGGAGAGGGCAATTTCACAATCCACTGCTAAGTTTTTAAAGTCTTTGGAGGAGATGGAGAGGTTGGTGATATGTTTCAGTCCCAAATTCACAATATCCATTTCACTATGGGCGAATTTGGTTTGGGAAAGGTTGAGGACACGGTTGTGGAAAGAGTGCTTGGAGGGGGATATAGGGGTGGGAGGTGGGGGGTGGACGGAAATTTTCAGATGCATAGAAGTCAGGTCTTCAAGTTTCCGGAGAAGAGAGAATATTCTTCTCATATGTTGTTATCTTTTGAAAAATTATTTCATGTATTAAAACAAAAATGTTTAATTCATAGTAATTTGTTGTTTAAAATTATCATTTTACAAATCTTCTAAATAACCTCTGCGAAATAAATGGTGAATAGTTGAACAGCTGATTCAAAATGGTGATACAAAAAAATATAGTTAATATTTTATAGGTGGTTGGAGAAAGAAACTAAGAAAAGTTATATCGCTAAAGCAAAAACTAGATTTACTTAAGTGCTATGAGAACAGTGAACAAATACGTGATATTGATCATCATACAGGTCTTCACAAAGCAACGCTAAGAACCATCTGCATTATCATTGTTTCTTTTCCGTAAAAATGAGTTACCTGTGTGCATAAACAAATAAAAAACACAAAGCATTAACCAAAGTGTATAAGAATAAAATTAAAAATGTCAATTAGGATAGGATGCTGGAAGGCATCCCCCTATTTACATTATTTCTTATGAGAAAATCATGTCCAACTAACATGATTTTACCTTATATGAAATTTCAAATATCGCATCATGTCAAAATTGAATCACTTTGGAATGAAAGTTCAGGTGACAATGACTTTCTAGTGATTTAAGTTGCCGTCATATCAAAATCAAATCACCATCATGAGTTACCTTGTTATGAAAGTCCTCGAACATTTAAAATTAATGTTTAACCTTGAAATATTGTTGCTTTGCTGCTACATCTGTCTGAATTAGATAAACTGTTGAAGGCACATAAGGGCCCATGTGGTAACAGTGTTGATACACGTATTTACACATCTGTGCAACAGCCATGCCGTATTCGAACAGTGACCATATTGCTGATGGTGGATGCCGCATACATTACTGGTCAGACAGCAACAATACCATCCAAGTCAATGCCGTGACACTGGCCATGAAAACTTGAAAAATATAAGCCTCAGGTGATTCAATATGCGAAAACATATGGAAACCATGTGGCAGCACGTAATTTCGGTTCACCTCCCACAGAAAAAATCATCTGTGAATGGAGAAAATGAGGAAAAACCAAAGCTCATGGGAAAAGAGAAAGTTTTCATAAGGTTGGTCCTAAATGGCCACAACTAGGGAAGGATGTGATGAATAGTAGAACAGAAGTAGTTTGGTATTGCTATATTGATCAGAATCATCATGTATGAGGCAAAAAGTGTTGCAGAAGAAAAAGGAATAATTGAGCATATGTATCATTATTACATATGCAGTCTATGTATTATTTATCCCATTAAATTAAAATATCATCCCACACTTAAGTTTAACCCTTTCTGGCATGAAGCATTCGAAAGTGTCCGAACCTAAAGCGACCTTTCCGCACGAGACACCCATAAGCACCCATAAAAATGATTATTTCTTTTTTCTCTTCTGGTGTGCAATGAATGTCTTCTTTGTGTTGGGTCTGTTTCTTCTCATTATATACACTTCCTTCTCACGTATTCATTCCCCTCCCTTATAAACACTCCAAAAAAAATAATTTTCTAAACACTGCCTGTTGGTTCAACTGATGAATGAATGAATGAATATGCCATATGTAAGCAAACCTCCTTATGTTCCACTATGCTGAGTGCTCTAAATTATTTTCCGATGACATCTCTTGGCCATGACCATGGCAGAGATGAGAAAGATGGCTAAAGCGCCATCATCATCTCGGGCATATGAGCTTTTATTCTGTAATAGAACTGTCATGCTGTTTGTAAGCAAACCTTTTCCTTGCGCGATAATATAACGAGAGGTGGAGATCTTCAATCAGGTGAATCACTCCATGTGAATCTTACTTACTGGAAAGATATGGAGCGTTATGAAGGACTTGGTGATTTTGTGGGGTTTAGTGTCCCTATTCATGATTTGTCTTCTGGTGCGAATGAATTTTCTTACCTGATATTTATGTTAGGCGGTGAGGATTTTTTTCAAAAGATCTCAGATAACACCGATATATACACCCAATTCAAACAAAACAATTCAGGGATGGTTGATAAAGGGTGGGTTGATATTACATTAGAAGAACTAAAGTGCTATTTTAGATGGGAATATTCGATTTTTCAGAAAACAGGGATTATTGGCATAGCCCTTATATTAATTGCCCAATTGTTCGTTATTGCATGGCTTTTAATAGGTATAAATCTATTTTAAAATATTTCCATGTGAGTGACATTTAACTAAAACCATTACGAAGTAGGAATTTTTAAAAATAAATCATACATTAATAAGTAAATAGTTACTGAAAATTTCAGTAAAAGAAAAAGTATTATGTTACTATCATTTATGTGAACTGATGTTCTTGGAGGGAGAGTCCTGCAAATTAAAAGGCTCAAAACTGGGGATACTGGCATTTAAATTTGGACCAGAAAGGGCTAAGTAAGTACTATCAGTAAATGGTATCTATGCCGGCAATGTGTGTGGCACACTCCCACAGCTTTAAGTAAAATGACTTTCGGGTTCACAGACATTCCCAAATATTTTATTTATGTCTTAGATCACCCCGATTTATTTTACAAATTGTGTTTATCTAAAACATTATATTTAACTTCCTCCCTAAGGACTGCATAACCTTACAGAGGTGGGAGGGTTTGTGTACTCTTACGAACCAAAGAGCTATGCCGGTGGGAGATAATTCTCCTGGTAGGACCATCCAAGCCAGAAAGGTCTGAGGGGAAGAGTCAGACTAAGAAGCAGTCTTGGGGGTTTTACATCCCCCTGTGCAAGGGCAGCAGCTTGCACAGTACCTCTGTAGGTGGTGATCATGTGGATTTGAACAGCTACAGATGGGTAATCACTCTGTGAAACTGCGATGAGGAAAGCAAGGGGAAACTACCTCATTATATTTCCCATGATAGGCTGAAAAGCTGAAAATACCTCTATGGATCTTTCTGGGGTAAAATATTCCGGAGGTAAAAAAGTCCCCCAATCGGATCTCCGGGTGGGGACTACCCTAGGGGATGCACAGAGGAAATTTAACATTAATAGGAAAGCAAGTGGTGAGAAATTAAGAATAGGCACATGTAATGTTAGGACTATGAATTCAGGGGGTAAACTAGAGATCTTAAAAAGGGAAATGAGAAGGAATAATGTAGGTATAGTAGGTCTTAGTGAAGTTCGGTGGGAAGGAGAAGGCGAGATAAATTCAGACGAATTTAAGATTATTTACTCGGGAGGGGAGAAAAAGGAAAGGGGAGTGGGGATTATAATGAGAAAAGAGATAGCTGAAAGAATTAGCAAGGTAGTGACAGTCAATGATAGATTAATAGCCGTAAAACTTCAGATGGAGCCAGTGGAACTGCTTATAATTCAAGTGTATATGCCAACAACTAATGCTGGCGACGACGAAGTAGATGAAATGTATGAACAGATTATGGAGATATTGGAGGAGGAGGGAAAAGGAAGGATCACCACCATAGAAATGGGAGATTGGAACAGTGTAGTTGGAGAGGGACAGGAAGATAACATAGTGGGAAAATATCGACTAGGGAAGAGAAATGAAAGAGGGGGGAGAAACTTGTGGAATTCTGCCATAGAAATCGATTGATTGTAACTAATACATGGTTTAAGCATCACCAGCGGAGACTTTACACATGGAGAAGCCCAGGAGACCAGAGACGATACCAGATAGATTACATACTAGTCAATGAAAGATTTAGAAATAGCGTTAAAAATGTGAAAACACTACCAGGGGCAGATATCGATTCTGACCACAACCTTTTGGTGGCAAATATACAATGTAGACTGAAGAGCGTTAAGAGAAACATAAGAGTTAACAAGAAATGGAACTTAGAGGAACTCCTTAAAAACAAGGAGGCTATCATGACTGAGCTGGAGGAAAGGTTGGGGGAGAGAGCTGAAGAAAATAGGAAGAATGTAGATGAGGAGTGGAGGTACATCCATAGCAACATTAAAGATGTAATGGAAAAGAAGGTAGGAAAGATAACGGGTGAAAGAAACAAAAAACCCTGGATCACAGCAGCCATGCTGCAAAAAATGGAAGAGCGGAGAAAGTGGAAGAACATAAACACTGAAGAAGGCAAAAGAAAGTACAAGGAGTTAAATAATGCTTTAAGAAGGGAAACAGATAAAGCCAGAGAACAGTGGATAAATGAGAAATGCGAGGAGATTGTCGAATGTGAAAGAATTTGTAGAACAGACTTCATGTATAGCAAAGCAAGGGAACTATTCAAGAAAAAAGCAAGAAAGATAGGACGTAAAGGAATCATGAACAAAAGTGGTAAAATAGTATCGGAGCCAGACAATGTAAAGAATGTCTGGAAAGAATACATTGAGGTTCTGTATGACAAAGAAGGAAAGCCAAGAAATATTGAATTAAATGAAAAAGAGGATGTAGAAAAAGATCATCTAGGACCAAGTATTCTCGAGTCTGAAGTTAAAAGAGCAATTGATGACATGAAAAGAAGGAAGGCAGTTGGGAGTGATGATATACCCGTGGACGTTTTTAAGGTTTTGGGATCTAAAGCAGTTAAGCAACTCACAAAAATTTTTAACCAAGTATATGATACTGGCATATGGCCTGAAGATTTTTTAGATGTTGTGATGGTACCACTGGAGAAAAAGAACAATGCAAAATGTTGTAAGGATTACAGAACTATTAGTTTAATTTCTCATACAGCTAAAGTTCTAACCAGAATAATAACCAAAAGAATTGAATGTAAAATAGAAAAGGAGCTGCAAGATAATCAGTTTGGTTTTAGAAGAGGAAGGGGGACTAGAGATGCTATAGGATGTATGAGGATGATGATAGAAAGAGCGCTCAAAGTCAATAAAGGTATGTATTTTTGTTTTGTAGATTGGGAGAAAGCTTTTGACCGAGTGAAATGGGATAAAATGCTGGGTATTTTAAACAAAATTGGAATAGATTGGAAAGATAAAAGACTGCTTAAAAACCTTTACTTTGATCAAAAGATTAGAGTCAGGGTTGAAGGAGAAGAAACAGAAAGTACTTCAATAGGGAGGGGAGTGAGGCAGGGTTGTCCTATTTCACCAGCGATATTTAATATTTATGCAGAAACAATAACAGAAGAAGCGTTGATGGAAGAGAAAGGATTTAAGATAGGAGGTGAAAGTATTACCACCATTAAATACGCAGATGATCAGGACTTAATAGCAGAAGGCGAGAAAGAGCTTCAGAGGATGACAGACAGACTAGTGGAGGTTGGCCAACAATATGAAATGATGATCAATACAGAAAAAACGAAAGTCATGGTGGTTTCAAAGGGACATAAAGAATTAAATATAATGGTAAATGGCCAAAAATTGGAACAAGTAAGTAGTTTCAAATATCTCGGCAGTATTTTAGCACAGGATGGAAGTAGTACACAGGACATCAGAAGTAGGATTGCAATGGCAAAAGCAGCATTTAACGAGAAGAAGGAGCTTCTCACAAGCAAGAAAATAAATTTAGAAACAAGGAAGAAATTAGCAAAATGCTACATATGGAGCATAGGTCTTTATGGTGCAGAGACATGGACGGTAAGGAAAAAGGAGGAAAAATATTTAGAAAGTTTTGAGATGTGGGTATGGAGAAGAATGATGAAAGTGAAATGGACAGAAAGGAAGAGAAATGAAGAAGTATTAGAAATGGTGGGAGAAGAAAGGACGCTAATAAAAACAATCAGGAAAAGAAAAGCAAATTGGATAGGGCACATATTGAGAAGACAGTGTTTACAAAGGACGATCTTAGAAGGAAAAATTAGTGGAAGAAGAGGAAGAGGGAGAAAAAGAATAGGAATATTAGATAATATAAAGCAGGGATATAATACTTATAGAGGTATAAAAGAGGCTTCTAGGGAGAGAGAGAAATGGAGGCAGCGATTCAGTTAAAACCTGTCTTCGAACAGAAGCATGATGATGATGATGATATTTAACTGTTATCACACTAATATTTTCTGTTAAGGTTGCCAGATATGGACTTAATCACAGCTAGAAATGATACAGAACATGCTCTTCCTAAATGCCTTGGTGAACCAAAATACTGTTTTTCCTGAAAAATCTTCTAAAAAACTGGGGTGTGTCTTCTACCCTGGTGCATCTTATATGACGGAAAATTTGGTAATGTTCTCTCTGCAGTGGAAATATCATATAAATAGCATAAATATTTTTTTTAGATTGGTTAATAATTAAGGAAAGGAGAAGTTTTAAATTTTTATGCACCCTGTATTACTTGAAATTATAATATTACTAAAACTACTCTTTTTTGTAGCTTCAGTGCAGCACTTTTTAATGGTTTAGTTCTTTTGATCATATCCAAATGTCACATTTTTTACTAGGGTGACCGGATTCTGAGGAAGCAAAACCAGGACATAAAGTGTTTTGAGGAAGAAAAACTGTGACATATCTGAGATGATAATTTATTTTTAGTTCTTCCATTTTTTATATAAACAAATTTTACATGCCTTGATTATAATTTTGTTCAAAAAGTTGCAAATAATTTAACAAATTCAAATTATGTGTGCACATTATTAGGAGAGTTGAACAGGAAAATTATCAAAATTAATATTTTAGGGTCAATTTATTACAAATTATTAATAAGATAATACTGCCTCATAATTATGTCAAATCAAATATTACAAATTTTAAACTGCTGTAAACCAGGACAAATCTCAAAAATCCAGGAAGACTGGGCACTCAGTGTTTAACTATTGGAATATTGTACCTAATTTGAATGGTACTTGCTGATTTTAAACTTAGATTGAAAATGAATATAAGTGAGCAGATGTAATTGAATTATCACTGACTAAATTCCTTTGTTTTTAAAGGTGTTGAACTGGATGGAGCTGTGATTGAAGTGATGTGGGCCAAGCCAATGGATAAGTCACTCTATCGTATGCATAAACCCTTGTCTCGTTGCACAAACAATGATTTTAGGAAATGTCATTCTGGAGGGTTTACTAGCTCCTCTCAGCATAACAGGCTTGTGTCTTGGAACTCCGGTTCAGCTTTTGGGTAAGTTTTACTGTTTAAATTTACAGCATTGTATAATGTTCTACTATAAATTAAAATTTTTGGTACTTGATCATATGTAATAATTAATAACTGACTAAATATTTTATTATCAAAAGTATATTCTTGGAGTTAAATAGAATTAACTCCTTAACCGTAAAATTCAAAATTAGAGACACACAATGAAGGAGGAGGAGGAAAAGCAGGAAAAGGCAAAAGACAATAAAAATTATAAACTTACAGGTTTAGGGGTTGTTACTCCATGCCAGGGACCTGATTTCACTCACACATTCACTCACTCAATTGCACAAGCACTAATCTTAAAGGTGGAAAGGAAACGAGACCGGGTTTGTGAGGAATTACTCTGTGCCAGGGACCCTAGGTTTGTGAGTCAGTACGACCATGACAGGGACCTACTAAGCAACTACAAACACATGCACACATACATGCCAAGAAGTAAAGAGAAAAAATGAAGGGGGAAGGAAAGGGGAAATAATACTAGGTTTAGGGGAGATTAAACCATGTCAGGGACCTAGTCTAGTACACAGCGTAAAAAAGCTAAATACGTAAATTAATCTCTTTATTCATCTTCTTTAAGCAATAACTAATAATAATGGATTAATTATATTCATTTAATGGTTCAGTAAATAAGTGAATTTTTCTCTTGGTTATACACCATTTTTAATCTTCCAAAAATATGTTCCAACACATTTGATTTGATTTAACTATCACACAAGTAGTATTTTACACAAGAATTCACATGTATACTGCAAATAAATTCAAAACAGCTTTTAAAATTATAAGTGAAATTAAATGTTTATTTTTTCTTTCATATGTTTATAAAATAAATCATATTCTACTTGGTGGTTTAGAGAATAAATAATGGGGGTTATTCCCCCATACTCATAAAGAATTATGTATTTCATGAACAAAGAAGGCAGCAGGATATTTTCATGCCACAAGAACCTAGTGAATTCTAACAATAGAAAGAAGCATTTCTGCCAGCATTCCATCACAGTTATATTTCTTGGAGAGTTTGATGGTCTTCGCGTACAATGTTCACTGTTATACATGTTTCCTCTTATCTTTGAAAGATGATTTGCCAAATGGTGCAGATATAGTATACAAATATAGAAATATCTGCAAGTCAATTGGAAAAGGGTCGAATAAAAAAATTGATGGAAAATGTGATTCTGGGATGAAAATATGAATAAAATTTTTTAAAACTAAATACATACTGATTTTAAAGATATTTATGTCTGATCACTGTGTCACACAAAAGTTCATAAAAACTTAAAAGTAAATATTACAATAAGATACAATAAAATTACAATAAAATAGATGTTTGCCGGAAAGAAGGAGATATATCATAAGTCCGAAGTACAGTAAAACCCCGATTTAATGTTCCCGCATTTAGTGAAATCCCGGATTTAGTGAAGATTTTTTCAAGTCCCGACAATAGCTCCATATAAACAATGTAATATTTTCCCGCATTTAGTGAAACCCGATTTAGTGAAAAACCCGCATTTAGTGAAAAAATATTATGTACTCATACTTAAATTTTTATTTGACGGTTCCCGCATTTAGTAAACTTTTTCATGTGCAAAAAGGAATCACAAAAGAAACATATTGTACGCAAAAATTACGATATGCGCACAAAACATTGTGAATGGCTCATCATGCGCAAGCGGCTACATTGTCTGCTAAGACGGTAGCAGCCGCAAGGAAACCGTAAATCCTACAATGTAATGAATCCTGCTCGTATGTTCCTCATTTCTGGTATCACGCTCAGTTACCTGTTGTCATAGTGTGCTATATACTCGACGTCATTTACGAGAAAATGCCCTTTGAAAATCACGATCCGAGAGTCATCGAAATAAGAACGTTAAAAGTCCTTTCCTAATTTTCTTGGAGCATTGGTCTAGGGGAAACGAGTTGGATTTAAAATATTTTTGCCGGGGTTCGATTCCCAAAGGGACCAATATTTTTTTCTCCGGTTTTTTAAATTTGTTCGCAATTTCCAGCATATCATCGATAACACATGCAAACCATTTAAAAAAATGTATTCAATGCATTATAACTAGGCTTACCATACGTCCCGGTTTGAAGGGTCTGTCCCGGTGTCCCGTCCGGTTAGCAAATTTGTCCCGGCTGACACTGAAATGTCCCAGAATGTCTCGGTTAGGCCCGCTGTTCACTAGAAGGAGAAATACGCAGCGAGAAATGTGTATATCGAAAACATTGTATCAAATGTTATCAATTGTGTCGACCGAAGCGAGAAATGCATCAAGCAACTCTTATAGTGATTCGACAGTTTTTCCTCCACCATGCATCCTCGAAGACTCTTGACGCTCTTGACTGACTATTGAGTGTTTGTCACGTGGCTGAATCCCTGTGTTAGAAGCCGAACTAAGCGGGAAACTCTTCCCATCTCATTGTCAGTACAGTGCACGCTCCGTGTGGCTGAGAATTTGAGAGGTAGGTGCAATTATAGTATTTGTGCTTTATTAGACCAAATTCTACTGCGGGAGACAGCTTGTTTAAATTAATTAAATCTCCATTCAAAATTCTCGGCAGAAATTTACACCAGTCTACAATTATTTGATTTACGCCATCTCATTATCAGTTCGGTGCACGCTCCGTGTGGCTGTGAATTTGAGAGGTAGGTGCGGTTATAGTATTTGTTCTTTACTTGGCTAAATTCTACTATGGGAGATCACTTGTTTAAATTAATAACATCTCCATACAAACTTCTCTGTAGAAATTCTAGCATTCAACAACTATTTATTGATCTCCATCCAATTCACGCCTAGCAGTTTTTAGATATCTCTCAAGCCAGTATTAAATCAACAGCCTAATATCCTCTAAACTGATTCGTGAATTGTTAGAGTCGCGAACTTTATCTTATAATTCGTCTTGTAATTTTTTTTATGAATTTTCAACTTTAACTTCTAAGTTTATACACATTCACTTTTATGGAATTTAAGTAAATGCATTTTTTCAGCATTTTTGGCATTTATATGACGTTTTAAGATGCTTTTAATTTTTTGTTTACTTAAGTAATTTAGGTGTATTTTAGATCTATCACTATTTCACTTTTCTTTCTTATTAATAATCACTCATCTTAATCTTTGTATGATTTTAATCATTATCACATTTATTTACAATTTTCATAGTATTTTTATTATATTATAGATTAATTTATATACGTTTCTTCTTCTTTGGTGAATCTGTCCTCGGACAGGTTTCATTTAAACTGCTCTCTCCATGTTGCCCGGTTCTGTGCCGCCTTCTCAGTTTCTCATGGTGGACGTTCTGACATAAAAGGAGATCTTCAATGTGCCAAACATAAAGCTAGTTTGGTTGCAGCTGGTAGTACTTCATCCCTTCTGCCATTCTTTAAAAGCACTGAACCAGTTGAAAAAGATTTATTAATAGCTTCCAAAAAAGCAACTTTCATACTGCCGTTCACAATTTAAGCTTCAAAACAGTTGACTGCTCGTCGAAGTTAATTTCTAAATTGTTTGAACCAAAGTTTGGTCTAGCCAGAACTAAGTGTGAGGCTATCATTCTAAATGTTTTTAAACCAATGGCAATCGATGAGCTTCATGAAGACTTAAGTCAGTCTAATTTTGTGTATTACAATTGATGCTTCTAACAGAAAAGAAATCAAAATTATACCTTTCGTTGTACGATATTTTTTACCAGAAAAAGGAATAAAAGTCAAGCTTTTAGACTTTCAATCAGTTCCTGGCGAACCATCGGAAATATTGACAAATTGTTTGTCATCAGTAATTAGAAGAAATAATTTATCCAAAAAAGTTGTTGGTTTTTGTGGCGATAATTGCAACACTAATTTTGGAGGCGTAAAAAGAAAAGGTGAAAACAATGTTTATAGTCGATTAAAAAAGGAAATGGGAAATCAGATTATGGGTATTGGTTGTGGTGCCCATATTGTCCATAACTGTCTCCAAATTGCAGTTGATGCCCTACCTATTGAAGTAGAAGCTCTTGTAGTAAAAATTTATAAGTATTGTTATATATACACTGTGCGTGTTACTCAACTAAAAGCATTCTGTGAATTTGCAGACATCGAGTATAAAAAAACTCTAATTCATGGAAATACCAGATTTCTCTCACTACTGCCCGCTATTGAAAGAATCCTCCAGATTTACGACGGGCTAAAGTCGTATTTTTATTCTCAGGAACATTGCCCAGTGTTGATAAAAAAGTTCTTTGAAAGTAAATGTGGAGAAATATATTTGTGGTTTGTTTATGGACAGCTAGATTTGTTTAACAAAACAATCTTGGCTATGGAAAAAACAAAAGCAAGTGCAACTGACATTGTTATAGAACATAAAAAATTGAAAACAAACCTTGAATAAAGACGGGTTAATAATTTTATACCACAAGAAGCAAAAAAACTATTAAAGACGGCAGAGGATAGTGTAGACTTCGATTCTCGTTTAATTACGGATGAATTTACAAAATTCTATACTCGATGTCTGGCTTACATTGAGTTGTGGGAAAATAGTTTTGGTGCAGGAGAACACTTTGTCTGGATGAATAACAGTGATATTACATGGGCAGAAATGGAAGCATCAGCTAATAAAATTAATGAAACGCTTGAAAATGCAGCAATAAAGGTAGATAAATTGTTTGATTCCATTGAAAGATCCTACTTCTTCGAAATATCGTGCATCGGAAAGCATGCAGTTTCCACCCCATTAAAATGACAATTTGATCTACTTATATTTTATACTAAAATGTTATTGTATATAATTAGCATTTTTAAAGAAACCGTCAAAATGTAACTGTTGCTTCACTTCAAGTGTTATATATTTAAATGAACTAAAGAAATCATGGTATTTTATATGGCGGAACCGTGCAACTATCACTGCCCAATGACTTTAAACACATTCAGAACCATGGCACCGGATGACAGATATCATCCGTTATTATTCAAGTTTTCCCGGGGCCCCCGAGGAATTACTTGGCGGGCCAAGAGGGGTTCAGATTCTTCACTGGTAACGAGATTCGAACTCGGTACTCCAGAGTTTGGTACTAAAACCCACCGCCACAAAAGCAAGCAATAGCTTTATTTTGTAAGTACAATAAAAGAATAAAATAACTGTACAACATTAGTACAAGTTAGCTTTTATAAACAACGTCCCGATTTTGTCCCGGTTTTAGTCTCTTCACAACTAGATATGTCCCGGTTTTGGGACATTAGAATATGGTAACCCTAATTATAACCACTATTTTCTTCATCGTAATTCTTCACCGTAATTCTTAACGAACATAATTTTATGGATCAGCCATTCGCTTTACCATCTCGTCATGTATTGATCATGATTTAAAGTTCTTATTTTGATGACTCTCAGATCGTGATTTTCAAAGGGCATTTTCTCGTAAATGACGTCGAGTATATAGCACACTATGACAACAGGTAACTGAGCGTGATACCAGAAATGAGGAACATACGAGCGGGATTCATTACATTGTAGGATTTACGGTTTCCTTGCCTCCGCTACCGTCTTAGCAGACAATGTAGCTGCTTGCGCGTGATGAGCCATTCACAATTTTTTGAGCGTATATCGTAATTTTTACGTACAATATGCTTCTTTTCTGATTTCTTTTTGCTCATGAAAAAGTTTTAACGTTCTTATCTCGATGACTCTCGGATCGCGATTTTCAAAGGACATTTTCTCGTAAATGACGTCGAGTTAGCACCTAGGTAGAAATAGGAGTCCGTTTTTTTGCATATAATTTCATTCTGCAAAGTCGAATTCCGATACGAGTGTCACACCTTGGGGGCTTCCCTTGTGAGACATGTCAGCTGATTACCCCGATCCCGATGACATAATGCCTGTCCCCTCTCCGTCTACCTTATCTAGCAGTTCAACTCTTTGTTGTGCTGCCTGCCTGTTCGGCGATCACTGTGTAAACCTGAAGCAATTGTGAAAAATATTCTTTCTACTATTTTTATTTTTATTCCTTAATAATGGCTACTAGTAAAAGGAAGAAGCTGACAATTACGGAAAAAGTGAAAATCATTCAAGAAGTGGAAAAGAACTCAAGCATGCCTGCGATAGAAATTGCATGCAAATTTAATCTTGCACCGTCTTCATTGTTTTGTATAATATTTAAAACATTTTTGAAATCATTAGATGCAAAGATGGGTGGTGCAAATAGAAAAATTCTTCTATTTATTGATAAATGTCTGGCCCACCCTCCAGATACTGATTTTCTTTGCAATATTAAAGTGGTGTTTTTTCCAGCTAATTGTACTAGCCATCTGCAGCCACTTGACTTGGGCATTATTCACTCCATGAAAGCAAAGTACAGGAAGGCTTTGGTGCAGAAAGCAGTATCCTACATTGAGATGAATAAACATTTGATACTGAGCGTCCTTCAGGGTTTGCATATGGTAACAGCTGCATGGAATTCAGTTACACCTCAAACAATATCAAACTGTTTTCATAAGGCTGCGTTCAATTGCAACAATGCTATGGAAATTGATGTAGATATCGATGTGATTGACCACGAAAATTGGTTGAAAATTGCACCTGACATGGACACAAATTTTGAATAGTTTGTTCGGTGTGATGATCTTGAGAGTACGTCTGGTCCTCCACAAGACATGGAAGAAATCTGTAATACCAAAGAGGCAGAGGAAGAAGAGGCAGTAGTAGAAGAAGAGGCAGTACAAGAAGAAGAATCAGTTCCCACACTTGGTGAAGCGGTTCAGGCACTTGAAGTGGTGCGAAGATATTTAACTTCTTTTGATGTGAACAGCACTACTATATCAAAAGTAAATTCTTTGGAGCGAGAAGTTCTGAATGTTCAGAGCACCTGCCAGAAGAAGCAAACAAGTTTGCTGGAATATTTTAATAAATAATTTTCTTGTAGCATTTTCTGTATGCTTGGTTTTTGAATAATTTTGATATTTTTTGTGAAATTCCAAATATATTTTAATATTTTCTATTTAATGTTGTATGATGAAGCTTTTTAAAGGAGGGTTGAAAAATTGTTTCAAGATTTATGTCAATTTTGAAAATACTTTTAAAATTTTGAAATTATTTTTGTAATCATATGAATGATTCATTACAGAAATTTTCATATTCAATAGCAATAAGGCTTGTTTGTCACTGGAATCTGTTTATAAATGTTTATTTTAAAAGTATTAATATAAGTATTGTGCATACAAAATTGAAAAATGAATTTTTATTATAGAGACCATTTTCAGTGGCCTTATTCTGGTATTGTATAATGGAACTAATACACAAGCAAAAAAGATAAATTTAACTCATTTTAATTGAAAACCTCCATTTAATGAAAACCTCGATTTAGTGAAATATATTATAATCCCCCAGCGATTCGTTAAATAGGGGTTTTACTGTAGTTAAGTAAGTAGGCATATTGGGTTTTAAATTACTCCAGCAATAACAAATACAATATTACATGAAATACTACAATAATAAAGCTGAAATTTTTAAAAGACTAAAAGGAGAGAAACGTTTTAAAAAGGTGCTGAAAAAATCTGCTTTGTGCAAATAAGTATAGAAAAATTATAGCATATTTTAAAGCTGTGGGGTCTTTAAAGACCCCATGCCCCTACTTAAGGGTTAATATGTGTTTATAATCATGAGAATTACGTTTTATCATTAAAAATGTAAGTATTAGACCTATAAACATAGCATATTCTTATGTGCGTTTCATAAAAATGCTATATTTTGGAAATATTTTGCATCATAAATAAAACAACATGCTTGGATGCTCAACGTTTTGCATTACATACAGTGTAAAACTTAAGGAATGAAGTTCTTTCCTGAAGATGCATGCTCTAACATGTTTGACAGATAGAGTATCAACAGTGTTCTCAACATAGCTAAACCTGAAAACTTTCACAAGCATCCAAGAATACTGCAAAACCTTTGTCTGAAAATAAGTAAACCAATTCTGAAAACCAATATCCTTTTGTGATGATCAGGTTATGACAGACACCAGGGATACAATAAGTGCATTGATGGGACATGGGGCATTTTATCTTCTCAGAATGGACATCTGTGTCTACCATAAATAAATATTACTCTATTCATCCAAGTACCATGCCCCCCAAATAAGGTGTGCGCCCCACTTTTTAAAACACATGTTAAAAAATCTAAGATCAAATTTATTTATCTGAAGTTATTATGATAACAATGTTGTTTACCTTTGTTGTCAAATAATTGCATTGAAATACACCATTCTTCATCTTTGGTCACTTTATTTGGACAGATGTCTCCCTGCACTACAAGAAGGAATCCTTTTCAGTAATCAGTAATACTAGCTAGAAATTTCAAAATATGCTAGGTTTAGGTCTGCTTTCACAAAGTCTTCCTGCTTAATTTCATTTACCTCATTTGCTCCATAATGTATATATTTATCTTTAGAGTTGCTAAATGTAAATTTTGAGTTAATTTTTTGTTTTGCAGGACTAATAATCAAATTCCTGAACTTCCAAAAAGACCTGTCAGAGGAGCAGCTGGATATTGTGGTGGAAGGGTACCTATCCAGCCAAATAGCATGCATATGATGATGCCTGTAATTCCCGAGGTAAAATAAGATACCATGATAATTGAATGAAAATTGCCTTTAAATTTTATCTTGCATAGAGTACATTTTATATTCCAAGAACTTTATTCTTCACAAAACTACCTAGGATTTCTCTGTACCTACTTTTTAAATCATTTTATATTTGGATACCTAAGATTTAGAAATCCACCAAAGAGTCCATCCTTTGGTGGAAATCTATATTATGTGTAATTCTATGTTAAATAATTTAAAACACACCGTTGTAGTAGAAAATTATCTGTTATAGTTTTACTGTTATAAACTAGCGAGTATTGAGGATAATAATTATTGGTACTGATTAGTGGAAAGGTATTGAGAGTTGTTTGTGTGTGAGAAAGTGGAAAAGGTTCAAAGAAATGGGTCAGTCAAAGACAGACAGACAAACGACTTTATTTAGGGTGAAATTGAGACTATATAGTCCCTTCTTACATTTAACCCTTTCATCATATAAGTTTTTACAATATTTACATATTAAAAGAAATTAAATTACATAAAAATTATGGTAAAATATATACAAATTACAAGTTAATTATATATTGGTTAATAGATGACCGAGTATTACCAGAGATTATTGTTAGTTTTGTGGGTTGAAAAAAACTTTGTATCAGTTATATTTTAACACAAAAAATTTCCCACTGCGGAAAACACCTATGAAGAGAAGAGAGGTGTAAAAAACCGCGAAAAATTCCTAAATAGTTCAGAGAAAGAGAAAAAAAAAACAATTTGAGAAAGAGAGAAAAAATCATTCATAAATACAGACATTAATATCCATACAAGGGAGGTGGTGAGAGTGAAATAGGGATTGCAGGGTAAGATATGCCTGGGAGATTACATCGTAATTATGGTACAGGAAAATAAAGTAAAATAAAATTATGAGTTTATGCCTAATAAGCACATCCTTGTGACAATCTGAAAGAGAAGATAGGGAGTGGTTGAATGCATGGAGAGTGTTTAAAAGTTCCTTGAGATAGAGAGTTTTTTATTAACTTTGGAATGCCATTCCAGAGTTTGCAAGCAGTGACGGTAAAGGATTTGTTGTAAATTTCTGTTCTATGAAGTGGAGTTAGTAATTTATCGCATCCTCTGGTATTGCATTGGTGAACTGTATTAATGGCGGTGAACTGAGAAGAAAAATAACAAGGGATGTGATTATTAAGAACTTGATACAATAGGGAGAGGAGGTGAAGGTTTCTTCTGGATTCAAGTTTTAGCCAGGTGAGTCGATGGAAGTATTCTGAGACATGGTCAGACTTTTTAAGATTAAAGGTGAATCTGATACAGGCATTATAAGAACATTGTAGCATAATCACGAGATCCTTTGATAAGTCCTGGTATACAGTATCACAATAGTCGAAGTGAGGAAGAATGAGAGAGGTCAATAGCTGTATTTTTAGTGAAGAGGGAAGAATGTTAGTGAGAGGCCTTAGAGTGCGTAAGGAAGAATTTACCATCTTGCAGACATTTATTACATGATTATTCCACGTAAGCGTTTTATTAATTTGAATACAGAGATTTTTTATGATTTTGCAATAGGGAATAACTGAGCTATTCAAAGACAGAGGAACTGATTCCGCAAGGTTTATAGAAGCCAGTAGTTTTGAATAACTGATTAAATTGGCCTGAGATTTCAAGGGGTTAATGTTGAGAAGATTATCATAGCTCCATTCTTGGAGTTGAGCCAAGTCATGATTTATGTTGACAATGGAAAGAGATAAGTTATTTGGTTTGGTGTCTAAGTATATTTGGAGATCGTCAGCGTACAGATGATGCTTGGAGTAAGTTAAATATTGAGAACAATCATTAATAAATAGAAAGAACAATAGGTGACCTAAAATTGAGCCCTGCAGAACGTGTTGGTTAACATCAAGCCATGAAGACGAGGAGTTGTTGGTGATGACTTTTTGGAAACGGTCGCTAAGGTATGAGGAGAACCAATCTATTGAAGGTGAAGAGAATCACATGCAGTGGAGTTTTGCTAGGAGTATTAATTTATTTATTTAAAACTTAGAGTTACAAGTTGGTGTTCTGCCAGATGGTAACATAAGGAAAGTATGTCTTTGTCTACTGAGTCGAATGCTTTGCTAAAGTCAAGCAACACTAGTACTGTAAGTTTTCTGTCATCCCTGTGTCTGCATATATCATCGGTGATTTTAATTAACACGATGATGGTGCTATGTGACTTCCGAAAGCCAGATTGATGGGAGTCAAGTAAATTATTTGTATTGAGAAAATCGGTTACTTATTCATGTGCAAGTCGCTCAAGAGCTTTTGATAAAGTGGGAAGGAAGCTTATCGGCTGATAGTCATTGTTTGCGGAGAGAGATTTCTTTGGGATTGGGCGGACTAATGTGCATTTCCATTGCGATGGGAATTTTCCCTGTAATAAGGAGTGGTTGAAAATGTTAGTGAGCACTGGGAGTATTAGATATATTCAATTGTTTATGATCATGATAGGAATACCATCAGCACCCTGGGCTTTAGTTTTGATTCTGCGTATTGCTGAAAGTACGTTAAATTGCGAAACAGCTTTAAAGTGTAATTGTGGAAAACAGGAAGACTCATTCGTTTTTACCGTAAGACTACTAATGACTTTGCATTTTCGTTGTGTCAATTGTTATTGGGTTAGTTGAGAAGCTCTTATTATGGGAATCTAGTGATGTGTTTGGTGGTAAGGAAGAATCCTTGTGCTTACCAATACCGAGGTTTCCCAGGTTGTTCCATAGGGTGGATGTTGTTACATTGGAGCCTCATATAGAATAAGCAAATTTTATTTTGGCATTTCTAATCTGCTGCTTGGTTTTGTTTCTAATACTTTTGTAGGCATTGATCGTATTTGGGCATTTATTTGATTTGAAGAGATGGAAAATGGAATCGCGTTGTACCATCAATAGTTTTAAGTCGGCTGTTATCCATGGGGCGTGAGGTTTAGAGACACGTGTGGTTTTGATGGGTGCGTATTTATTGAGTAAATGTAAAAGAAAAGTGTTAAGTGATTCAACTTTTGCGTCTATGTTGTCAGCATATTCAATGGTGTGCCACGGAAGATGCGCCGCTTCGGCAGTTAGACTATCATAATCAAGGTTTTTAAAATTTCGTTGAGAGATGAATTTCTGCTTAAATTTTGGAGAGTTTAGGGAGTAGGCTAGAAATATTAAGTCATGGGATGAAATTCCTGGAGCAGGTAGTTGACCATGGGTGCAAACTTTATCTGGGTTAGTGGTAACTAATATATCAATCCAAGTGGAAGAGTTTTTGGTGTTATTTGTTGGTTTTAATGGTAGTATGCTGAGGCTGTGTGATGTAAAAGAGTTTTTAAAAGAGACTGCATCGGAGGAGCTCGAGGCAAAATTGGCATTAAAGTCACCAAATATGATTATGTGTTCATAATCTTGTCTTAAGTTGGCAATGGTCTCATCAATTTCAGATAGATGAACAATTTTTGGAGGACGATAAACGATTCCTAACAGAATTTTTTTGAATTGATGACTACTTCAAGGAAGAGATATTCAGGTCTGCGGGAGTATTGTGTGTTGCTGGTGGCGATTACTTTGCAAGCAAGGTCTTTACGGATGTAGATTCCTACTCCCCCTTCTCATTTCCCTATCCTATCATTGCGAAACAAGTTATAGCCGGGTATTTCTACAGAAGAGCTCGAGATAGTGGGTTGCAGCCACATCTCGGAAATGGTAATAGCATGTAGATTGTTGGGCAGGAGTAGTGAGTGCAGTTCGTCAAAGTGGGGGACAAGGCTTTGGGCGTTAAGATAGATAAGTTGAAAGGATCGAGGAAAAGGTTTAAGTTCTTTTGCAAGAAGAGAAAATATTGGGACTGGGATGGGTAGGGGAATGCCATTATGGGGCAGGGGCGGATGGTTGGTGGTAAGATGAGGAGCGTGATAATGAGTTTATCTGTGGATGGCTGGTCTGACCTATGGGAAAAATTCAGAGGCATTAGGTTTTTGTTATGGCACCCTGTGATGTGACGGGAGGAAGGCTGGTGCATTTGGGTTAAGAGTAGAATTAGGCTAAAGAGAAGTTATGGAGGAAGGATCAATGACAAACATTTTGTGGTGTGGTCGAATAATCTAGGCAGCAAAGTGCAGTATTTGATTCAGGTGATTAATGCAAACAGGAAAAAGCACACATAGAGAAGTAATGCTAAAGTATATGCTAATGACTTAGTAACAATAATAGAAATACCAATTAGTTATTAAGAAATAATAAATGAGACACCACACTGAAGCAGCACAGGTAGAGCAAAATAGAGGCAGAGATGAAATGAAGCAATCGAGGGGAGCATTGGTAGGAACTAAACATGAAGAAACTAATCAGATAAAGAGCACTGCACAGAAAATGGGAGCTACAATTGAGTAAGGGGAATGTGAGGGGATTGCACTTTAAACTAGATTGGCTGGAATGAAGAAGCACTGAAGGTAAAACTAAATCACGGATTTAATGTGAAAAGCACAGAACCGCAAAACACTGAAAACCACTAAATGGGGTTTGCACCAACACTAAGGGCTATTTTTACATGGGAAAAGGAGCACTAAAACAGTGGGAAATACTAAAATACACGCAGCAGAAAAAACTAAGAGAGAGACCGAAAAAGGAGATATTTTATACACCGGAACCACTTGGAAAGAAACATTAGGGAGAGGAGATTACTCTAAAAACTTGCGATGTGGAGGACACTATGGGGAGGGGATGGCAGGCGAGATGGGAATGGGGATGGTAGACATCACGGGAACAGGGATGGCAGGCGACATGGGAATGGAGATGACAGGCGACATGGGAACAGGGATGGCAGGTGTCACGTGAACGGGGATGGTAGGCATCACGGGAATGGGGATGGCAGACCAAGGTCGATTTATGGAGTAGGCACTGGCAGGATATCTCTTTAACGAAGGACTTTAAGCAAAAGTAGCGAGAATGCTCAAATGCATGATAATCACAGAAAGCCATCTTCCTACATAATTGAGGGTTTCCCTGGTGTGGTTGATGTAAGTTGGAGTGCATGCAGCTCTCTCAGATGAGATATAAATGCATGGATGCCATTTTGCTGCAGTATGACTACTTTGCCATCTTGCGTCCACACATTACCGAAGCCAGCTAGTTTTTTTTCTTCGAAGAGGAGCTTGAGTCTGGTGATGGTGAGACTGGAGCTTTTTAGCGATTTTTTATTTTGCCATACGTTATCCCTATCTTGATAACTGAGGAACCTCACTATCATGGGTCAAGGCCTGGAGAAATTATTCTTCCCGATACGGTGGTCACGGGACATCATGAACGGACTGACACTTACTTTTAAGGTGGATTTTAGAAAATCACCAATGACTGCCAGTCCATTTTCTCCATCCTTTTTGGGGATCCCATGTATGAGGAGACAGTTTCAGCGGCTCTATTGCTCCAGGTCATCGAGACTCTCGTCAACGTTTATAATGCGATCCTCTATCTGGCTGACTTTAGATTTCACGGACAAAATCTCCTTCATAAGCTGTTCGCAAAAACTTTTAAATTCCGTTTCCAGCTTAGTGAGACTCTCAGTTGGGTACCGGATAATTGTTTAGCTTCGGCTAGATCTGTGCTGAAACAATCCATTTTAGACAAAACTTCATCTAATTTGTCTGAAATGGACTTATTCTCAGCAATAAGCAAGGTGTTTTGCTCAAGAAGGGCTGCTTTGATGGCCATGATGGGTGAAGGATGGTAGTTACTGTGTGAGGGTAGGAGGAGGGAGGAAGTGCTTAGCTAATGAGGTCCGTCTCCTAGAAGGCACAATGACTGACTGGGAGAGATGGGGAATAAGAAATATGCAGGAGGGGACTTGCTTGAAGTCAGTTTTGAAAGCTAAGAAAAATATGTATTAACTAGGGAGATGCCCACTGAAATTTAATAAGTAAGTTTTTTATGAAATTTTTTATGTAATAATAACATGAATAAAGATATACATTTCTTTCTTTGGATGGAAGCACTGCATACTATGAAAAACAATGTTGCCATTAATGTAGCTGTAATGCTTCAGGAACAACTTGCAAAGAAAATGATCTGGAATGTTTGAAATGAAACAAATTACATTTTTATCTTTTATCAAAGAAAGAAATTATTCTATCAGTCCTCTCTTACATTATCTTGTATCTGGAAAGTTTACTCTTGTTTCAATGTCATCAATTACAATCGAGTCAACACCTTGGTATTCCCTAGTTTCTCCATTTACCAATTCCAGCACTGCATTATTTAAATTCATTGCATGTTTGTTTTTTGGTGTTAAAATGATCTTTATTGACAGTTTGGCTGCTGCATCATGATCACTAACATCAACAGCATCTCCATAAATAGCTTTTACAATGTTTTCCCTCTCAATCATATGTGTGGAAATCTCAATCAATTCTGCAGGCAGTTCAACATCATTCATAACAGTTCCATTTCCTATTCCAAGAGCCCATTCATTAAAGTGATCTTGGTCAGCTGCTCTCATGTTTGTCATCAAACTAATACTATTCACGGACATCCACAATGGTGAAATTTTAATGCAAACCTCAATGACATGTACTGTCATTCCTCTTACATTTACAGGTGCTGTCTGTCTGAAGTCACCTCCCAGTAATAAAACTTTTCCACCAAAAGGTCTTTCATCTCTCATAATTTCCTTAAGCAGCACATCTGTACACCTCAAACCATTGCTCAACATCATGGAGGCTTCATCTACTATGATCAACTGAGCCCCTTTTATTCTTTGACCATCCATGGAATCAATTCTCATTGATGACATAGATGTTTCCAAAAGTGGAATTGGCAATTTGAACCCACAATGTGCTGTTCTTTCACCATTTAGCAAATCAGCTGCAATTGAAGTTGTTGCAACTGGCAATGCAATTTGGTCTCTTCCTCTCAAATAGCTTAGCAATGTATTGTATAAATAGATTTTTCCAGACCCTCCAGGAGCATCCAGAAAGTGGAATCGATTGTTGTTGCCACCTTCATCATTAACTGTTTTTCTTATTAGCTCAAAAGCTTCACTTTGAAATGGATTCAAGGTTTTTATTCTCTCTACAGCATCTCGAGACTTCTTCAACATTTTACTCATGTTCATATTTTACAACTGGACCGGGATTTGGCAGACCAAAATGAGCGCAACTAAATCCATGTAATCGCAACATGCTCTTAATATCTCGTAGCATTTGCCTTCTATAACTTGTTCCTCAGCCAAATTCCTTCTAAAATCTTTGGCCGCCATAAAAGTTTAATATCAACCCCAAAGAATAAGTGCATTTTCCGGTTGATTGAATCCAAAACCTAAAGCAAAAGTTTTTCGCAATTGAGATGGCATTTCAACTCTTGATGTTTTGTTCATACATCTATCCCACTCTGTATTATCATCCAATAGATTTCGTCTTCTTGCTGCTTCCTCAAATGTTGGGAAAACTCCTCTATCCACTCTTCTCTTCAAAACTTTGAGCTCCTCTCACGTGCAACAACAGCAGTCTCAAGCAGAATCTTTCTCAATCTTGTGGACTGAATACATTCTGGAAATTATTCTTTAGGCACCTCTTTGTCTTTCATTCCATCTTGTTTGTGCAGAAAATACATAGTGGTATGGAATGGGGTTTGGGTGTTGTCATCAGAAGCATCTTGGGAAATGCTCAGTAATAGTAATGTTTTAACTTGCAATTGCCCTCATTGCTAAGGGCCATAAAATACAAATGGTAAGAATAATTTTTCTCAGGGAGAACTAAATTTCTAACACAACCCTAGAATGCATGGTACCCAAAAACAACACAATTCCATAAACCAGGCCTTTTAGTCCCATCTCGTCGTATTGTAGAAATGAAGGTTTATAGGTCAAATAAATGCTGCAAATTTTGTATTTGGTAATTATATATTTTTGATACTAACATTGTGATTTATTACATATACTGAGAAACAAAGCAATGCAGGAGAAGTATAACAAGAATTATAATTAGTTTACAAAATAAGTAAAGTACAGTAGAGGATCGTTTATCCGGAATTCTAAACAACGGAAACATCCAAACAATGGAATTATTCTAAAAGAATTTTATCACGGTCCATTTTTTCAGTAGCGCCAATTTAATACATAATTGAAGAACGATTTGCCATATTAGTTCCGAAAGCCACCACCACCGGTTGTTGCTTTCTAACCATGTGCGCGAGAGGTGTTAAAGGTGTGTTTACAAGGTGTTAAAACTTTTTTGTTTTAATTGGTAAACAGCAGTTTTGCAAATATTTTATTCATCCTGTCCCTCAACCGTAATAATGGAGTGAATACCCAAGAAGACGCATCCAGAAGACGGGACTGGAACAAGTGCCGGCAAGAGAAAAAGACGGAATCTCACTATCCTGCAAAAAGTGGAGGTTTTGAGAAAAATAGATCGCGGCATAAGTGTATCTCAACTTCGTCAGGAGTATGGTGTAGGACAATCTACAATATATGACAAAAAGGTGCAGAAAGATAAAATTTTCCAATTTGTTGCGGAATCAGATTCAATGGCCGGTATCTCAAAAAGGAAAACTTTACGTGGTCCCAAGAGTAGTGACCTAGACAAAGTAGTGTATGAGTGGTTCCGCCAACGTAGGAGTGAAGGGATTCCTATCTCAGGTCCTATGATAATGGAGAAGGCAAAATCTTACCACGAACACCTAAAAATCAAAGGAGAATGTGATTATTCTATGGGATGGTTGCAGAAATTAAAAAATCGCCATGGTATACGGTATTTAAAAGTTTCCGGTGAAAAAATGTCAGCAAATTATGAAGCCGCGGAGAAATATGTTAATGATTTAGCAAAGTAGGTGGAAGAACATGGACTTAGCACGGAGCAAATATACAATATGGACGAGACAGGTTTGTTTTGGCGTTGTCTCCCACGGCATACTTTTGTTTGCATTGATGAAAAAGCAGCGTCGGGAGTAAAAGAGTCTAAGGAGAGACTTACTGTAATGATGTGTTCCAATTCTGCCGGCACACACAAGTGCAAGCTGATGGTAATAGGACAAAGTGCAAAACCTAGAGTCTTCAAAGGCATAAAGATTTTCCCCGTGATTTACCGTGCAAACAAACGTGCTTGGATCACTCAAGACATTTTTGGTGAGTGGTTTAATGGTCATTTTTTACCTGAGGTAAGGGATCATTTCAAGAAGGTTGGCTTACCTGAAAATGCAAAAATATTATTGTTGGACAACTGCCCTACTCACCCTCCAGTAGAAACTCTCGTCAAGGAGAATGTTTTTGTGTCGTATTTACCCCCAAATTGTACGTCTCTCATCCAACCAATGGATCAAGGCATGATTAAAAATTTTAAATGCCATTATCAAAGTGAATTAATGAGAAAAATTGAAAATTTTGAGGGGTCTTTCAGCTACGAACGGTTCAAAAAGGATGTAACACTGAAGGACGCGGTGTGGTGTATTTCACGTGCATGGAATAAAGTAACATCCTCAGTTTTAAAACGGTGTTGGCATAATATTTTGCCAGAATCAAAATTTAATGAAGATTCCAGAGAGACAGACGACTTTCTTGGATTTGATTCATCCGAACTTAATGATGATTTTGTAGAATTTGTGCAATATACGAAGGGAATTAATGCTATCCCAGACCTAACCGATAATGAAATTGAGGGATGGATTGAATGTGATAAAAATGCTCCCATTTGTCAAACTTTTACTGACATTGAAATTATCGATGCTGTTATTGGCCCCATGTTAAATGAGAGTGAAGACAGCGAGGACAGTGATGTGTTAGTTGACGAGGAGAAGAAAATGAGTATGTCCGAGGCTATTGTATGTTGTGATAATCTTATCAAGTTCATGGTGCAAAGGTCCTTTACAACTGAGCAGGAGGTACTCCAGATGTACAGGCTGAAAGAAAAATTTGAAAAAGAAGGGCGTAGCAAGTGCAAGCAGATGACACTGACAGAATTTTTTAAAAGAACTGTTTCATCATCCTCTCCTTCAGTTTCTGCAGGAAACATTTTGATGTGAAGTTTGCACTTAATTTAATTTACTCACAAGGTGGCGCTGAGAGCGATAGCCTACTCTTTTTATCTTATGCTTCATCTTGGTATGATATTCTTCCCCCACCATTCCTCATCGATGACGTCGCCTCGTACCACTATTGGACGAGCTTAGCCTGTAGGAAGTGTGTGCACGGAAGTCAGAGCTTCTGGTTATTGGAGAGTGAGGTTGTTTGACAATTCGTCATCTTTCTGAAGTGTAGAATGGTTTTACCGAGTCAACTTCTAAACAAACATAGCGGAGTCTCTCGGCTTTTGAGTCTTACTGAGACTACAGGCTACGAAATCGTCCAAAACAATGGACAGCGTATTTATGGACCTCCTCCTGACTGGAGCGGACCTCCTCCCCGCAGAGGATGTGAAGTGTTCGTGGGGAAACTACCGCGTGATATCTTCGAGGACGAGTTAGTGCCGTTCATGGAAAGAATAGGGAAAGTATATGAAACCCGACTCATGATGGATTTTGGTGGAACTAACAGAGGCTATGCCTTTGTAATGTATACTAAAAAGGAAGATGCCATGAGGGCCATCAAAGATTTGAATAACGAAGAAATTCGTAAAGGGCGCCGAGTAGTAGTAGTGAAGTCGGTAGATAATTGTAGATTGTTTTTTGGAGGTTTGCCGAAATGTAAGAAGAAAGAAGAAATTAAGGAAGCAATTTCCAATCTCGTGGAGGGTGTTGAAGATGTAATCCTGTATAGTTCCATTATTGATAAAACTAAAAGCAGGGGGTTCGCCCTTGTAGAATTTGAGAGCCACCGGTTTGCAGCCATGGCCAGAAGAAAATTAAATCCAGAAAAATATAGGCTTTGGGGTAACGAGATAGTAATTGATTGGGCGGAGCCTGAGAACGAGGTAGATGAAACCATTATGTCTAAGGTAATTATACTTTTTATTTAAATGCAAATTTTATGATGATAAGGAAACTAATGTTTTTCGTGCGTGAACTGTATATTTTTGAGCCAATTTTATTTTCTCGAATCGTATAGTCTAAACAATCGTGGTTGTCTCGGTCTATTAATGGTGAAATTAGATTTTAGTTTAGATATTAATCTTTGCCGTATTTCGTCAGTCTTTAAGGATTGGGCAAGCATTTTTATGCAGGTAGGCTAAAGCGAAAGTCAGATGCTCGGATGATTTTAATGCACGTTGTTTAAGTTAATTATAATAGGATGTTATCTGTAATTTTCATCGAACTTTTGAAATGAAATTATTTTAAGTTATACTTAATTTTCCCCCACAATGTTTCTGAGAACAAATTTACATTTCAAATTATAAATTTCATACATGTATAAATAACAATTACAACTTTTATTTTGAAAGATTAACAACATAGAAAACGTTAAAATCTTTTTCAACTCTTATGTGCAGCACACAAATAACACAACAATATTGTTAATTTTTAAGATTGCTAATGTATCTCATTATTCATTAGGTGCCTCATTATGCAATAATTACATTTAAGGGTGATTAGTCAAAAATACCACCACAAGGAGGAAATAAAGTTATACAGACAACTTTAGAACACGAAGGAGTTTAATTGTGATAAATTCACCTATCAAGAAATTTGGAAAACGTATTGATACACGATCTGTAAATATTTTCACTACACACATATGAAAAGAGTTAAAACTAGCAATCTCCTGTTGCCCGTCGCTTTCATTTTATAGATCAATGCTTAACTAACGCTAACAACTGTGATATATGCCAGTATTTTATCTCGGCACTCAACCCTATTTTAAAAGTATGCTATTAATCCATATCCACCCTAACATTCTTTAAGATGCATAGGAACATTTTTTATGTCTTCAATTAAGAAATTTTGCAGAATTTTTACCGTCATGCAAGGGAAAGAAAGAATGCAGGAAATAATTTATTTTGATTATGAAATCAACAAATTTTTTCAGGGTGGGCCAAAACGTGTAAAATGAAACCAACCATCGAACAGACATGGGCTATTATATAGGTGTTGTACAATTTTTTGTGAAATATCCCCTCTTACTCCTTATTGCGGGCACCCATGCATCCATGATATTAGTCTGTGTCAAGATTAATATTTATATTTAGCAAATAAAAATCTTTATAATGTTAAAAATAAATATTTGAAACTTGATTTCAATAAATGATAACATTGCTATGTGCAATTTAACCCTTCTCGTGTCGAATACGATATATTCCGCACTTGCGTTTTTCCCTTGCATGTCGTTCGCGACATATTCAGCAGATGCCTGCTGTTCCGTGTCGTATACGATATATTCCGCATTCTGCCATTCACTAACATAGCTTTTATTCTACTTTCCGTAAGTGATACTAGATGGCAGGAGATGGTCACTTTCGAAAGAGAATACTGGTAGTGACGTCAAAGCACCGAGTAAGTCAAAATAACCCATAAAACTTACGTTTTTCGAACTTGAATTTCCTTTTTGAGAACATAAACATCCGTCATGGCGGACTTTGAAGTATCGGTGTCGGATGTGAGGTTACACTGGGAATAATTCTCCCAAGTGATTTTAATATTCACAGCGAACATATACAATATTTCCGACTTTTTTTGGAGATGAAATGATCAGTCTAATACGCGATGAAACCAATCTCTACGACAAAAGCAGAAAATTGGCCAAGCAGAATTCGCCTACATCACGTCTCGCTAATTGGAAGAGTAGTGAATCTTGTGATATCGATGCCTTCCTTGGCGTAATTATAAACATGGGCCTAAATCCAAAGACTGAAAGACAAGAATATTTCAATACAGAATGAATCAAGCAAATGCAATTTTTTGGCGATGTTTTTTCTTTAAATGATTTTCTCATGCTATTTTCCAATTGCATTGAGGACTATCACACAAAGAAAAATATTTGAGGAGTAGTAGTGGAGTGCAAACAGGTGTAAATATTCAATTAACTGTAATTAGTGTATATATTTAATAGTGTTAGTTGGAGACAGTATTCAGAGATGCACCACCAGTTTTTGAAAAATCACTGCTAAACTACATCATACTTGGAGAGTAATAACTACCTCATATCTATAATATTTATGTTATAAGTGCAGTTTTCATATATATGAATATGTAGTTGACTGATTTGGCTATTAAAAAAATACCCATTTTTTAAAAATTATATCTGAAAAAAATGAACAGGAATTTATAATCTCTGTATATTTTAGCGACATGGGAAGGGTTAAAATTTACATTCTGTGGATATTTATTGTTCATTCTAAAATTAGAACAGAACTTTTTGCCTCAACAATTTTCATGACATTTAATTTTCCTTGATAACACATTATAACATTATGAATGCATAAATACAATCCAAAACATAACAAAGTAATTGCATTATCATACAGTGACAGAATTACTTCATTCATAAATCATTGCAGCAATTTTCAGTTCTTAGAAAGCATTAATAAAAATTTGAATTTAGTATCTTTTGAGAGAGGCTTTGTTTTGTGTGTATTTCTGGCTAATCAATCTTTTGGATTATTATAGCCAAGGAGAGAGGCTTATGTAGTGATGTTCAGGTTGAAGATTGTTTCTAGAATGTAGCACTACATTCATTACTTTATGTAGCGCTTTTGGATATTCAAATGCAATGTTACATTCTGAGAACTAACTCCAGTATCAAGAAAGATTTTGCATTATACTGTATAAATGTGTGAATGTTATGAGTTAATTTTTATCATATTGATTTTTGGTGAAATTTGTTTTACTTAAATGGTCTTTTACTTTCTTAACTTTCCTCTAGGTGACTGTCCTCTATGTAAGAAACCTTATGGCTACCACCTCTGAACTGAGAATCAAAAAGATATTTGAGAAGGCAGGAAATGCAATAATCCATAAAGTGAAGAAAATAAAGGACTTCGCATTTGTGCACTTTTATATACGAGAACCAGCAGAAAGAGCACTCCAAGTAATGAATGGTAAGAAACTTTTGTATGAATAAAGGTGAACATTTGAAATTCAGTAACAAAGAAAAGTAAGTACTTATCTAATGGTGATCAGACCAATTAAATGATTTTCCTCTTGAGCTAAAAAAAATGATAAAAGAAAATTAGGTATTTAATTTCCCAAAAATTAATAGCATGCCATGTTTTGTAATTTTTCAGTAATTGCAAAAATAGCATAGGGACCACTTTGTGGAACCTTACAAAAATATCTACAGAATATAACCTTCATTTCTTTCTGTAGTTCTTGCAATTTTACCCTTTCAACCAGTAGCGGAACAAGGAAGCAACAGGTCCTGTGGCAAGTAAGTTTAGCAGGCCACCCTAAATGACCAACCGTACTGATTTTGATGACTTTAGACTGTTTAACTTTTTGTATTGATTTCTTTGTTTGGATTTTTAACAGATATCTGCAGAGTCAATCTAATAGACACTGGTACTCTAAGGGTTAGGTTTTATACATAGGTGTCTGGTGATGGTGATTTACCACAATTACTCATTTTCCGTGCGCATATTTTTTCCCAAAATGTCGGTAAGAAACTTGAGGTTACATAAATACCTAGTTTCAATAGTAAATTCACTGCTACACGCTTGCCTCTATGTGTACACTTGCAAAATATGTACTGAGAATTTTATGAAGTAGAAATGCGGGCCTTGTTTCAGAAAAGGGAATCTGTAAAGGGGCCAACTTTTTAATACCAGATGTCAACTTATTCCAGCACAAATTTATCTTTTTCCCTCTGAACTGGCCCAAAAATAGGAGTGTGCATGGTACACAAGGGTTTGTGGTACCTAAGTAAATACGGTAATTTTGATGTGAGGGCAACTTAATTACTTTTCAATGTCACATGCTTTTAAATGTAACCCTTAATACCAAGTTGACTGCAACATGCTGGCGATGTGACACAGCAACTCAGAGTTCAAATGATATGTATTTATGTATGTTTTATGATTGAACTTACATTCATAGAGCATTAAAGTGAAAGAATTACATTTTGGCAATACACCCACTCCCCGACTAACACGAATTCTACCAACACGATTTTTAAAGTAGGGCTGGTTCACAACTAACATGACTGTTTAACATGATTCCTCCATGACTTCTGTATAATCATGAAAAAGGTCTAGAAAGCAGAAAGTTAAACAGACTTTTTCCTATCTCTTCATCAATTGTGGATGAGAATGAGCCATTATTGTAAAATCCGATCTAGGGGATGAATTTGACAATTTCTGAGTCTGATGCATGGTTTTTAAACTGCCATGTAGAAAAATACTATTCTTGAATAAAACTCCATATTCAGGAAAATGAATAAAATGTTTGGTAAAGAATCCACTTTAATAACTCACACAAAACAGGCGACCGATTTCGACTAACGCTTAGTCATCATCAGGTCAAGAATAAGGACACTGCAATGTATATATAGGAAATGGGCAAGGTCGGGGAGGGAGGTGTGGAGAAAACAGGATAGGGGGAAGGAAGAGGGTCTCTTAAACGGTACTTTTTATGGTGTGGGCGGAGGGGGAAGAAGATGGTTGGGGTAATTGTTTAGCAAGGGAAAGACCGAGGGAAGGAGTGGGGTGGGAAGAGATGTTCGTTAATAATGTCGTTGGCATGGGTCTTCATGTGGTGGAGGATTTCTAATTGTTCGAGAAGGTTGAGTCTCCAGCTCTTGTTTTCGAGATGCAATATGGTTGGACAAAAATTGGCAGAATGTTTGTGGTCAATGAGGTGTTTTGCAAAATGGGATTTTTGGGAGTTGGAAGTAAAGCAATGTGAGTGTTCTTTGCAGTGGGTCTTAAAATTTCTTCCCATTTGTCCAATGTAAAATTTGTCGCAATCATTGCAACTCAATTTGTAAATGCCGCTTTTATTAAGATTTTCGATGTTATCTTTTCCATTGGAAAGAAGATGGCCTAAACTGGGGGTTCCATAGAAAGCAGGTCTTGATAGGTTTTTTGGGAGAAAGTTTGCAATTTTGAGGGAAAGAGGACCTGTATAAAGAAGGCGAAACCAGCAAGGTTTGGTTTCGGTCTCCAGAGAAGAGCAGAAGATTTTATTGAGGGCCAATTTCTATTGTTTACGGAACAGGATGATGTTTATTAGGGAAAGCGAATAACCATTAGCAAGCGCAATATGTTTAATAGTGTTAAGTTCTTTTTGGAAGGAGTAAGGAGAAAGAGGGATGTGCGTGAGATGGTGTATCATCGAGTGGAAAACGGCGTGTTTTTGGGAAGTGTGGTGTTTGGAGGAAACATGCAGTATGTGGTTGGTGTATGTAGGTTTGCGGAAGATGGAGAATAGGTTAAGGTTAAGGTGTCGAATGGTTAGGTCTAGGTAGTTCAGAGATTGGTTGTCTTCAATTTCAAAAGTAAAGGTGATTGAGGGGTGAAGGTTGTTCAGGTAGGAGGCAAAATTACACAATATTCTCTCAGTACCATTCCAAATGCAAAAAATATCATCTACATAGCGACACCAAAACAGTATTTAATTTCTATCACCAGGTTCATCGGGTTATCTGACGATGAATGAATGTCTTCGGCAAGACATAAGGCTTCGGATGGGGGTACACTAGTAAATAATTTCTCCACATCGAAGGACACAAGTTTGGAATTGGGAGTTAAAACCCAGGGTTTCAGTTTATCCGTAAGGTCAATGGAATTTTTCACACTGTATCTTGGGAGGAAGCATGTGAACTCTCTAAACCAATTGTTCACTTGAAAGGCAAGTTTATGTGCTGTGGAGGATACACTGGAGACCACTGGCCAAGGAATTCTGGTTTTATGAATTTTTGGGAGGCCGTAAAGCCTAGGCGCAAGAGAATTTATTTGTAAGGCTTTACTGGAGGAGTGTCAGGGGAAAAGTGAATGGCGCAAGGAGATGGCATTCTTGATCTTCTGATGGAGGTTGGTAGTGGAATCTTTGAGGAGACGGGTAATATCAATACCGTGGATGAAGTCCAAGCATTTCCGGATGTAGTCTGATTTGTTCAGGATCACCATGCAGCTTCCTTTGTCTGCTTTGCTGATGACGAGATCCTCCTTGGAGATGGTATCTGAAACATCCTTAACAGTGCGTCGCAAGGATTGGGAGGCAATGGCAGTGGGAGTCTTCATGATATAGGAAGAAATAGTTAGGGCAACTGCAAATTTAATTACTTTGTTTTCACGGGAGAGGGCAATTTCACAATCCACTGCTAAGTTTTTAAAGTCTTTGGAGGAGATGGAGAGGTTGGTGATATGTTTCAGTCCCAAATTCACAATATCCATTTCACTATGGGCGAATTTGGTTTGGGAAAGGTTGAGGACACGGTTGTGGAAAGAGTGCTTGGAGGGGGATATAGGGGTGGGAGGTGGGGGGTGGACGGAAATTTTCAGATGCATAGAAGTCAGGTCTTCAAGTTTCCGGAGAAGAGAGAATATTCTTCTCATATGTTGTTATCTTTTGAAAAATTATTTCATGTATTAAAACAAAAATGTTTAATTCATAGTAATTTGTTGTTTAAAATTATCATTTTACAAATCTTCTAAATAACCTCTGCGAAATAAATGGTGAATAGTTGAACAGCTGATTCAAAATGGCGATACAAAAAAATATAGTTAATATTTTATAGGTGGTTGGAGAAAGAAACTAAGAAAAGTTATATCGCTAAAGCAAAAACTAGATTTACTTAAGTGCTATGAGAACAGTGAACAAATACGTGATATTGATCATCATACAGGTCTTCACAAAGCAACGCTAAGAACCATCTGCATTATCATTGTTTCTTTTCCGTAAAAATGAGTTACCTGTGTGCATAAACAAATAAAAAACACAAAGCATTAACCAAAGTGTATAAGAATAAAATTAAAAATGTCAATTAGGATAGGATGCTGGAAGGCATCCCCCTATTTACATTATTTCTTATGAGAAAATCATGTCCAACTAACATGATTTTACCTTATATGAAATTTCAAATATCGCATCATGTCAAAATTGAATCACTTTGGAATGAAAGTTCAGGTGACAATGACTTTCTAGTGATTTAAGTTGCCGTCATATCAAAATCAAATCACCATCATGAGTTACCTTGTTATGAAAGTCCTCAAACATTTAAAATTAATGTTTAACCTTGAAATATTGTTGCTTTGCTGCTACATCTGTCTGAATTAGATAAACTGTTGAAGGCACATAAGGGCCCATGTGGTAACAGTGTTGATACACGTATTTACACATCTGTGCAACAGCCATGCCGTATTCGAACAGTGACCATATTGCTGATGGTGGATGCCGCATACATTACTGGTCAGACAGCAACAATACCATCCAAGTCAATGCCATGACACTGGCCATGAAAACTTGAAAAATATAAGCCTCAGGTGATTCAATATGCGAAAACATATGGAAACCATGTGGCAGCACGTAATTTCGGTTCACCTCCCACAGAAAAAATCATCTGTGAATGGAGAAAATGAGGAAAAACCAAAGCTCATGGGAAAAGAGAAAGTTTTCATAAGGTTGGTCCTAAATGGCCACAACTAGGGAAGGATGTGATGAATAGTAGAACAGAAGTAGTTTGGTATTGCTATATTGATCAGAATCATCATGTATGAGGCAAAAAGTGTTGCAGAAGAAAAAGGAATAATTGAGCATATGTATCATTATTACATATGCAGTCTATGTATTATTTATCCCATTAAATTAAAATATCATCCCACACTTAAGTTTAACCCTTTCTGGCATGAAGCATTCGAAAGTGTCCGAACCTAAAGCGACCTTTCCGCACGAGACACCCATAAGCACCCATAAAAATGATTATTTCTTTTTTCTCTTCTGGTGTGCAATGAATGTCTTCTTTGTGTTGGGTCTGTTTCTTCTCATTATATACACTTCCTTCTCACGTATTCATTCCCCTCCCTTATAAACACTCCAAAAAAAATAATTTTCTAAACACTGCCTGTTGGTTCAACTGATGAATGAATGAATGAATATGCCATATGTAAGCAAACCTCCTTATGTTCCACTATGCTGAGTGCTCTAAATTATTTTCCGATGACATCTCTTGGCCATGACCATGGCAGAGATGAGAAAGATGGCTAAAGCGCCATCATCATCTCGGGCATATGAGCTTTTATTCTGTAATAGAACTGTCATGCTGTTTGTAAGCAAACCTTTTCCTTGCGCGATAATATAACGAGAGGTGGAGATCTTCAATCAGGTGAATCACTCCATGTGAATCTTACTTACTGGAAAGATATGGAGCGTTATGAAGGACTTGGTGATTTTGTGGGGTTTAGTGTCCCTATTCATGATTTGTCTTCTGGTGCGAATGAATTTTCTTACCTGATATTTATGTTAGGCGGTGAGGATTTTTTTCAAAAGATCTCAGATAACACCGATATATACACCCAATTCAAACAAAACAATTCAGGGATGGTTGATAAAGGGTGGGTTGATATTACATTAGAAGAACTAAAGTGCTATTTTAG
Source organism: Tanypteryx hageni (assembly GCA_028673005.1). Lineage (NCBI taxonomy): Eukaryota > Metazoa > Arthropoda > Insecta > Odonata > Petaluridae > Tanypteryx > Tanypteryx hageni. The sequence goes on along the minus strand of CM054120.1, from coordinate 61,831,555 downwards.
ATGGGAATATTCGATTTTTCAGAAAACAGGGATTATTGGCATAGCCCTTATATTAATTGCCCAATTGTTCGTTATTGCATGGCTTTTAATAGGTATAAATCTATTTTAAAATATTTCCATGTGAGTGACATTTAACTAAAACCATTACGAAGTAGGAATTTTTAAAAATAAATCATACATTAATAAGTAAATAGTTACTGAAAATTTCAGTAAAAGAAAAAGTATTATGTTACTATCATTTATGTGAACTGATGTTCTTGGAGGGAGAGTCCTGCAAATTAAAAGGCTCAAAACTGGGGATACTGGCATTTAAATTTGGACCAGAAAGGGCTAAGTAAGTACTATCAGTAAATGGTATCTATGCCGGCAATGTGTGTGGCACACTCCCACAGCTTTAAGTAAAATGACTTTCGGGTTCACAGACATTCCCAAATATTTTATTTATGTCTTAGATCACCCCGATTTATTTTACAAATTGTGTTTATCTAAAACATTATATTTAACTTCCTCCCTAAGGACTGCATAACCTTACAGAGGTGGGAGGGTTTGTGTACTCTTACGAACCAAAGAGCTATGCCGGTGGGAGATAATTCTCCTGGTAGGACCATCCAAGCCAGAAAGGTCTGAGGGGAAGAGTCAGACTAAGAAGCAGTCTTGGGGGTTTTACATCCCCCTGTGCAAGGGCAGCAGCTTGCACAGTACCTCTGTAGGTGGTGATCATGTGGATTTGAACAGCTACAGATGGGTAATCACTCTGTGAAACTGCGATGAGGAAAGCAAGGGGAAACTACCTCATTATATTTCCCATGATAGGCTGAAAAGCTGAAAATACCTCTATGGATCTTTCTGGGGTAAAATATTCCGGAGGTAAAAAAGTCCCCCAATCGGATCTCCGGGTGGGGACTACCCTAGGGGATGCACAGAGGAAATGGAATATTAATAAGAAAGCAAGTAGTGAGAAATTAAAAATAGGCACATGGAATGTTAGGACTATGAATTCAGGGGGTAAACTAGAGATCTTAAAAAGGGAAATGAGAAGGAATAATGTAGGTATAGTAGGTCTTAGTGAAGTTTGGTGGGAAGGAGAAGGCGAGATAAATTCAGACGAATTTAAGATTATTTACTCGGGAGGGGAGAAAAAGGAAAGGGGAGTGGGGATTATAATGAGAAAAGAGATAGCTGAAAGAATTAGCAAGGTAGTGACAGTCAATGATAGATTAATAGCCGTAAAACTTCAGATGGAGCCAGTGGAACTGCTTATAATTCAAGTGTATATGCCAACAACTAATGCTGGCGACGACGAAGTAGATGAAATGTATGAACAGATTATGGAGATATTGGAGGAGGAGGGAAAAGGAAGGATCACCACCATAGAAATGGGAGATTGGAACAGTGTAGTTGGAGAGGGACAGGAAGATAACATAGTGGGAAAATATCGACTAGGGAAGAGAAATGAAAGAGGGGGGAGAAACTTGTGGAATTCTGCCATAGAAATCGATTGATTGTAACTAATACATGGTTTAAGCATCACCAGCGGAGACTTTACACATGGAGAAGCCCAGGAGACCAGAGACGATACCAGATAGATTACATACTAGTCAATGAAAGATTTAGAAATAGCGTTAAAAATGTGAAAACACTACCAGGGGCAGATATTGATTCTGACCACAACCTTTTGGTGGCAAATATACAATGTAGACTGAAGAGCGTTAAGAGAAACATAAGAGTTAACAAGAAATGGAACTTAGAGGAACTCCTTAAAAACAAGGAGGCTATCATGACTGAGCTGGAGGAAAGGTTGGGGGAGAGAGCTGAAGAAAATAGGAAGAATGTAGATGAGGAGTGGAGGTACATCCATAGCAACATTAAAGATGTAATGGAAAAGAAGGTAGGAAAGATAACGGGTGAAAGAAACAAAAAACCCTGGATCACAGCAGCCATGCTGCAAAAAATGGAAGAGCGGAGAAAGTGGAAGAACATAAACACTGAAGAAGGCAAAAGAAAGTACAAGGAGTTAAATAATGCTTTAAGAAGGGAAACAGATAAAGCCAGAGAACAGTGGATAAATGAGAAATGCGAGGAGATTGTCGAATGTGAAAGAATTTGTAGAACAGACTTCATGTATAGCAAAGCAAGGGAACTATTCAAGAAAAAAGCAAGAAAGATAGGACGTAAAGGAATCATGAACAAAAGTGGTAAAATAGTATCGGAGCCAGACAATGTAAAGAATGTCTGGAAAGAATACATTGAGGTTCTGTATGACAAAGAAGGAAAGCCAAGAAATATTGAATTAAATGAAAAAGAGGATGTAGAAAAAGATCATCTAGGACCAAGTATTCTCGAGTCTGAAGTTAAAAGAGCAATTGATGACATGAAAAGAAGGAAGGCAGTTGGGAGTGATGATATACCCGTGGACGTTTTTAAGGTTTTGGGATCTAAAGCAGTTAAGCAACTCACAAAAATTTTTAACCAAGTATATGATACTGGCATATGGCCTGAAGATTTTTTAGATGTTGTGATGGTACCACTGGAGAAAAAGAACAATGCAAAATGTTGTAAGGATTACAGAACTATTAGTTTAATTTCTCATACAGCTAAAGTTCTAACCAGAATAATAACCAAAAGAATTGAATGTAAAATAGAAAAGGAGCTGCAAGATAATCAGTTTGGTTTTAGAAGAGGAAGGGGGACTAGAGATGCTATAGGATGTATGAGGATGATGATAGAAAGAGCGCTCAAAGTCAATAAAGGTATGTATTTTTGTTTTGTAGATTGGGAGAAAGCTTTTGACCGAGTGAAATGGGATAAAATGCTGGGTATTTTAAACAAAATTGGAATAGATTGGAAAGATAAAAGACTGCTTAAAAACCTTTACTTTGATCAAAAGATTAGAGTCAGGGTTGAAGGAGAAGAAACAGAAAGTACTTCAATAGGGAGGGGAGTGAGGCAGGGTTGTCCTATTTCACCAGCGATATTTAATATTTATGCAGAAACAATAACAGAAGAAGCGTTGATGGAAGAGAAAGGATTTAAGATAGGAGGTGAAAGTATTACCACCATTAAATACGCAGATGATCAGGACTTAATAGCAGAAGGCGAGAAAGAGCTTCAGAGGATGACAGACAGACTAGTGGAGGTTGGCCAACAATATGAAATGATGATCAATACAGAAAAAACGAAAGTCATGGTGGTTTCAAAGGGACATAAAGAATTAAATACAATGGGAAATGTCCAAAAATTGGAACAATTAAGTAGTTTCAAATATCTCGGCAGTATTTTAGCACAGGATGGAAGTAGTACACAGGACATCAGAAGTAGGATTGCAATGGCAAAAGCAGCATTTAACAAGAAGAAGGAGCTTCTCACAAGCAAGAAAATAAATTTAGAAACAAGGAAGAAATTAGCAAAATGCTACATATGGAGCATAGGTCTTTATGGTGCAGAGACATGGACGGTAAGGAAAAAGGAGGAAAAATATTTAGAAAGTTTTGAGATGTGGGTATGGAGAAGAATGATGAAAGTGAAATGGACAGAAAGGAAGAGAAATGAAGAAGTATTAGAAATGGTGGGAGAAGAAAGGATGCTAATAAAAACAATCAGGAAAAGAAAAGCAAATTGGATAGGGCACATATTGAGAAGACAGTGTTTACAAAGGACGATCTTAGAAGGAAAAATTAGTGGAAGAAGAGGAAGAGGGAGAAAAAGAATAGGAATATTAGATAATATAAAGCAGGGATATAATACTTATAGAGGTATAAAAGAGGCTTCTAGGGAGAGAGAGAAATGGAGGCAGCGATTCAGTTAAAACCTGTCTTCGAACAGAAGCATGATGATGATGATGATATTTAACTGTTATCACACTAATATTTTCTGTTAAGGTTGCCAGATATGGACTTAATCACAGCTAGAAATGATACAGAACATGCTCTTCCTAAATGCCTTGGTGAACCAAAATACTGTTTTTCCTGAAAAATCTTCTAAAAAACTGGGGTGTGTCTTCTACCCTGGTGCATCTTATATGACGGAAAATTTGGTAATGTTCTCTCTGCAGTGGAAATATCATATAAATAGCATAAATATTTTTTTTAGATTGGTTAATAATTAAGGAAAGGAGAAGTTTTAAATTTTTATGCACCCTGTATTACTTGAAATTATAATATTACTAAAACTACTCTTTTTTGTAGCTTCAGTGCAGCACTTTTTAATGGTTTAGTTCTTTTGATCATATCCAAATGTCACATTTTTTACTAGGGTGACCGGATTCTGAGGAAGCAAAACCAGGACATAAAGTGTTTTGAGGAAGAAAAACTGTGACATATCTGAGATGATAATTTATTTTTAGTTCTTCCATTTTTTATATAAACAAATTTTACATGCCTTGATTATAATTTTGTTCAAAAAGTTGCAAATAATTTAACAAATTCAAATTATGTGTGCACATTATTAGGAGAGTTGAACAGGAAAATTATCAAAATTAATATTTTAGGGTCAATTTATTACAAATTATTAATAAGATAATACTGCCTCATAATTATGTCAAATCAAATATTACAAATTTTAAACTGCTGTAAACCAGGACAAATCTCAAAAATCCAGGAAGACTGGGCACTCAGTGTTTAACTATTGGAATATTGTACCTAATTTGAATGGTACTTGCTGATTTTAAACTTAGATTGAAAATGAATATAAGTGAGCAGATGTAATTGAATTATCACTGACTAAATTCCTTTGTTTTTAAAGGTGTTGAACTGGATGGAGCTGTGATTGAAGTGATGTGGGCCAAGCCAATGGATAAGTCACTCTATCGTATGCATAAACCCTTGTCTCGTTGCACAAACAATGATTTTAGGAAATGTCATTCTGGAGGGTTTACTAGCTCCTCTCAGCATAACAGGCTTGTGTCTTGGAACTCCGGTTCAGCTTTTGGGTAAGTTTTACTGTTTAAATTTACAGCATTGTATAATGTTCTACTATAAATTAAAATTTTTGGTACTTGATCATATGTAATAATTAATAACTGACTAAATATTTTATTATCAAAAGTATATTCTTGGAGTTAAATAGAATTAACTCCTTAACCGTAAAATTCAAAATTAGAGACACACAATGAAGGAGGAGGAGGAAAAGCAGGAAAAGGCAAAAGACAATAAAAATTATAAACTTACAGGTTTAGGGGTTGTTACTCCATGCCAGGGACCTGATTTCACTCACACATTCACTCACTCAATTGCACAAGCACTAATCTTAAAGGTGGAAAGGAAACGAGACCGGGTTTGTGAGGAATTACTCTGTGCCAGGGACCCTAGGTTTGTGAGTCAGTACGACCATGACAGGGACCTACTAAGCAACTACAAACACATGCACACATACATGCCAAGAAGTAAAGAGAAAAAATGAAGGGGGAAGGAAAGGGGAAATAATACTAGGTTTAGGGGAGATTAAACCATGTCAGGGACCTAGTCTAGTACACAGCGTAAAAAAGCTAAATACGTAAATTAATCTCTTTATTCATCTTCTTTAAGCAATAACTAATAATAATGGATTAATTATATTCATTTAATGGTTCAGTAAATAAGTGAATTTTTCTCTTGGTTATACACCATTTTTAATCTTCCAAAAATATGTTCCAACACATTTGATTTGATTTAACTATCACACAAGTAGTATTTTACACAAGAATTCACATGTATACTGCAAATAAATTCAAAACAGCTTTTAAAATTATAAGTGAAATTAAATGTTTATTTTTTCTTTCATATGTTTATAAAATAAATCATATTCTACTTGGTGGTTTAGAGAATAAATAATGGGGGTTATTCCCCCATACTCATAAAGAATTATGTATTTCATGAACAAAGAAGGCAGCAGGATATTTTCATGCCACAAGAACCTAGTGAATTCTAACAATAGAAAGAAGCATTTCTGCCAGCATTCCATCACAGTTATATTTCTTGGAGAGTTTGATGGTCTTCGCGTACAATGTTCACTGTTATACATGTTTCCTCTTATCTTTGAAAGATGATTTGCCAAATGGTGCAGATATAGTATACAAATATAGAAATATCTGCAAGTCAATTGGAAAAGGGTCGAATAAAAAAATTGATGGAAAATGTGATTCTGGGATGAAAATATGAATAAAATTTTTTAAAACTAAATACATACTGATTTTAAAGATATTTATGTCTGATCACTGTGTCACACAAAAGTTCATAAAAACTTAAAAGTAAATATTACAATAAGATACAATAAAATTACAATAAAATAGATGTTTGCCGGAAAGAAGGAGATATATCATAAGTCCGAAGTACAGTAAAACCCCGATTTAATGTTCCCGCATTTAGTGAAATCCCGGATTTAGTGAAGATTTTTTCAAGTCCCGACAATAGCTCCATATAAACAATGTAATATTTTCCCGCATTTAGTGAAACCCGATTTAGTGAAAAACCCGCATTTAGTGAAAAAATATTATGTACTCATACTTAAATTTTTATTTGACGGTTCCCGCATTTAGTAAACTTTTTCATGTGCAAAAAGGAATCACAAAAGAAACATATTGTACGCAAAAATTACGATATGCGCACAAAACATTGTGAATGGCTCATCATGCGCAAGCGGCTACATTGTCTGCTAAGACGGTAGCAGCCGCAAGGAAACCGTAAATCCTACAATGTAATGAATCCTGCTCGTATGTTCCTCATTTCTGGTATCACGCTCAGTTACCTGTTGTCATAGTGTGCTATATACTCGACGTCATTTACGAGAAAATGCCCTTTGAAAATCACGATCCGAGAGTCATCGAAATAAGAACGTTAAAAGTCCTTTCCTAATTTTCTTGGAGCATTGGTCTAGGGGAAACGAGTTGGATTTAAAATATTTTTGCCGGGGTTCGATTCCCGAAGGGACCAATATTTTTTTCTCCGGTTTTTTAAATTTGTTCGCAATTTCCAGCATATCATCGATAACACATGCAAACCATTTAAAAAAATGTATTCAATGCATTATAACTAGGCTTACCATACGTCCCGGTTTGAAGGGTCTGTCCCGGTGTCCCGTCCGGTTAGCAAATTTGTCCCGGCTGACACTGAAATGTCCCAGAATGTCTCGGTTAGGCCCGCTGTTCACTAGAAGGAGAAATACGCAGCGAGAAATGTGTATATCGAAAACATTGTATCAAATGTTATCAATTGTGTCGACCGAAGCGAGAAATGCATCAAGCAACTCTTATAGTGATTCGACAGTTTTTCCTCCACCATGCATCCTCGAAGACTCTTGACGCTCTTGACTGACTATTGAGTGTTTGTCACGTGGCTGAATCCTTGTGTTAGAAGCCGAACTAAGCGAGAAACTCTTCCCAACTCATTGTCAGTACAGTGCACGCTCCGTGTGGCTGTGAATTTGAGAGGTAGGTGCAATTATAGTATTTGTGCTTTATTAGACCAAATTCTACTGCGGGAGACAGCTTGTTTAAATTAATTAAATCTCCATTCAAAATTCTCTGCAGAAATTTACACCAGTCTACAATTATTTGATTTACGCCATCTCATTATCAGTTCGGTGCACGCTCCGTGTGGCTGTGAATTTGAGAGGTAGGTGCGGTTATAGTATTTGTTCTTTACTTGGCTAAATTCTACTATGGGAGATCACTTGTTTAAATTAATAACATCTCCATACAAACTTCTCTGTAGAAATTCTAGCATTCAACAACTATTTATTGATCTCCATCCAATTCACGCCTAGCAGTTTTTAGATATCTCTCAAGCCAGTATTAAATCAACAGCCTAATATCCTCTAAACTGATTCGTGAATTGTTAGAGTCGCGAACTTTATCTTATAATTCGTCTTGTAATTTTTTTTATGAATTTTCAACTTTAACTTCTAAGTTTATACACATTCACTTTTATGGAATTTAAGTAAATGCATTTTTTCAGCATTTTTGGCATTTATATGACGTTTTAAGATGCTTTTAATTTTTTGTTTACTTAAGTAATTTAGGTGTATTTTAGATCTATCACTATTTCACTTTTCTTTCTTATTAATAATCACTCATCTTAATCTTTGTATGATTTTAATCATTAACACATTTATTTACAATTTTCATAGTATTTTTATTATATTATAGATTAATTTATATACGTTTCTTCTTCTTTGGTGAATCTGTCCTCGGACAGGTTTCATTTAAACTGCTCTCTCCATGTTGCCCGGTTCTGTGCCGCCTTCTCAGTTTCTCATGGTGGACGTTCTGACATAAAAGGAGATCTTCAATGTGCCAAACATAAAGCTAGTTTGGTTGCAGCTGGTAGTACTTCATCCCTTCTGCCATTCTTTAAAAGCACTGAACCAGTTGAAAAAGATTTATTAATAGCTTCCAAAAAAGCAACTTTTGCATTTCATACTGCCGTTCACAATTTAAGCTTCAAAACAGTTGACTGCTCGTCGAAGTTAATTTCTAAATTGTTTGAACCAAAGTTTGGTCTAGCCAGAACTAAGTGTGAGGCTATCATTCTAAATGTTTTTAAACCAATGGCAATCGATGAGCTTCATGAAGACTTAAGTCAGTCTAATTTTGTGTATTACAATTGATGCTTCTAACAGAAAAGAAATCAAAATTATACCTTTCGTTGTACGATATTTTTTACCAGAAAAAGGAATAAAAGTCAAGCTTTTAGACTTTCAATCAGTTCCTGGCGAACCATCGGAAATATTGACAAATTGTTTGTCATCAGTAATTAGAAGAAATAATTTATCCAAAAAAGTTGTTGGTTTTTGTGGCGATAATTGCAACACTAATTTTGGAGGCGTAAAAAGAAAAGGTGAAAACAATGTTTATAGTCGATTAAAAAAGGAAATGGGAAATCAGATTATGGGTATTGGTTGTGGTGCCCATATTGTCCATAACTGTCTCCAAATTGCAGTTGATGCCCTACCTATTGAAGTAGAAGCTCTTGTAGTAAAAATTTATAAGTATTGTTATATATACACTGTGCGTGTTACTCAACTAAAAGCATTCTGTGAATTTGCAGACATCGAGTATAAAAAAACTCTAATTCATGGAAATACCAGATTTCTCTCACTACTGCCCGCTATTGAAAGAATCCTCCAGATTTACGACGGGCTAAAGTCGTATTTTTATTCTCAGGAACATTGCCCAGTGTTGATAAAAAAGTTCTTTGAAAGTAAATGTGGAGAAATATATTTGTGGTTTGTTTATGGACAGCTAGATTTGTTTAACAAAACAATCTTGGCTATGGAAAAAACAAAAGCAAGTGCAACTGACATTGTTATAGAACATAAAAAATTGAAAACAAACCTTGAATAAAGACGGGTTAATAATTTTATACCACAAGAAGCAAAAAAACTATTAAAGACGGCAGAGGATAGTGTAGACTTCGATTCTCGTTTAATTACGGATGAATTTACAAAATTCTATACTCGATGTCTGGCTTACATTGAGTTGTGGGAAAATAGTTTTGGTGCAGGAGAACACTTTGTCTGGATGAATAACAGTGATATTACATGGGCAGAAATGGAAGCATCAGCTAATAAAATTAATGAAACGCTTGAAAATGCAGCAATAAAGGTAGATAAATTGTTTGATTCCATTGAAAGATCCTACTTCTTCGAAATATCGTGCATCGGAAAGCATGCAGTTTCCACCCCATTAAAATGACAATTTGATCTACTTATATTTTATACTAAAATGTTATTGTATATAATTAGCATTTTTAAAGAAACCGTCAAAATGTAACTGTTGCTTCACTTCAAGTGTTATATATTTAAATGAACTAAAGAAATCATGGTATTTTATATGGCGGAACCGTGCAACTATCACTGCCCAATGACTTTAAACACATTCAGAACCATGGCACCAGATGACAGATATCATCCGTTATTATTCAAGTTTTCCCGGGGCCCCCGAGGAATTACTTGGCGGGCCAAGAGGGGTTCAGATTCTTCACTGGTAACGAGATTCGAACTCGGTACTCCAGAGTTTGGTACTAAAACCCACCGCCACAAAAGCAAGCAATAGCTTTATTTTGTAAGTACAATAAAAGAATAAAATAACTGTACAACATTAGTACAAGTTAGCTTTTATAAACAACGTCCCGATTTTGTCCCGGTTTTAGTCTCTTCACAACTAGATATGTCCCGGTTTTGGGACATTAGAATATGGTAACCCTAATTATAACCACTATTTTCTTCATCGTAATTCTTCACCGTAATTCTTAACGAACATAATTTTATGGATCAGCCATTCGCTTTACCATCTCGTCATGTATTGATCATGATTTAAAGTTCTTATTTTGATGACTCTCAGATCGTGATTTTCAAAGGGCATTTTCTCGTAAATGACGTCGAGTATATAGCACACTATGACAACAGGTAACTGAGCGTGATACCAGAAATGAGGAACATACGAGCGGGATTCATTACATTGTAGGATTTACGGTTTCCTTGCCTCCGCTACCGTCTTAGCAGACAATGTAGCTGCTTGCGCGTGATGAGCCATTCACAATTTTTTGAGCGTATATCGTAATTTTTACGTACAATATGCTTCTTTTCTGATTTCTTTTTGCTCATGAAAAAGTTTTAACGTTCTTATCTCGATGACTCTCGGATCGCGATTTTCAAAGGACATTTTCTCGTAAATGACGTCGAGTTAGCACCTAGGTAGAAATAGGAGTCCGTTTTTTTGCATATAATTTCATTCTGCAAAGTCGAATTCCGATACGAGTGTCACACCTTGGGGGCTTCCCTTGTGAGACATGTCAGCTGATTACCCCGATCCCGATGACATAATGCCTGTCCCCTCTCTGTCTACCTTATCTAGCAGTTCAACTCTTTGTTGTGCTGCCTGCCTGTTCGGCGATCACTGTGTAAACCTGAAGCAATTGTGAAAAATATTCTTTCTACTATTTTTATTTTTATTCCTTAATAATGGCTACTAGTAAAAGGAAGAAGCTGACAATTACGGAAAAAGTGAAAATCATTCAAGAAGTGGAAAAGAACTCAAGCATGCCTGCGATAGAAATTGCATGCAAATTTAATCTTGCACCGTCTTCATTGTTTTGTATAATATTTAAAACATTTTTGAAATCATTAGATGCAAAGATGGGTGGTGCAAATAGAAAAATTCTTCTATTTATTGATAAATGTCTGGCCCACCCTCCAGATACTGATTTTCTTTGCAATATTAAAGTGGTGTTTTTTCCAGCTAATTGTACTAGCCATCTGCAGCCACTTGACTTGGGCATTATTCACTCCATGAAAGCAAAGTACAGGAAGGCTTTGGTGCAGAAAGCAGTATCCTACATTGAGATGAATAAACATTTGATACTGAGCGTCCTTCAGGGTTTGCATATGGTAACAGCTGCATGGAATTCAGTTACACCTCAAACAATATCAAACTGTTTTCATAAGGCTGCGTTCAATTGCAACAATGCTATGGAAATTGATGTAGATATCGATGTGATTGACCACGAAAATTGGTTGAAAATTGCACCTGACATGGACACAAATTTTGAATAGTTTGTTCGGTGTGATGATCTTGAGAGTACGTCTGGTCCTCCACAAGACATGGAAGAAATCTGTAATACCAAAGAGGCAGAGGAAGAAGAGGCAGTAGTAGAAGAAGAGGCAGTACAAGAAGAAGAATCAGTTCCCACACTTGGTGAAGCGGTTCAGGCACTTGAAGTGGTGCGAAGATATTTAACTTCTTTTGATGTGAACAGCACTACTATATCAAAAGTAAATTCTTTGGAGCGAGAAGTTCTGAATGTTCAGAGCACCTGCCAGAAGAAGCAAACAAGTTTGCTGGAATATTTTAATAAATAATTTTCTTGTAGCATTTTCTGTATGCTTGGTTTTTGAATAATTTTGATATTTTTTGTGAAATTCCAAATATATTTTAATATTTTCTATTTAATGTTGTATGATGAAGCTTTTTAAAGGAGGGTTGAAAAATTGTTTCAAGATTTATGTCAATTTTGAAAATACTTTTAAAATTTTGAAATTATTTTTGTAATCATATGAATGATTCATTACAGAAATTTTCATATTCAATAGCAATAAGGCTTGTTTGTCACTGGAATCTGTTTATAAATGTTTATTTTAAAAGTATTAATATAAGTATTGTGCATACAAAATTGAAAAATGAATTTTTATTATAGAGACCATTTTCAGTGGCCTTATTCTGGTATTGTATAATGGAACTAATACACAAGCAAAAAAGATAAATTTAACTCATTTTAATTGAAAACCTCCATTTAATGAAAACCTCGATTTAGTGAAATATATTATAATCCCCCAGCGATTCGTTAAATAGGGGTTTTACTGTAGTTAAGTAAGTAGGCATATTGGGTTTTAAATTACTCCAGCAATAACAAATACAATATTACATGAAATACTACAATAATAAAGCTGAAATTTTTAAAAGACTAAAAGGAGAGAAACGTTTTAAAAAGGTGCTGAAAAAATCTGCTTTGTGCAAATAAGTATAGAAAAATTATAGCATATTTTAAAGCTGTGGGGTCTTTAAAGACCCCATGCCCCTACTTAAGGGTTAATATGTGTTTATAATCATGAGAATTACGTTTTATCATTAAAAATGTAAGTATTAGACCTATAAACATAGCATATTCTTATGTGCGTTTCATAAAAATGCTATATTTTGGAAATATTTTGCATCATAAATAAAACAACATGCTTGGATGCTCAACGTTTTGCATTACATACAGTGTAAAACTTAAGGAATGAAGTTCTTTCCTGAAGATGCATGCTCTAACATGTTTGACAGATAGAGTATCAACAGTGTTCTCAACATAGCTAAACCTGAAAACTTTCACAAGCATCCAAGAATACTGCAAAACCTTTGTCTGAAAATAAGTAAACCAATTCTGAAAACCAATATCCTTTTGTGATGATCAGGTTATGACAGACACCAGGGATACAATAAGTGCATTGATGGGACATGGGGCATTTTATCTTCTCAGAATGGACATCTGTGTCTACCATAAATAAATATTACTCTATTCATCCAAGTACCATGCCCCCCAAATAAGGTGTGCGCCCCACTTTTTAAAACACATGTTAAAAAATCTAAGATCAAATTTATTTATCTGAAGTTATTATGATAACAATGTTGTTTACCTTTGTTGTCAAATAATTGCATTGAAATACACCATTCTTCATCTTTGGTCACTTTATTTGGACAGATGTCTCCCTGCACTACAAGAAGGAATCCTTTTCAGTAATCAGTAATACTAGCTAGAAATTTCAAAATATGCTAGGTTTAGGTCTGCTTTCACAAAGTCTTCCTGCTTAATTTCATTTACCTCATTTGCTCCATAATGTATATATTTATCTTTAGAGTTGCTAAATGTAAATTTTGAGTTAATTTTTTGTTTTGCAGGACTAATAATCAAATTCCTGAACTTCCAAAAAGACCTGTCAGAGGAGCAGCTGGATATTGTGGTGGAAGGGTACCTATCCAGCCAAATAGCATGCATATGATGATGCCTGTAATTCCCGAGGTAAAATAAGATACCATGATAATTGAATGAAAATTGCCTTTAAATTTTATCTTGCATAGAGTACATTTTATATTCCAAGAACTTTATTCTTCACAAAACTACCTAGGATTTCTCTGTACCTACTTTTTAAATCATTTTATATTTGGATACCTAAGATTTAGAAATCCACCAAAGAGTCCATCCTTTGGTGGAAATCTATATTATGTGTAATTCTATGTTAAATAATTTAAAACACACCGTTGTAGTAGAAAATTATCTGTTATAGTTTTACTGTTATAAACTAGCGAGTATTGAGGATAATAATTATTGGTACTGATTAGTGGAAAGGTATTGAGAGTTGTTTGTGTGTGAGAAAGTGGAAAAGGTTCAAAGAAATGGGTCAGTCAAAGACAGACAGACAAACGACTTTATTTAGGGTGAAATTGAGACTATATAGTCCCTTCTTACATTTAACCCTTTCATCATATAAGTTTTTACAATATTTACATATTAAAAGAAATTAAATTACATAAAAATTATGGTAAAATATATACAAATTACAAGTTAATTATATATTGGTTAATAGATGACCGAGTATTACCAGAGATTATTGTTAGTTTTGTGGGTTGAAAAAAACTTTGTATCAGTTATATTTTAACACAAAAAATTTCCCACTGCGGAAAACACCTATGAAGAGAAGAGAGGTGTAAAAAACCGCGAAAAATTCCTAAATAGTTCAGAGAAAGAGAAAAAAAAAACAATTTGAGAAAGAGAGAAAAAATCATTCATAAATACAGACATTAATATCCATACAAGGGAGGTGGTGAGAGTGAAATAGGGATTGCAGGGTAAGATATGCCTGGGAGATTACATCGTAATTATGGTACAGGAAAATAAAGTAAAATAAAATTATGAGTTTATGCCTAATAAGCACATCCTTGTGACAATCTGAAAGAGAAGATAGGGAGTGGTTGAATGCATGGAGAGTGTTTAAAAGTTCCTTGAGATAGAGAGTTTTTTATTAACTTTGGAATGCCATTCCAGAGTTTGCAAGCAGTGACGGTAAAGGATTTGTTGTAAATTTCTGTTCTATGAAGTGGAGTTAGTAATTTATCGCATCCTCTGGTATTGCATTGGTGAACTGTATTAATGGCGGTGAACTGAGAAGAAAAATAACAAGGGATGTGATTATTAAGAACTTGATACAATAGGGAGAGGAGGTGAAGGTTTCTTCTGGATTCAAGTTTTAGCCAGGTGAGTCGATGGAAGTATTCTGAGACATGGTCAGACTTTTTAAGATTAAAGGTGAATCTGATACAGGCATTATAAGAACATTGTAGCATAATCACGAGATCCTTTGATAAGTCCTGGTATACAGTATCACAATAGTCGAAGTGAGGAAGAATGAGAGAGGTCAATAGCTGTATTTTTAGTGAAGAGGGAAGAATGTTAGTGAGAGGCCTTAGAGTGCGTAAGGAAGAATTTACCATCTTGCAGACATTTATTACATGATTATTCCACGTAAGCGTTTTATTAATTTGAATACAGAGATTTTTTATGATTTTGCAATAGGGAATAACTGAGCTATTCAAAGACAGAGGAACTGATTCCGCAAGGTTTATAGAAGCCAGTAGTTTTGAATAACTGATTAAATTGGCCTGAGATTTCAAGGGGTTAATGTTGAGAAGATTATCATAGCTCCATTCTTGGAGTTGAGCCAAGTCATGATTTATGTTGACAATGGAAAGAGATAAGTTATTTGGTTTGGTGTCTAAGTATATTTGGAGATCGTCAGCGTACAGATGATGCTTGGAGTAAGTTAAATATTGAGAACAATCATTAATAAATAGAAAGAACAATAGGTGACCTAAAATTGAGCCCTGCAGAACGTGTTGGTTAACATCAAGCCATGAAGACGAGGAGTTGTTGGTGATGACTTTTTGGAAACGGTCGCTAAGGTATGAGGAGAACCAATCTATTGAAGGTGAAGAGAATCACATGCAGTGGAGTTTTGCTAGGAGTATTAATTTATTTATTTAAAACTTAGAGTTACAAGTTGGTGTTCTGCCAGATGGTAACATAAGGAAAGTATGTCTTTGTCTACTGAGTCGAATGCTTTGCTAAAGTCAAGCAACACTAGTACTGTAAGTTTTCTGTCATCCCTGTGTCTGCATATATCATCGGTGATTTTAATTAACACGATGATGGTGCTATGTGACTTCCGAAAGCCAGATTGATGGGAGTCAAGTAAATTATTTGTATTGAGAAAATCGGTTACTTATTCATGTGCAAGTCGCTCAAGAGCTTTTGATAAAGTGGGAAGGAAGCTTATCGGCTGATAGTCATTGTTTGCGGAGAGAGATTTCTTTGGGATTGGGCGGACTAATGTGCATTTCCATTGCGATGGGAATTTTCCCTGTAATAAGGAGTGGTTGAAAATGTTAGTGAGCACTGGGAGTATTAGATATATTCAATTGTTTATGATCATGATAGGAATACCATCAGCACCCTGGGCTTTAGTTTTGATTCTGCGTATTGCTGAAAGTACGTTAAATTGCGAAACAGCTTTAAAGTGTAATTGTGGAAAACAGGAAGACTCATTCGTTTTTACCGTAAGACTACTAATGACTTTGCATTTTCGTTGTGTCAATTGTTATTGGGTTAGTTGAGAAGCTCTTATTATGGGAATCTAGTGATGTGTTTGGTGGTAAGGAAGAATCCTTGTGCTTACCAATACCGAGGTTTCCCAGGTTGTTCCATAGGGTGGATGTTGTTACATTGGAGCCTCATATAGAATAAGCAAATTTTATTTTGGCATTTCTAATCTGCTGCTTGGTTTTGTTTCTAATACTTTTGTAGGCATTGATCGTATTTGGGCATTTATTTGATTTGAAGAGATGGAAAATGGAATCGCGTTGTACCATCAATAGTTTTAAGTCGGCTGTTATCCATGGGGCGTGAGGTTTAGAGACACGTGTGGTTTTGATGGGTGCGTATTTATTGAGTAAATGTAAAAGAAAAGTGTTAAGTGATTCAACTTTTGCGTCTATGTTGTCAGCATATTCAATGGTGTGCCACGGAAGATGCGCCGCTTCGGCAGTTAGACTATCATAATCAAGGTTTTTAAAATTTCGTTGAGAGATGAATTTCTGCTTAAATTTTGGAGAGTTTAGGGAGTAGGCTAGAAATATTAAGTCATGGGATGAAATTCCTGGAGCAGGTAGTTGACCATGGGTGCAAACTTTATCTGGGTTAGTGGTAACTAATATATCAATCCAAGTGGAAGAGTTTTTGGTGTTATTTGTTGGTTTTAATGGTAGTATGCTGAGGCTGTGCGATGTAAAAGAGTTTTTAAAAGAGACTGCATCGGAGGAGCTCGAGGCAAAATTGGCATTAAAGTCACCAAATATGATTATGTGTTCATAATCTTGTCTTAAGTTGGCAATGGTCTCATCAATTTCAGATAGATGAACAATTTTTGGAGGACGATAAACGATTCCTAACAGAATTTTTTTGAATTGATGACTACTTCAAGGAAGAGATATTCAGGTCTGCGGGAGTATTGTGTGTTGCTGGTGGCGATTACTTTGCAAGCAAGGTCTTTACGGATGTAGATTCCTACTCCCCCTTCTCATTTCCCTATCCTATCATTGCGAAACAAGTTATAGCCGGGTATTTCTACAGAAGAGCTCGAGATAGTGGGTTGCAGCCACATCTCGGAAATGGTAATAGCATGTAGATTGTTGGGCAGGAGTAGTGAGTGCAGTTCGTCAAAGTGGGGGACAAGGCTTTGGGCGTTAAGATAGATAAGTTGAAAGGATCGAGGAAAAGGTTTAAGTTCTTTTGCAAGAAGAGAAAATATTGGGACTGGGATGGGTAGGGGAATGCCATTATGGGGCAGGGGCGGATGGTTGGTGGTAAGATGAGGAGCGTGATAATGAGTTTATCTGTGGATGGCTGGTCTGACCTATGGGAAAAATTCAGAGGCATTAGGTTTTTGTTATGGCACCCTGTGATGTGACGGGAGGAAGGCTGGTGCATTTGGGTTAAGAGTAGAATTAGGCTAAAGAGAAGTTATGGAGGAAGGATCAATGACAAACATTTTGTGGTGTGGTCGAATAATCTAGGCAGCAAAGTG
This sequence comes from Tanypteryx hageni, assembly GCA_028673005.1. Taxonomy (NCBI): domain Eukaryota; kingdom Metazoa; phylum Arthropoda; class Insecta; order Odonata; family Petaluridae; genus Tanypteryx; species Tanypteryx hageni. Next base: position 61,813,909 of record CM054120.1, on the reverse strand, counting down.
CAGTATTTGATTCAGGTGATTAATGCAAACAGGAAAAAGCACACATAGAGAAGTAATGCTAAAGTATATGCTAATGACTTAGTAACAATAATAGAAATACCAATTAGTTATTAAGAAATAATAAATGAGACACCACACTGAAGCAGCACAGGTAGAGCAAAATAGAGGCAGAGATGAAATGAAGCAATCGAGGGGAGCATTGGTAGGAACTAAACATGAAGAAACTAATCAGATAAAGAGCACTGCACAGAAAATGGGAGCTACAATTGAGTAAGGGGAATGTGAGGGGATTGCACTTTAAACTAGATTGGCTGGAATGAAGAAGCACTGAAGGTAAAACTAAATCACGGATTTAATGTGAAAAGCACAGAACCGCAAAACACTGAAAACCACTAAATGGGGTTTGCACCAACACTAAGGGCTATTTTTACATGGGAAAAGGAGCACTAAAACAGTGGGAAATACTAAAATACACGCAGCAGAAAAAACTAAGAGAGAGACCGAAAAAGGAGATATTTTATACACCGGAACCACTTGGAAAGAAACATTAGGGAGAGGAGATTACTCTAAAAACTTGCGATGTGGAGGACACTATGGGGAGGGGATGGCAGGCGAGATGGGAATGGGGATGGTAGACATCACGGGAACAGGGATGGCAGGCGACATGGGAATGGAGATGACAGGCGACATGGGAACAGGGATGGCAGGTGTCACGTGAACGGGGATGGTAGGCATCACGGGAATGGGGATGGCAGGCCAAGGTCGATTTATGGAGTAGGCACTGGCAGGATATCTCTTTAACGAAGGACTTTAAGCAAAAGTAGCGAGAATGCTCAAATGCATGATAATCACAGAAAGCCATCTTCCTACATAATTGAGGGTTTCCCTGGTGTGGTTGATGTAAGTTGGAGTGCATGCAGCTCTCTCAGATGAGATATAAATGCATGGATGCCATTTTGCTGCAGTATGACTACTTTGCCATCTTGCGTCCACACATTACCGAAGCCAGCTAGTTTTTTTTCTTCGAAGAGGAGCTTGAGTCTGGTGATGGTGAGACTGGAGCTTTTTAGCGATTTTTTATTTTGCCATACGTTATCCCTATCTTGATAACTGAGGAACCTCACTATCATGGGTCAAGGCCTGGAGAAATTATTCTTCCCGATACGGTGGTCACGGGACATCATGAACGGACTGACACTTACTTTTAAGGTGGATTTTAGAAAATCACCAATGACTGCCAGTCCATTTTCTCCATCCTTTTCGTGGATCCCATGTATGAGGAGACAGTTTCAGCGGCTCTACTGCTCCAGGTCATCGAGACTCTCGTCAACGTTTATAATGCGATCCTCTATCTGGCTGACTTTAGATTTCACGGACAAAATCTCCTTCATAAGCTGTTCGCAAAAACTTTTAAATTCCGTTTCCAGCTTAGTGAGACTCTCAGTTGGGTACCGGATAATTGTTTAGCTTCGGCTAGATCTGTGCTGAAACAATCCATTTTAGACAAAACTTCATCTAATTTGTCTGAAATGGACTTATTCTCAGCAATAAGCAAGGTGTTTTGCTCAAGAAGGGCTGCTTTGATGGCCATGATGGGTGAAGGATGGTAGTTACTGTGTGAGGGTAGGAGGAGGGAGGAAGTGCTTAGCTAATGAGGTCCGTCTCCTAGAAGGCACAATGACTGACTGGGAGAGATGGGGAATAAGAAATATGCAGGAGGGGACTTGCTTGAAGTCAGTTTTGAAAGCTAAGAAAAATATGTATTAACTAGGGAGATGCCCACTGAAATTTAATAAGTAAGTTTTTTATGAAATTTTTTATGTAATAATAACATGAATAAAGATATACATTTCTTTCTTTGGATGGAAGCACTGCATACTATGAAAAACAATGTTGCCATTAATGTAGCTGTAATGCTTCAGGAACAACTTGCAAAGAAAATGATCTGGAATGTTTGAAATGAAACAAATTACATTTTTATCTTTTATCAAAGAAAGAAATTATTCTATCAGTCCTCTCTTACATTATCTTGTATCTGGAAAGTTTACTCTTGTTTCAATGTCATCAATTACAATCGAGTCAACACCTTGGTATTCCCTAGTTTCTCCATTTACCAATTCCAGCACTGCATTATTTAAATTCATTGCATGTTTGTTTTTTGGTGTTAAAATGATCTTTATTGACAGTTTGGCTGCTGCATCATGATCACTAACATCAACAGCATCTCCATAAATAGCTTTTACAATGTTTTCCCTCTCAATCATATGTGTGGAAATCTCAATCAATTCTGCAGGCAGTTCAACATCATTCATAACAGTTCCATTTCCTATTCCAAGAGCCCATTCATTAAAGTGATCTTGGTCAGCTGCTCTCATGTTTGTCATCAAACTAATACTATTCACGGACATCCACAATGGTGAAATTTTAATGCAAACCTCAATGACATGTACTGTCATTCCTCTTACATTTACAGGTGCTGTCTGTCTGAAGTCACCTCCCAGTAATAAAACTTTTCCACCAAAAGGTCTTTCATCTCTCATAATTTCCTTAAGCAGCACATCTGTACACCTCAAACCATTGCTCAACATCATGGAGGCTTCATCTACTATGATCAACTGAGCCCCTTTTATTCTTTGACCATCCATGGAATCAATTCTCATTGATGACATAGATGTTTCCAAAAGTGGAATTGGCAATTTGAACCCACAATGTGCTGTTCTTTCACCATTTAGCAAATCAGCTGCAATTGAAGTTGTTGCAACTGGCAATGCAATTTGGTCTCTTCCTCTCAAATAGCTTAGCAATGTATTGTATAAATAGATTTTTCCAGACCCTCCAGGAGCATCCAGAAAGTGGAATCGATTGTTGTTGCCACCTTCATCATTAACTGTTTTTCTTATTAGCTCAAAAGCTTCACTTTGAAATGGATTCAAGGTTTTTATTCTCTCTACAGCATCTCGAGACTTCTTCAACATTTTACTCATGTTCATATTTTACAACTGGACCGGGATTTGGCAGACCAAAATGAGCGCAACTAAATCCATGTAATCGCAACATGCTCTTAATATCTCGTAGCATTTGCCTTCTATAACTTGTTCCTCAGCCAAATTCCTTCTAAAATCTTTGGCCGCCATAAAAGTTTAATATCAACCCCAAAGAATAAGTGCATTTTCCGGTTGATTGAATCCAAAACCTAAAGCAAAAGTTTTTCGCAATTGAGATGGCATTTCAACTCTTGATGTTTTGTTCATACATCTATCCCACTCTGTATTATCATCCAATAGATTTCGTCTTCTTGCTGCTTCCTCAAATGTTGGGAAAACTCCTCTATCCACTCTTCTCTTCAAAACTTTGAGCTCCTCTCACGTGCAACAACAGCAGTCTCAAGCAGAATCTTTCTCAATCTTGTGGACTGAATACATTCTGGAAATTATTCTTTAGGCACCTCTTTGTCTTTCATTCCATCTTGTTTGTGCAGAAAATACATAGTGGTATGGAATGGGGTTTGGGTGTTGTCATCAGAAGCATCTTGGGAAATGCTCAGTAATAGTAATGTTTTAACTTGCAATTGCCCTCATTGCTAAGGGCCATAAAATACAAATGGTAAGAATAATTTTTCTCAGGGAGAACTAAATTTCTAACACAACCCTAGAATGCATGGTACCCAAAAACAACACAATTCCATAAACCAGGCCTTTTAGTCCCATCTCGTCGTATTGTAGAAATGAAGGTTTATAGGTCAAATAAATGCTGCAAATTTTGTATTTGGTAATTATATATTTTTGATACTAACATTGTGATTTATTACATATACTGAGAAACAAAGCAATGCAGGAGAAGTATAACAAGAATTATAATTAGTTTACAAAATAAGTAAAGTACAGTAGAGGATCGTTTATCCGGAATTCTAAACAACGGAAACATCCAAACAATGGAATTATTCTAAAAGAATTTTATCACGGTCCATTTTTTCAGTAGCGCCAATTTAATACATAATTGAAGAACGATTTGCCATATTAGTTCCGAAAGCCACCACCACCGGTTGTTGCTTTCTAACCATGTGTGCGAGAGGTGTTAAAGGTGTGTTTACAAGGTGTTAAAACTTTTTTGTTTTAATTGGTAAACAGCAGTTTTGCAAATATTTTATTCATCCTGTCCCTCAACCGTAATAATGGAGTGAATACCCAAGAAGACGCATCCAGAAGACGGGACTGGAACAAGTGCCGGCAAGAGAAAAAGACGGAATCTCACTATCCTGCAAAAAGTGGAGGTTTTGAGAAAAATAGATCGCGGCATAAGTGTATCTCAACTTCGTCAGGAGTATGGTGTAGGACAATCTACAATATATGACAAAAAGGTGCAGAAAGATAAAATTTTCCAATTTGTTGCGGAATCAGATTCAATGGCCGGTATCTCAAAAAGGAAAACTTTACGTGGTCCCAAGAGTAGTGACCTAGACAAAGTAGTGTATGAGTGGTTCCGCCAACGTAGGAGTGAAGGGATTCCTATCTCAGGTCCTATGATAATGGAGAAGGCAAAATCTTACCACGAACACCTAAAAATCAAAGGAGAATGTGATTATTCTATGGGATGGTTGCAGAAATTAAAAAATCGCCATGGTATACGGTATTTAAAAGTTTCCGGTGAAAAAATGTCAGCAAATTATGAAGCCGCGGAGAAATATGTTAATGATTTAGCAAAGTAGGTGGAAGAACATGGACTTAGCACGGAGCAAATATACAATATGGACGAGACAGGTTTGTTTTGGCGTTGTCTCCCACGGCATACTTTTGTTTGCATTGATGAAAAAGCAGCGTCGGGAGTAAAAGAGTCTAAGGAGAGACTTACTGTAATGATGTGTTCCAATTCTGCCGGCACACACAAGTGCAAGCTGATGGTAATAGGACAAAGTGCAAAACCTAGAGTCTTCAAAGGCATAAAGATTTTCCCCGTGATTTACCGTGCAAACAAACGTGCTTGGATCACTCAAGACATTTTTGGTGAGTGGTTTAATGGTCATTTTTTACCTGAGGTAAGGGATCATTTCAAGAAGGTTGGCTTACCTGAAAATGCAAAAATATTATTGTTGGACAACTGCCCTGCTCACCCTCCAGTAGAAACTCTCGTCAAGGAGAATGTTTTTGTGTCGTATTTACCCCCAAATTGTACGTCTCTCATCCAACCAATGGATCAAGGCATGATTAAAAATTTTAAATGCCATTATCAAAGTGAATTAATGAGAAAAATTGAAAATTTTGAGGGGTCTTTCAGCTACGAACGGTTCAAAAAGGATGTAACACTGAAGGACGCGGTGTGGTGTATTTCACGTGCATGGAATAAAGTAACATCCTCAGTTTTAAAACGGTGTTGGCATAATATTTTGCCAGAATCAAAATTTAATGAAGATTCCAGAGAGACAGACGACTTTCTTGGATTTGATTCATCCGAACTTAATGATGATTTTGTAGAATTTGTGCAATATACGAAGGGAATTAATGCTATCCCAGACCTAACCGATAATGAAATTGAGGGATGGATTGAATGTGATAAAAATGCTCCCATTTGTCAAACTTTTACTGACATTGAAATTATCGATGCTGTTATTGGCCCCATGTTAAATGAGAGTGAAGACAGCGAGGACAGTGATGTGTTAGTTGACGAGGAGAAGAAAATGAGTATGTCCGAGGCTATTGTATGTTGTGATAATCTTATCAAGTTCATGGTGCAAAGGTCCTTTACAACTGAGCAGGAGGTACTCCAGATGTACAGGCTGAAAGAAAAATTTGAAAAAGAAGGGCGTAGCAAGTGCAAGCAGATGACACTGACAGAATTTTTTAAAAGAACTGTTTCATCATCCTCTCCTTCAGTTTCTGCAGATGCTGTTACCACAAATCCTACTGTTAAGTGATTCTCTACATCCCTATCTGCAGATCAACAAGGATTTCCTGGCAAATAAAATTTCAATTTTTATTTCTATATGCTTCTTTTTTGCGGTTTTTACGGAATTGAGTGGGCTTTGAAAATTGAGAATTTTCTTAATAATGATTATTATATATATGTAGTATAAAATAGTTATTATTTTATGTACGAACGAGTAGACCGATCATTGTAAAATTGTTTTGGGGTGTTTATCGCATATTGACGAGCGAATTAGATTGGCTTACATCCAGATCATGTGGGAGTACGCACACAGCATGGTATCCCAAGTGAAATCTATTTGCATGATAGTAAAATAATATTAACCAGTTATGTATGCCTACTTCAAATTATGTAATTACGAATGTCTTTGTCAACTTACGTTGTAACATACATATTATTTTTTTCCGTTTTCAGATATACCCAACTACATCTTCCATTGCTGCAAAATTGACGACGATATTTAATACATACATTCTCAAATTCATCGCATGAAAAGTTTGCATTAAATTAAGGATTTTCTAAAACATATACTCTTTTTAAACTCGTTTATTTCTTACCCTACTTTAGTCCCGTATTACGTATTATACATATTACGTGCTTAAACGTCTTTTTTTGATGATTGTGCTCTTTTGTAGTTAAGCTATCTAAACAGCGGAAATATCGTTTATCCGGAAGAGGCCAGGTCCCGGACATTCCGGATAAACGATCTTCTACTGTATATTTACATTGAACATATTGCTTATTGCTCGCAAGTTGCACAAACAATCATTTCTTTTCAGTGTTCTTTGCAAATGTTACTTCCACATATCATGCAAATCCTTTCTGTTTTTCTGTCATTTTTTGATGGGCAAATAAAACATCTTTTGTGTTTTATCTCTTGAGATGTCCGTGCTTCTGGTGAGCAACTTATACCACAAAGAATCGTTGCCTGAATTGTTCATTTGGAAAGATTGTTTATGTTTCTATAACGTGAAAGCATATGCGGCAAAATAAGTTCAGTATACAGATCTTTCAGAAACAGACGTTGTTTATCACTTCGCTTTGCATAACTCATTGCTAGCTGTATACAACACATAATTATTCAGAGCAGCAACATCAAGCATGTTTAAGAAAATCACTACAGGCCGTTTTGTTTGTCTTTTGCAGGTATACTGTTGAATCATTTCATCCATGGTGTCCACTTCACCCTTTGTTGAGTTGTAATACACTACAATTTCTGACTTTTTCTTGTTTTCTTCAAATACTCTCATATCATTGTGCATTGTGCTCAAAAGTATAACAGATTTTTCCTTCTTCGCCTTATAACTAACCATTGTACATATAAAATCCAAAAACACTAGAATGCAACTGTCTTTCTTTACTGTGTCTCATAATTGGAGGAATATTCCTTCTAAATAATCTCATTGTTCCCACAATTGTAAGGTTTTTCTTCAGTAAGAATTCTGACAAATTAACATCGGTAAAATAATTGCCAGTGGTAATATTTCTCCCACTATTATAAACTGGCTCTGCTTATTCTTTGACTATTTTTGTTGTGAAATCCTTTTCAATAGGAGAATTAGGAGCACACCCACAATATATTTTCCCTTTCACTGCTAACAACTTTTCAAGCCCACCATCTAAAATATCTTTATGCCATATTTGGCGGGTTTACTTTGCATGTACTGCATGGAAGAACATCTTCCATGGAAAGGGACCAATTGCTCATCAATTGTTAGATTATCTCGAGGATTGTTCAAAGAGGTGCAATTTTGAATAAGTAAATCCCAAATAAAACTTACTGCAGCTAATCGGTCATTTTCTAATCTAATTGCCCTTGTACACTTATCATAAAATCGAAGTAGCTGCCGAATATCCTCAAACCTATTTACAGACATTGCGGCTCTGTAATAAGGATCAGAACCTTCATCAAGAAACATTTCTCTAATTGGAACATCGCGAGATTTCTGTGAACCTACAAGTAGCATAAGACCTAAGAATGCAAGTAATTCTTCATCAGTAACAGGTTTCCACACTTTGTTCTTAAATTGGCCATATGACGTCTTTCAGTGTTAGTGCAAAGAACAACTTTATTTATTATTTTATCTGAAATTAATTTTCAAAATACCTCTTGAACGGAGAGATTCCTTATCCAAAATGCGCTAGACCTTTTTCTTACAATATTGTGAATACGATTCCTTGATGCCACAGGAGGGACTTCACTCCAAAATATGTTTGTTTTTGAAATTCTATCCAGAGATTCCTCTTCATTATTTTGTTCTGTTCCAGTTTCTGGCTCGTCTCCTCTTCTGATGTATTTTCCTGTTCAGGGGAAATGTATTCATAATCAGAAATTGATGAATCACTTAGATCTTCTTCACTTAGAAGATGATCGGCAATCTCATTATCTAAAATATTATTTTTTAAGAAGGCACATATTTTCCATCTAATTGTGTTAAAATAATAATCAAAATAAATGTTAATAAATCTTTAAGAAATAATAATAAATTATTCACTTACCTGACAAATTTTAAGACAACCATTTGCACAAAACAGGAAAAAAGCACAAATTTAAAAAATCACAGTAAAAAAATATCTGCTTGAAAACGAAATGGCAACACTCGCAAGGAAGGTCGAATGCTATCTGATGGCTGGGAAGGAAGAAAGGGAAGGTTGGAGAGGACTTACACATTCTCATCTCCAGTTAAATAGGAAGGGAACGTGGAAGTCAATTGACGGCCGCCGCCAGCCGAGAGTGCTCTCCAGGACGTCAATTGATGTCCACCGCATTCAATGTGTTAATCCTTAACACATTCACTGTCACTCCATGTAATTTTTCTTACCTTTGGTGCAGCACTTTTTTCGTGATTTAGTCTTAATATGTCCAAATCATAATGATATTTATTCCTTTTGCAAATATAATGTTTTGCAACAAAAAAATATTGACCATGCCAGGTGTGTTGGGGCCACTGAGCATCAACTTTTATGATATGTGCCCCAATGTGCCACATGAATTCATTACATTCGGCATAAGAAATGCAGATATTTTTTCATAAATTGTTGAATAATACATTATCTGAGAATAATACGTTATATTTAAAAAAGTGTTACATATTAAAAGTTGTGAAGTACAAGGAGTATCTCACAGTAAATATGTACATAAACATATGGCCGGAGGATAATTGTGATAATGTAAATTAGAAACAAATAAATACAATGTTGGCTAAACTAAATAATTATTCTGGAATTATTAATCAACATAAATTGCAGATATGTAAATGATGCAAATACCAAAATCAATTTTCGTTACAAAAGAAATTATCCTAATAAATTCAATTTATTTTAGCTGACATTTTGTGGTAATTCCTAAAACAAGGAAATAGACAAAATCTAGAATTTTCCAGGCATTGAGGGCAATAAATAATAAATGGAATTTTTCCTCTTTTTTTGTTTCCCAGCAATATTTACATGGCACCGTTTTGCTTTCCCGTTTTCACCTTTTGGGCAATATTCTGGAAGATGTATTACTTGAGGATGTACTCATGAGTTTGTATTTATTGCATTTTAAGTTCCGAGAAGGGTCTTAGTGCCGAGGGCAACATCGAGCAAGTAAACAGTTTTCAGAAGTGTTTACTTATTCACCCCCCGACCAAAACTTTTAGTCCATGTGCTTAGGGATAGTAGAAAGATATGAAATACCTTCTTATCCCCTAATCACCTGACTCTACGATAAGTACGACCTCTAGGAATTTTTGGATCCAGCGGGCCAATATTGGCTTGTTTGTTAGAGAGTGGATATATTTGGCATGCCAATATTATAAAATAATAAGGGCAAAATGCAATAAAATATTCAAATAATTGCATAAACAAACACCATGTGATAGCTCGAAATGTTCATTTGTCAGCTGTTGTACGCAAGTCCGAATTCGGTGTATGAAAGGTGATTTAGTAGTCAATGTATAATGCACGAAAGTGCGGGTTGTACGAAAGTCGAACGTATGAAAGTTGAGGACTGCCTGTATAAGAAAACATGTGTAAAAGATATGCTATAAATATACTACATACTAAAAATAAACTTGAAAAAATTAAAGGTAATTGAATGAATATATTCCTAAATATTTTATACAGATTTTAAAGAAAGAAAATTAAGTAAAAAAGGATAAATAAATGAATAGTATATACATATTGAGAAAAAGAAAGAACTTTGTCACTTCCACAAATTTATTTGGCACGACCGGTTTCACTACGATCATAGCATCATCAGGTGATAAAATATAAAAATTGTCCATATATATATAGAGGGAAAAAAAGGGGAGGAGAGATACAAGAGGGGTTACACAGAAAACAAATGGAAGGTAATTAAATAAACGGTTTGGAAAAGGAAGGGGTTGGAAAGGAAGGCAAAAGCAAAATAAAGTTACAAAAACTTGGTTAAAGGGGCCAAAGACAACAATGTTGATGCAAAGTATTTACAAAATATTCGGTAAGCTAAATAGAGGAGAATGATTGTGGAAAAGGTATTTATGTAGGAGAAGTGAGTCTTCACAAATAATTATCTCTAGCTGTTCAAGAGCATACAATTTACGACCTTTAATTTCAAAGTGAAGGAATTTAGGGTTGAAGGAACTATGATGATTGGGGTTTAAAAGATGTTTTGCAAATTGAGAATTCAAATTATTTAAATGGAAGTATTGCTTATGCTCCTTAATACTCTTGTCAAAACTCCTCCCCATTTGGCTGATGTAGACTGCTCCGCAATCATCACAAGCAAGCTCATATACACCACTTCTTAATAACAACTGTATCTTTACAACTGTGTGTTTAGCATTAATGAATAATTTGGAAAATGAAACTGGGGAGTAGAAAGCAGGTTTAAGTTTAGTAAAAAGATTGGACAATTTATGAGAAAGGTTTCCTAAAAATGGGAGTCTGCACCAACTAAGCAGTTTGGAGGAGAGATTAGGCAGAAAAGAAACTATTTTTTTGGGAGGCAATAAGAACACGTTTTTTAGAGATAATTTTATCGACTAAACCAGTTTTGTAACCAGTATTGATCGCAATCTGTTTAATGGTGTTAAGTTCTATAAGGAAATTGGGTTTAGAAAGGGGTATAGTAAGAAGGCGGTGAAGCATAGAACGAAAAGCAGCATGTTTGTGAGAAAAATGATGGGATGAGTGATTGGGAATGACCTGATCTGTGTGAGTAGGTTTATGGTAAATAGCAAAGGTAGGTCTGTTGTTCAGCAAAGACAAAGTGAGATCTAAAAAGTTAAGCAAACCATTGGTTTCAGATTCGGCCGTAAAAGAAATGGAAGGGTGGAGGGAATTTAAAAGGATTAAAAATTCAGAAAGTTGGTCATCTATCTATACCACTCCAGACATGCAAAATGTCATCCACATACCCACCCCATAATTGGAATAAGTTAATAAAGGATGGCCAGAATTAAAAAGGTTAACTTCTATATTGTTGAGAAAAATGTCGACAAGGAGAGGGCAAAGAGGTGACCCAATCGCAAGACCATCTGTTTGTTTGTAAAAAATATTGTCAAAAAGAAAAAAGTTTTGCTCAGAATATGCTCCAAGTAAGTTAGAAAAATCAGTTATCAAAAATTGATTGACACCTGCTTTGGAAAGCATATCTACAACCAAATCTACAGCTTCTTTAATGGGAACAGAAGTAAAAAGATGGCAAACATCAAAAGAGAAATTTTGAATTGTTGGGGAAAATTTTTCCTTTTAAGGTGTGCGTAAACTTTATGGAATTTTGAATACCAAATTTGGGACTAAAATGAGAATAATCATGAAGAAGTGATTGAGTTTGAAGGTGAGTTTATGGGCAGGCACAGAGGTACTGGAGACAACAGGCCTAATAGGGCAATCCTTTTTGTGAAGTTTTGGTAAACTATAAAGTCTAGGGGGAAGGGGGTTCATCACTAATAAGTTGTGTTTGTCTTTAGGAGTGAAAAGAAGAGAAGTCACAGAAATAGTTTTTTGCATCGCAGATTGATAAATCGAGGTAGGGTCTTTTTTCGAAACAGAAATATTGTTGTAATGAATGAAATCATAACATTTCTCCAAATAAAGGTCTCGGTCCATCATCACCATGCCATTACCTTTATCAGCCTTTTGGACAATCAAATTGTTTTCTGTAATGAACTTTTTAACACTAGAAAGTAAGGCCGGAGAGTGAGAGTGGGATAGAGGTCTGGGTTGAGGAACATTGAGGAAGGAAGAAATATTACAAGCAAAAACGTGCTTTAACGAAGGAGATTCTTTTTGTAGGGCCAAATCACAATTGACGACTAAATTTTTCAACACACATTTAGATAAAGGGAGGCTAGGGGCGAATTTCAGGCCTAAGTTAAACACGTCCAAAACAGAAGGGGGTAAAACACAATTACATAGATTAGTCACTCTAGGGTGGAACTTGTGGTCACCGAGTTTAGAAGGACTAGAATCACTACACTGCACTGAGGAAAGAACAGCCAGTTTTTTCCTAAGGGTAGAGAGCTTGGCGAAACCAACCACATTTACACGTTGTCTGACATTGTCATAAAAGATTAACTATTCCAGCCAATGAAGAGCATGGCACAATTCAGAATGAAGGAGGCACAAGTAATGGGAAAGAGAAGACCTCTTGGAATACCAGGATTTGAGTTCTGACTTCAACCAAGAAATCTTAGCCGTCTTGATGGCCTGCAAAGCAGCTGATGAAGAAGAATTATTCTATTTAGCTTACTGAATATTTTGTAAATACTTTGTATCAACATTGTTGTCTTTGGCCCCTTTTACCAAGTTTTTGGCAGCTAGATGCCAGCAATTTTGACCGTTATCGAAAATAGTGCCATTGGCAGTGAAGTTTAAACAGCTACAAAAGAATTAAGTCAATGGTTATCATGTTTGTTTACTTTGAAAACTGCTATTAATGAGCATTATAAATATAATAATATCCTTTTCTAGGGTGCTAAAGTTTAAAATGAACTTAGAAACAAAAAAGTAGATGGAGTTCATGTTTGTTGGCATTGTAAATGCATGACGTGAAATGCAAGAAATTGGCATGAAACACAAGTAATGGTCATAAAAAATTTTGCGGGGAAGTACAAATTTGTGAACCGCAAGCACGTGAAGTTCAAAAAGGTGGGGTAATTAGTTCTTCTTGAGTTAATTGCACCCACAAAAGAACATGGAGAAAGAAAAATCATTCTGAGAACAAAGAGCGTTATAATGATCCAGCGTTGTACGGGGCAGCATTAAACGGGATAATACTGTATTAATTGAAATCTGGATCATAAATTTGCAATATAAAATTTCAGTTGATGTAATTATATTATCTCATGTTTAATTTATTTTAAAAAATGATCAATTAAACCCATAAATCTACTTTGTACTTTAATTTAAGACCCCTTGATTTTTGTATGCTGAAATTTGGAAAAAATTTAGTCTTGAATTAAGGTATATGCGGTAGTTACTTCACTTCTCTCCGAGATTTTTCATATGAAGACTTCTGCAGTTACTGAAAGAATTAACTTTGCCAGAAACTTCAAAGAAATTTTCATGGTATTCTTTGCGCACATCAGGGTAGAATCAGCACTAGTAGTAGTCAAGGGTGACAACTAACCCTTATGCAGTCCTTAGTGAGATACAGAAATGGGTGACTTCGTATTAAGCCAATATGGAACAGCATCAATAAAGTGGGTTTAAAATTACTGCATTATATATATAGTTAGACCATGCAAATTCAAGGTTTCGTCCTTCGGAAGGGATGTTAAACAGTGGCCCCCTTGGTGCTCTTTGCAACGAGTAGGCAAATGCCGGCCCCGGATTTCCCTCTTCCCTTCTGTGTGTATGTGTGTCCGGTGTGGAAAGCAATGGGAAGCCACCACACCATGTATATATATTCTCTAGTCAAAACCAATCAATTAATTGGTAGGACTTGTCGTAAGACAGAATGCAAATGAATATAGTTAGTTTTTGGTTAACAAGATAGATGCATTCCTTGAAAGTACACCCAATCTCTGACTAACATGAATGCTATTAACACAATTTTGGTTTAACATGGTTTTTCAATTTGGGCTGGTTTTCGATTAACATGACTGGTCATTCGGTTTAACATGATTTCTGCATGACTTCTCTACAATTGTGGAATGACCTAGAAATTGGAAACAGAAACAGGTTTAGACATGCTTGGCCTGCTCTTGCAGGATATTTAGTTGAGAGAGAGACAGAGCAATCGGGAAGCAAGAACTAGATTTGGTAAATGGAAGCATAATTTTCTATTGTCTTCTATTATATAATGTGAGATACGTTCCTACTGCATCAAGTCTTCCCTCTTTAGAAAATTCATCATGGGAAGCAGTGCTTGAATTAGAAAATTTTAACAACCGGAACACTAGTAACCAGAACATTCCGATCTGATTTTTTAACAACGGGAATGCTGTGGGCTTCATTTTGTACCAAGTAGAACCAATAGCAAATCCTGAGATGTTTTGATATTGAAGCAATTAATTATGAAAATCAGGTCTTACTTTGTTATTTGAAATGCATCATAGAACACATGTTTTTAAGAAAGTTCTTTGATGAAGGCTTTTTTGATTGATAGAATTGATAATTTAGAGAATCTTTCTTGATTTGCGGAATTCCTTGCGAATGTTTCGATATGTTTGAGAGCCAAAAAACTCCGTTCAATTGAGGCACTGGTTGCAGATATTGTCAATACTAATTCACATAATTTTGTCATTTGAGAGTAAGCTTTGTCTAAACCGTTTTCTTTAATGAAATGTTATAAATTTCTAATGCTATTTTTATCAATATCTTCTATTATTTGTATAACCGAAAGCTCAGAATGCAAATCAGCTATGTCGAAATAATTTCTGTAACTGTTCTCGAGGGGTCGAATGCATCTTGAGGAAAAGTCTTATTGGAAAACTCTTAAAAATTAGTTAATTCAATGAGTTTTAAATTGCCAAAGTTTCTGAATCTGGAATTTAACTGTTGAAAAATGTTGTCTATAACCTCTATAAAAATTCTTTGGTATGAAGTTGTTGTCAATAACATTGTCTATTCATATTCTTTTTCTCTGTGGTTGTAAATCTTCAGCCAGGTTCATCGTCTTTTCCCAAACAATTTCAAAATCATCTCTTTTTCTATTTATTACATTTGAAAATACATCAATATTTTTAATACATAATACATGTAGCTTTCAACACAGCAAATACCTTGTCAGATAATGGAAATATATTGGAAAACATATTAAAAGGAAACTGAAGGTAAAGCCTCTCTTTAACAGATATAGGTAACCCTGTGAATAGTTCCAAGTTTTTGAATCCCATTCATCATGAAGGTTCAAAATATGCTCAAATCGATTGATCAATTGCTGTTGAAACTAAAAAACAGCAGATACAAGACTTCCATGATATTGGCTCCTTGTAGGTGCTACTTTTGATAATCTTTTCTTCACTTCTAAATCTGGTGCTCATGTTTACTATGAAGATGTTGAAAAAGATTAAGCCAATCCACTAAGACCATCAAGTAGAATATGATTTATTTTATAAACATATGAAATAAAAAATAAACATTTAATTGCATTTATAATTTTAAAAGCTGTTTTGAATTTATTTGCAGTATACATGTGAATTCTTGTGTAAAATACTACTTGTGTGATGGTTAAATCAAATCAAATGTGTTAGAAAATATTTTTGGAAGATTAAAAATGGTGTATAATCAAGAGAAAAATTCACTTATTTACTGAACCGTTAAATGAATATAATTAATCCATTATTATTAGTTATTGCTTAAAGAAGATGAATAAAGAGATTAATTTACGTATTTAGCTTTTTTACGCTGTGTATGAGACTAGGTCCCTGGCATGGTTTAATCTCCCGTAAACCTAGTATTATTTCCCCTTTCCTTTTCCCTTCATTTTTAAATAACACTGTGGAATGTTCCAAATGGTTTCCCAAAGTTTTGTTGTATTTAGCAACCAATTAGACCAAGTCCATGTAATTACCTTTATTTACAGAGTCACTGGATTTGTCATGACCATGAAAGCCAAGTTCATGCTCTCCTAAAAAACAAACAATATCAATAAGTCTTTTTAACATTTCCAGATTTTTCTTGACTGCTTCATTATGCTGGCGATGAGTAGTTTTTAACTGCTTATCTAAAACATGTTCTATTCGAGTTAATCCAAATGGTTATTCTTGAAGAATTGACTGGAAATGTTCTTTACTTATTGAATGTCTCTTTATTACCTTATGAAGATTATTTAAATCAGAAAATCCCATTTTAGTCCAAACATTTTTTTTGTTTGAAAAAAGTAAGCACAGCCAACAAAATAATTTTGCTTTGCTCTCACATCCAGTCAGCTACTCAACACAGTTATAAATATCTACGATAAAATGTCTTGTGCATGATTTAATTTTTATATTTAAATTTAGGCGAGTTTTTGGCCTACCTGTTTGGATAATTTCACTCTTTGCCTGAAAATTGTTCGATGAAAAACTTTTTGT
Organism: Tanypteryx hageni; assembly: GCA_028673005.1. NCBI lineage: Eukaryota > Metazoa > Arthropoda > Insecta > Odonata > Petaluridae > Tanypteryx > Tanypteryx hageni. Next base: position 61,797,503 of record CM054120.1, on the reverse strand, counting down.
TAATAAATTATGCACTGCACAACATGAAGCTGCTTGAAAGCACAACAGAAGCATTTGAGGCACTCGGTTCACTCATGTTTGCAATTTTAAAATTGCCTCTAGTCTGTATTTTATTACGTGGAGAAAAACTGATATTCTTCCTATCTGAGCCAAATTTTTTGAAATAATATCTGTTAATGCACTACTATAACACAAACACTTCTATAAGCATGAAGGTTCACATGAAACATCAGAATTGCAACTTACTGAAACTGTAAAATAACTGGACTAGATGCCTAGTCTCCGCCTGTATACTACAGCAAATGTCTCATCGACATGTATGCAATAATATTGTTGCTTCCTAGTTAGTGTTATTTTCAGCCATTGCGTGATGCCAGCTGTCAAGATGGATTTTTAAAATAAAGTTGTACAGTCGCACACTTTTACTGAAGGTGTGCTTCTAAAATTGCATTTGTGAATGAGTAATTTGTAGGCGATTTTTACAAAAAGTAAAAAAGAATGCCTTATGGTTAGGTCATGCCCATCCATCCATTCATCTGCAAAACTACTGGGTGTATGTTGACAGAATTTGGTATTTAGGACTTGAGAGCAAAGAAAATAAGAAAATGATATAAATGGTTTATGTATCCTAATTGGGAGTGCCACTTTACTGGTGACAAAAATAAACTTTTCTTTATATCTCATAAAATATCATTTATAACTAAAAAGTCTTCAAGAAAATTTGTAGAACTAGTCAAATAGTGTGTTTTGTTTAGTACATTTTATCGAAGGAGCAGCTGATTTCAAGAAAATCAAACAAGAAAGTCATAATTCACTTTGAACTTGGAAAAATTTTTGCAAGTTATTTAATTGCTGTCAATGAAAACAATCTTCATGACAACTGAAGTATACAGTATCTGCTGTATATACCTAATTAGTTTCATTTTCTTTTGTGTGAATGAAATATTTGGTAAATGAAGGGAAACGTATTATCTACAATGAAGAAATGTAATTAAATATGTCTATTTTCTTTATGTATACACAGCATTTGTAAAGAACTGGATAATTTACAATGAAGGAATGAACGTGAACATAAAGATGATATTACTACTATTTGAGTGAGGTAAGTTTTAAATGATTGTCGATTATTATATTAAGTACAACTGATTAGGAAATAAATCAGTTGGACATGCTGGTTTACAAGATGCTGGATAAAAGGAATTTTACTGTAATTAATTTTAAGTTGTGCAATAAATTTGGTAAATATAGCTAAATTCTGGTTACTTGTTGATTCACTATCGTATTATGAGATATGTAGTGTACATAAGTAAATACATTTTTGAAGAGCATGTGCTTGAAATAGATTGATGAGAAACACTTGGTTATCTTGTGATACATAACTTATCAGACGAAATTAAAGAAACAAAGGCAGATATGATATCAGATCTGAGAAATATGTATGAGACCAAATCCATAATAACTGGCTGAATTCATTACCATGCATGTAAAGATTAGTCAGATTTGATATGATAGACCAGATATGACTGACATATTCGATCAAAGTTCTTATATCCAGATCATAGGCAAATATAATTTGGTCAGATTCTATTATTGATTATTTAAAAGTGTTTATCAAATGCAATTCAATTTTAGGAGTACTTTTATTATTTCCCAGGTTGCTGTACCTCCTTATTCAATCAGTGCAGACAGCCAAGAGGACGCATCCAGCTATGTTATTGCATCTCCTTCCAGAGACGGTAATATCATAATTTTGTTGAATGTATTTCACAAACAAAACTATGCACCTGCAGACTCATTTTGACATCCACAAAGTGGTATTTCCTACATTATCTTATCTGCTATTTTGTATGGTTACAAAATGTTAGTTCTTCTGTGCAAAACTGACACTCGATCAGTGCAGCAGTATTCTTTGTAAGATCATGGCTATGATTTTTCCATCTCTGGACTTGCAGTCATCAGATAAAGGGCATTTATTGTGCAGAAGCAAAGCCTCTTCATAAGCATATAATTTCTGATAGCACAAAATCATCATAAACCCATAATATAAAAAAATGTATCATCATTGAATTATCATTGCATTTATGGGTGACAGCCAAATACCATGTCAGTGTACTTGAAATACTGGGTAGTGTCCCCATGGAATGTCAAACTCTCAGATTCAAATTCACAATTTTTTCAAAGTTTCTTTGATTATGTTAGTTTCCCATTTTCTGCATAACAATAATGCTAAAAATTGAAAATAAGATAATTTATTTTAAAATGCCGCATTGGACTGATTATCAGTTGACCTCGGATATACCAAATAATATCTTTTGCAAACTGCACGAAAGAAAAACATTTTTTGGAGAGAGAGGAGGGAGGGTAGAGGGGAGGAATGGAAGATACCTTTGGCTTTTTGTGGGTTTAGATGGTAAATACAGCTTGAAGGAACATTGGCCTTGAAATAAAATAAGCTGCTTGCCTACCATTGTGTATTCACCCACACAGTGAAATTTCTGGAAATTATTTACAAATAACGTAAATATCTCACGTATTGGTGCATACTTACAGGCCACCTTTCTCTCAACTCTACAGTACAGTACAGTAAAATTCCATTAGTCTGGCATCTGGTAGCTCAGAACTCCTGATGGTTCGGCATCTGGCAGCCCGGTCCTCACTCAATAACCGGACAAGTTTTGCTTGCCGAACAAGTCTATCACAATGCAATCTGCCATTTTCTGTGTTGCCGAGCACAAAGTTTCTGTGTTATGTTTATCACATTTTGTTTATTTTTTTAAGCCATCCATCCTATATAATGGCTTCTAATGTGAACAGAGGCGGTAAAGATGCTAAAAGAAAGCATATAACTTTGACATTACATCAGAAATTGGAGATAATAAAATGGCTTGAGAAGGCGAGAATTGAAATGTTATCATGAATGAGTTCAACATTCTATGTTTTATGATATATTATGATATAAAGAAACAAAAGGACCAATTGCCATTATTTCTAGCTGAATCAGATGCAGGCATATCTCTCATAACAAAGTAGATGCATTCCTGGAATCCACTTCATTGTCAGAAACTGCCTTGTCAGAGGTAGATTTAGAATGGAGTAAATGGGGATAGGTTCCAGTACTTTGCTACACATATTGTACAAGATGTATGACTTAAAAAATAAAATCATTTAAGTACAACAAATGAAGAGATATAAAAAAGCATTTACTGTATATATTTATGTGTAAATCGATCTCGTGTCTAGGTTGACCCCGACTTTTTCATGAAATTTTTTGTTTTTTTCGTATATCTCATGTATAAGTTGACTCTAGATTTTCAGGTGTAGTAGAAGAATTTTTTTTTATTCAATACGTGTTGATCCATTAAGTTCCACATTAAGATCTTTTAGTCTGATATATCTACGTTATGGCAAGGTAGCAGCAGAACAGTCTGATGTCTCCCCCAGCACCACCGCATAACATTAAAAGTTGTTACATTGTATACGTCTTTGTAATAGATCGAATGACTTGGGATAGACTTTGCATTTCATCCCGGGATTCATTAAGAAGCTATCTTTGTAAAGAAAACTGATGTTGGACCACGGAGGATAAGTGGCACCAAAATTGATGATAAAGCGGTGGAAAGATATACTACGTGGTCCTAGGAAATCCATATTTTGCACATTTTTGGAAGAGGAACGGAGGAACATACCCCTCAGAGAGTGCAAATATGAACATGGAAGGAAAACCAAGTCAACCTCTAACCAACCCAAAATGGTGGGGAAGCATAATATTTCATAAGTTCAAATTTCTGTAATATATAGGTATGAGTACATAGTACAATATCTCGATGAAGGCAAATATGAACGTGGAAGGAAAACCAAACCAACTCCTAACCAACCCAACTTGGTGGAGAAGCATAATATTTCATAAGTTTCAAATTTCCGTAATATGTAGGTATGACTGTGTAGTACAATATCTCGGTGAGGGCAAATGTGAACGTGGAAGCAAAGAATGCAAAAGGTAAACAAAGCAACACTAGCACCGCCGATGTTACAATAAATAATTTTACATGTCTCCCCTTACATTACAGACCCCAAAATCTTAAATTTACATTTGTCTTCCATTTTTCCTCCTGGTAGTTCCATTTATCATCGCCTTGTTTACCTTTGTTCCAGTTATGCATGTAGTACCATAATTTTATACCATAAATACATCGGGGATTCTAATTCAATCTGCGACGCTTAGAAGTAGGCAGAGGTATGCTTGTACCACTAAAGGTGTTGATGTTTGACAAACTTAAAAAGGCAAAGTTATCTCAGATACTGTTTTGTATAAGTGGTTTATTGCTAAGTGTTCCTAAGAGAAGCCAATAACAGGGATCACTTCTGAAGTCATCCCAAATTTTTGGGAAAGAAAGGCTATCCATTCTATAGATACGAAATAATTAACCAATATGCAATTGCAAAGAAAACTAGACAGTTGATGCACATTATAATATATCAATGCCAGAATAATATATTAGCATTTAATTAGTGAGTAATTAGTGTGATATTCTCAAATCTACTTACTACAGCAGCAACAGAAATGGACTTCTCAATGGAACAAAGGAGAATAAGAGTTGAACGTAAATGATAAGCAGAATAGAGCATTCTAGTAATGTTGCATTGTATATTACTACTTTTTCTTGCAATAATTTTTCTACAGTTTGATTATTAACCTAATTTAGAATTAATTAAAAATAAACAAAAAATATAATTGTGATGTACTTCCCCAGTTTGTGTGCCTAAAGATTTTGCGTGGGGTTTCTTGAACACTTTGTACCTGCCTTGAACTGGCACTGTGTATATTTTACACACACACGCAGGCCCACACATGCCCACGCAGGTGTATGCACATGCCCATGCAGGCGCATGCACATGCACACACACACACACTTTGGACGCCGGCCCGATCAGACACTTGTCTTCGCTCTCTGTGTTTGACTGTCATTTTTTGTGTGTTTCTTGGCGGATTTTCATTCGGTTTTGAGGTGGTGAGGTTATCTTGTTGTTGTTATTATTGTTGCTTGATTGTGTTTGTTGCTATTTTTATTTCTATTGTTATTGCTGTTTTAGTTGTTTTTCTCACTCAGCGAGTTCATTTGGGCGATCATCTTTTGTTTTACCCTGACTGCTCGCTCTCTGTCAGGCGGTGAGAGGGTCTTTGCTGGGGTCGTCCTTTTTCCCCGCAGCATTGGGAAGTTGCCCAGCCATGAGCGGCTCGGAGGGGAGGCCCTGCCGCCTCTCCTCCTTGGGTTTTGCTCCTCCCGTGGCTTCGTTTTGGGGTCGGGTTTTAGACGGTCTTACCCGGATTTATTCTCTACCATGGCGATTTCTCGTCATCCAATGTGATATGTGATAGCTCTCCACTGAATTCATTCATCCACCAATCTGAAGACTCCGTCTTTGTTTTAAAATGTCAGAATGGCAAACTCACTGTGCAATCACTGGAGAAATTCAGTCTCTCTCCTGATCATGCTATGCAAACGTACGAGTGTGCTCCCATCACACTTGCACCTCCCCTCTCACCAGTTCCTCAATCTTCCTCTGCTAATATCCTGAGAGAAATATCCTCCACCCCTACGACCTTCACCGCTGCTACCACCACCCCTAATACCTACGCTCCTTTATCCTCCACCCCTCATCTCTCTTCACCTTCCCTCTGAGAAAATATTCCTACCTGTTCTCCCAATGTTATTCCTCCTCCGACACCTTTCGTATGTTCCCAAACGCCGGACCATTTGATGTCGATGCGGAAGCAAGTGGAGGTTCCCCCTTTGGTAGTTCCTAGATATGCCGGAATAGCTGGGGGACAGATGGCAAGGCTTACTCAACCCATGGATTCCGAAACACCGTGGAACGTGAAGAAATTTATCACAAAAAAGGTTACTCCCTTAACCAACGGCCCCTCAAAAAAGACTGCTATTATTTTGCAATCTTTCCCATCAACTCCTTTCTCTGAGTATGTATATGCTGTTGGTGATGCTCTCGGAGGAGGGGAAGCAATTACGCATGCCACCAGGTTGGCCAACAACAGAATCTGCGTATATTTAAAATCGGAGGAGCTGGTGGACCGATTCATGTTGCGGCACGGTGGAGTTAATATCGGCAGTACCTTTGCTCCCGCTAGAAGAATGACGACCAGAGTTGGTAGACCATGACCTCATTGAGCTCCTTAGCCAAGCAATGAGGATAGTGATTCCCATTCAGACGCTGTCTCTTGGCATTCATCGTGAGGGTTTCACTCACATAGGGGGCTGGAGAAGGCAATTGTATGTCATGAGGAGAGAGGGAGTGCAAATCCCTGAGTTAGGGATTACACCTCACCACATTTTCCTAAATTTTGACATGAGGTGCTTTACTTGTGGCACAGAGGGCCACCAATCGAAGAACTGCCCATAGGTGGACTCAGTCCCTCCCCCCCTCGTTGGACCAAGCACAATCTGTGCCTTTGGGAGGCATTTCTGGTGCCAACGAGTTTCTCTCACACTCAAGTGAAGCTATTTCGACCTTACCCACCTCTGCCAATGCCTCCTCATCTCCGTTCACCTCCCCCACTCCATCCATCCCATCCCCTCCTTTGAAGCCCTCCTTTGTCTCCCCCCTCCCCAATCCCTTCCATGCCTTCCTCTGCCCCCGACCCATCTCCAGCCCCGTTGTCCTCCGCCCCTTAACCATCCCCTTTGCCGTTCCCATGTGCTAGCGAGGAGGTTACTAACTATAGCCTCTCTCACCCTCTAAATGACAAGATGACCTGTCTTGCAACAATGGATCAACTAGCCTATGGGACTGACATGGGACGAGGTTCCCCCGTGGAAGGTGTGAGATCTACAGTGAAGAGAAAAAACATGGAAGAGAGAAGAAGTAAAAATGCTGCTCTTTCACCCGCAAGGAAGTGAGGGCCGACAGAAAAAAATAGGATGGTAGAAGTAACAAGGGAAACTCTTAGTGAAATTCTACTAGCAATAAAAGATTATTTCGAACATAATCCAGGCTTTACCAATTTATCCTTGGACAGGTTAGAGGGCTTTTTCAGTGAAGTAAGAGGCAGTTCCGACCCCAATAGTGTGGTTGACAAATACACGCAGGACAAGGACATGCTAATTGACACGCTCCTTGACTTAAAACCTATTATAAAAAACAGAGTGCTCCGAACATGCATGGGCAGACTAGCAACCAACCTCACCAATAGCACAGTATTTTATTGCTCCATTTTAAACTTTTTTCCTTTTAAGCCCGCTCTGACCTGTTTATTCTTGATGGCTAAACTGAATATTTTATCTTTGAATGTAAAATCTGTCCGAAGCAAAGCTAAATGGCTAGCACTGACCATGTTTCTCAGATGGTGGTGACCTGAGATTTGCCTTCTACAGGAAACTAACACCGAAATCTTGCCTTCGAAAGCGCTTCCCGAATATGATTTTACTTTTAACGCTCCCTGGACTCCATATTCTGGTACAGCGATCGGGCTGAGAAGCAACTTGGACATACATCACCTGAGTGACGAGGTCATATATGATGGCCATGCTCAGGAGACCAGGTTAGTTTTTGGTTCACCTCCGAGCGAGTATTTAATAGTCTCGGTCTATATGCCTCACGAAGCAACAACTGCACTTGCCATTATGAAAGCCTTGGATGAGCATATCGCTTGTTTTAATACGTCCAATCTAGGCAGAAGGAAATGCCTCCTAGTTGAAGGTGACTTTAACTCCACTCTTTTCCCCACGGAGGACAGAACGAGCGGGAGAGAAAGAAATCCTTGCATTGCAGAGGCACTTAAGACACTGGTGGTAACTCGTGGGTTAGAGGATGCCAGGATCGAAATGCATGGGCACTCTCGGGGCTACACTTTTGGGACCCTGCAACCAAACGGCGGTCGGGCACGTCTCGATAGGATATATGTATTAGAAATCTTAGAACAGTCACGACATTAAAAATCTTTGTTCTTTCTCGCAAGGAATCAAAACTACGTAAACAAATAAAAATTATTTAATATAAGCTTGTATCAAAATTGTTATTTCACTTCCCACACCCTTTTAATAACTATGCATTGAGTATTATTATTATTGTTTATGATATTTTCATATATTTTTACGACCTATGATCAAATAGTTGCTCCTGTGACTATGACATCAAGTTGCGTGAAGAACAATACTAATACATGGGTGTTTAGAACAATTACTTGCCATCAGTGCTTGAATTGGACCTAATGCAGCAGAACACTGTTCTTGTTATTAAACATGCAATTTATTTTAAATTTATCAAACTATATGTAATTCTTATTTACGAAATACTGAATGGCTAGAGATATTTAATGTCAGTATTAAATGCAAAATCTTAAATTTCATTGCTTATTGTGATCGCCTTCCTCGCATAGTTTATATGTGCTGAGGATGATGAGGAAGATGAATTCTATGGGTTTTAAATTACTTACATTGTTATTATATATATAATATATTCATTAACTAAAAAAATTGCTTCAATTTGCATATATGTACTAGGTTTTTTGTTTTTGATACATGTTTTGTGGGAAGTCTATCTGGCAATTTTGCAGGAGATTATAACAATTAGCTAGTGAAATGTGGAATGTTTGGAGAGGCTGAAAATGCAATTGTTAGGAAGTCATTAGGTGTTTGATACATTTAATTAATACAGTATAACCTGGTTAGTACGTTTTTGCAGGAGACAGGACAAATGAACGTATTAACAAGGAAAATGTGCTAAGCAAGTTACATACATTCTCATAGACTTTACTAACTTTTTGAACTTCGCGTGCTTGCGATTGGCAAATTTGCACTTTGCAACAAAACTTTTTAAGACTATTACTTTTGTTTCGCGCTGATTAAATTGCATTATTTATGATAAGAAAGTGACATATTTTAGGTTGACTGGAACCATACTTCCATTATTACATTGCGTCTTATGTGAAAATAGGACTTGGACTTCGCGAATTTGCATTTCATGTCACTTTTCCAGGACCAATTATTCGCGAAGTTCAAAAAGGTGGTGTACTTTAATCAACATTTGTCTGTAGAAAGAATTCTATAGGTACCTATTTGTGCTATAGATTACCAAATGATATATCGATCGATATATCGAATCAAAGGCTAGTCAAATGGTGAAGTCCATGCACGAAAATCATGAAAATGTTTTACATTTTCTTAAAAAACTTGTCCACAGTACTCTGTTTTTTATTTTTAATCCCCAGTTCATAAATTTTTGAGTCCAACTTTGTAATAAGATTGATAACATCGTCTCCTACCACAAAACTAGTCACGTATCGGTGTACTATGTCCATAGCCTTAACTGTTTTTGACAGACTGGGAACATTCTGGCTATGGTTCCTCTTCATCACCACCATCTTCATAACATGACATAATATACATTACATATTCAATAAGGAGCCCAACTCACAAGCCGAAATATATCACCTATAGGGACTTCAAAAACATCAACAATGAGAAGTTAATTGCTGACGCGTCTGCCATGCCTTGGTATTCTATTGAGTACATGGACGATATTAACGACAAGGTTGAGACTTTCAACAATTTTGCACAGTCATTAATCAACACTCACGCTCCACTAAAGACTAAAAGAGTCTCTAAGCCCCATGCACCATGGCTCACAACAGACATCAAACTGATAATGAAGAGACGTGACAATGCCTTCCGCATTTTCAAAAATACAAAAACACAGATCTCATTCAACCAATTTAAAAATCTAAGAAATAAAACTAAGCAACTTATCAGAAACTCTAAAACTCGGTACATTCATTCACTGTCCCGTCCAAATTCTTCACAATCTGCTCTATGGAGTAACTTAAAATTATTTGGTATTGGAAAATCTAAGGATACACAACTTCCTCCTCATATTTGCCTTGATACACTTAACACTCTATTCACCACTCCCCCAACTCCTGATGACAACGAAATAAAACAGAATCACATACACCACCTACTTCAACACACTCCTCCCACCACAGCATCACCACCATTCCAATTTTCTCCTGTAACTCAGCTGGAAGTACTGAATTGTTTACGTAAAATCAAGTCCAGAGCACAAGGTGCTGACGAAATTCCAATAGTTTTCCTTCATAAGATTATTCATCTAGTGCTACCCGTCATCACTCATATATTCAATTGGTCGCTTATGCAAAACAAATTCCCATCGCAATGGAAACTCACCATAGTCCGTCCCATACCTAAGAAAAGTCTTACTTCTGACATAACCGACTTTCGGCCCATCAGTTTACTTCCTGTATTATCAAAGGCATTTGAAAAGGTTTTACATGAACAAATCACATATTTTCTAATTAGTAATAATATCCTCGATTCTCTACAATCAGGATTCCGAAAATCACACAGCACTACCACAGCACTCCTCAAAATCACTGACGATATCAGATTAGCAATGGACAAAAGAGAAGTCACTATTATGACTCTTCTTGACTTTAGTAAAGCTTTTGACTCTGTAGATGTAAACATACTTCTAACCAAACTGCGCCTCATGAACTTCTCCTCAGATTCCCTAAACTTAATTAGTTCTTACCTGAATGATCGCTATCAAAAGGTCGTAACTGACAATCATTCCTCAAGATGGATTAAAGTGTCACGTGGCGTACCACAAGGTTCCACCCTCGGGCCACTGCTCTTCTCTCTGTACATTAATGATATATCTTCTCAGCTTGCTCACTGTAAATACCACCTTTATGCTGATGATCTCCAAATCTATATGCACTCTCGCTCTATTGATCTCCATCTTATCATTGATAAAATGAACCATGACCTCACTTCTTTATCCAAATGGAGCAATGTAAATTTCCTCAAAATTAATCCTTTAAAAAGTCAGTCTATTATTATTGGGTATTCCAAACTTCTCTCGTCACTAAACTTCTCAGAACTTCCCCCATTTCTGCTCAATAACTCTGTCATTCGTTTCCAAAAAACTGCAACCAATCTCGGGTTAGTATTCAATGACACATTGACCTGGACTGATCATATAACTAAAATATGTAATACTGTTAACAGTTCACTTCACTCACTTAAAAGAATTAAAAGAATTACCCATTTCTCCCTTCGCAAGCGACTTATCACCGCTCTTGTCCTTCCTCACCTTGATTACTGCGATACGGTCTATCAAGATCTATCTAACGAGCTATCTCTAAAATTGCAGCGTGCACAAAATTCCTGCGTAAGATTCATTTGTGATCTCCAAAAGAGAGACCATGTCACTCAACCTCTATATACGTTAGGCTGGCTTCGCACTGAAGCTCGTAGACGTCTTCACCTCCTCTCGTTATTTTACCGAATTATAACTCTTCAAAACCCGCAGTATCTGAACTCCAAATTTTCCCAAATGAATTCTGTACACAACGCCAAAACTAGGGGCACCAATCTCTTCCAGATCCCACATCACAGGACGGAAATTTATAATAAATCCTTCCATGTTACAGCTTGTAGACTTTGGAACGCCCTACCTACTGACCTCCAAAACGCAACATCTCTCCACATATTCAAACATAAATACTTTAAATTGCTGTTCTCTGCCCAAAATTCAGGTCAGCTTTAACATTTTCTTCTTACCAATTGCAAGACGGCTTCCTTCACTCTTCCTTACTTAATTAACATTAATTATTTTTTTTTGCAGGTTATCGAGTTCGCAAAGTGTACGCCTCCTTCGACTGTTACCTTTTCATTGTCTAGTGTCTAATATGTTATAGAGTTTATGACGGTATACAACGATGCTGTATATACGAAGACTTACTGTACATACTCCTTTCTATTTAATGTTGTATTACTATATCATTATATGTACACTATCTAGGGTTTTCGCAGGTTTTTCACACCCCCCTTCTCAGTGGGTGTTTTCCTGCATGGGTTTTACTAGGGAGGACATGCCTGTTTTACCTAGGTTTTCCCCACAATCTCTAATCTGTCTTCAATTTTATATATATATATATTTTTTTACTCTGTATGATTTAGGTATATACTGTTTATGTTATGCGTATTGTATATATATATATATATATATATATATATATATATATATATATATATATATATATATATATATGTATCTTACGTTACCATATTTTTATATTTTTTATATTGACGAAGGGTTAAATGTAAGAATGGACCTTATGGTCTAAATTTCGCCCGAATAAAGACGATTATCTATCTATCTATCCTGTCATAATCGCTCCTGAAAGTCTTCTACTCCAAAAACAATTGAAGTAGGGAATACACCCTTTTCTAAATTTAAAAGTTCTAAATATCATTATGCTCTACAAACTTTGTTTGAAATGTATTCTTTTAAATGGAGAGCTTCATAGATTTATGATTTTTTCTGTTTTCAACAAATTTCTTCTTTCAAACTTCCTTATTTACTTTAAATGTAAATAGGGAACGTATGGAGAAATAAAAATTTTTAGAATTTTTTCTCAAAACTTTTTTCGCAAACCCCATAGTTTCCGATATATTTAGTTATTTTTCTTATTCTTCTGTTGATCTAATGATTCATATACATTGTATTATTACAAATGTTTAATGGAATAGAATATTTGGACAGATTATTGAACCCCTCATCTAATATGATCGACTTCCAAAGTGTGACATTATGACAATTGAAGGAACTCACAGTTCATTTTACTTCTGACTTCATGAGCATGATTTTAATATTTAATAACATTTTTTTAATGAAATTATTCATATCTGGGGCTTTGGCGAAAGCACCCAGTTAAATGCATTATTGGTTTGACAGGAGAAATAATCACCATGCATTTGCATGAATAACAGATGCCAAGAAAGCCACTTAAATGAGTCGTGACATGTATTATGTGGGGAAGAGGATTCAAGGCCATGAAGAAAGGGGGTGAAAACTGGGCAAGAAATAGAATTTGGGTGGGTCCCAGCTGCCTGCTAATGGTGGAGGATGATGAAGCAACTGCCCAAGATACAGAAATCCATTCTCTGCATCATGACTCAAATGGATAAGAGTATGCATAAAGGCTTCACTACAGCAGGTGGATTATGAACCACTGACTGCAGGATCAAAGTCAAGCCAACTTCATGCCTGTCACCAAAATCCTTCTTGACAGGCCCCACTCAATAGGTGGTGTATTCTCCCTCTGTGCCAATGACCTCTTGCAGGCGGTAGGGCATAAACTCCACCAAGGCCATGCATACCTCTGGGTGATGCCTAATGTTTTCCCACTCCTCACAGACATGGGTGGTTAAGGCCTCCTGGTTGCAATCCCCTTTGCACTGCTCCCACCTTTTCATGATAAGGCCCCACAAATTCTCAATTGGATTGAGATCTGGGGACCTTGGTGGCCAGGGTAGGAGCTGGAGCAAACCAGGCCTTAGTCCTCCAGGAGGTGTGCATGGTGCTGTTGTCTGGCACCACTGTGTATAAATGCTGCTCAGGCCACTGTGCACGAAGGGAGGGGAGTAGGGTACCTTCCAGGATCTGGACATAGTGCTCCTAGTTTAGTCAACCAGGAATCTGCACTTGTTCACCAGGGCCCTCTGCACACATGTACCCCCAGAACATGAGGGCTATCCATCCGGAGTGCTGTGCACAGAGTACATGGGCAGGGTCATATCTTCAAAAACAAACACGTCAAAATAAAGGATTGTAGCATGATATTTAATTTGAAAATAAATGCCATGTTTCCCCTACTGCCTCAAAATTATTTTCTGTTACGTGTTATAGCAAAAGAGACAACTAAGTCTGAGCGAAAGACTAGCTAACACAATAACAATAACGTTAAAGAGAAATCACTCAATCTATACTAACCTGGTGCCCCGGTGCCTCCATAGGTTCAAGCTTCCTTCCTGCTTGCTCCCGAAGATCTTCTCGTCGCACCATGTTGTTAGGTCCCAGAAGGCTTGCGGGTTGCCAACATTCTGCAGGGCAAAAGCAAGGCACTTTTCCTTGTGGTGTTGCAGCTGATGAGTTTTGGTGGCAGGCATGAAATTTGCTCTACCTTGATCCTGCAAGTGGCGGCTTATAGTCCACCTGCTGCAGTCAAGCCTTCGTGCATGCTCTTTTCTAATTGAACCATGATGCAGAGGATGGTTTTCTGTGTATCGTGCAATGGCTTCATCATCCTCTGTCATTGTCACACAGCGATGACCCAAACAAGGTCTATTCCTTGTCCAGTTATCACCATGTTCTTCCTGGCATTAAATCCACTTCCTCATAGTTTGTATGTCCCGACTCATTGCAAACACTATCTCAGCATCCATTGATCCATTCATATGCATGGCGATTATTCTTCCTCAGTAAGATTGGCTCGTTTCCCTTACCCCATGAGGCATAGTTTGATGAAATTGTGCACAGGCCACCAACTTTTAAAATGTGTCGAGGTGGCATTGTGAAGAGAAACAGAGTTATTTCTTTGTAGATTATTTAATTTTACATAAAATATTGTATTAAACATTCTCCATAAGTTAAATAAAATATTAATGAATTCATTGTTCCAAATTTAATCTTATAAAAATATTCTGATTATTATTAATATCTCAGAATCTATTGCACATATACATCAAAAATGGTGCTAGCATAGGCGAGTGTATTTACAAAAGAACTAAATATCAAAAACTATGGGATTCATGACAAAATATTTTGAGAAAAAAACTTCTACAAAAGTTTATTCTCCATAAATTTCCTGTTTTCATTTAAAATAAATAAGGAAGTTTGAGAGGAGAATTTTTGTGAAAACAGAAGAAATTTAAAAATCTCCAAAGCTCTGTGCTTAACACTTTTGATGCAGATGACATCATATGATGTTGTCCTGCCCTAGCAGTTACGGGCGACCTCAATTGATGTTCCCTCTCAAGGCTTTTTCTCCTTTGCTTCTCTCTATCCTGTGGTGAGGATTCAACTTTGGGAAAAAGGCTCATCATCATCTTTAGAGATCTTGTTTGCATGTATTTGAGTGCTTGCATGCATGATTGTTTCATCTGTTAGGTCCCTGTTGTTGCTGGAAGGCACATAAACCTGCAGGCCACTGTGTGCGATACTAGGTCCCTGGCGTGTTTTAATCTCCTGTAAACCTAGTATTATTTCCCTTTTCCTTCCCCTTTTATTTTTTCCCTTTACCTCTTGGTGTGTACGTGTGCATGTGTTTGTGGTTGCTTAGTAGGTCCCTGTCATGGTCATACTGACTCACAAACCTTCTAGCAACGGTGTGATTTTTTAGGTCTCTGGCGCAGAGTAATTTCTTGCAAACCCGGTCCCGTTTTCTTTCTACCTTTAGGATTAGTGCTTGTGCGATTTGAGTGAATGTGTGAGTGACATCAGGTCTCTGGAGTGGAGTAACAACCCCTAAACCTGTAAGTTTATAATTTTTAATTTCTTTTGCCTTTTCTTGCTTTTCCTCCCCCCTTTTTCATTGTCTTTAAACCCTCAACCCTGGAGGCGATTTATTAAATCCCACCCGTACGGCCGGATGAGGTTTTTATATTTTCACGATTGCGTTGCAAAAACGTTCGAAAATATTAAAATAATCATAACTTGAGAAGTTTTCTCTTGATTTTTCTGAATTTTTTTTTTGGATTTATGAAAAACATGAAATTTTTAAATAACCATTTTGCGTATAATATTTTACATACAAAGATTGTTGGAGTAGAAGAGAATGTACGCCAATCGCTAATTTTCCGGTGTGCATTCGTGCATTATATATAACATTCAGCACCAGAAAATCTGTAGAAGATATTGATGTGCAATCTTAATAACAAAATAGCTTAAATTAGTATCTATTTCATTCTGCAAGTCTACCCATCTAAACCAATTAGGTAAAAAGTTTTACGGAACTCAACTTTTTCATGTCTTGACTGGAAATTTTTAAGTAAATGTAGTATTTTTGATTTATTAAAAGATGATTTATTTATAATATAAACGTTTTAGTTATACAGTCGTCATTATTAGTCATTACAGAAGTCACATAGAAGAAATGGTTGCATTTCGTTCATTGGAAAGGGAGACATGATGGACAGAAAACTTGAGCTTATAGGTCCTTCCCAAATATTTTCAGAAAATTTACACGTACGTAATTGGATTCAGCAAGAAATGCCTTATAGCTTAGTAAACACTTCTAGTAATCTATTGTGTAAATATATGCAAGAGCTTTTCGTGATTTTTGCTAGTGTGTCCTCTTCTTGCCTACTCGCTTCATCGCTGCTTTGGCCCTAGTAGCACAACAGCAAAGCACTTATCTGAAGAGAAAAACAGACCTCGTCTTCTTTCAAATGTCAATGAAAAGGAACCCAATTTGGTGGGTTCCCTTTCGTCAGGTATTTATGGGTCAACTTTAGAAACCGAAAATCCGTAGGTCCGTGGTAAAAACTAAAATTCTTTCACAAAACTAAACGTATATTATATGTAAACAAATACTTACAAATAGAAATACTCAATTCCCCGCAATTTTCGTCGAGATTAAAATAAAATTCTAAAGGTCTTTAAAATTATATGAAAGATATTATCCTTCTCACAAAATTCCTCTCTTTGAGGCATGGCACTAAATTATCGGAAGAATGTCGGCCTTGGATTTTTAAATCAGCTGTTTTGACGTTGACGCTCTCCTATGAAGCGATGAACGAAGGATCGCGCGATAATGGAAGGGAATGTTTACAGAAATGTTTTTACTCAAACTAATTCCATTCTTCATTAATTGCATTGTAAACATTTGTAATAAGCTGTGCATAAACAGACATAAGATGTTTTCCTTTCTTTCTTTACATACCGACAAAGACCTTTGTTGCATCACATAAGCCAAATATCTCCACCAGGAAAAAAGAGGAGAAAAAACGTGCTCTCCTTTGAAATAATACACAGTTCCTACATTGCATTTCAAACACCAAGGAAAGGTTCCTTGCTGCATTGAAAAGCGACTTTTATACGGAGAAACACCATCATATCATAGCAAAATTGAAAATTCTATCGCAAAATTCAACGTTGATTATATATTTTATAATAGAGAAAAAAAATACAGGACAAACATAGATAGGAAGTACAAAGCTTCCTCTTTCAAAATATATATAGGTTATTTAGATTTAAATTTAGATTTAGATTTAAAGAAGTCAAAAGATAAAATAAATTAGGGCTGCTGCATGACGTAATAGTACGCCTGACGGCCGATTAGAGAGTTTTTGCATGACATAATAGTACGCCTGACGGCGTTGAGGGGTTAATTTTGAATTTTACGGTTAAGGAGTTAATTCTATTTAACATTAGAAAACCAGTTTTTGGATTATTTGTAGGAAATTTCAAGTAAGCCTTATTATTTTTATACACATTGTTTTTTATTTACTTCGTTATTTCAATGTAATATCAAAACATATTTACATTGAAAAAGTGGAAAAAAATTTCTTTTATGTTTTTTAGTTATTGAAATATATCAAATTATTTATGTTTCAAAATGTAAATAAGTTTTATATAGTTTTAGTTTTTGAACTAAACAGGTCATCAAATTTCATTGCACGAATAAGATATTTTATAGTTTTAGCCATCGAATAAAGCAGAAATGGAGAAATTCGGTCCATATTTACATATTTTAATGAATTATGGATTAAAACCTTGCACATCAAAAAATCAAAACTCCTGTGTAAACATATGGGAAAATATAATCATCTCCTGGAGTCGAACCTGGGACACTTATGTAAACGAAAATAGTTTTCTCGAGCTCTCCTAATGTGCAGAAATAAAATGGCTTTTACAGTATTTCTCTATGGCAAACTCCAACAGGTAAAAGGGGGAGACGGACAGATGGATGGGCAGATGGACTGACTGATATTGAGTAATTATATTTAAAAAACTAATAATCAATAATTGTATTTCTCAAAACAGTTAGTTATAATGTAAATTTTAAATATAATTGTAATTTTTAATTATTATTTTAAATTGTAACTTTTATTGTAATTTTAAACTATTATTGTAAATTGTAAATATTATTGTCAATTATAGTAAGAATAATAATAATCAATAATTGTGAAAGAATACTATAAATATTTTATTATAATAATCCTCCTTAAAGGAAATTGCATAACTATTACTTAAAAATAACCAATAAATTTATAAGAATTGGTTTGAATCTAAGTCATACCTTTTTTCATATTTACATTCCTTGAAACCTAGAAACCATATTGGGAATATTATGTTTTGGTGATATTTTAGATGCATTAAAAGGGTTAATTTATCTTGGGACATGATGTTCTCATTATCTTCTTTTAATTTTAAAGGATGTTTTTCCTACTTCAATTGTTTTTCAAATTGAAGACTTTCAAGAGCTACTACAGCAGAAGTAAATTATAGGCAATGAGGGAAAGCATGCAGTTGCAAGTCAACCTTCCCTCATGGTCAGGTGGGTGAGGTATGGAGGAATCTGAGTGGAGGAGGGTTCAAAGGTCTTTTCATGGAACTCCTAGTCTGAGCAAAGCACATTTCTACCAACAGGAAGTTTTGTAAATTTTTCGCATGTTAGGAAGGATAGCCTCTTTCCTTGCGCAACAGAAATTGCACTACATGCCTGCACCTTTGATAAATGCTCAAGAAACCATGAATCGACATTGTTCTTGGAGACTTGCCAATAAGTGTTTTAATTCCTGAGGATGTTATTTTAGGCCATTCAATTTCATAGTTAATTCAGAGATTGGGTATAGCTTTCAATTGTAAACTTTTTTATGGCTAATCGTAAGAGGACACCGCCATATCCAGGACCTTGGTTGTGACGATAAATGCTAAAAATTCCAAAAAGCATTTTTAATTAAGGAGAATATTTTGGCATAACTAACATTTAATAAGAGTCCCAAGAGAAAATCAAATGCCTTTAATAAAAAATAATATCATATGCCAGGACCCGAACTCCAGATCTGCTTATCTGGGAATACGAGACTTGTGCTCAGACGAGCACAGCCACTTATGCTGCGCAAGTACTAGAGTGAAAAACTGTAACAATAGCATTTAAGTAATGCATAGCTTAAAACAGTCTGCTTTACTCCAATTCTAAATTACGTTATTATTCCTGATATCCATAACAATACAGAGCTATGAAGTGGTGTATAACACCACTAGACATGCAATGCATTCACAACATGTTTGGAGCTAAGGAAATGGCAGATGATTTGCCTGACTTCAAAATTTCTCATACAGGCGATTTGGTCAGATAGGCAATCCCGCATAGCCCTTGCATTTACTTTTGCACCTGATAGTACAGTTTACTCCTAAAACAATTTCGCATGTGATTTTCGATTTTCTTTTGTTCATTCTAAGGAAATGTTTTAATTTAAATTGAACTATTCAAATGGAATGTTGAGTAAGTCATGCACGAATGTTTTCCTGCATTCCGCAACAAACATTTCCAAGCCGCAAAAAAACACTAGCATTATAAAGTGGTTACATTTCTTTTACTAATTACATTAGAAATGCTTAACAGAAAATCAAAACCTAGCATAAGAAAGTTATAACATTTCTTTTAGTAATCGTGTTCAAAATACGTGGCAGAAAATCTTAAGTTAAAAGATGATAGCAATTCCTAGATTTATATTTAAATTCGTAATAAACAATGAAAACCTAACAAAAGAAGTTCCTTAAATTACATTAAAAATACAAAGACAATAGCATTAAATCATTAAATATTTCGATCAAACACTAGCAACCTCATATGCAAAAAATGGATATTTTCAGTGTCATACTCGTAAAAGTTGTAAAAAAATTAAACATGCAGGATGCTTTTCCATTAGCCAATAATTTATAATTTGGCTTTTAGATGCCAGCAACTTCGACTCTTATAATAAATAGCACAGTTGGTAGTGAAGTTTAAAATGGGCTACAAAATAATTAAATCGATGGTTATCACATTTGCTTACTTTGAAAACTGCTAATAACGAACATTATAAATATTATATAATATTAATATCCTTTTCTAGGACGCTAAAGTTTAAAATGAACTTGGAAACTGTAAAGTAGAGAGAGTTCAAACTTGTTGGCATTGTAAATCATGATATGAAATGCAAGTAATATGCGTGAAACACAAGTAATGGTCAAAAAAATTTTGTCGCAGTCCAAATTTGCAAACCGCAAGCTCGTGAAGTTCAAAAAGGTGGTGTATTCCCATTAGGTGGAGGTATATCAGGCAAAGGATCATTGAAAGTGTAAAAGAAAATGAACTGGTGATAAGTCCATAAAAAGTACAGTAATATAAATAAATAAAAATATTTCTTTTATGAATCCCTCAGAAATTCTGTTGATTGATTAAAAACATTAATAATTAATTAATTGCCAGTCATCACTCGGACCAATGATGGGAAGAATTAGAAGGGAAAGTTTCTTATGCATCTGAGGGTAATGGAACTTTTGCTTTATGTTAGCAAATTTCTTCACAATTTCCTGGATGATAGGAGTCATAGTAACATTGGAAACAAAAAATTTCTGCACCAAGAACATTTTGCAAAACTCTGCTCCTCGCAAATGTATTTTCCATTTAATACGTCATCTGGAAAATTAACTTGGTTAATGTTGAAAAAGACTTCTTTTATTGGTGAGCTTGGAAGCAAACCATGCATACCTAATCATTTCATGGAAAATCGAAGCTGATAGCTGGTTATGAATTAACCTGTGTATTTTAATTACATCCACATGACTGGTGATTTCCCTTTTTCCCAGAGCAAATGTCCAGCACTGTGCAACCTTGAAATGAAAATTTTAACCTTCTGCTAAATGTATACATCATGAGGGTGACACTCCGAGATACACTTTAGGGGAACAACTTTGATGTTGCAAGTTGGCTCGTTGTTCACATCCAAGAATCATTCATCGTACAAGGCCTGGCTTGTCTGTCCTGACCACAAATATATAAGAAGCAGGAAATTTTTGTCTGTCACATATTGCCTCAATACTTTGTCCAAATACATTTTATAGATGGTAGTATGCAACTTCCCCGAATTCGTGCAAGTCACAAACACATTCTTATAGAGGCTGATAGCATCACTAATGTTTTGCTGCACTTTTGGCCCAAAACTACCCATAGATTCTTGCAGGCAAATGAAAACTTTCGACAAAAGCTTTCCCAAAAGTGTGATACTGTATTGGGTCATATATGAATGCGTCATTTTGTTCAGTTGACTGACAAATTTTGGCAGCTTTTTCACCCTAATGGGATAGAGTATGCTTGATCTGGGCACGATATTTGCTACCAGTTTGATGAGTATTGATTACTAAACTAGGTTCATAGAGAGGAATCAGCTTATGGACTCGCTCTTGAAAATGCAGGGCAGTCTTCATTGTCTCTTCAGTACATATTTTTTCTCTGCGACTAATGTATCTCATGACCTATCTTTGGTGGATCTTCTGCCTTCTTTTAAATATTTTCACCTAGGATTGTGACGTCTCAAATTTAAATCTGCCGTAAATATGTTGAAGAGCAGCTGCCATCCCCCACTGGCACATCATTCTTGTTGTAACTTGGTCTCCATTTACTTGGGCTTCACAAAACCTATCATAAACCCACCTGTCAATGGCATTCTGCTTATCCCTAAAAGTTCCTCCAGATAGAATATCTCTCTCCCTTATTTGGAGTCTGTCCATTCTTGTAATACCATGAGACACTCGTGCCCTAAGGGATTTTATGGACCAATATGGATGCAGTTTCACAGCAGTAACAACATTAATTTTAGTTTCCAGAGGAATGTTGGAATTGCTAATTTTCTTCGGAGATGGCTTATATGGACTGTCACTGGAAGTTAGACTAGAACAGCCATCTTTCTCTGTAGATTGTTGCAAGGAGTCTTCATCCAGTTCAGGGTTCGTCTTTGCGAAGCAGATAATCATCATTGATGAGGACCATGTTGTCCATCATTCCCACATTGCGATCGTACATCTCATGACCGATGGTGATAGCATTATCAGAAATCTCCTGACTAATGTGATTAGAAATTAAACCACTTTTGCGAAGAAGGTTGTTGCAAAAGTTAAGCACATCAGCAATTAAATGAGGTTTCCCAGAATTTTCATAATCTATCGGCGGGATGCATCTTACCAAAGTTGGATCTGGCAAAGATTCCACCCTATAAGTTCAAAGTCGGCAATTGTACAGAGAAATTAATTTTTCAACAAACTGTAAAAGGTTGACCGATGTACAAGATATTTTGAAAAAGAACAAAAAAATCAATAAAAATACTTACTAGAATCATACTAAAAAAATATTCTTCATCTTTTGCTTGTTCGTTGAAAAATAACTCGGTAAAATTCACACAAAACAAATGAAGATCCACAGATCATACACAAATTACCAGTAGATTTATGTGTCAAAAGACAATGATGATGCCTCACAGACAACTCAATCACTCACAGAAACTCGAGCAAGCAAGCAAGAAACTTATCTGCCAAGCAGAAAGTCTCTAATACCAGGTTTACGCAGTTCACTTTGGTTGCACTACATGAATGAATCATCAAAAGTGAAAGCAATGTTTTTTGTGCAAACAATTGTCATCTCTCTTGCAGTGAATCATGTAAACACAGATTGCTTCATCGGCGATATTTAACATGGCTGATTCATTGTAGTTACAAAGTGACCCTTGTAAACCATGCTTGATTAATTAATTTGCAATCAAATTTTGAGCCTTTTACCATGATCAACTTAGTAACATGACTTAACTACACTTTCAAGTGCTACCAAGCAACATGTAAGTTATAACATGACAAAGGAAACCGAGGTAGAGAATGGATGATATTACAAAATTTCATTGAGGTTTTATTGAATAAATTTAATTCTCATCAACAAGTGCAACCATTGATTCTGTAATACCTTCAATGATTCAATTTAACAGCAGTAATTATAAAACCTGCCTAATGGGGATACTTATGTTATCATCCAGGAAATTAAGAACAAATTTGCTAACATAAAACAGAAGTTCCGTTACCTGTCGATGTATAAGAAAATGAAAGTTTCCCTTCTAAGTCTCCCCATCATTGGTCCCAGTAATGATTGGCAGTTGTAGATTATTAATGTTTTTAATCAATCAACCAAAATTCTGAGGGATTCACAAAAGAAATATTTTCATTTATTTATGTTACTGTAGTTTTTACGAACTTCTCACCAGTTCATTTTCTTTTATACTTTCAATGATCCTTTGCCTGGTATGCCTCCTTCTAATGGGTATATTTGAAGTATTCAGAGGAAGTCTTTGCAAAAATAATTTCAGGGAATCTTTCATGTCATAGTCATCAATATAGGATGTGGCGTGTGCCAAGATCAATGAAGATTATGCGATTTAATAATATGAACTTTGTTGAGACAATCATGCATTGAATGAGTTGAGAAATAAATCTGGACCACCATCTGTCCCGACCACCATCTGTCCCGACCAACATCTGTCCTGACCACCATCTGTCCCAACCACCCTCTTATCTGACCAATGTTTAACTCAACCAATTTGTTAGGTGATGGAATAAAGTGATCTGAAGATCCTATGCAGACAGGCATAATCTGTAATGTTGGGAATATTTTTGAGACAAGAAAAAAAGTCTGCTATGACCTGGAATCGAACCTGGGTCTTCCTCTTGCTGGGCAGATATTTTATCACTGAGCTATCATAGCAGATCAATTTTCTCATTTCTGAATGTGGATATTTTCTTTGTTGAGGCCAAACTAGCCAAGCTAGTATCAAACTGCCTCAACGGATATCCTCAAAGAGATACATCGAAGAAAACTCCTCCTCAAATGGTGAAATTGCCAAGCTAGAAATTGATGGAATAAAGTGATCTGAAGATCCTATGCAGACAGACATAAGCAGTATTATCGGAAATATTTTCTGATTTCAAAAATATTCCCAGCTTGTTAGGTGACAAAATGTTCATGGAATGATTTCAAAAGATATTTTTCTATCTCTTAAGGGTATCTTTTCTCGGAAAATTGTTGGATACACAGATTTTTCCAAAATTTTTCATACTCCCTTTCAGTATGTGAAATATGGATGCCATGGCAGAAGCAAAAGGAAAAATGACAATCTTGAATTTATCAGTGTGAATTAAAGTGATAACAGATTCTGAAAAAGGTTTGTCACAAAGAAGACTAGGGGAAAAGTACAACTGTGGGAAAATACAAATAAAAAATATTGAAAGACAAAGACTTTATTAAACAATAAGGTCACAAAATGCAAATTTTATTGCCAGCAATGGATGGATAGAATTATTTTGCAATCATAACAACATCGTTTTGAAATTGGTGACTTTTGAATGTGGATCAGTGAATGATGCAGATGTGGCAGAGTGGATTTCATGTTTACCATCATTAACATGTTCAACGCTGTAACGATTTTTTAATTTTTCGCCAGTGACTAAAACCAATTTTCCGGTTTTCCGTTTATATGGAGGTTCAGGATTAGAAATTGATTAGGGAAAAATTTGAAAAAAAAATTACGACTGTAATCAATATTTTAAATTTGAACGACAATTGTCGTCCTCAGTCAGCGGTAAGTGCCGCCCGGGTGTTTTGCAGTATTGCATACCTTCTCCTGCTTACGTTGATTTTTGTAAAGATATCATATTTCACAATTTATCATCAACATCGTTTTTAGCGACAAATAATTTGTATGATATATTCTTTTCTAAGATTTGAAACATGGTTTTATGCTGAAATACGAACTGAAAATTCTAAGTGAAAATGATATAATTTTTTTACAATTACATTCAAAATAATACTATAGAAGCGTGAACATATTTTTCAGTTTTGCTTTCCTTACTTTTTTACATAATAATTCCTAAAAATAGATTTTCACGTTAATTATTTATAAGTAAAATTTTACTATAAATAAGGCACGGGTGATTTATCGTAAAAACTTTTTAACTGCTTTTCGGATTTTTTTATTAATTTAAGTATATAAATAATTTTTACACAGTATTATAAATAAATTTGTATTTATATTATGTAAACAGTATTTACATTTTGTTTAAATTTTTTACATTTATTAACATTATTATTATATATTTACATTATAATATATATTTTTGTCATACCTACTACAAAGTAATATGATGTTATTTTACATATTTACACATTTAAATATTTACACATTTACATTTTTACATATTTACAAATTTTCATATATACAATTTACAAATCTCCGAAGCAGATGATGCTTTTGTGGAAATCCACAAAGCATGGTTTAAAACAGAGGGGTGGACATCCCTCGCAGGCAGGGCAAAAGAATTTCGTATCCTTCCTGAACCCTTGAGCTTTACAACATATACATTTTCTCTGTGGGATGCATTTTTGTTTGTCGTCCATCAGGATAATGCTTCGACAATCCAGGGGTCCTAGAGGGCCGGCTGGGCGAAGGGCATGGGACGGGTTCAGTATAGGCTGGGCGGAGGAGGGATTTTATGATGGAAATTCGGAAATCATATAAAGGAATTTTTGGATGGGTGTTTCGGTAAAGGAAATAACTATTAACCAATACGAGGTGAAGTATATGGATCCCCAGTTTCTTGTTCCATTTCAGAGTCTTACGCTCTATCGGGTAATAAGAAATCATTTGATTACAATGATCGATGCCAGCCATTGACTCGT
Source organism: Tanypteryx hageni (assembly GCA_028673005.1). Taxonomy (NCBI): domain Eukaryota; kingdom Metazoa; phylum Arthropoda; class Insecta; order Odonata; family Petaluridae; genus Tanypteryx; species Tanypteryx hageni. Next base: position 61,771,921 of record CM054120.1, on the reverse strand, counting down.
TATAACGAGCAACGGCCTCCGGTTTGGAGGTGACACTACCTCCTCGCCGGCGACGGACATCAACCATATTGCTTCCGAATTTGGAACTGATCATCAGAACGTCCCGTTTATCTTTCCATTTCATCACGCAGACTCCACAGGAACTAAAAACATCCACAGCTTCACCTCGTCTTAGTTTTTTAGTTATTACCTCAGGAGGATTCCCCTTCCGGTTAGATCGCTCTAGTAGATGGTGGGCCAAGTCAACACTGTTGTAATAATTATCCATGAAAAGTGAATGTCCGGCATCTAATTTGCCTTCCATCAACTTCCATACAACATTGTTGACATGTCCCGGCCCACCTACATCAACATCAGAGGACCCAGCATACACAATAAATCTTAGAACCAAACCGGAAGGTTGGGTGAGCACGTAAAGTTTAATCCCATACCGGTGCCGTTTACCTTTCATATAAATACAATAGATAAGACGGCCCCTCCAGAGAACCATGGATTCGTCGATGCATAGCCTTTGGGTCGGTCTCACTATTGCATCCATTGTTCGGTGAAAAATGTCAATCATTGGTCTTATTTTGTATAATCTGTCCGTAGGTTGTGGCTCCCCAGGTTCTGGATTTTTTGCAAAATGCAAAACCTGCAAAATCCCGGAGAACCTGTCGTGGCTCATACATTTCTGAAAACAAGGAAAAATAAATATGAAGTCAGTGCTCCAATAATCGGAGATCCTACTCAATGGGCATGTGCCCATATGAAATAGAATCCCGAGGAAAGTTAAAAATTCTTCCACTGACAACTGCTTCCATTTAGTAATCCTTGCTTTCAGAAATTTATTACCTAAAAGTAAAAAGTCGGCCTGCCTATTTGTCTTCGTCACCACCAAATTGGCCATTTCGTCCGTCAGTAAAAGGTAAAAAAATTGTCGAGGCTCTTCCCCTGGGTCTGGAACATTTAGGCCCGGGGTGTGAGTGAAGGGGATGGCAGGTCTAGTTGGTCTGTTTGAAGTCCAACTGTAGGTCTGGGTCGAAGTCCTAGTCAAAACAGAGGCGACGGGGGAACTGGTTTGTACAACGGGAGGGCTAGGAGGGGAGGAAGGCAAAATATTTTGCCTATCAGCTGAGGGAAGCTCCACCTCCTCTTCCTGGTCCTCCTCGGTGATGCTCCCTACTCCGTTTCCCCAGACGAGTCACTAAAATTTTCTTCCTCTTCCTCCTCCCTAAGTAATAATTCGGTCAACTCTTCGGCAGACCAAATGTGGCGAGGGGGAGAGTCCCTCCTTTGCCTTTGGGTCTGCGAAGAGTCACCTTCATACCTTCTCTTTTGTGTGGTTGGAGGAAGAGGAGTTAAATCTTCCCAGGAAGTTGACGGCTGGGGACTGTTTTGGGAAGTCGAGGGTTGGGGGTCATCCTTCAAAGTGGGAGGTCAAGGAGATTTTTCCCAGGGAGAATCATTTTGAGGAGTGCCTTCCCCTTGCCTCAACTGGCACCTCGAGTACGAACCATGCTAAAAAAAACAAATGTAGATACAATTTTTTAACATATTGGTGTTTCATAAAAGTAGAGGCATTGAATGTACATACATTATTCCTCCCAGTAGATTCTCGTTCACGAATCAATAAATTGATGCTTGAAACCATGTACCTAGATAACAGAAAATAACAAATAATCAGAAGAATAAATAGTAATATTTTTACAGAGTGGCTTGAATGTTTAATGAAATAAAGAAAAAAGAAAATGGAATGGTTCTATTGTTAGATAATGCTCCATGCCATCCAAGAGGGTTGAAGTTGTCTAACATAAATTATTATATTTACCTTCCAATACATCCAGTAAATTACAGCCTTTAGAACAAGGAATAATTCAAGCATTTAAATTATTTTATTGACGACATATTTTTACTATGCTGATTGCAAAAATGGACTCAGCAGAAAATGTTTGGGATCTGGTGAATAAATTGGACTTGCTAATGTTTTAAAATACGTCACCGAATCGTGGGATTCAGTTTTGGAAAATACAATTAAAAAATGCCTTGTAAAATGTGGAATTGGTTGGGAGAAAGACTTATTGAACTGTCAGAAAATTGTGATGATGATACCAATGAAAATGAAGATGAATATACAGAAGATGAAGGTGAACAAAGATAGACTCCTATAACTGAAAGCCAAAATATTTATCCTGTGAAATAGGCAACAACAAAATGTCAGATTTGTCATATGTATTCGAGAAAATCTTAGAAAAGGAAATTGTAAAGATAAACTCAAAAAAAGTCAAACTGTTTTGCAGGATTATTTACAATTTTAACTTTTCCTGTCTTCTTTATTTCATTTAAAATAATATTAACTTTATTACTTTGTAATAACATTATTTTGTGAATATCTGAATAAAGGTGATTTTTATGTTCAAGTTTTATATTTGATTTTTTAAAGTAGACTAGTATAGATTTAATAGTAAATTATTAACCCTTTAGCACAGTTGCCAATTTTACAAATAAACAAAAAGAAAGAAAAATCGATGTATTTTCATGTGAAAAATATACAAAGATAAGAAGTCATAAACATTTTTAATCATAAGGTCTCTGAGATTTCCATGTGCACAAATATCTTCTACTGGCAATTATCACAAGAAAATTACAATGTTCTTGGCAAACATGTACACTGAAGTATGAGCACATTGATTTATTTTGACGATCCTTCCCTTTACATAGTTGGCATTAGGAATATATGTCTGACATCTTTCTCTTCTTTTGCATTACAATTATATCGTCATTTGTTTCTGCAGCATCAGCATTTGATGTTGCATACTTATGACAAGAGTATGAAAGATGTGCAGAAGGGTTCTGAAGGTTAGCACAAATATTAATTTGTGGCTGGATAAGACCTATAGCTAAATCTTTCAAAATTAGTTTATACTTTGTGGGTGGATCTTCTGTTGAAAGCAAAATAATTCATACATTTACGCCTGCAACATCCATAAATGAATAAAACATGAGAGGCCATTGTCTGCAATTTCTTGCCATATTGTAATTAGAGTATAATTGGTTGGTTGTATCTAAAGCTCCTTTAGTGGAATTATAAAACAATATTATTTCTGGCAGCCTGTCATTTTCTTCCAATATATTATTATCATGATGCAGTGTAGACAATAATAGAACATGATTGAAGTTTTTTTTGAAAACCAAACATTGTAGATTTTAATTCCCATCCCTTTGGATTTGAAAATGAAGGTGGAAGTTGTATTTTATTTTTTCTTATAGTGTCCACTATAGTGGTTATTTCTGGCCAATAATTCTTGTGCAAGCGAATAGCTTGTAAACCAGTTGTCCATCATAATATTATGACCGAAATCTTGCAATGAGTTTGTCAAAAGGTTCACAACAGCAGATGGTTTGAAATCTATTTCAAAAGGCCCATTAGGTTGTTTGCCACAGTATACTTCCATCTTTGCAGTGTAGAAAGTTCATGAATCTGCTACGGAAAAGATTTTGATGCCGTATTTATTTGGCTTGCTGGGAATGTATTGCCTAAAATTACATTTTCCATGAAAACCTTCAACTTTTTCATCTATTGTACAGTAAATTCCATGGTTATATGCTTTTTGAATATTGTTGTTGAACTGAGTCTTAATACTTCTAAAAGCAGCCAGTTTGTCAATTTTTCATAGCTGTTGGCAATCAGCAATATTATCAAAGTGAATAGCACACATTAGAAATGCAAATCTGTCATAACTCATTGATGAATAAATCATTTCAAGGCTAGTTCCATCCATCACCCATAAATCTCTCACATTAACATGAGAGGAGTCCTGATAAATACAGCACTCCAAACAAAGCTCTAATTTCAGTGCTGTTTATATGTTGACATGATGTTGTGCTTATTTTTGTATTTACGGTCAATTTTATCAATATAATGATTTGTATGCTCGACTATTTCATCAATGAAATTACATAATAATTCCCAGCTCCGTAATGGAGTTTTCACATGGAATAATCAGTCAAGTTGGCTGGAAAATATTTTCCGGTTTCATTCTTACATTTTGACAAAAGGGTTTTTTATGCCATACTTTTTCTTGATCCTTTCCATGAAACAATGGATCATCTTCATTGCCTAACTCATCATTGCTCTTAGCAGATCACATATCAGTGTTAGTGTTATGGTCGCTTTCTTCCACATAATCTCTATCCTCTTCATCAGAGACATCACTAATAACATATTTCACATCTTCTAACAATTGTAGTATTCCTTGTTGTTCTCTTTCATATGACACATTGCAAACTGAAAAAATGTATATGCAGTAGAACATTGATTATCCAGGTTAATTGGGGCAGCGGGGGGCATGGATAATTGAAAAACATGGATAATCCAAATGGGTTTATTTATTAACACTTTGTCATAACACCAATGTGATGCCATAAGAAGCATCTAGACATATTTTACAAATAAATAAAAACTATATCTGCCCGAATATAAGTCAGTGTTTTTTGTCAAAACCTATCATTAAAAAATCATCCCTCGGCTTAAATGCGAGTTCAAGTAAAAATTTTGGGTTAGGGTTAAATCTTGTAGTCACATATAGATGGCAGCACGTCTCTCATTTTTTGTAAAGTAAATATTTGGCCTTGGATGAATGCCAATGAATATGTAAATAATAATGCTAGAATATTGAATTTAGCAGTATCCCTATTTTGTTGCCGTTTTTACCTGTTCTTTCATTTCTAAATGATATTGGATATTTTCTTTCGTTTCTAAGGTCTATGCATATGTATCATTAAGAATAGTCAGCAATTTGTATTATTTTTCATTATCCATTAAAAGAAGTTCCTATTAGTTTTACTTGGCTATTGCAGTTATTGCTATAGCCATTGTAATGTTTATATGCATATTAAAACCTCATTCATGGAATCTAATAAAACGACGTGCATTGATTATTCAGACAATTACGCAAAATGCAATGATGGCTTTTGATGCTCAACTGTTTGTATTACGATAAAACTTTATAAATATAAAAATGCAATTTCTTAAGGCAATGTAAATGCTAATTTCATTGGAAATAGACTTGGATTAAAAATTATCTTTGCAAGGTCGCTATTGCATTATTTGACATTGTGTGAAAATGAAGATGAATGAAATTATCGTAACTGAATGCAAAATTATTAATTGGAGTGTTATTTCAAAATATCAACAACTAAACCATTTCCCACTCTTTTCCTCTAACTCCAATAATGTATTATAGACTACATGCATGCCCGGCACACTGCAACATAAAATCTATGAAATTTACTTTTTTGTCAAAAATTGTGGAAATTTTTGGGGGGTCGGCTTCTATTCAGGCAGATATGGTATATATTTACCCAATGTTGTTCAACAAATGAAATGTTTGTTTACTGCTGAGACTGCATGCTTTACAAAAAATTTAGCATGGTTAATCCACACCGAGATAATGGAGTTTTTTCCATGACTTGACTAGAGTTTCAGATGTCAATTGGGATCATGGTTCAGCTATCCAATATACACTATCCTTCACATTAATCTTCTTCAAGTAGCTGATGATACTGTCTTCATTCGGTGTTGCTTCAAGTAACTATGGCAACAACTTTCATCGATATATTCTTTTTAAACACTCCAAAATACTCGGGTCCATCGGCTATACCAAACTGGTTACATTAGGTGGTAAGAACAGAGCACGAATACTATCACTAATCAATTCTTCTTCATTTAAATGGGAAGGTGCATTGTCTAATACCAATAGAGCATTACAAGGAAGATTTCTCTCTTTTAAAAATTTCTGTTTTTGGGATGAATTCTTCAAAAACCAGTTTGAATTGCTCAAATTCCTTCCAAGAGCTCTTCTGAGCTTAATATGATACTGACAAGGCTGTCAAAAAATGTTTTAAGGCCTGGGATTTGGTTGATTTGCCAACAAATACAAGAGGCAATTTGTTGTGTCCAGAAGCATTATAGCAAGCAAGTATATTCACCCTTTCTTTGCTTTTTTGTGACGTGGAGCTGCTGTTTCTTGGTGAGAAGCTCGAGTTTTAGATGGAAGCATTTTTTGGTTTTATCCTGTCTTATCACAATTGTACAGTTGGTTAGTTGTATGATTCTCATTTTCTATGAGGATTCGTGAATTATTTCAGAAACCCCAACAGTCACTTCTCCTGCACCTAATTCTGATGCCAACTTTTTTATAGTTTCTCCTTTGTCCAACCTTTTTATAGCTTCAAGCTTGGTTTCCTGTAAAACGTATTTTCTCTTGGTTTTAGCACTCATTGTTATGGTATGTTACAAACTTAATGACATAATGAAGAAAAACTTAATACCTATAGAAAACCTTGAATAAACAAAGACGAATGCCTGAAAGACAAGTGTGCATACAATGACTCAGGCCCTTCAATAAAATTCTATTTGGGAGAGAGGAGTTGGCTGGCCAGAGAAAATGACCTTAACTGCATCGTATCACCTCAGACTAAATGGAACCTCGAATGAACGGGACTTGAATCATCGAGACTGTACTGTATATATGTATATTATTATGATGATGGAAAAAGAATGATAGATGTTGCCAGGACATTTGGAATACCACCTTCAGAGCTAAGCTCCATTTTGAGTAAACGCAGAGACATAGAAACTGCTGCACAGCTTTGTCCAAATGGGAAATGATTTCACACTGTGAAAAATGAAGAACTAGATAAGTGTGTATATGATTGGTTGGTGGAGGCTAGAGCCAAAAATCTTCCAGTTTCAGGGCCGATTTTACAGCAGAAAGCTACAGAGATGTCAACAAAAATGGGAGTGCAAGACTTTCATGCTTCTAATGGCTGGTTGCAAAAGTTCAAGACATGGTGGAACTTGGCAACATTAAAGATGTCAGGGGAAGAAGCATCAGTAAGTCCTTGTGTTCTAGATGAGTGTCAAGGAACACTACAAGCATTTTTAAGTGGGTATGACACAAAGGACATATTCAATGCTGATGAGTCCGGATTTTTTTTTTCAATTTGCTACCAGATAAGACTTGCAGTGAAAGGAGATTCTTACCACGGTGGAAGAAAAAGCAAAGAAAGGTTCACAGTTCTCTTTTGTTGCAACGCAAATGGCAGTGAAAAACTAGAACCATTAATTATTGGTAAATATAAAAAGCCAAGGTGCTTTAAAAATATTAAGAGACTCCCTTGCATGTACAGGCATTCAAAAAATTCATGGATGACAATATCCGTTTTTAGAGAATGGCTGGCCATGCTTGATTCAAAGATGGGTATGAGGAATAGGAATATTATTTTGTTCTTTGATAGGTGTACTGCACATAACTATGCAGGAATAACACTTAGAAATATAAAAATTGTGTTGTTCCCCCTAATTGCACAAGTAAACTGCAACCTTTGGACTAAGGAATAATTTCTGTAATTAAAAGAAGCTATAGGTATCAACTGGTGCAGTATTTATTAAGAAATATGGAAGGGAATATTGATTTGCCAAAGATAAAATGGAACCTTTTGCAGGCTATGCATAGACTCTGTTTATGTTGGAACAAAATTAATGAAACAACTATTTAAAAATGTATTTTATAGGCAGGCTTTGTTAAGGAAGTGCATAATGATGCAGATGAGGATATCAGTGTATGTGATGAACCTCCAGAATGGGCTCAAATAAAAGAAACCTTGGAAGTACAAGCATCATTTGAAGAGTTTGTTACAGCTGATGCAGCCCTGATTACTTGTGCTCCTACAGGAACTTATGAGGTAAAGGAAATTCTTAATGGAGAACACACTGATAAAGAAATTGAAGATGGGGTAGCAGATGACGAAGATGAGGAAGAAGTTGAGAGAAAACCACCAAAAAAAATCTGAGGTCCAAAATGCTTTAAATGTGTTGGAGAGATTTCTAACCAATATGGATGACTATGAACCCAGGAATCTTCTTCTGTTAAGCCAAATTGAAAATGTTGTTACAAAGAATTTCATAAAAAAGGCAAAAATTAATTAACTATTTTAATAAAAAATAATGAAAATCTTTTTATTTGGAATATCTACTGACAACATAAATGTATTATGTGTAAATAATTTTGACAAGATCTTAGATTTCTACTCAGTATTAAGTTGCTATTATTTTGTTTTTTCAATTTACTGTTGAATTTTGTATATAATAATTTTTTATATTTATAATTAAATTTGATATGATAACAATATATATGACTTAATTTTCATTGTTTGCGTACTAACTTGTTTTCTCTTTTTTTATTCCTAAATTTGTCATTAACCACTTAATAGTGAACCTCTATATATCAAAATAGCAAAAATCTGGTCCCTTCAATTTCACTATATAGAGGTTTTACTGTATATGTGCGGTGTGTGCAACACACTCTGGCAGCTTTGTTAATATGACTGCTGAGTTCACCCAGGACACATTTAGCTATACAAGTCTTGAAGCAATTATTAGTTTTAGATTATCCGTATTTATTTTACGAATTAAGTTTGCCTAAAACATTATATTTAACTGTTATCATGCCATAATATTTTCTGTAAATGTTGCCAGATACGGACTTAATCACGGCTGGAAATGATATATGACATGGTTTCGTAAATGCTTTGGTTAACAAATACTTTTTCTGAAAAATCTTCTAAAAAACTGGGATGCATATTATACCCCGGTGCAACTTATATGCTAAAAAATACGGTATATGGTTTAATACAATTTTACCTGCATAAAATATCCTCATCCATTAGCAGAGAATCCTTAAATATTTTTCAGGAAAAGATTGGCAGATAATATAGTTTTACCAGTAAACATATTCGCTGCTCTTGATGCACCCGTGCATCGAGCCAAGCGACAGCTGCAGGCCGGCGACAGATGTGGGTTGCAAATTTATGTGGTTCTTTATATCGTTGACTTTGCACTGAGGGATATATCTCTAAGAAAGGCACTCAGTGAAAGATTAGACCTGAAGTGAGCAGCATTTCTTTTTTTGTTGTGTTTTTGATCCCGGTTTCGTGAGTAGTCTTCAAGCAAGATTTAAATGTTATATATTTTTTATGATATTTGTTATTTTTTGGGAAATTTTGCATCATTCTTTTTTAAATGGACACTAGTTATAGCTTGTTATTCTTTTTCCTCACTTTATAAAGATTTTCGGGTAGTTTTAAAAAAATTGAAATATTTTATTTTGAAGTTGAATTAGTTAGGAAGTTGTTTATATGCCGTTTTGTTTGGTGTGTTATTTTTATAGTAAACTCATAATCTCAACTAAAACCCTTATTTTTTGTTATTTTAAAATAAATTCAAATAAGAAAACTACAATTACAAATTTGGCTCTAGGAGAAATATCACCAATATTTGGAAGGCAGTAAAAGTATTGAGGTAAAGAGTGGAAGATGCCTCATTTATTCTTTGGTATGATGTTATAATTAATAACAACTAGTTGCCTGTGGGTCCCTTCATGTTACCCTGTGAAGGGAAGTGTATTAGAAAAATATAGTGCCTTTATTCACTGTGGTGTGGTGGATAAAGCTAAGGAAAACATGGTAAAATGAGGCCAGGGTTATGGTCGAGAAATTGGACTGCAAATAGGAAGATGTCAGGAAGGGTTGGAAAATGTAAATTTAGGCCATCTGAATGGTAAAAACAACATGGCTTTGATCAGTGCTTAAAAATGGGTCAAGTTAGCCCATGGACAGGGTGGGGCACAGAGACCACAGAGAGGGAGACAGGATGGACAGTAAATTGTAAAAATGAGAAAATAGCTTTATACAGAGATCACTGCTTTGGTTGCTGCATTGTGTTGGAAAGAGGCTCAAAATGAGTCCAGGGGGAGGGTAAGGCAGCGAAACTGCAGGGAGCAGCTACTAAAAAAAGAGGGGAAATTATAAAAATAGCAAATATTATCTCAAAAACATCGTAGCTTCAATCATTGTGACAAACTAGAAATAACTCAAAAAATGAAACACCTGAGCTTATATTCAGGACTTGACAGTGAAACCACAAGGAGAATGGCATCAGGAAAGAAGGAAAATTGTGAATATGGCAAATGTTGTAGCATACAGCAGCAAAGTTGCATCTCTTGATGTTTTTTGCATGTCAATGAAAGATTGGTAGATTGAAAGTTATTATCTCAATTATTGTGTTGTAATTATTATTTATTTCTATATTTAATGTTATATGACTGTAATTATGAATTTAAGAATTCATGCATCTTATCTGTTTGAGTTGAAACTGAATATTTTGATGTTTCTTTTCAGGTTACGAGGCTGCTGCTTACTATGATGGTGACTATTGCATTTCAGAACCATCATCTTAAGTTGTATAAGATGATGGTTCTGAAATGAGTAAAAGGATTCTTACCATTTTTCATTCTGGTGCATTGTCAAAATTCAGTGAAAAAAGAAACATCTTTAATTTAAAAATTTAGTATTTAATTTCCCATTTTCTTTCTGGCTCATAAGAAAATTGGCCAAAATTCAATGAAAAAAGAAATATATTCTTCATGTAAATGCATCGATAGCAGTAGCGGCTGTGCGCTACCTCAATGCATATATGCGTCGATAGCAGCAAAAGGGTTAAAGCTTCCATAGTGATGCTTTTAAAGAAAGTTTGAGCAGTTGCTATTTTCTTTTCAAGTGGTCAATATTTTTATTCCACTATTATAGTTTGTGCGTTTCATAAGTTAGGCAAGCACAATGGAAAGTAGAATGACATTTGTGCATGAAGCAAGCAATTGGATGTCGTTAATGTCTATGCAGTTTCTTAGACTTTAAATTGTGCTATTTCTACTACAGCAGCATGTTGTTTCTACTCTTTGAATAAAAACTCCTAACTTCTAAAATGCCTTTTATTTCTATTCAATTTAATAAATAACTGATATGGCTATGGGACAAATATTAATTTAGAAATGGACAGAGGGGAAGTAGTTAATAACGTTCCATTCAAATGTTGGGTTCTAAGCAATGGTGAGGTGAGAAATTTATAAGAACCGGCTAACAGGATCCAAAAACGTGTCGCAGGCAATTTTGTTAAGGGAAAAAATTTCTATTTATTAATAGATAAAAAGTGAGAATATTTATTTATTTTATTTTTTATGTTATACATGTAATTGTACATTTATATTACAATAATTATACATTAACAAATAGCTAGAAATAAACTCACTCATTTATTCAATATATTTCCCATAATCCCATTTGATTTTCTGAGTGTGAGCTTTCTTGATGTCTTTGATTGTGTGTATCTGCAGCCAAATGATGATTTTTTAACCAGCTTTTAACATAATACTCTGCATTACACTTATTTACAGGTTTTCCACACATATTAATTGTTAGCAAATTTGATAAATGGGGAATGGTAAGCATATTATATTCATAAGGCTGAAGCCTCTTTCAGCTTGCACGCTACTGATTGCAACTGTGGTTAGGATTTTTTTGCTCTTATTATTGTTGATAGGAGGTTTTGATTTTTTTGCTTCTAGATTCATATCGAAAAATCTCTTTAATTATTTACATGAACTTCATATTTTATGATTTAACAAAGGCGTTCCAATTTATTTCCACTTTCCGTCGATAAAGAATATTTTGTTAGTTCCAAGAATTGGGGTCGAGTATGTTAAAAAGTTCCAAAAATTCATCAGAAGTATAATTGTTATCTAAATCCTTTTTAAAGTTTATGTGACACTTTTTAGAAGTCCATTTATTTGGCTAAAATGTCAATTGATTTATCTTTAGGATGACTTTTAAATTTTGTCTATTCTTTAAGTGAATATCCTTGTATTGTCACTAATTATAAAATTTTCAACCATTGCCTAACATTTGCCATTGTCATTTCTTAATTGTTTTATGACATTAATTGTATGCTTAATAAATTTGTCCACTTTCTGTATTGCAACTTCTCTTGATTATAATGAATTAGAAATAATGAAAATTCAGTTAAAATGTAAATAATTAACGATAAATATTTCATAAAATTTTTGTTTTGCAAAATGTTTTCCAAACCACCACACTCCTTATTTGCTGAAAAATGTTGATACAATGCAGGATATGCTCGCCAGACAGCAAGTGCAGTGCGCAAACTACATGATTCCCATCTTGGTCCAAGAACTCTTCTGATTTTAATAACTTCAATATCAAGATCTTCCACTATAGCTTTTAATTCATACAGATTTTTGTTGGTGATAAATAGAATAAATCTTATCCAAGAAAGACTTAAAATGGTTGATGCTATCATCTAACACAAGTTGCAGTCTGTGATTTAAACATTGCATCTTATGGGAAAATAGGACTTGCACATTGCGAATTTGCATTTCGCATCAGTTTTTGCAAAGTTCAAAAAGGCAGTGTATTCAGAAAATCTTGTAAAACCCTAGCTGCTACACGAGATTTAATACTTAGGATAACATTGGCACCATCCGAACAAAGCACAATTAGGTTTTGGCAAATAGTCTTTGGAGAATCCATTGTTTTCAAAACAAAATATTAAAGCATCATTTATTTTTTCATCCTTTGTCGAACCCAATTCTAAAAGATCTAAGAAAATAAAAACTTGTTCATCACACCTGTTCAACTCATTAATTAATTATTAAAACACTTTTGATAGCAATAGTTGATGATTCATCAATTATTACCATAAATACCCATGTATAATGCTGTAGTGTCGCCAATAATCAAACTACTGCCGTGAGCTCCAGAACGCAACTGCTGCCGGTGGCGCTTTATTCAATTGTTGAGTATTTCTCTCCACCTTGCAATTTGGAAAAAAGTTCTTCCACCCTAGGTAATGGGTAATGCTCAATTTCTAACTGAGGATTGACCGTGATTTTAAAATCCCCGCATATTCTGACACTACCATCGCTCTTAGCCACAGGAACAATGGGAGTTGCCCAGTCACTGAATTCTACTGGATAGAGTACTCCTAATTGCACCAGCCTGTCCAATTCCCTCTCTACCTTACTTTTTACTGCAAATGCCAAGGCTCTAGGATGGCAAAAGATTGATTTCCTTTGTTGAAAGATCCAAGTCCTCCGTCCCACATCTCTTTGAACCTTTCCCACACATTGTTGACATTCGAAACTGTTGACAACTGAATATTATTAACTGGTTGTGCGAAATTTAATTTCCTGAACCAATCCCTTCCTAGCAGTGGTGGGCCCCCGTTTTTCACAATGAAAAGTGGTAACCTAAGGCAATCTTTTTTGTATTCCACTTTTACCCATGCTAACCCCCTTGGGTGAATCATTGTGTTGGCGTACGATCTTAACCTGACATTGGTACTCTGAATGGGGATATGCTTAAGTTCTTTTAGATAAAAGTCCTCCGACACCGCCGAAATAGCTGAACCTGTATCAATTTCCATTTGTATGTCTTTATCCTAGACCATGACGTTTGCAAACCACGGACCCTCGTCACCGATCCACAAACTCTTTAAACAGAATAGAGGCAGGAAATCCTCCTCAGCTAACCCTAAACTTTCGGTTACCCCTAGCCGGCCCATTCTTGCACATTCATCGGGAACATTTTCGGAAACAAATTGATGAAAAACATTCTTACCCGTATTGTTACCTTTCCTTTTGCACATTGCCTTAAGGTGACCAGTTTGCTTACAGATGTCACACTTATAGGACCTGAATCTGCAAAAACTGCTCCTATGCCCTTCGCGCCCGCAGCAATAACACCTTTCGCCCGAGTTGAGGCCCCTCGATGCCTCTGGATTCTGTCGTCCGTCTCTCCAGTTCTTCTTCGCCTTTACCCTGTAGACTTCCGGTTCGCCATCGACAGCTTACACTTCCATGTGCTCGCGTGCGCCTTCCCTGCATACGAAATGAACGCCGTTTCCGCCGCCTAGGCTTCCGGTCTCGTCGCGTTCCGCCATCTTGCTACACATCTCCACGTTTTGGGACGCTTTCTCTCTCGCTGTAGCAATCTCCACTGCTTTCTCGAACGCCAGCGAATCACTCTCCAAATACAGCGCTCGTACCGTAGCTTTATCCCGAAGGCCTAACACTAATTGATCCCGAAGCGCCTGGTCCAAATAGCTACCGAATTTGCAAAATCGCGAGCTCTTCCTCAGACCAGCGACAAAGTCTAATACTGACTCCTCTAGCTTTTGGACGCGCTGATTGAACTTGTGCCGCTCCGCGATGACCGATCGCTTCGGAGAATAATGTGCGCTGAGTGCGGCTGTTATCTCGGCAAACTCCAAGTCCACTGGCTTCCGAGGCTCACATATGTCACGCAGCACCTCGTAAGTTTCTTTGCCGATTGACGAGAGCAGGATGGCCTTCTTCTTGATTTCGTGAGTTGCGTCAGCGCCCAAATCGTTCACAATATAAAACTGCGACAGCCTTTCTTCGTACGATTTCCAATCGTCCTCTCCCACCGAGAATTTCTCCATGAAATTCGGCATCCTCGTCGCCAATGTAGTGTCGCCAATCAAACTACTGCCGTGAGCTCCAGAACGCAACTGCCGCCGGTGGCGCTTTATTTCTGTTTACTGTACTAAACAAGTGAAGTCTTACAGGCACATGGTTAAGTGCGCGCAGGCACCATATTCAATAAACTACAAATGCGCACCCTCGTATAACATGCAGGGTGGTTTTCAGCCTCGTAATCTATGATTTTTCTATATACCCACGTATAGCACAAACAGATTTTTTTTTAGCGTTACCATTCCAGAATAAAGTAGATGGTGTAACGTGGTCTAAAGCAATGATTGAATTATTGGTATTATGTATTGGTAACATAATGAAAGTGTGGGGTTTCAACTGATGGAAGCAATCATGGTTCTGAAAGATATTTCCCATAATTATTCAGTATTTTGATGTGAAGGCAGGAGGGTTACAAACCAAATTACCTAATTGAATTTCAGAAAAAGCCTAATGAGACAGCAGATGCCATTTCTACTTACGTCAAAGAAACTCTTGAAAAAAATGGTTTGCATGAAAAATGCATTGCATTCACAGGGGACAATTGCAATACGTTTGGATGACTCAGACGAAATGATGAAGGAAATAATGTCTTTGCAAAATTAAAGAAATTGTTACAGACAAAGACCTTAATTGAAGTGGGCTGCCCTGCACATATTTTGAACAATTGTCTTCACAGTGTAGCAGAACTTTGGGATGTTGATATAGAGAACATTAACCATCTCCCATGCTCGGTCTCAGTAGGCGTGCCTCACTCGTATAGTCAACATCCGTGCAAGCGTATACTGTTTACTATAGTGTTGTGACCATGTGTGTGTGCGTAGACATTTTTTTATTTTGTGTCCAAGTGTAGTGACTGTTCTTTAGTAACTGTACTGCAACAATGGCCCCATGAAGAAAAAGGTTGAAAAGGAAGGCGGTAAGTAGAAGGAGATGATTACGGTGGAAGTTAAGAAGGAAATCATCGAGAAGCATGAATGAGGTATGAGAGTGGCCGACATCGCAAGATTTTATAACAAGTCTACGTCGACGATTTGCAGTATTAAAGAAGAAAAAAGGGGGCTAGATGCAGCAAAAGGAGTCAATCAAAGCAACGGCCACGTGTTCTGGAAGATGTAGAAAAGTTGCTTCTCTTGTGGATAAACGAGAAGCAACTAGCAGGTGATACTGTGACCGAGAACTTTATCTGCGAGAAGGCAAAGACCTTGTATGCAGACCTCGTAAGTAAACTGCCAGGTACATCGACAGAAAATGAAGTAGGCTTCAAGGCAAGCAGGGGATGGTTTGATAACTTTAAGAGAAGTGGCATCCATAGTGTTTTGAGGCACGGAGAGGCTGAGTTCGGACACTAAGGGAGCTGAGGTGTTTGCTGCTGAATTCCAGCAGCTCATCGTTTCCGGGTGTTACCTGCCGCAACAAGTTTTTAACTGTGATGAGACGGTGCTTTTTTGGAAAAAGATGCCAAAGAGGACCTACATTACAGCAGAAGAGAATGCAATGCCCGGTCACAAGCCCATGAAAGACCGTCTCACCCTCTTGTTGTGTGCTAATGCAAGCGGTGATTTCAAAGTCAAGCCCCTGCTCGTGTATCATTCCGAGAGTCCACGAGCCTTCAAGAAATGCAAGGTGCAGAAGAGCCAGTTAAACGTTATGTGGAGGTCCAACAGCAAGGCTTGGGTCACTCGTATCTTGTTCGTTGAGTGGATCAATGAGGTCTTCGGTCCTGCAGTGAAGAAATACCATTTAGACAAGAATTTGCCACTCAAAGTCTTGCTGGTTATGGATAATGCTCCTGCTCATCCTCCAGGCCTTGAGGACGACTTACTGGAGGAATTCGAGTTCATTAAGGTCAAGTTTCTTCCTCCCAACATCACTCCATTACTCCAGCCCATGGATCAGCAGGTTATTTTGAACTTTAAAAACCTTTACACCAAAGCACTATTTCAGCGATGCTTTGAGGTGACCAAAGGAACAAACCTTACCTTCCGAGAGTTTTGGAAAAATCATTTCCACATCGTAAACTGCCTCAAGATCATCGATAAAGCCTGGGATGGGGTCACCAAGAGAACCCTCAATTCTGCTTGGAGAAAACTGGTCTGATTGCATTGAGGGGTTTGCTCATGAACAGGAGCCACCAGTTGTCAATGAAATTGTGTCCTTGGGGAAGACCAAGGGACTGGAGGTGAATGAGGATGACATTCAAGAGCTGGTGGAGGAACATGTCCAGGAGCTGACCACCAACGAACTGATGGATCTGCATCGCGAGCAACAGCAAGAGTTTATGGAGGAGATATCATCTGAGGAGGAGGAGAAAAAGACGGAGGAATCCCTCACTTCAAATGAGAGTAGGAAGATGTGTAAAATGTGGGAAACAGTGCAAAATTTTGTAGAAAAGCGGCCACCTGAATAAGGCTGTAGCAGTGCGAGCGATTAATCTGTTTAACGACAATGCAATGTCACATTTCCATTAAATCCTCAAAAGGAGGCAAAAGCAAGTGTCATGGGATAGGTTTCTTGTTAAAGTCGCACAAAAAGAAAAAGATTCCAGTGAATGTATAAAAAATGTATTTTGTATTAATCATTTTTAAATAAATATTTTTGGGTTGTGGAACAAATCATCTGAGTTTTCATTATTTCTTATGAGGAAATTCGCTTTGATATACGAGTGCTTTGGATTACGAACACGTTTCCGGAATGAATTATGCTCTCAATCCAAGGTTTTACTGTACAGACAAAATAACATAAGAAAATAGGGAAGTCCTGGTTAACAGCGGAGATGATTAAATAATGGAAAAGATGAGGTGGAACCAAATTAACACAGAATATGGAAGATGAATGTATGGAGAGTAAGATATAGAGAGAGATTACCAAAGCAAGAGAGATGTGCTGTAAAGGACAATGTGAAGACATGGAAAAACTGCAGAGACAAGGCAGAACAGACTTATGGTATGGAAAAGTGAAAGGAACACGAAACAAGAAAGATAATATGCTGGCTACAATTAAAGACAAAATGGAAAACTGTTATTTGAGCATGAGGATTTGATGAATAGATGGAAATAATAAATTGAGGAGTTATACGCTAAAGATTTGAAGTCAGAATCTACTGAGATAGAGAGGGAGAAATATGTAGACAGTGTTGGATTGCTAATATTGATTAGAGAGATTGAAAAGGCTCTTCAGGATTTGATGTTGAAGAAAGAAGCAGGTATTAATGACTTTACATGAAAATGTTGAAGTAGTTAGGAAAAGGGGGAAAGAGAGCGTTTGCTTGTTTGTATGGAATTTCTGGCTAATCAACCTCTTGGATTATTGTAGCCATAACTTCTTCAGAGATTTTGTAAATTATATCATAAGATATATGAAGAGGGACATGGGCCAGAGGACTTCATTACGTCAATTTAAATTTCCATAAAGAAAAAGGTTTAATCAAATAAATGTCAAGATCACAGAAAATTGCCGGCCTTGGCAGAGGGGTGGTTAGCATGCCTAGCTCCCAATGCCAGGGTTGCGGGTTCGAATCCCATGGACGACATGGTCGTATGTGCTTCTTATATATCTATTATAACAAATGTAATTTGGAGAAACCTGTTTCTGCTAAATAAATGATTGATTGATTTATTTCACATATGGCTAAAAGATAAGGGAGGCATTGAAAGATGTAGAGAAACAAGTAAAAGCCAGAGGAAGCCTGGTTACATCAGTTACATAAGTGGATGAAAAGAATTGGTGAGTAATACTGAAAAAGGCCTGCAGAAGGTAGTTAGTTCCTTAATTGAAAAGGTGAAAGCAATCAGGATGAAGATGAATAAGAAGAAAACAAAGTTTATGAGATTTTACAAAGGTGGGTATTCCCTAGTTAATGTAACAGTGAATGGGGAAAAACTGGTATGGGGAATGTTTTATTTATTTAGGTAATATTATGTCACAAGATGGAAGAGATCAGGACAAGAATAGCAACAGCACAGGAAGCTTTTATGAGATGATTAGAGCTTTTGATAGAAAGACTTGGTAGTGATATCATGAAAAGATTTAAAAACAAAACTTGCAGAATTAAAAATCAATGTTTGCTCTTCAAATCTTGATATATTTGTAATCGCTAACAATAATTTGAATCAAGGCATAAGTGATTCTGACCTAAAAGTTACCGAAAGGATCTTGATCAACTAACTAGTGATAAATTGAGTTACGGTGGTACCTTCATTGCTGTTAAGATTGGCATTAATTCATACATGGCAAAAGTTACCAGGTAAAACATTTAGCTTCTTTGTTGTATTATGTCATGGCAAAACAATAACTTTAATAGCTGCAGTTGCTACTGCCTCCAGCCTGTGCTTTGTCAGACTATGAAGAGCACTGTTTCACCATTGATGAAGTTCTTGCTACTCCCATGTTTCTCTTTGGTGACTCTAACCTCCTAAATGCTGTCTGTCCTCACAATAAAACAAATTCAGCCTAAGTGCAGCATGGAATTTTCCTCATTTTCTTTTCTTGCTCTCATACAGGTCAATAGAATCACTAATTCCAAAGATAAACTGCTGGACCATGTATTTCCTTCAGATGACTCTACTTACCTTGTTAATGATCCTCTCTTTAATAAATTTTGAATTTTTGTCGGACGACGGCTTAAGCTTTCCCACACTTCCCGGACGTGGGCTTCCAAAGCCGCCTTTCTTCTATCACCGGCATAATCCCATTTATTTACCATGATATTCCACAGATGCTCTATGGGTTGAGATCGGGTGAGTTAGAAGGCCACGGCAGGACGGCAATTCTCGGGCTTTCTTCAAAAAAGCGCTTGGTAGTATTATCCTTATGAATAGGACAATTGTCCTAACACTAACTCCTCACCTGGAGGAACAACCTCATCTAGAGAAGGGAGTAAATTCCCCCTCAAAATTTCGACGTAATCGACAGATGTCATTCTAGATGGTGTCCTCACCAAAGGCCCTTGACCAGCTGCCGACATCTCTCCCCAGAAACTCATGCTAATATGCCCAGGGTTATTTTTTGGATAATGTGGCGCTGTTCGTATCTTTAAAAAATACACACAATAGAAATAATATATTTGAAAATGTTAACCTAAACATTTGCACTACATGTACTAGTAATGAAATTCGATATTTATCTGGTATTTCTTGACCGCCAGAGTTCCAATTTACCTAGCTGATTACTTCCAAAAGTCGGAAAATACGACGACGTTCCAGAATGCGTCATCGATATATCTGTAAGATTCCGCGAATTCCCTACTTATTTTATCCACTCACGAACTTTCTGTTAAAAGCCAATATTAATATTGCCCCAGAATTCGAACCCCGGAGCCTGATCATTATTTGAAGGGGATGTTTAAAGATTTTCTGCGAATTAATAAGCTTCTTATACCAACTGCAACTTCGCAGCTGTTGTGGTTCTCTCTGGCGAGCTGTCATAAGATTCGAACTGGATACGGCCACAGTAGTACCGGTCATTGTCTTCGAAAAGTTAAAATGTATTTAATAATACGACACTAAATACATATGGCGACTAAGGTTGAAACGTGAATTTTCTCGATTTGTGATATTTTTAAACGCGTGAAAGCCAAAGTTTGAAAGTACTTCAAGACTTTAGGCTAATGTGAATATTGAATGTATTTGTAATTCCCGGTCGTCATGGAATATTCAAGCTATGCGAGAGTTGAAATACGATTTCTGGAAAGGGCGCCGCTCAGTTTGTCGATCGACTTTTGAAAGTGAGTGTACATTTATACATACATGGTCTGCCAATAAGAATGGAGACCACATACGATACGCTGTAAAATATATGCTTTTCAAAGTATTTTTTTGACTTCAACAACCTAAAATGTAAAATAATGCATGCGTGAAAATTAAAAACCTATTATTATAAATCAGGAAAACGTAAGAACAACGTATTGATCCACATATACAAATTTTAATTTCGACCAGTTTCGTTACAAAATAACATCCTCAGATGACCAGGAAACAGACCATCCAAATACATATACATATAGGAATGCTAGAGAGGGAGGAGGGATAAAGGAATTACGAGGTTGGTTACTTATTGGTTAAAGAAGGGAGGGAGAAATAGTAGTAGTATGGGGTTGTGGGGAGGAACGGTGATGGTTCATTGGAAACCCAAAGCTGTGCTCATTTAAGAGAAATATTAAAATAATAAACGGGTAACAAATGTAACATAAATAACACATTTACCTAACAAATCAAAAAAATATTACTATGTTCAGACTCCGTTATAAATTCAATAGATATCAATTCGACGGTCTTGGATATCCTTGGCTGGAATAATTCAGATTCCGTAACGAGCAAGATATCCTCCCGAAGGAGCTGGATGTATGTATTCGGAAACCTTTTCTACCATAGAAAACAGGAAATCCAACTGGTTGGTGATGAATTATATCCAAGTCTCCACACTGGATTCTGGTACTCCTCTCACTTTTGATGTACACGCAGGAGTGTCAGGGGTACTTGATCCATCTTCTTGGCAGAGAATTCTAAAAAAATACTTCTCCAAAGGTATCGCGTGATTTTTTGGCCCAATTCTAGTTGTTATTTCCATTTTAACACTTAAAATTTTTCGAAATAAATTATCTAACCCACAAACTGCACATCATTTGAAAATTCTGCTTACAGTTTCTTTCTTCAATATCCATTTTTAAGCGTCTAATTGCTTTAAGATTGTCTTGTATTCCTGTGAAGATTTTGATGTCTGAAAAATACGAAACTAAAGTTAGCACACTATTCATAAACTTTTATTTTCTCCTTCATTCTTAAATAAATACAGCTCATATATGTGTTTACTAATGCTAGTTAACCATATTTTAGAGTGTAGAAAACAAGTTGAAATTTATATTTATAGAATATGATATAGAGTCTCCTTTTTTATTAGTTGCCCCTGCGTATATAATGTTATATCCCTATTATTCGGGTGTGGACTATCCGTCCTATAAAAACCATTGATAGCTTCCATTTTTGTGTGCAAAATTTTCAGCCTTGGAGTTTGTGCCTACTCCGGTCTCAATTAACACGGATTTTAGCGAGTACATACACATAGGCTTGGTGCGTGCATTCCGTTGTAATTGCAGGCGGAGGCAGACTTGCAATCTGCAGTAAAATCTGTCCGCCGTCCTCTTTTCGAAGACGGCGGAGATTAGAGCGGCGAGGCATTCTTTTTCCCGGGGATAAACTCGGTTCCATTTTCTCCGTTGCAGCTTTTACGGTTTTGCAGGATCCCGCCAGAGTAAATGAGATTGAACAAAGGATATTTGGAGGGGGACAAAAGAGGACGCCGGTAAATGGAGTGCGCGACGCTGTAGACTGAAAATTTGATGGCGGCACACGAAGTAAAATTAAAGAAAAAAGTCCTGTATTTTTTTATTTTTGCGTGATTGCATTGCCCCGCGGGAAGTTTATCAGTCAATACCATCACCCGCAGACTCGTGGAGGGAGAGCTAGACTTTGTTTCCTTTCTCTTCTCCCACTCTAAAAAAGACATCAAAATGGTGTTTTATATGGAAAAATAGACCAGACGAAAATAATGTAGAAGATAAAATTTCTGCGGAGCTAATTCTGCGGATTCTCGGTAGAGCGAAACGTATAAAATGGCACGAAGCGCGCTTAATATGTTTTCGGCGGAATCTGTGTCAAGCTCCATTGTCTCCGCTAATGTAGCGACTTCTGGAGAGAAAATCTGCAGGATGCGTAGATGGTAATTTGAAATATTCTACCAGACTCATAGAAAATATGTAGACATTTATAGCAAAGCGCGATGTAATACGATAAAAATCTGGAGTTTATTTTATTTCCGTATTTAATATAAATTCGCGAATGTGTAGCATATTATGTGAACGTTTTATGTCAACATTTTTGCTTGAGAATGTCCGATGTGAATATTTTCTTTCGCCCATAAATCAGACAAAGGTAGCCTGCTAATTGAAATGCCTAAATCAGGGTTGGGCAAACTATCCATGCTTCTGCTACCGATAAAATAATTTCATTTTTTAAATAAAATCAATTCTGTAAAACATTTACTAGTAAGATAATGATGCCAAAAAATGATTTATTTTCGCTTTTCATTAATATGGCCCCTATCAGTTCCGTAAGTAACTTCCGATGTGGATTGTAATGCCAAACGCCTAAGTCAGTGGTACCCCAAGTACGGCCCACGAAGGCTTTTTGTGCGGCCCGCGAGGGTACGATGATAAATCTATCCTAAAAAGTTAAAACACAAATTCACACATTTTATGAAAAATTAATAAAACTTTTAATACTGAAATGTTAACCATAAAAACCTTATTCACACTTGATTTTCACTCCTATGAACATAAAGATAATTTCCGATTTAATCTCTAATCCGGCCCACCAAAGGATATGCAACCGCCAGTGAAAAAGTTTGGACGCCACTGGTCTAAACAATAGTAACTACTAGAGCGCCCATCAATAAAAATTTGGCCCACCCGTCCTAAGTAAAGTAGTTTTACCCTTCAAGCCCGAAGAACGTTTGTGCAAATCCGACCCCAGATGCAGAAGGAGATTATTTTGGCGATTCAGGCGCAAAAATGGCAAAAAATATAAATTCATTACTGTTCAACATTTTATTGGGTTTTTGTGATTGTTTTGAGAATTTACGCAAAACATTATATTTTAAAACTATAACTTTTACGCTAGCATGAAATAAAGAGGCGATTTGCATACCGATCCGTTACCAACACAGCGCGTTCCCGCGCTTTCATATAATAGTCAATAATGTAAAAACTAAAAAATTATTTGCATGCATTCTTCTTCAAAGATAAATTTAAACTATTATAAACATTTCATTTGCTGCATGTACTCCCTCTAAACCAATTAGGGAAAAAGTCTCCAAAAGGTCAAATTTTTCATGTCTCGCATGAAAATTTTAGATATATTTATTCTTGAGTTACTTCGCAAACATTACAGAAGTCACAAAAATTACATCTTTTTATTCAGTAGAAGCCGAGATATGACGTTGTATGTATATTCGCAAGGAAGGAATCGCGTGACTACAAAAAGTAATCATGAAATTTCAGCTCTTTATTAAAAATAAGAGAACAATAAAAATTGATGAATAAAATATAATCATTAAAGCCAAAACTTCCCCTTTGAAATATACCGCGGTTTTTATGATCGAGTAATTTACCTCACGGCAAAAAATAAATAAATATATTAAAGAGGTTCGACGTACTAACACGTCGGACGGCGGCATGTGAAGTTATCGCTCGACGTAATGACACCTTGGACGGCCTTGAGAGGTTAATGCTCTTATGTCAAGTCACTGTAAAAATCTATTTTCACAGCTGATGGGTAAGTTTTTTCAATCTAAAAGATTCATGAAATACTGAATTCTTGGAATGTTCATAAATTTCAGCTTTGAAGGAAGAGTATAGGGGAAAACTTCCCTCTCTTATTTCTGTAATAATCGCTATCTAATAATCGCCTGGAGTTTTTTATGAATGAGGAAATAGTAAAAAAAGTACTAACAATATTCTTCCAGCGAAAAGTTTCTGTAATTATTATCATATATAGAGTAAGTCAAAGCATCGATATGAGGGCATAGAGAAGAATGCTGAAGATAACATGGACAGATAGGATGAAAAACTTTGAAATAATAAGAATACAGTACAATTATGTTAGTAGAAACTTCAAGGGACCTAAAATTTTGTAATTTTTACTAGCGAGGTTGGTAAGAACGAGTTTGTTATAACAAGAAACATATACCTAGGTTTTTGCAGGAGACTGAATTACACTACTTATAAACCAGCATTTCGTATTAATCGAGTTTGAATTATAACTGTAATAGGTGAAATGCGAGCGAATATACGAAGGCTAACCGTTTCGGACATAACCTGAGGTGAGAGAATGATTAAAGTCGCGTAAGAAGGAAAACTGGAAGGAAATGGTTTCACTTAATAAACGACTTAAAAGGGAAACGAAGCTACCGACGCATGAAGAATATTACGGAAAGTAGGGATATGTGGAGAGCCAGATTCAAGCAATAATAATCACGGACCTTTTTAAGTGCAAACAACCTTTGACGATATGATGAAGATAGTAGGTCAAATGTCTATAGAGTACGTTTGACTTTTATTCCGGTATTAATTAATTTTCTCAAAGTTTCAATCTCATATCGCATTATTATGGATATTAATTTGATTTTTCGCTGTAATTAACTTTGCCAATGCTACCGCAGCAGTTCCACGTCTCATTTTCAACCGACGATTAAATAAGCTCTTGTTTCTAATGTAATATTTTATGTGTATACATTTTCACTGAAAATCACTTTGCAAATATAGGTAATATAATTATTATTATTTCAAAACCTGTACGTTCGCCTTTTTAGAATGTATGTGATATTACGATTTGATTAAGATATCAATTCACTAGCATATTTTGCGTGACTTGCAATTACTTCATAGATTAAAAACCACCAGAAGTCCAAACCAGGACTAATGCAGGATTGTTTCCAAAAGTTGACTTGATTACTTATATTGACAGGAAATGTTTAAGTATGTGTTAGTCATTTCAAGGAACTCTCATACGATAAATATCATTTGTAATTCATAATTTATCAATGATAGAGAAATATTGGTAAACAAATTAATAGAGCACTATCAGGTTTAAAATACTAAAAGAAATATCAACATCTCTTTCTGACATTATATTTTGAATGTATTTTTTTAAATGAACGAGTTTAATAAATATTACTGTTTATACGCTAATATGTATGGATCAACTGCCCATTGCTGAAATGTTGTCAAGTGGAGAAAAATAAAAAGCCATTTGCTCACCCATCTATGCTCAAGCCGTGTTCCGTATTAATAGTCTCCATGATAAAAATCCGATAGAATGCGATTTAAAACGCTAAGTTTGAGTAAAAATTCAAGAAAATACGATCAGTTATCAAAACTTGGCGATAAGAATTAAAATATCCAGTCTTTTACCCTTAGAACAGTATAAACATCGGTCCAATATCACTATTTTAAGATATTTTAAAGTATCGAAGAAAACATCTCTGCACGTTTGATTTGAGACTTTCTATGTAAAACAAATAGGGAAAAAAGTTCCTTGAATCGAACCCGGGACTTCAATCTTCGCCAAATGAAATATAGCCCGGAGGTGAGCTCTGACAACACGAACTCATACCAAGTTTCATAAAAATCAGTCTATTAATAAAAAGTTGTTAAGTAAGGGACACACACACATACGCACAGACAGGACCATTTCACAAGGCTATGTTTCGTTTGAAAACCAGCCTAAAAATTGTCGCATATTGCGTCAAAATTCACAAAAGGTATTAAATGTGAATTAATTAAAAACTCGGAACATTCCACAAATTTACAATTATTAAGTGTATCGAGTTTAATCAGCTAATAATTAGTCGACGAATCCTGTGCAATTTGTCCGGAGCGCTCACATCATCGAATTACTCTCACAATTCTCGGGAAAGTTCCGCAGTGCCATTATCCTCGAAGTGATTTCATCAAAAATAATGATATCCGGAATTTTTTAATTCCGAGCACGCCAAATCAATTATGGCTTTGTTTCGTTTTCTGGTATTAGGTTTCGGACACATATGTTTGATCTAATTAATCTAGTTAGTCCCTCTGTGCTGCGTATGGCTAGGATTTATTGGCTACCTCGCAGACAGTTATTGCCGCGTATGAGGTCACTTACTAAATTTTCTTTCTGCCATCCATCTATGAGAGGAAAACATTTTTTTGCTATGTATTTTAACGACCTATTTGGGTATTTTAAAAACCTACGCACATCAATTATTGAGAACTTTTAAATAGCTACTGAAACAAAAATTAGTTAAAAAATACGAAATTTACCTATTTTAACCGTAATTAAATTTTAGAATAATGGCCGTATCTTATTTCGCCACTATCGTATTCTTTATCGAGTCTAAAATAACAGCATTCCGTAAATTACACTAAGTTTGTAGGTTCATTTTTTGGAATAAAATATTTTATCGAAGAGTGAAATCTAATCCGTGTCGAATTAAAGTAAAAATATATATAGAACCAGAAAAAACGTTTTTCAATTCTTGAACGATGAGAAAATTAGCTGCCATGACAAATCCATTGTCGCTGCTTTTGACGTCCATGGAATCGAACCCTTGTACTTATAATAGACGATGACATGTATTAAAGGAGCAGGAGTATTGCGGAAAATGGTCGAAATCATACAAACCGTTCTCGAAATATTAAGCGTTCAGTAGAAAGAATCAGACAAACGTTAGGACTTAGTTTATAGGTAGGTAGATAGAAAGTAACAGATCCATCGCACAAAGATTTTTACTTTCTCCATAGACGTAGTATAGGGAAAAGTAATGTATTCATGAAAGAAGTCGACTTCAAAATTTCAACGGAAATACACGTTTTGAAGTCCCCTGAACATGTTTTGACCATTTTCTCGATGATTTCTATGTGGTAGCTTTATTGTGGGTGTTCTAACTCAAAAACTATTAATCAGATCAATGCGAAATTTTACATTTAACATTTCTATGTAAGTTAGAAGAACTGTTTAGTTTTTGGTAAAAATCGATCAAACGGAAGTGGGTGTTTATTCTGGTTTATTTTCTTTTATTTTTTAACATATGCTTTAATATTTGATACATGAAAAATGTACTAAAATACATAGTGTAGATATTTAATTTTCTACAACCTTTGTCTGATACATATTTCCATATAGTGCATTTTTAAGAGATATCTTATATTTTTTGATGCCACCACCACGCCACCTACCGATGCCTATTGTTAACAATTGACGCTTGGTTACGTCTTATTGTTAGTAACGCTCCTTTTTCTTTTCTTAATTGTTGGAACTTTGTGACAATATCCAATATGAGAAGGCTATGGTTTTAGTTTATTTCTGTTTTTGGTCAAGTCTAACATTTTCTCGCAGTTTTTCAAAATATTTATTATTATTTGAAATTTTTAGAAATATTACAGATATGGGGAAGTCATGTGGTGGCCATATCAGATTTTTTTCGTTGGAACTATAAAAAACTTAGATTGTGATATCGGAACGGGTTTTGTACTGTTCTAAGGGAAAATAATATAGATTGCAATTGTTGTCACAGAGTTTTGATAATCGCTCCCACATATTTCCTCCATTTTCAAATAACCGAATGCGTGTTTAGCGTTTTAAGTCGCATTTTATCGCGGTATTGCCATGAGGGTATTATTGCCGAACTTGATTTGAGAATAGACGATTGCACAAGCGGGTTATTTTCAACTCGGCTACTCTTAAGCCATAGACTGTGGTCCGAGTGCATGCATAACTCTTTACGTCTAAAAATTATGATGCGTAAAGAAAGAAGAAAAGTCATTCTTAATGCAAATTTGGAACACAATTCGATTATTTTGCTGCAAATATTACCTATATAAAATGAAATGAAAAATATAAAATAAATTACATTTGGGATGCAAACCTATGTTAGTACTGACCTTAGTTTCTTGTAATGAATTGGAATTACTTTCTGTAAAAACTACAAGGTTATTAAAGAACAAGATTGGAAAGGTATACTCCATGTCGGAGTATACAGTTTCCAAATGCGTTCTTTAAGATTCCACTATGATCTCAATATTTTTCGCTCAGATGGGAATTTAACGAGGAGCAAGCGAGGTGCGTTGTGGAATACATGTAGGTTTTCATGTAAAGTAGTCGTAATTATCGCCGAATTTGAACCAAAATTGGAATCGGTCAATAATTTTAACAAAACTACTCAATACCAAATTTCATCACAATATGCCAAGCGGTTCCCGAGCTGAAACAGGAAGATTGTAAATTACTTGTAGGTCTTCATGTAAAGTTTTAGTCATTTTTGTCCAATTTTAATCTAAATTGGAATCGGTTTACCGATTTTAGCAAAACTCTCCTATACAAAATTTTATCAAAATACATCCAGCGGTTCCCGAGTTGAAACAACGGAACATTGTCAACTACTTGTAGGTCTTCATGTAAAGTGGTCTTAATTGTTGCCCGATTTTAACAAGAATTTGAATCCGTCGATAAATTCTGATAAAACTTCCCAATACGAAATTTTATCAACGTATGTCAAGCGATTCCCGAGTTGAAACAAAAGAACATTGTTAACTACATGTAGGTCGCGTCAAGTGGTCGTAATTTTTGTCAAATTTTAACCAAAATTGGTATCGGTCAATTAATTTATTAAAACTCCCTATTACCAAATTTCATCATAAGACGTCCAGCGGTTTCCGAGTTCACACATGCGGACGGACGGAAACGACCCCCCATATATGCGTTCATTTCGTGCAAAGAACGTATAATAATGGCACCCGCATAATATGCCACCTTCAAACAAAATAAAAATCTGAAGAAACTTAAGGGAAATATAAGAAGAATGACTCTTGACGGAATTCAAGGAAGAAAAGAAGCGAGAGCGAGCGAAATACACACATAAATACACACACGCATATATATATATATATATATATATATATATATATATATATATATATATATATATATATATATATTAACTAAAGGAAAAGAAAAGGTAGTGATGAGGGTGGCAACAAGGTGTTGAGGGAAGCCCAGCGGACACTCACCAAGTTGAGGACCAAGCTGGCAGGCTGCTGGGGGCGTCGAAGAGACACGTAAAACACACGAACACAAAAACACACGCAAGCTTATCGGGCCTAAGCCCTTCTTCAGCGAAAGAGTAACGTAAAGTGACACACTGGGCGGGGAATGACAGGGTGATGTGGGAAGGTTGATGATTGGAGGAGGTGGGGAGTAGGAGGGGTGGATAGCCAATAAAGAGGGAGTGTGATGAGGTAGAGTCCGAATAGTTACAAAGTAACAAGGAAACATTGTAAGGGGGCTAATAGGGTTAGCGGAGGTTGAGGCCAGGCGGAGAGAAAGAGTCGAGAAGATGGATATGTGCTAGTTCCCAGTGTCGGAGAAGGGGGGCAGGAGTGTCATAGGGTAAAGTGCGAATAATCCTAACATTGTAGCAACTATTAAAGGGAACATTGTGGGTATTAGCATGTAATGCAACTGGGAGGGGGCGTCTGAGAGAAACGCTATTCCGGTGACCGTTCATTCGGATGTTTAACGGATTGCTGGTGAGGCCTACGTAAAACGCGGGACAAAGGGTGCAGGTAAGGAGGTAAATGACGTTACGGGTGGTGCAGTTGCTTATATATATATATATATATATATATATATATATATATATATATATATATATATGTATATTTTACCTAAGTGTGTGCGTACGTGTTGAAAATCGTTCCTCCGTTACAGCGGAAAGGAAAAGAGTTCGAATTTACTGTGGATTTCCGTTTGTTTTTTCTCCCAGCGATCCTTCCCCTCTCGTCTTTCCCTCACGGATTTCCTCGGAAAACCTTCCCCAATCTCTCGCACCAATTTACACCCCCACCACTCTCCTGCCCTGCTGTCTTTCATAGAAATTTCTTTCGAATTTGTGGAACTGGTCGCTGCTGAATTATTGTAGAATTCTCTTTTTCCCTTTCTCTCATCCTACCTACCATCCAATTCTATAAAATTTCTTCCCCGCCCCTTCCACCCATTAAAAACTTTCTGTTACGATTCTCACAGTTGACTTATAACCCCACTTCCCCTTTCTCTCCCCCACCCTCTTTTCCAATTCCCCTCTTCCCCTCCCCCTCTACCACCTTCCACCAACACCTCAATTCCCGAGTTTTCTCGCCGTCCACAATAATTCACGATCAAATACTTCCAGCCATATTTTCGAAGAAGCAGATGCATGTTCCGGAAAAAAGAAAAAGAACGCAGTCAAACGTTAGATTCGGAGCGGGAAATTTCCGAGAAAAAACGTCTGTGCGATTTGAAATCTCGTAAATTTGAGCAATTCTCGTTTCTGAGAAGGCGAGATAGCAATGCGGCATGATCAAAAGAGCTTGCAAGGTTAAACATAAGACGTCGGTTAGACCACCGATAAATTAGTTGTTTCCTTCATTGATTTATGATTATCCTTATATATATAAACATTATAGGCAAATTTGAAAATTATATTTTAATATCACTTCAGGTAAAATTAAAGGTAATTTGTGAAGATACTAAACTGTAAAGTTAGAATTTTTTTATGTAGGATTGCCACTAGATAAAATTGTGGTTTAATTAGGTAACTTTTTGGGTACACTCAAATTAGTCGTCAAGGGTAGCGCATACGTTTAAATTCCTTTATGGCCTAAGACAATTTATAGCGCATTGGTTCTTTAACTTTCCGACTCTTAAGTACATATATATTAAAAAATGTAATTTTAAACGATATTGGCTGATTTTTGAATGTAATGCCGAGGTTCTTTTTAGTTGATAGTTAATGACGTAACAGTCGACATTACCCTCTCTTCGCCTTTGACAACGTGTCCACATCGATAAAAATACGCGTCAACGCCTCAGTTATACATTCTATTAAAATAGTTTTCCCTATTCCCTCGAGTGCATCACATTTAAAGTACTTTATTCTTTTAAAGTACCTCCTCTTAGCTTTTCCCGCTATTCGCATTCTCCTTTCCCCATGTAGAGAATCCACACATCCGTAATTCTCCCGAAATATACGCCTCTTATAAATAGTACACACATGCATATGTACGCGTCCTTCCATCACACGCCTGAAGTTCTCTGTTCTCAAATCCAATAGAGAATTTGGCGCGATCATACAGACATAGCACACATAGGACTCTTTTCCACTTCCCCGAAAAGTCTTGTAAAAAAATCCGACTTACCGCGCCCTTGCCTGCTTCAGCTCTTGTCCCTGCGCTTCCCTCTCTCTCCCTCTACCTTTCTCTCTCTCCCTCTCCAAACCTCCCGCATTCTCATACACCCTTTGAACTCGAAATAACGTGCTCAATCTTCCTTCGGGGCGGCATTTCACCTTGATTTCTTTGAATCGACCAAAATAAAACCATTTAAAAATCTAAAAAACATATCTCGCTCGCATCCTTTTTACTCCATTCGCTTTCGAGCGGATCCGAAATAAAGGCACTTTACTATATTTTTCTACTCCTTGCACACTTTACCACCTCTCCCCACCCTTTCCCTTCCCCCTACGCTTTCTTCCTCCCCCTATTTGTTCTCCCTCCCCCTACCCTTTCTCCCTCCCCCTATCCTTTCTCCCTACCCCATATCCTTCTCCCTCCCCCATATCCTTCACCCTCCCCATATCCTTTCTCCCTCTTCCTATCCTTTCTCCCTCCTCCTATCCATTCTCCCTCCCCATATCCTTTCTCCCTCTTCCTATCCTTTCTCCCTCCTCCTATCCATTCTCCCTCCCCATATCCTTTCTCCCTCCCCCTATTCCTTTTACCTCCCCCTATATTTTCTCTCTCCGCCTTCCATTTCTACCACCCCGAGATTGTTATTATTCGTACTTAAACGTCTTTTCTTCCTTTTTTTGGTTGTTCGTGAATTAGAACTCATGGTGCAGAGAAAGAAAAAGAAAAGAGAGATGGACGGATTATTTATTGTTCTCGAGTCGTAAAAAAGAAGGGTACTGAAAACCACAACTCGTGGCTCAGGGGTAGCAATACGATTTTTTAAAAAGCGGCTTATCCCTTAGCTTTATTTTTTCCGCTGGAAAAAAGAGTGACATAGTCAAGAAGAGTTAACGAAATGTTTGTCGTTTTATACCTTTTATTATACGAATTCTGTAATTCCGGCGCTCTAAAAATTAGATTACGATAAAAAGTCTAAGATAGATGGAGTTGCTGGGTTTATTTTTTCTCAATCATTCTACGGCTTTAAAACGTATGAATGAGCCATATTTGACTACAAGTTTGGCGTCGTCTTCATTTGAACAAACGATCTCCAACGTCCATAGCTCACATGACTTTACTAAAACCTTTTAAATGCGTAGTAATTGAGTAAATTATTTCAATATCTGCCCTCTAAAAGGAAAAGAAATGCTCCTCAAAACAGTAATGACGCAAACTGAGGAAATCCACGGTTGACTTTTAAAAGTTTGGAAGTTAACATACCCTTTTGAAATGATCCGCTTGATAGTACGTGTGCGTAGAATTCAAACAAAATATTTCGCTTGCAAAGTGTTTCGTCGCTATTTTCCTAACTTACAATGGCAGCAAGATGAAGTATTCATAAGGTTTACTTTTATTTACCGCGACAAGGCTCACCGTAACAAGTAAAGTTCTCCCCCTCGCTGCCATCAGTTTGACATGCTAGGAAGCGTCACGCATTTTGAATCCAGCTGCAAAAAAGGGTAACAAATATTTTTCGGAGTTTTGCACGAAAACAAAATTATTGTAACCTTGAGATAAAATTTTCCGCTTAAAAAAATCAGGATTATTTTAAAATAATGACAATTAAGAAATAATAATTTGGAATAAATAATCATTTTCCATTTGCATAGTCAATTCTATATCGAACTGCCTTCTGTAAGAGCAGCTATTTTAGGGAATATGACTTCAATTAAAGAAATTATAACTATACAGAATGTAATCAGGCTTTTTTCAAGTTCTTTATTTCTAATCCTTGGCTCATTTTTTGTAATTCTTAATAAAAGGATTATTTTAAGTGGTTGGTTTTTTATTTTTGACTAAAACGTTATATAAATAAATATATTAGCAAATTTCATCACTATAAAAATTTATTGCAGACAATTTTTCAATTTTTTACGTTGGCTCGATCATTGTTTTAGATTTTCCTCATTATTTCGTCCCAACTTCGTATTTCCTGCTTGTGTTTAAGCAATGCGTCTTACATGCCTCGGAACTCGGAACCTCCACCTTTAGGATGAAAGATTCTTGGCCCTTCCGGTCATACTAAACCGTCTCCGGGGCATTTGATTAACTCTCCTGGGATGGTACACGCGTTACTCAACCGATGTGTTGATGAAATTTTCCGAGAAGCTATCTCTCTCTGCTAATTGCGCTACCCTTGTGTAGCAAGCACGACTTGGCCGTTGCAATCGAGCAAACAAGGGTCGCCTTCGGAGAATTTGCTTCGTATTTGAGCTGAATCTACGAATCCAGGTGAATGAAAACACTCGCTCGGGAGTTTGTTTACCGCACCTGAGGAATAGGAGCAATATTTGGAAATCAAAGGAGCTCCAGAGACCGGGAGCAATAATGCTCCATGGCATGCCTAAATCTTCTTCATCCGACAGAAATAGATCAAGAGACGGACGAGGAAAGTTTTAGTCGAAAATTCAAGCGCAGGAGGATAACGGTTACCGGAAAAGGAAACACTGGCGTTCGTTGTTGACGATAATGATTGAATTTCTTTGAAGAATAATTCATAATGAAGATACAAGTTCTGCGAGTCAAAAAAAATATATTTTTTTAAGGTCCGCGAATCCGAAATATCGACGCGAAAATCAAAACAAAAAGTTTATGCGACAATAATGTAGAGATTTTATAATTAGATAATGGTTTTACTTAAAGCGGTTTTTCTCAACCGGGTTCCGCGCTTTTTTTCTGGGGGGCCGTGAGTTGAGTAGGAAATTATTTAAATTTTTATCTGTAACTTATTTGATCCCGGGCACAGCTCTTATTAATATATGAAAGCGAAAAAAACGACACAATGGATGAAAAGTGTTATGAACTTTTCATGGGGAGGGAGTGAGCAGATTTTGTGGGGCTTTTCAGGGTGTCCACGACTCCAAAAAGATTGAGAAACACTGCTTTAAAACATTAGTACTTTTATAAAAAATAATAATATGATTTATTTCAGGTTAGAATTATTTTTTATTTAAAATGTAAACTATTATATTGTCGATAGTTTTAGTGGACTGCACACTGTAATGATCCATATGGCAGAGGACAGGAGTTCATGGTTGCAGCGACAAGGCTTAGCCTTTAGATGAAGAAGAAGATGTGCCTTAATACTCAACGCAGAATCAACGTTTCATTTGTGTAGATCCAAAGGACATAAGTTATCTTAGTCTAGTGAGCAAGACATCGTACATGTATTTTAAGCAATCGATGAGCTGCTATTGTGTTTTGGGTCGCGTGGAATATCGTATCTCTTATATTTTCAATGGGCGGCCAACTTAAAACGATGACAACAGCAATGCGCGTACCCTCCTTTGGCAAATCATTGAAGCATAAAATACATTATCATTGGAATAAACGTAAAATAATTTGAGCCTTAAAAAATTTTTAATGAACTTGATCATTTGTAATAGATATATATGTATAAAACAGCTTAACAGTTTCAAGAAAGTACCATAAAATAATTCGCTGTAGTTCCATAAAGATAGATAATGGATATGGACTATTTTTTATTCATATTACTTAAAATTGCGATAAGAATAATTTTTAGCAACTCTTGAAGCGGAGATTCGGGATCCCAGCTCAAGCCGGCGCATTTACTATAGAAATGGGAAGGTACATTTCATTTTCTTAACAAAAGTAAATAGTTTCCGTAACGCGACGGCGAAGGAGGGTTCATTTCAGAGTGTTTCTCCCAATAAAAAAAATACTCCATTTTTCTGGCATCGGAAATATTCCCGAATCAAACCCTAGTATACGCCTCTTTCCTGTTTTATACATCCGAGAAACCTCTCGAATGATACACACAACAAAACGCGATATTGATTTCAATTAATAGAAAATATGAAAGTGACTACGTTAGAGGAACCTAGGCTGCAGACTAGATTTAAACTGCTGGAAAAATTTATGTCGGACGGACTAGCGAATGAGGTAGTAGATCTTATCAGAAGCCCGAAGTATTTAAGAAGGCAGGACAGCGAGGATGAGATTCGCGAGATCGATTGTAGAACGATGCGATATAGAGAATCGTTTACCCCTAGGACGATAAGAGAACATATTAGGAAACGATAAGTAAGGAAAACTAGATACCTTTGGTGCACTGTACCATCTGCCATTCACCAAAACGGTGACTTGTAGGGTATCATGTAGATGTAGATGAAAGACTCATAAATGATACCGAATGACCCACTTCAGCAGACTCGTCCTCTTGAATTTCATTGCTGAGATCAGAGCTAATATCTCCCATGGCATAATTTGTCTTGTCAATAAACAACTTTGGACCAATTTTTACGACGGCAGAAAACTTATTGAGAAAATAAAATAAAATAGACGAGGCCGAGAATTCGTGGAATTCCATAACATGGAGGAAATGTGGCTTTGTTAAAATTAGAAACAAAACTAAAACTATACATTTTTAATAACACTTTGACTTATTTCACACAATATTATGTATCGACGACCGGTTTCAATGAATAATCTGATGATGATTATTTAATGAAATCGGTCGCCACATTTCATTCACACTTGAGAAAAGCAAGAACAGAAAAAAACAGACATTACTAACTCTGTGACTTCATATTATATTGATATCTAGGGTAACGGGCAATTTTTTCAGTGCTTCTGATAAGATCTACTACCTCATTGGCTAGTCCTTTCGACATAAATTTTTCCAGCAGTTTAAATCTAGTGTGCAGCCTACGTAACTCTATCAAAGTCACTTTCATATTTTCTATTAATGATGCTACGCTTTTTTTACTATCGTAATTTCTCTTTACAGTTCCAGCTAGCATGCGCTGAACCTTTTCTATGTCGTTAGTGAGTCCCTTTTCGTAGGGATCCCAAACAGCGGACGAATATTCGACCTGCGGTCGAACCAAGAATAAATAACGTAATTTTTTCACTTTTTCGGAGCTACTTCGAATAATATTCTCCCTTCTTGTTAGCCGCACCTATTAATCGGCGAATTTGGATGCCACACGAGAGATCACGATGTATCGTGACTCCTAGTCCTAGTCTGAAACTGGAATCTCTACTCCGTCCAAAGAATAATTAACATCTAACGAGGTATTCTTGGTTCTTCAGAAGTTGATGAAGCAGCTTTTCTTTTGGTTGATCTCTAACTGCCATTCCTTACGCCATGTAAAAATCCCTTCTAGATCATTTTGGAGATACTGATGGTCTTCCAGATTGCTTATTTCTCTATAAATGACAGTGTCGTCAGTGAAAAGCCTAATTTTACATCTGACTACTGTGCTTATATCATTAATATAAATTAGAAATAATTACGGACTAATTACACTACCCTGAGGAACGCCAGAGATAACCTACACTACGTTCGAGGACTTTTCATCTATCAGTCTATATTTTCTCCGATTCCCAGTATACAATTAACAAAAAGAACGAACTAAGTATCGTAAGACCTACCTGACCTGACGCAGTGTTGACACTCATCTAACAATGAATTACTATCAAGAAATCGTATTATGTTGCTAACGAGTATGTGCTCGAGAATATTGCACGATATCGAAGTTAAGGCCTGTAATTTTCTGGATTCTTCTTGTCGCCGCCCTTATGAATTCGAGTAACGTGCGGTAAATTTCAGTCGTTTGGTACCTCTCCGCGGGAAGTAATTTCTCAAATATTTTATTAAGAAAAGGTGCTATTACTTCAGCTAATTCTTTTCAAACACAAGCAGTGGGTTTGTTAAGTTTGATGAAACTTAATTTCCTTCCTATTCCAACCTCAGAAAACCTTGGACCTCTCTCACATAAGAACAAAACGCTTTAGGGTCCTCCTTCTAATAATTATTTAATACCTTATTTCTGAAGTTAGAAAAAGCCTCGCTCATAGCATATCTTGATTTATCGCGGGATTCCTTATACGTCTGAACTTTAGCTGCTCCTTAATCGTCGGATGATGTAGACGGCATATTTCTTATTTTTACGTGGCTTGTTCTCTAACTCCTAAGCGTACTCTTAACTTGCTTATTGTACCAACGTGGCTCTTTGTCGACCATCAATTTGATTGGAATGTACTTATCGATGCCCTCTAATATTATATTCTTGAATATTGTCCATGACGACTCAGCACCCGATCGTTTGGTCATATCACGGAAGCCAGGTAATATTTCTCGTAGGCGCGACCTGAAGCTTGATAAGTCTGCCTTAGCAAACACATAAATATATAAAGCTATCTTTGAGGCTTAATGTGCCTTTCGATTTTCACCTTAGATTGCATATACGGCCAAATGATAACTTATTCGATCTTCAATGTTGACTTTGTTTATTCTATCTGGGACGTTAGTTGCTAATAAATCTAATATGTTCTCCGAATGCGATAGCTTTCTGACTAATTGAAAAAGTGATTACTCGCAGAATATTTCGAATAGTGCCTCAAAGTATTCCTGTTTGTTACTTTTAGATTCGAAACAGATTTACCCAACCAATTGAGGGTAAGTTAATGTCACCACCTATTATAATGATTCCATCTTGATTAATCAGTCAGAGCTTTGATAGTTGCTTCCCGAGATTAAAATAAAATCTACACCAGCGGTAGGTGGCCTATAAAATGAGCATAAGAACAACTTTTTGGAGCCTTCTTTGCCTATGCGGCACCAAACACACTGGAAATCTTTGTCACTTATCGGAATCTCACTGCTATCAAACTTATCACTAACCGCAGTAGGAATAAAAAGCGGCTTTTGGGACAACCTTGACCATGAATTGGCGAATACGTGTGTGAACTGACCTATACGTGGACTGTGTTGAGTTCTGCGTAAGTCATTGACCTTGTCGTAGGTCTGGTTGGGTCATTGGCCTGGTAGTGTGTATGATGTAGGTGGGATTTTGTTAAAAAGCGGGGATTGGGACAACCTAGTCTGTGAATTGGCGAATATTGAATTGGCGAATACGTGTGTGAACTGACCGTGTTGAGTTCTGCGTAAGTCCTTGTCGTAGGTCATTGGTCTGGTTGTGTGTATGATTAAGGTGTGATTCTGTGTGTGTTTAGCGATGATGTAGTGGAATGATGTGAGATTGTGTAAGGTAATGGTATTGGTTTTGCGTTAGTGTGGTCATTGGCCTGGTTGTGTGTATGATTCAGGTGTGATTCTGCGTGTGTTTAGCGATGATGTTGTGGAATGATGTGATATTGTGTAAGGTAATGGTACTGGTTTTGCGTTATTGTTGATATTCGCATGGAAGTTGAATGACCCTTTCGCTTCTGCGTCATTCGTTGACCCTAATTTTCGCAATGTTTACATGTTTGAGGTGTGTATGTGTAAAGATGTGATTTTGCAGAGTCATTGACCAAGTGGTAGGTTTGTTTCGGTCATTGGCCTTGTTGTGGGTATGATAGAGGTGTGTGATGAAGTGTAAAGATGTGATTTTGCAGAGTCATTGACCTAGTGGTAGGTCTGTTTCGGTCATTGCGTGTTTTTATATTCGAATGGGGGTGATATTGTGTAAGGTAATGGTATTGGTTTTGCGTTATTGTTGATATTCGCAATGTTTACCTGTTTGGTATGAGTTAGTGCGATATGGTGTAGCCAAGTGAAAGTTGAATGACCCTTTCGCTTCTGCGCCAGTCGTTGACCCGTGGAGGGGATAGGGCCTTCCAATATTTACATCTGCGTGTGTTTTGGTTTCTCCTCAGCGCGTGTCTTCGGTCGGTCGTTTACCCTTCTAAGCAGGTTTTCGACGAGCTAAGTAGGTCACCAACTTTTAGGTAAAGAAAAACCGGTTCTGAGTGGGGTGGGGACGGTTGAAATGATTCAAAATGAAACAACATCGAGTAGGCAGATCATGTTTATTGTCGTTCCCTCTCATACCATTCTTCCATTTTTTGTAATTCGTGACATGTAGTTGTCATATCTTCCATATCATGCGGATGATACAATTCAATGTAATCAATAGGTATAAATTTCAGATCTGGTCTCTTGACCCACTTCCAATTATGTTCATGATAGGTCCACATAACTGACCCAACTTTATGTATAATTGCAAGTTGTTTTAAGTCCATAACTGAAATGTAATTGTTTTCAAATCAATAATTTCTTAGATTTATAATATACTAATAATATCAAATATTAATTATATCCATTACCTTTGGAGAGCGTTTTGATGCGTAGAAGATTTATGTGCACCTCTGTCCTCTATCGAATCTCAGATCTAAATGATTCAACGTATGAGAAACTCTCTCGAGGAATCAGCAGGTCTTAACTTGTCGAAGGTTGATTGGGAGGTGAAATAAAATGGATAAGGATAGGTTATTGACCTCTACGGTCGGGATGGGTTTTATCAAGTAAATAAAACATGATAAAATTTTAAAAATCGATTTATTTTTTTATTCAATCAATATCATCTTGACAAAAAATGCATTCTTAATCAGTTTCATCACAACATGAAAAACCAAATATGATACAATTGCGTTTTTCTCTTCTGTGATCATCTAGTGGTACATCACCTTCACGCCACTGTGTCATCCGCAATCCGCAGTAAACACATTGAACTGTATCGTATGTTCCGCAGCAGTACACCATTCCGGCTTCGGCGAGATTCTCAGGAGACACCGATGTATTCTTCCATTCCTTGAATGTCTTTATGCGTGCACTTCTTTCCAATAAATTAATGTCACTTAAATTTAGACGACACCATTCAGCGAGAGAAAATGCCCGACTGTGGGAGCAAATATCTGGCATATCTATTCGAAAATGGTAAATACACTCAGTACCAATTCTCTTATTCAGCTTCTCTAGTGCAGGGCAGTCGAAGTCATCTAAGTTATAGACATTTTTAATTTGCGAATGGATGGCCTTTCTTAGAAATTTACACTTTTCCACTCCTTTAGTAAAGATGTAATCGAATGGCCTTGTATATTCCTTCAATATGTATTCTGCCATATCATATTCCACATCGCCAATATGCTCATCTATAGCATGATACTCTTGCGTGGTCCATACATTGACGTTATTTCAATGATTTTCCAACTTAGGCGTTTTAAAAATCCAATGTTGACTTGCAAAGGTGTTTAATGAGATTATGGATAATTCTCGCAACAAAAAACGTCCCGATGCATCTTTGTCAAGATTGAAGTCAACAATAGCTGAATTCATGTTTGCTACTGATGGTGGAAAGTATCATCGCACTATATTTATCATCCTGCAAATTTCACTGAGCCAGTCAGCGGATCATACCAAAATGACTCATCACTGATCACTAAGCAATGAGCGCTAGTTCTAGATAGGAAATTTGTTTCTGATTCGAAGTCTACTCTAACGTCTACAGCACCTGAAGTGATTGATTCATCTTGCTTCGAACAATCAATGACTGCGATAGGTGCGATATTAACGAATTGATCACGTGACAACAAAGGTTTTGGTTCATTTCCATAATATGATTTCTGAAATTTTGCGTACATATTGTAAAGCTCAGCTATCTGCCCCTTGCTAAAATTTAAATCTAATACATCGTAGGGGAAACTTTTATTATTGAGAAAAACTTGAATGCCTCTTAAATTACAGTGGTCGAAAACACTGCTATCCCGCTGTACAATATTATTCCGTGATGTTTGAAATGCGAATATAACATAACGAGGTTTACCAAACTGAGAGGTTGTCTTTACGACCCAAGTCTGTTTTTCACTTCTCGGTAATTCTGGGTAGGATGAAAGTTTCCAGCGTCGATACGTTATCTGAATAGGTTTATTTTGATCAATACGTTTGAGTAAAAGTAATTTCTGCTTATCGTATACTGTAACATATGGAATTCTCCAACAAATCTTATCAATTGTAATTTTAGCTTTCACATTATTGGTAGATACGTAGCAGTTATCATCAGTGCGTGCTCTGATTAAAATGAGTTCATGATTTCCGTTGATAAAAATCTTATCATTATCTTCCATTAACCCAAACATTGTATTCAGCGGGATACAAACGTTAAAATTCCCATCTTCCAATACCTCGCTCGACTTTCCGGGGATTACCCACCCTGCATTTAGTAATCCTTTCGATGTACTATCAGTTAGTGAAACATAACCCTTGAGAGTGCAGGTAACTCCTGGATTTCTCACGCTGTCTATTTCAGCACCATTTAAACAATAACGAGCCTCAGAAAAAAGATGATAGAAAGCATTATTTACAAGCGTGGTGGTTGATGCTATACCGGATCCATCTTCATTAGTAATATGACCTTCTATATAGATGTGACTTTGACTTGGAAGAATAAAATCAGATTGATTTTGAACTACCATACGAATTTCATCATTGTAATCGAACTTTGATTGTGTGTAAGGATGATGAGTATGGTACTCGATGGAAGTTATTGATTCATCATAACGCGCACTGGAGTCTATATTTAATATATCCATTTCGGATGCAGACGGAACCCGAGAGATTCTAGAAACTGTATGTTATTAGATGATAACGGTTTAGCAGTACGTGGTGTACTAATCCATCTCATCGCCGCACCGCGATTATAAGGATTTCGAGTAAAATCAAGACCCATTTTCCTTTAAATGTAATCTAATTGTAATAGTTTCGTTGCGGAAGTCTACTGGATTTCCGTTTTGATCTAACAATCTGAGAGTGATGTTGTTTATCGTTCTGGTATTCACAGGCAAATAAATTATCTCACTAGGTCTTTCTATTATTTTATACCCCGGTGGAACTTCAGGAAAAAACTGATGTAATATATGCACATTCTCACCGTTTTTATACGAACCTTCTACAATGTTACATTCGATAAGAATGTCATTTACGTGAAAAACGTCTACAATATTGTCTGATATGTGTCTTACTTTTGCTTCCAATTTTCTCTTCGCAAATCCGAGAAGTGATGCTATCGAACCATGTTTAGTAAAATCCACCTCAAAGTTACAAGTCAATGCTGAACGTAAAGTATTATTATTTGCTTCGATCTTTATAGCATCTTTTCCTAAAACACTTTGTAAATATTCGTTTAAATCATCAATTTCATATGTTCCTGTTGGTATTACCACAGAATTTCCTCTTCCATAGTGGAAGATATTGTTCCCATCGAACACGTTAGGTATTGTATAATAAGTTTCTAAACTCACACATCCTATGCTATAATTTTTATCAGCATCCAAGGTGATCTCGGGAAAATAATCAGCATTAAGAGTGGATGTTTTACCCGTAAACGTTAACGTCCAAGACATGACTAATTACAATTCCAGATGTTAGCATCTTTATTCAAAAATTTTAAACATAAATGACCGCAATTTACAGCTTTTGTTTTCTGATATCTATCTCTGTTATAATGAATCGTGCTATTTTTAAAATAATTTAGGAGTTCTGTAGGTGGTGGAAGATTTCCAAAACTGTCAAAGTAATCAACATGTTTGCCCGTTTTTCTGTAACACACCCAATGTGTTCCCGCCCCATCAGAGTCATCCAAATTTACAATACCACTCTCATTAGACCACGGCGATCGTAAAGGCAATCCGTCTCTCATAAATACGCCTCGAAAATTTGGAATATTTAACTTCTTAACATAGTGAAGTAGATCAAAATTGGAGAGCGCTCTCTTAGGTAACCTACTTAAAAGTTTTTTTTTTATTCGGTGGTGAAATGTATAAGCCTAATCCCTTCTTATATGGTTTCATATAGAGCCCTTTCCCACGCAACGCTATTGCTTCCATTCTAGCATTATGTCTTTTCGATTCTTCCAATCTCTTTTTTGCGGCATTTGCCTCAGAAGCAGCTTTTATTATACCTGATGCACCACCTGCCAAACCACCTAATGCTGACAACCCTGCAAATAAAGGTATTAGTGGGATAATTCCTCCAGTCTTTGGAATTGGTATAACTCTATGCGTAGTATATTTACTCCTTTTCTTTTTCACATCCCTTCGAATAACATTAAGTGTTAATTTAGCAGCCTGATTTAGGTTTTTATTTTTCAAGTTTTTCATTGCTACTCGAGCTCTCCGCATGATATTTCTAAAACAGTTAGACTTTCTAGTTCCACTACCCACCTTCACTTTTGCTTTCATTATATTCGTAACTATACCTGCAGATATCTTTTCACCTAAACTCGCGTCTTTTGATTTTACACGTTGCCAAGCCTTTTCGGCTAGATCGAGGTCGGCTTTATGTCTATCAGATAAATCTTTAGATTTAGAGTATGCTATGTCGTGTTGTTTACAATAAGCATCTAGTGGATTTATACCTTGATCTCCTCTTGCAAGACGTTGTTTTAATTTCGTCCCTGGACCACAGAATTGGTACCCTGGTAAATGAAGCTCAAATGGTAACTTATTAATGACACTATTCACCAGTCCTTTTCCAGATGCGTACCGACTCATACTAATGTGGTAGAAAGTTTGTTTTGCTATTTATTTAAACTCACGGTGGAAAGAATATCATTATAATGGAGGTAGAGGAACAGTGCGAAAAGCTCCCGATAGGTACATTCTCGTTTGATGAATGTAAACCGCGCGAGAGGCATGGTCCCTTGCTTCCTGAAAGTATCCGCTGCATTGTTTGCGGTCCATCTAATTCTGGTAAAACAAATGTAGTAATTAATCTTCTCACAGAGACAAATGGGCTAAAGTATGAAAACGTGTATTTATACAGTAAGTCGTTGAATCAACCAAAATATTTATTTCTGCAAAATATTCTTTCCTTAGTTCCTGAAATTGGACACTTCTTTTTCAAAGACAACAAAGGAGTTGTAAATATAGATGATGTAAGACCGCACTCTGTATTTATATTTGATGACATTTCTTGTGAAAAGCAAGATAATATGAGAATATATTTTAGCAGTGGTCGGCACAAGATGGTTGATTGTTTTTATCTTGCTCAGACTTATTCAAAAGTTCCGAAGCAATTGATACGGGATAATGTAAATTTGATTATACTTTTTAAGCAGGATGAATTAAATCTCAAGCATATTTATGATGATCATGTAAATACGGATATGACCTTTGCGCAATTTAAGAACATATGCATGGAGTGTTGGAGGGATAAATATGGCTTTATGGTAATAGATAAAGAATGTGATATTAATAAGGGACGCTATAGAAAAATGTTTGATTCTTTTATAAAACCACACAACATTTCATAGGTTCATTCAGTGTTTACAGGGTAATTAAACCGATATGTTTCAAGATAAAAGAAAGAGAAAAGCTGAAGAGGATCTGACTCGTGAAATCATTAAAAGAAGTGATAATATCCGAGAGAAATACAATAATTTAAAAAGAGCGCAGAGATCAGAACAAGATTTTTTATCACAGTCATTTAAACCAATTGTTGATCCTTTAAATGACCTCGTGCGACAAACCAAATCTCAAAATATCTCCAAACCTACTGTAAATAAACAGTCCGATGAAAAATCTCCAGACAAAACTCTTTTTAGTAATTACATTAAATTGGTTATGAGCAATGATAAGAGATTAGATCGTACTTTTGGAGTCAGATATAGCGGAACTGATTGGTTTATTGGAGATTCACCTGTTGAAATGGATGATGAAAACCTCATCGTGAGAGATAAGACTTATGTTGAGACACCGGGACTGCTTGAGCTTTTATTTATGACGAAACCAAAAATGGATGAAATTAAGCCTAAGGATATGGAAAACTATCGTCAAATATTAATAGATACCAATGCTCATAAACGAGGATATAATAGTCGGGAGAAGATAAACAGTAATCGAGGATCTAAGTACGTAAAAATTATATCTAAATTGTTTCCCAATTCTACAGCAGGCCGAGGGATGGATGTTTCACAACCTATCATTGAGTATTGGGATGACCCGAATGAACTTGTGGACAGACTTAAATTAATTCTTTCATCTAAGGCTTCGGGGC
Organism: Tanypteryx hageni; assembly: GCA_028673005.1. Lineage (NCBI taxonomy): Eukaryota > Metazoa > Arthropoda > Insecta > Odonata > Petaluridae > Tanypteryx > Tanypteryx hageni. The sequence continues at coordinate 61,726,932 of CM054120.1, read as the reverse complement.
ATTCAGGTCACGACAATGAAATTGTCGCCATCATAGAAGAGCTTAGAGATAGCGATATCATTATATAAGATATGATAGCGATTTTACTTTCGCAGTAAAATAATGCCTGTGGATAAGTTTGGACGTTCTTTGAGGAGAAGAAGGAGGATGGATTCGTATGATATGCTAGGAAATCGTCTAACAAATTTAGCTTCTCCTATAGACACCAATGATGCTGTCACAAAAGGATATTTGAGAGATAACACACTTTCATTGACTGAACATCAAATAAATGCTGACAATCGTCGCATATCTAATATAGGCAAATCTCTTCAACCTAGAGATGCTGTCTCAAAAGAGTACGTGGACTTTCGAATACCAGGAGCGACGAGACATTATATTTCAGCAGGTGGACGAAGAATCGTAAGTGCGAAAGAACCAATAGATGAGGGTGATGTAGTAAATAAACGTTTTTTGCTTCAAATGCTATAACAATAGCAAAAGACACTACGAGTGCAAAGAAAACCCGAATAACGGATTTGAATGATCCTCAGGATGAATATGATGCAGTTAATTATAAGACCTTGCTTACAAAATTACAGAATGCTGTTATCATGGATAGCGGTGTGATAGATGTGAAAAGTCATCGGATAACAAACGTATCAAACCCTCAAGATGAAAGTGACGCTGTTAATTTTAAGACTTTGCTTGAAAGCTCAACAGTTCATCTAAATCATGTTGCAAATAACACTATCACGCTAAATAAGAATAAATTTGATGCACGCGGACATGCTCTGACTAATGTGAGAGATCCTGTGGAAGAAACAGACGTTGTCAATTTGGGTTATTTGAGGAGATTGCTTTTAAAACGTCAGTATTAATAGAGGAACATTTCAACGGTCACGGAATAATTATGCAGTCAACCTAGACGTGAAGATGGATATCAGACGTGGAATTGTCAATGAACTTCACAAACCAGCGAGGAAGAATTATGAACGAAGAAAAGTTCTGATAAAAGGTTTGGACGACTTATGGCAAGCTGATTTGGTAGAAATGCTTCCTTATTCAAGTGAAAATCGAGGATACAAATACCTATTAACCATGATAGATGCCTTATCAAAATACGCTTGGGCTGTTCCTGTGAAACGAAAAACCTCAGAAGATGTCTCGCGGGCTGTGAAGATGATTCTCAAACAAAGGAAACCGAGAAATATTCAAACTGATCAAGGGAAAGAGTTTTACAACAATAAATTCATTGGTTTGATGGAAAAACATGGAATTAACCATTACAGCACATTTAGCACAATGAAAGCTTCAATAGTAGAACGATGGAACCGTACTCTTAAAACTGAAATGTGGAAACGATTTAGTTTACAAGGTAACCACAAATGGTTAACAATATTACCTATTTTAGTTCAAGAGTATAATAATAGGGTACATAGAACGATCAAGATGAAACCTGCTGATGTCACTAAGGAGAATGAAAAGGATATATTATCAAGAATTTATCAAAGGAAAATAAGAAAAGGCGCTAAAAAGGTCAAATTTAGTGAAGGGGACAATGTACGCATATCAAAAAGCAAGGCAATATTTGAAAAAGGTTTTACGCCTTCTTGGTCTACAGAGATATTTGTCATAGATGAAGTAAAAAATACGGTTCCACCAACTTATATTCTCAGAGACCAAAATAATCAACCTATTAAAGGCGGCTTTTATCAAGAGGAATTGCAGAAAACAAAGTTCCAGGATGTTTACTTAGTGGAAAAGATTTTGAAGAGACGTGGTGATAAGGCGTACATTAAATGGTTGGGATTCGACAATTGTTATAACACATGGGAAGATGTAAATCAAATGTTGAAATAAATAAAAGATTCATGTTTCATATTCAATTGTTTTTATTCAAATTTAGGAAATAATTTTCCATCACCAATAGAATAAAGCTCAATTCAATTGCGCACACATTTCACATAAAAAGTACAGAAATATCAATACTAAAAACTAAATAGAAAAAAATTATTTCAATTGCGCACACATATCACATAAAAAGTACAGAAATATCAATACTAAAAACTAAATAGAAAAAAAATATTTCAATTGCACGCACATTTCACTTAAAAAGTACAGAAATATCAATACTAAAAACTAAATAGAAAAAAAAATGATTTTCATTCGTCATTCGGAGTTAAGTAATGACCATGAGCTAATGTATTGATTCCATCACATAAAATGTACCTCTTGTCATCAAAAGGTGATAACGATAGTTTGTTCACTTCTACAGAATATAACTCATGTTTTTTAGATCTTATCTGTCTAAATGATGTCATTTTTTCTTTACTTTCATTCAAACAGTCCAAATAATCTTTGAATTTTATTTTATTGTTAACGGCGCATTTTTTAACGCCTTTGGCACGCTTTTTTTCCTCACCGTCGATGATAATGGAATACATCTTTGCTCTCAATCCTACAAATTCAGAGATTGATTTTGCACAGGCTTCATCTTTAAATTTACCCAACACTTTCTTATTTGCCAAAGAATAACATTTGTGATCAGTTGGATAGTCTGAAGTATCAAAGAAAGAAATATTTTTTATCAAGTCTTCATAAAAATCATCCGTTTTTACCTCGTAAATAAATGAATCTGTATCCATATACAACAATTTTAGATTTTCTTTATCATACATGGACTTCATTACGTTGTAATGAAAATCATACATTAAAATTTTAGATAAATCTAAAATTGCCATTCCTACATAAATGGGTTTATCAAAAACAATTTTTTCTTTCGCCATATGTACTGCGACCAGATTTTCCGAATATATGGTTCGATCTAGAAAATTACTTTTTGCTATTACTTTTTGCAATCTTTTCATGTCACAGATCAATTCAATTCTTTTACGTACGTTCTCCATAGATTTCCCAAAAACTGAATTGTTCATTAATTTAAAGAATTCCTTTTCGAAATCGTTAGTAGCCAATTTCCGCTTCTCAGTATTATTTATTATATATGACTCAAGCCAATTAGATTGTTGAAATTCTATTATTCTATTAATATTTTTTAATTTTAACCCTAGCTGTAATGTTTGTTTCAACAGAGAAATGTGAATTACATAGCGTTTCTTATTGAATAATGTTGTTAGAAGTTTTTTCTGATCTGAACCTGGCGGGTTATCATTTTCAGGTAGAAGGGGAAATTCGTTATGCTGATCGTGAAGGTAACTTGGGTATTCCAAATCTACATCTAACAAATACCCTACGGTGCCTTCATCATCAATCTCTTCAATGTCTCCTATATCTTTTGGATCAACCCATCTAAATCCCGAATAAGGCATTTTTTTACACATACTATACCCATACAAGTTATTTGCGTCTATATATGCTATATATGAACTTTCTTCTCTAGGATTATTTTCATTCATGTACTTATTGTTTGCTTTCGAATATCGTTTAACACATTGAGCCAAACCTCCCCTGATTCCACGTTCTATCATAATAATCATATCGTAATCAGTCAGTAGATCTAATTTTGCTTTACTATGTTTGAGGGCGGCTTCCCAAGCAAGTCCGTGGGATGTGAAATAGTAACTAGGATCCAAACCATATGATTGCAAACATTCACTGCGGAAATTCTCAAATACATCGACGAGTCCCACAACGTCACCCGTCAGATATATATCGCTGTACTCCCCTAAGTTTTTAACATTGAAAGTCTCCCACACTTTTTTAGCATGCTCATAGTCAGAAATAGAAAGCTCAGTTTCATTTAATTTATTTACAAAAGAATCCATCGGAGGAAGAAATGGCAATTCTAATTTTTCAAAACAATCGATGAAATCATATGGAAAAACACCTTTCTTTGTAATTAATTTAAATTGTTCACCATGAAAGTGTTTTGATGTCTCTACGAATTTTGACGCATAAATCTATATGTATCCACAAATCTTAACTGTATGTTCCCAATATACTTTATAAAGCTAATATATCGCTCCTCTGTATTGGGAATCACTCCTATCCTCCCTGGAATATTTCCCAGTTCTTTTATAATAAAATGTGAATCATATCCACTCAAATTGTGTATGTACACAGGAATGAAATTCGGATTCTTAAAATTTAAATTACATATTCGATGAGCAGCTCCTCTAAACTCCCCACTCAAATGACAATGATCTTTAACTTTATAATTTTTGCTATTTTCTTCAATTTTTCCTCCGCAAATATGACAATCAGCACAGTTTTTGTAATTTTCTTCTTGTATTGACGTTAATTCTATCATTCCAATTTTCCTTGCATAAATATCTGAAATTTTGTTTGCTAGATAAGCTAAGTACTCTACTAATTTATATTCTGCATCTACTCCTCGATATATGTATGGTTTCTGTGGAATAATATCTGCCGCAAAAGATGATTTAACATAAAAGCAAAAGCTCATTGCTTCATGTTTCTGATATAAAGACGTGTGGGAACTTGTCGGATCTCCAGGACAACCTTGAATGGGTAGTAATATTGATTCGATATCAGCATAAATTACAAAGGGAACTCGAAGTTTGTTTTGATAATTTTTAAATTCTATATGCGGTACTTTACCATCTTTAATTTCAGGCAGAACAATTCTTGTTGGATGATTAAATTTACATAATTCTAAATGATTTCTTAATCGAATTTCACGGTCAATACCTGTGTAGTAATTAAACATCGTTTACAAATCGATATTGAACGTTTACTTTTAATAAGTTGACGGGAAATTAGTCTATTGAAGTTCTTTATCCAAACATAGTGAATTTCTTTGCCCTCAGTCAATAGCAACAGATCGCGATGATCCACTAATTCTTCATCAACAACTTTCAACGGATACACATTAGAGTCATTATCAATACCGAATACGTTGATGCTAATGTTATTTCGACGTTCAAATAATTTTATCTGATTCAAAGGTGTGGGAAAATTTATACAGTCAAAATCGTAAGAATGAGTTATATTTCTGTAGGAACTTACTCTCTCAGGATGGTGAATGGTAACTAATTTTCCAAGAATAGAATATCGAAAACAATTATTGTCTAAATTTTGCACATTTACACATGCTCTAGTTGATGCTATGCAATTTGGTAGATTAATATATTTTCTTCCTCTTAAAGGTTTAAACACGTTAATTCTAAGTAATATGTGAACAATTTCATTTAACATCCACCCACTTTTTTTTGTTCCACTCTCTTCCATCTCACATGTGATTTTTTTTAGGGCTGAATCTACCATCTCACCTACATTTGAATCCATATAAACAGCTACATTTTTAGTTTTGAAAGCTCGCTTCTGTTCTTCACCAGCAATATTGACGAAGTTACATTCTAAAAATATGTTAAATTTTAATGTTTTATCTACTATTAAATTTTTTCTAATTTTATCAACCAAATATATTCTTTTATTTTCTAGAAATGTTTCTACACTCTTACAATCCTTAATATTACTAAATTTATAGGTTCTCAAAGAACCATTAAATGCTACTTCTACTTCGTCTTCTTCAACTCTTCTTTTTTTATCGCCGATCACCGACGTGTCTCTTTCACTTTCTAAATCATTACCCACGATCGGACTGTTTGTATAACTGTCTAAATATTCACTCAATTTTCTTTTTTTCCAGTGTTTTTCCATCGTTACACTATTGTCACATCATGAACATTCCCAAGTTTTCCCTTATATATTAAATTATGTTTTTCTTCCCCAATATTATATTCTTCTAGCTCTTTTGAGGAGAACTGACTAGGGTCGAATCTCTTCGGCAGGAAAACTTTCCAAGACTCACCGTTCCTTTCAATGTATGCTCTTAGTGTCGGACCGTATTTGGCGTCAACCACATCAAATCTCAAAATCCGGTATTCGACGTGCTTTTTGAGCTCACCAATTGGTTTGTAGGCTACTATTTGCGATTGATCGTTCAATTTTTTCATGAATGCCATCTGAAAAGACAAAAGAAAAAGAACAAAGAATTGTTTTTGTCCACAATAACCTCACTGGAGTTAAAATTACCATTAATTCATACATCATTAAATAATTTATCAGTAGGTACTTACTTTTTGTATTGAAACGCTTCTGAACTGTTGAGTAATCTGCAACTGACAACTGTATCTTCACTCGAATGAAAATAAAACGTTGCTTTACATCAGCGCGGAAAAAGACGAGTGTCTTCGAAGGTTGATCTTTGATTTCTGCTAGATTTCTACCATTTTCTTCGATATATATATATATATATATATATATATATATATATATATATATATATAATACCCCACGCTCCCGGTGACGTAATAGAAAACTCATTGCCATGGGTTTCTAAAATGGGAAATAAAAATTTAACTTCGGTTTCTAAAGCCTCATACCGGGTTTCATAATACTTTCACTTTTACCTCGGGCTACGTAATAGAAAACTCGTTCCCATGGATTTTTAAATTGGGAAATAAAAATTTAAAAATTTGTGACGTGATAAATTATCATCTATCACAAGTCCTCCATCCATGGTTCTAATACGATATTCTTGACGGTTACGTAATAGAAAACTCGTTCCCATGGGTTTCTAAATTGGGAAATAAAAATTTGATTTCGGTTTTAAAAGCCTCGTACCGGGTTTCATAATACTTTCACTTTTACCTCGGAAGAGTGTGAGTTTGACTCCTTTTCTATGTTAACGAAATTCCGCTTAGAATGTCTCCTGATTTGAGACGTAATAAATTTGGGAAATAAAAATTTAGCTTCGGTTTCAAAAGCCTCGTACCAAGATTCATGGAAATAAAACACATGTTTGAGATAATCAGTTTATTTATTTATTTAAAAAAAGTACAGCAACTACTTCCAGAATTCAATATGATTATCCCTTTTAATCGTTTTAAAATATTCATCGTCTTCTCTCCACCAGCAGAATTCTTCAATCGCTTGATTTCTCACGTCTTCAATCATATCCTCTCCATCGTCTGCTTTAATATCAGTACTGTTCGTTCTTCCACTTTGCACATTCACCACGGTGTTGGCTCGATTTTTCAACTCCTGTTGCGCCTCACAATGTGCTCGTCTTATCTTATCCATACCTTCCTTGAATTTGAGTTCTTCAGCAAAGCTTTACTCTAAAGTGAGTCTTGATTTGATATTACCTCGATATATATAACACATCCCGAATTGTATTAATTATGTCAAGCACATCGATGGTTTTTGTTTATTTTCTATGACGATTCCAATAAATTTTTAAATTGTTTTTGTACATAATTTATGATAGTGAATTTTCTATAACGAGTCCAAATAAATTAATTTTTAATTCGTTTATGCATATTCATTTTGTTTCCGAAAATATATTTTCTATGATGGATCACAAAATATTTTTTGTTAATCGAAATCTTTCTGTCTCTAGCGGAGTTCTCCCAATTCGTTTCTGCACATTCATTCTGTGCGTTTCCGAAAGAATACTTTCTATGATAGGTCCTAAATAATTAATTTTTAATCTAAATCTTTCTCTGTCTCTAGCAATGGTCTCCCAGTAACATTTTCTTGCTTCTCTGCTAGCAAACGAATATACATACAAAACTTTCACGCTTATATTACCTCCAAACCTTACAGATTTCTCGGATACTATTGGCTCTCTCTTCTCCTCATGAATCGAGGTCAGCTTCTGTGAATCCATTTCTTTTTTTTGTCGGATATAAATGGACTCGTCAAGCGACCACGATGGTACTGCGCTAACGGCTGGTGTGTGGTAAACTACTACCGTGTCTAGAGTTATACCGAGACAACCATGAGTGGAAAATACGCAATATTGCTTACAGCCGTTAAGATTACAACTCAGGGTGACGAGAAGTGTACCTCTCAGATATTAAGTGAAACTCACGAAATTCAAAATTTAGATTATTTACGTCTCCGCAGCTATGATTTCACTTTAGCAACATTGGAATTGCCAGGTGAATATTTGTTGCAGCTTTCCCTTGGAACTCGTGCGTCTTTTGAAGATGTGTTGACAGAAGATAATCTCTCTGATGTGAAAGAAGATATTTTAAGTTTCGTGTTAATCATAGAAAGGAAGATATGTGGCAATGTTTTACCACCTCTTCTTATGCAGTGTGAAGATGGTAAAAAGTCTTCATCAAAGTGTAAAATAAATGAAAATATTGACGTGATAATAACATTAAGACTCATTCAATTATTGGATAATGGATTCAGAAAAGAACTTATCGAAGCAAAGAAAGACGATTTAGTAAAAAGTGGACTGGTGAAGTCGTTATTAAAAGAGGCCATAACCAATGAAGCGACATGGAGGTTATTTAATAATAAATATAGAATGAGTATGGAGCAATGTTTGTAAAAAACTAACTTTGTATATTATTTTTTGTTAAATAAATCGATTTTTAACTTTTCTCGTGTTTTATTTACTTGATAAAACCTGCCCCGACCGTAGGTTTTTAAAACAACTAGAGGCCAATATCCTATCCTACCCAGGTATTAAACATAACTTTCTCTTCCGACACGCTGGAGCAACCGCAGGTCTTTTAATTTCCCTTTCTTAATTTGAGGTCCCAATCCTTCTCCCCTCCCCACCCACTCAGAACCGGTTTTTCTTTACCTAAAAGTTGGTGACCTACTTAGCTCGTCGAAAACCTGCTTAGAAGGGTAAACGACCGACCGAAGGCACGCGCTGAGGAGAAACCAAAACACACGCAGATGTAAATATTGGAAGGCCCTATCCCCTCCACGGGTCAACGACTGGCGCAGAAGCGAAAGGGTCATTCAACTTTCACTTGGCTACACCATATCGCACTAACTCATACCAAACAGGTAAACATTGCGAATATCAACAATAACGCAAAACCAATACCATTACCTTACACAATATCACCCCCATTCGAATATAAAAACACGCAATGACCGAAACAGACCTACCACTAGGTCAATGACTCTGCAAAATCACATCTTTACACTTCATCACACACCTCTATCATACCCACAACAAGGCCAATGACCGAAACAAACCTACCACTTGGTCAATGACTCTGCAAAATCACATCTTTACACATACACACCTCAAACATGTAAACATTGCGAAAATTAGGGTCAACGAATGACGCAGAAGCGAAAGGGTCATTCAACTTCCATGCGAATATCAACAATAACGCAAAACCAGTACCATCACCTTACACAATATCACATCATTCCACAACATCATCGCTAAACACACGCAGAATCACACCTGAATCATACACACAACCAGGCCAATGACCAAACTAACGCAAAACCAATACCATTACCTTACACAATCTCACATCATTCCACTACATCATCGCTAAACACACACAGAATCACACCTTAATCATACACACAACCAGACCAATGACCTACGACAAGGACTTACGCAGAACTCAACACGGTCAGTTCACACACGTATTCGCCAATTCAATATTCGCCAATTCACAGACTAGGTTGTCCCAATCCCCGCTTTTTAACAAAATCCCACCTACATCATACACACTACCAGGCCAATGACCCAACCAGACCTACGACAAGGTCAATGACTTACGCAGAACTCAACACAGTCCACGTATAGGTCAGTTCACACACGTATTCGCCAATTCATGGTCAAGGTTGTCCCAAAAGCCGCTTTTTATTCCTACTAACCGCTATGAAAACCTCGCCGCCCTCTCTATTGGCGCGATCTTTACTAGCCTCTAGGATATATCTCCTGACTCTGAATCTCATCCGTTAACCAACATACTGTGCCTATCAATACATCGGCGTGCAGACTGCAAATAATATGCTCGAACTCAGCAATTCTCCTACAGATGCTGCGGCAGGTCAGTACGACGACGTTTAATTCTCATTATCACTTCTCATATTAATCTCACCGTTAACTTTCTCTTCCGCTCTAAAATTACACTCCAATTACGCTCCCATCACAAGCACTCCCACGACTTTCTGGCATCGCAATAAAATTGGAATCGCGACCCATCGAGCCATTTATGAAACATCAATGTCCTATCTTGACATTGATGCTGCATGATACTATAAATTTCCTCCTTAGCTCTCGTATTGTGCATTTACCTTACGCTCGGAGTATATTCTATCATTGCATAATCTATCGTGATTCTAATTTTCTACGAACGGGTCGATTATCCCCTTACCCAAAACTTACTTAAACCCTACCCTACTCTGTAGCCTAAAAAATCCTTAATGTGCTCAAGAATGCAACGCGCTACTCTCTGAGCCGATTCTGGCGTGTAGTGAACACCAGAGTGATCCAGTGGTACCCTGCACGATTCTATATTCGGCCTAGGTCGACGAAGTCCACACCCAAGCTCCGAAAAAAATTCCACAGCCTTCGGTTTAGACTGCTATCCCTACTCAAAACCTCAGAACAGTGGTCAATCGTAGGGATTGTACTGCAGATGGTAAGCCGCAAATCATAACCCGGCTCCTCTTGGACGCAAGCAACCTCAAAAGTCAAGACCTGAAAAGAATTTAAATTCTCCTCCGACACGCGCTTCGACGAGTCATTAGTCCCAAGATGGGCCACCATCCGCAGCCGAGGGCAACCTGTCGCCACTATCGCTTTTCTTCACCGTGTTGGTCGCCTGCGGCACCGTGCATCTTGATATGCATCTGGAGAAGACCCGCTTTTCAATTCCCTCCCGGCGGGCACTGGATTATAGGGGTGCAATCACACACCCAACGTTAGAGTTATCTATTACGAACAAACCCCTCTTCCCAACCCGACTCCCATTGGGCCCTCCTCTATCGGCCTTGGTAGACAAGTGGTTTGAGTATCTGACAACGGAGACCAAGGTCGCGGGTTCGAATCCCGCCGAGGGCATGGTCGTCTGTGTTCGTAGTATGTACAGGGTTATATGTAAGAATGGACCAGATGGTCTAAATATCGCCCTTAAATAAAGTCGATTTATTATTATTATTATCGTAGAGACGGGGGGGGGGGGCGTAATGACCGTGAGGCGTCCTCCGACAACACCTCGAACAGGAAGAGGGTCCACCGAAGTTTCCCCACCTCCCTGCCTCCGCAGCATCACCCCACGTTCCCCCCGAGTGGACACAACTCTCCTCGCATCAGATTTCACAGCCCGAGAACCCTCAGCCCGCTGTAAGGAGTCAGGGGCAACCCCGACCGCTCTACCGGCTACCGTACCCAGACGAACCCAAGCCACCAATTTGGCGCGGAGAGTTTTCAGGGTTAACCTTGCACCTCCCACACGAATCAAGGTTGCCTCGGATCTTCCCACCCTCTGAAGGAGATTCGCAACCACCCTCTCCAGCAGCTTGACTCAAGCTCTCATGGCCTCGCAACCAGCGGCGCACAAGGAGGAGGACACGGGAGTCCTTGATGAAACCATCCTAAACACCTATCTACATATATACTAACGCAAATAAGTCTTACAATATAAAAACAACACCTAAAATGGGAGAAAGCTGAATAGTCTAGTTTTACGCGGGGGGCGTACGAGAAAGAGTCAAATTCGGGTATAAAGTGAAAGGCGTAAACAACACCAGCAAGGTTAGTTCACGCACAGCAGATAGTAGTATACAACAGCAAAAATATATAAATACTATGGAGCGTAAAAATAAAACAACCTTACAAATGTAACAATAATATGGTAATACACAATAACTACTATAATATAAATATTATTTTCTAAAGGGGAGAATTAAATTTCTAACGGAAAACTACGAGATATAACAGTTAACTATTACGATAGAGAAAAAAATATAACGACGATGTTATTACCAAAAATTAGGTAACTTAAATGAATGTTAAATAAAATTTACAGAAGGATAACAAATAGAATAAAATAAATGTTAGTACTACTTAACGCTACAGCTCTAGCTACTCCAATGCTACTGGTACTATAGTAGCTTAAAGATTCGTAGGAGCTCGGAGAAGCAAGTATAATTCGGAAATCAAATTTTTAAGTCCTCTGTAGAAAACTCCTTAATCCCTATGATAATAGAGACACGTTTATCAAAACTCAACAAAGTTGATCCTTTCTTATATTGAAGCTATAGTTTCTTCTGAATTTGTCCTATGGATAAAACTGTTAACCAGATATTCCACCTGGAGTTCATTTGAATTCTGAGAGATGCGGCTTGTAGAAAGTGGCAAAGTTCTTCTTAACTTACCACAAAGCTTTCTCGATAAAAGAATTTTAGGAAAAATTTAAAAACGCTAGGCAGGCATTCTTTAAAAGGGCGACATTTTGAGTAGGAGGAACGATTCAAACAAAAAACATCTACTCTGATAAACATTACTAAACAAGATTTCTGTTTTCAGACGTGAAAAAACCGCTGAGTTAATTAAATGGTTTGACAACAATACTATTTTGGCGTGGGATATGTTTAGCTCATTTCATACTTGTTATTTTATATATTCTTATTTCGGTAACCTTTGCCTCACACATCTTGTGCATCTAAATGATGTTTGATTCGATGGAATGCTTTCATCTTTCGAATAAGTAAACTGGATATGATTTTGAGATATAGCATGCTTGAAACAGTTTTTCTTTACTGGTAACAATGTAATTATTAAGATAACTAATTCTATATTGATTTTCACATCTTGAGCAGGACATTAAGAAGTCAACATGCCTTATTTTATCATTGAGGATTTAGTGCAATAATGAACACAGCAGAAGAACGTATACTTTTTGTCCCAACCGGCATTCGCTGAAGAGTGAACCAAGCCAAGATAAAGTAGTAATGCAGTGAACTCACTTCGCTCTTTATTCCAAAACTCAGGTCTTAGGATGCAATATCAGAAAGATTGAATTCTAGAGTACACACTCTAATCTCTAACTTGCTCCACATCTTAATGATGAAAAAATAAAAAGTACGAATGCTGATCCGAAGACATTCCATTTTATCCTCTCTTTCTAAGCGCGATTTCTAAAACCGGAAGATGTTTTGAAATGCTGCTCGAAAGGTATCGGACAGAAAGGATATCTCGCATTCAGAGCCCTGAATAAAAGTGGGGGCAGTGGCGGGGATTAAGGATGACGTCAATAGAATAGAGAAAAACGCCGCGGAGTAAGCCTAGAGGATGTTATAAGGTTTTTCCTTGCTTTATTTTACTCCCCATCGTGTCAGGAGAATGGTGATTCGCCTGGAGTTTTTTTACGTACAGGGGCATAGGGATAGATAGAGGGAGAGAGAATTCTTTTGGAGAATAGGAGAAGGGTTTCGGGGAAGGAGGTGGAGAAATACTCAAATATCGAGGCGAATTTTTTATGTCAATTACTCCTATTATCTCGCCAAAAACCTAAGGATCAAAATTCCATACTTTCTTTCCGCCTCCCTCCCCAATCCCTCATACCCCCACCCCTCTATACCCCTCCCCCCACTCCATACTCCCCTCCTTCTCCATACCCCACCCCACCAAACCCCGCCCTTCCACACCCCCACCCGTCCATCCCCCAACCCCTGCCTCCCTCATCCCCTCTCTCCTCCCCAACCCTCCACCCCCAACCCACTCCAGGAACAACCTTTCATTCCACACCCTGCGGTGTTTATCCAAGTGGACTTCAACTCATCGCAGAGGGGGGAGGCGATAGCGGAGCGCAACCGGCATGCGATCTAGTTTAACGTCCGATGAAATAGAAGACTCTCAGAGACAAGGAAAAACGTTTTCCTTCTCGGCTATATTGCCGCGGAGCGTATACACACACAAACACAAACATTTTCTTTGTCATCTAGACGCGATTTTGAAGCGTAGCCCAGGCGCACGCGTCGTGCGTGCCTGGATGGGTTTGTGGACATATGCTGTCGTCGTGGTTATCTCTTCGTAATTAGGTGTTTAATTAGCGTTCAAAAATGAGAAGTAAGGGGATCGCGTTTTTTTTAATTACGCCGTTCGGGTGAAATATCGGAGAATTATTTGCAATTTTCAAGTAATTTTTGAACGTAAATAAGCCTGATGAATTGGAATTTTTTGCTTTCGAGGGAGAATTTATAGCAATTTTTTTCGCGGGTGATGACGATCGCGTCGTGTTTGGGATAAAATATTTTGCTTCGAGTCTTGGCGATTAACCGCGAAGCTCCAATATCCATAAAATATTCGAGAAAATTAGACGGATATTTTAGTTTACAAATCTGCCGTCATCAGCTTGGATTTATAGCTATATTAGGTAGATTCTAAATGTATAATTTACTATTGCTAAGTGACGCATACGGCCATAGAAACTATGCTGTGCGGTCGAGAATTCTCTTTATAATGTAAGCAGTCAATTTTTTTAATGAACAGTATACAGTCGTGAGAAGAAGATTCGTCGTTCAATACGGAAAATTTGCACTCCGTAGGAACTGTTTTGCGCTTGAATTTGGCTATCTATAGTACACAGTTAACCTTTTCCAACACTGTCGCCATTTTCAAAAAGTTACAAGATCAGAAAAATAATTATTAATGATTCTTTCATTTGTCGGATGGAGGATTTCAAATAAACAAAAATGTACTAATTATCCTGTTATAGCCCATTTACAGCATATCTCTATCACCTTTTCGAAGATCCTGTATTTCAAAGATAACTAATTTCAGCGTGACATAGCACGAAGGATCTCTATGGTCGAGTTAGAAGAAAGGAAAGACTTTACCAAGTCTACCGTAATAAAAAAGTAAATCCATCTATATATGGTATCAAGAATCTAAATGAGAGGAACTTGGGTATGAGGGCTATTTAGCTCATGTGCGACTTAGCTAATTATTCTCACTCCTTTAATCAGCACGAACGGTAACAGCGTGAAATATATATGTATATATAACGCGGATTAAAAGATATCCCCGTAAAATAAATAGGCTCGGAATTCTCTTTCACCTTTAAAAAAATAATGCAATTCTTCGTTTGATAATTGATGAAAATCGTCCGAGGCTCTCGGAAAATCCGATCCCCCGTTTACATCAATTTATTTTGGCCAATGGAACGCGCTCTCGCAATTTTTTATCCATCACAAGAATCCACCTAAGTTATCCACTTTGCCAATTTAAATCTCCTCCCAGTACTATATAAAAAATTAGAACCCTTTCCACGACGATTTTTTTATCCTCCACTTCCCGCTCCTCCTTTTTCATATAGTCCACTCGAAATAAAAAGGCACTCCACCCTTCCACCCCCCCTTTCCCCTCCTCTTCCCCCAATCTTTTCTCTCTTTCCCCTCTCTTTCTTCCTCTTTCCACCTCTCCCCCCCTCTTTCCCCACCTCTTTCTCCCATCCCTGCTCATGATCCTCTTCAAACACCTTAATTTCTATCTCTCTTCCTCTCCGCCTACGGATTTACTCTTTATTATATCTCGCTATATACGTTTTTGGAATATTCCTCTGTGGCTCCCATTTTTCATATTCCTTCCTCATTCACTTTGTTGAGTTTCAAATATTGCCGCTTCGTCTTTCTCTGTATATCTTCAATTCCTTTTCCTATGTAATCTTGGATAAACATTTCCCTAGTTATTATTTTTAACCTTAAACCTATGGTATAGTTCCCTGCGCAACGCTGGGATGACTTCCTTGGAAAAGAGCGCTCTGAGTGAAGCCGCGTTTGCCCTGATTTAATACCTCGTGTCAGCGGTTCTTAACCTGGAGGGTCACTAAAACAGATCAATATATATGAAACAGTTTCAATGATATTTATTTTTTTGTATTTTAAGATGTGAATTGTAACTTTTACGAAAAAATTTAAACTCTTGCAGATCGTTCAGGGCTACACTATAATCAATGTGAATCTTTATTCAACCATCTCAACTTATAAATACGATTGTAGATTGGCATAAATAACACATTAATTAATTAACTTCGAGAATGGATGTATTTAGAACAAGCAGTCTTTGCGCAAATATAATAAATATAATATTTTGAAATCAAGGTTACATTTTGTATTTATTGGCGTATTGATGTGGATAAAGGTATTACGACAAGGTTGGCTGCCATAATAAGGGAATCGCGGGTGCATAATGGTTGGAAAACGCTGCCTTATAGGAATAATCACCTGTTCTCGAGGGTCGCATGCTTATTCGCCTCACACGCTCGCGTGAAATGCGGTGCGCGTCTGATTCCGAGTCGCCTAGGATTAAGTTTTGTGTTTGGTATAAAATGTCACGTGTGCGCAAACAGGTCCGCCTTAGAGAAATCCGCGTTATATAAGTGCTCACTGTTTTAAAACCATGTTTCTCCAATAGTCGCGAAGAGTTTGAGAAAAACCAGATGCGTTTTTTTTCCACAAATCAGTCGTCGTCATTGGCAATTCACCGTGCGTCCGTGTCACCGTGTCTCCGTGTGTCCGTACGTGCGTGCGTGCGTGTGTGCGCGGTGAGAGACGGAGGAAGGGGGACGGAAAGTGTTTCTATGAAACTGGGGGTTGGGAGTGTCGCTCGAGGGTCGGAGCGCGTCCCGAGGAAAAGGGAAATACTGGCGAGCGGGAGGAGACGAAAAGAGGAAAAAAAGGAGAAAGATAGGATTGGTTCGAAAAAAATGCCGAAGGACTTAAGAACATGAAACACAAGTTTGTTAGAAGTAGTTGCGTAAGGTATGGTAAAATAGGATTTTATTGGAGACAACTGACGGTGAGTTGCTGCTGACGACTGCCGCTTCGTAGCTGAAATTCGCATCCGATTTTTTCCAACCTTTTTAAAATTATTGGAGAAACACCTTTTTCAAAAATGAGCCCTTATCTAATGCCGGTTTTCTTAAGATTTTTTTCGAACACGTTTTGACCATTTTCTCGATGATGTCTGTGTGTGTTAGTGTTTGTAAGTGATAGCTTTTGTGGGTGCTCTAACTCAAAATCTATTAATCAGGCAAACGCGAAATTTTATATTTAACATTTTTATAAAATTGAGAAAACCTGATTAGTTTTTTGGCAAAAATCGGTCAACCGGAAGTGGGTGTTTACTTTTGTTACTAATCCGTTATTTTGAAATATTTGCTTTAATATTTGATAAATGTAAAAAAGCAATAGAATAAACGTTGTAAGAACTTCTATTTTCTACAACCTTTGTTTGAAACATTTTTCCATATGATGTATTGTTTAAGAGATATATATTTTTAGCTGCCACCACCACGCCACCTACCAAAGACTATTGTTAACAATTGACGACTAGTTACGTCTTAGTAAAGCTCCTTTTTCTTTACTGAATTGTTGGAGCTTTGTGGCTATATGTAATATTAGAACGTTATGGTTTGTGATTATTTCTGTTTTTTGTTGTCTAAAATTTACTCGCAGTTTCTTAAAATATTTATTATCTAACCTATTTGGAATTTTTAGAAATATTACAGATATGGAGAAAGTCATGTGTTGGCCACATAACATCCTGTTTCAGTTATTTTTATTGCTAATTACATTGATATCACATCTCAAACTCAATCTAGTCAGCTTGAGAGAAATAAATTTCGTGTATTAGCACAATTGACATAATGCTTATAATGAATACAACATAAGGGGTAATGTCATTTTATAAGAATGCCAAATTTCCCAATTTGAGTTGCCAACTGAGGGCGCCACAGGAGCCTTCGTTTTCTACGCCCTTCTGAAGGAGAGGGCGGGCAAACAGAGTGAGTTCAACCGCGTAAGGAGACACACCCTTCAAGGCATAGACTTCGGAAAAAGCCATCAAGATCCCGGTAAGCGCCTTCCGTCCCTTCCCCTTCGTTCCCGTTTGTATACCCTCCATACCTACGTGTTCGCTAAGGCCAGTTGGTGCAGCAATTCTTTTTTATAATTTTGTGATTCTTTTGTGGTGAAACCAACTTAGTCTGGGGAATTTTAGTTTTGGGTGTAATTAATTAATTAATATTATGTTTTTTGTTTCAATTCGTGGTTTTAACCATGCCCGAAACCGGGAGGAAGTTGTCAAAAGTGTGCAATGTGACTCTCATTTAAATTTGCTGCATTTCAATCGCGAAAAATATGAAGCAACTATTTCTAGGGCGTTTAAGTTGGATTAAGAATTGGATAAATTTGGAAATGCAATATCAAGTCATCCAAAGTTTGTCACATTTCGCACCCGTTGTGCTCGTATTATTGATGTCTAATTTTGAGGTCTGCGTTTATTATGAAAATCCCAGAACATTTTGATTCAACTATTTGGATAAACTTCTAGGATTCTCCCCAATCTCCTCGAGTTCATTGCCACCTTCGCAGAAGTTGGTGACCACCTTTTCCGAAATTCATTCTGCATTGAACACTGTTAATACTCATGATCTCGGAGGATTAATTTAATTTATTATAGCTGCCCAGTCCATCGATACAGAAACGTTCGCGCGTTTTGAGGAGAGGTTGGATGACGAATTATTTCCTTCGGTCACTCAGCTCATCAGTTTCATTAAACCTAGAATGCTAATGTGTAGAAAAAATTGCGACTTAAGTTGATCACACTGCTGGTTTTCCCCATTTCTATGAATGGCAGTGACGTATCCTCTCTAGTACCTTCAATATTCGTTGTGCAGTGTCCTTGAGCGGTGCTGATTTTTCGGAGAGGAGTATTCGTTTCGTTTACAATAGAGACCGTTGTCAAAAATACGACTGCTTAGCAATAACGCAAGTTTTATATATATATATACATGCTAATGATATCCGATATTTTATTTATATTTAAAACAAATGACTAACGCATTTACTAATTGTATAACATTCTTATATATGTATAGTTTTTATTAGGAATGTTTTCTTCCAAATAAATGCATAAAACTTGCGCAAAAAAATTAGTTGTAATTTTTACAAATGCATAGCATCAATGCTTTTCCCAGTCAACATTAGCACTCTAGGGTTAAGAAGCGTATTAACCCTTAGTTAGTCGCGTGAAAAAAGTTCCGTAATTAGTCGCGTGGGGTCAATATGACCCCAAAATGATTTCTAAAGATAAGCAATAATATATTAATTTATTTATATTTTACTGGAAATAAAATCAATCTTACATTATAATACAATTATTCATTAATAGTTTTTACAATAAACATTGATTAAAATAAATTAAAGTATTTTTTTGTATTTTCTAATCACTTTCCCTCTCCCCACATTCAATGCACTTCATTATCATATGGTCTTTGTAAGTAAAAGCTCCACAATTTCCACTTCTAGTGGACACTTTACTGTCTATATTTCTTGGGCAATGTTCGCATCTTCCTCTTGATAGTCCCGATCCCGGTGTTGGGCCTTCCTCCGCAAGTCCCTGTTGAGTGTATATGCGCTTTCGGAGATGCCTAGATATAATCTGACTCTGAGACCCCAAAATCTGTGGATCCTTGATTAATTCCTTCGATAATGATTTCAAGAAATTTCGCCTTGTCATTTCCTTTTGAACGTTTTGTTTATAAACAATAAAGGCATTTATGGCAAAAACATTCAGCAAATGAAAAAACACAGCTAACGGCCATCTTTTCGTTCTTCTGCCAACATTATAAGCAGCGCAGAGCTGATCGCATGTATCTACGCCACCTTTTGTTGCATTGTCGCATGAAGGTCGCGTTGAGGGATAGGACTATTTTTGCGGAGATCACTCACACTTGTGGGTTAGACATCGGTCGCGGCACGGTCGCTTTCCGGCCCCCACCTACAGCATGAAGTAGTTTATGGCTGCCCCCAACTAGCAGAAAGATTCAAGCTCACTTCTGCTGTCACCGAAGATTGCCCTCGATGGGGCTTGGGACAAAAGTTGCCTCCTCGAGCGACCCAAGGGGTTCGTGCCGAGGTCCAACCGCGTCCTCCCCTATAAGTGTGAACGTACTTGGGACTTCTCCATAGAAACCCCATTGAAAATAGGATTTTCATATTTTGGTCTAAAACGTCCCAACCGTGACCGCCATGCGACCGGTAGGAGATCCAAAAACTTTGAAGATTGCCGATCTCATTCGTGTTCGTGCTTATTCCGAAAAATAAGGGAGAAACTCGTGCTAAAAAGGGTGAGCGGTAATAAACGGCAAACAGCTTTCTTTTAGAGAGACCACGTGCGTTTGTTTGTGACTTTTATTGCGGGTAGAAAACTATGGGAAGAAAACGGTTGCATGTGTGCGGCCGAAGTAAGAAATCACCCGGAGAATTCCGAAAAGAGGGAAAAGGGTACATTGGAGGGGGGAGATGGGGGGGAGATGGGAGGAAGAGGGGTAACCAACCTATAGTGAAAATTAGTGAAGTAGAAATGTATCATAAGAGAAATAGTGTTAAAACAATGAAATACTGCTTATCAGGAAAATTATTTGTATTTCTGATGTGATAATAATAATCTGTATTGCGTTTAACCCTTCTAGACCAATAGAGAAAAAAGCAACAGGTAGAGAGATGTCAAAATAAAAGCAACTTTTTTAACCTCATATATACATAACAAATGGATACACACCAAAATAGCACATTAAAATAGTTTAATTTTCTCACTATTTACAATATTAATACTATATATATAAATATAAAAATATCAAAAATAACAAATTAATAAAAAAACAAAAAATGCAAATTTCTCTTCTAGAATGTCAGTTTCGAAGGTAGAACAAGTTTGAGTTAGATTGTTAATACATTTCTTTAGATATTGAAGAAAAAACATTGCTTGGGGTCATATTGACCCCACGCGACTAATTAAGGGTTAAAGTTCTGCAAACCATTGGTAGTACTATTTCTAAAAGTATTACCTCGCAGCGCCAGGCGCCATTCATTACATCTACATCTACATATTACCCTGCAAGTCACCTTGACGGTGGATGGTAGGGGGTGCCGCGCACAAGTTCCTAACTAATTATTATTCACTTATCTATTGTGGTCACGTATTGTCCTAGGGAAAAAGAAGTATTTTCGCGTATTAATGAACATTGTTCTCTGTGTGCCGCTCTTCGTCCTTTCAGGAGCCAAAAGTTATTAGGAACGAATCTTGAACAGCATCTGGGCTTCTTTAGTTTAATAAGTTGTTTCAATTATTTAAAATGTGGCAACTGAGCTCCAAAGTTCCATTCAAAAAATTTGCGATGTCAGATTTGTAAGCGTTACTATAATACTACGCTGCATTCGTCGACTTTACGCCCGGTTCGGGCTGATTTGAACTGTTTACTATAGGCCTCGAAGCATTCCTAGGGCTGCGGTCACAAATTCGTGGCCAGTTTCTTCGGGGTCTCCCTCTAACTCTGCCTCGCCTGTCGCTACCCCCTCCACTTTTGCCTCGTCCATTGGATGCGATACCTCGCATATTGTTCTGTTGTGCCCGGCGGTGGTGAATATTTTGGATGGTGACGGCCTTTCCCATTCGAATTACGGTGGATTCAGGGCCTGCCCAAGCTACGGGCGAGCCGGGAATCTGCCCGGGGCTCCGAAGTGTTGGGGGCGCTCTCCCGGTCATTTATCTACGCATTACTTGCAGGAGAATAAATATTGGATATAAATATACACCGAGGAACAGGCTAGAATGTTGATGGGATTCCTTTTAATTTTTCATTATCACTAATTTTTACAGAACGATGAATAAATTAACATGCAGTTTGTAAATATCTCAACCAACATCAACGGAGGGAGGCACTAGAGTGCCATCTCGCCCGGGGAGCCTAAATTCCGTGGGCCGCCCCTGGATGGATTCCAGATCACAGGTTTCAGCCATTTCTTCCGCAGCCGTCAAGCGTTTAACCCTTAACTACTAACGCGGAGTCAGGATGACTCCACACCACACAATACGCATCATAGCTCTGACTCATTTTACAATATTGCTCCGGTGACGTCAGTACCTTCAAATGAAGTGATGACTAATGTAGCCCTCAAATCTTATCAGTGTACCGCAAGCTGTTGGTGAAATAGCTTATAGTAATTTTTGTGTGGAGTCAGGCTGACTACACATTAGTAATTGTGCTTACATAATGCACCAGTGGTACAAAAATGGTACAAAAATGACGCCATAAAATTTAAAAAAAAAATGACTAGGGACTTAGTTATTCCCCGCTTGCATAGAAGAGCAAGAAATTAACGGATTTCTAGTGCCGCAAGGAGGAGAATGTGCTATTTTAGACATTCCTTTCAAGGAAGGCATGGGCGAGAAGGAGCTTCTTGAAAAAAGGGTTTACGGTTCCATCTGCTATCTAAAACGAAAGAGAAACATTTGTGCTAAATGTAAACTGCCAATTTGTCTCACACGTGCCAAAAAAATGTTCTGATTGTGTTCAGGAGTGACTTGGAGATTATCAGCTACAAGGTTTTTAACATAGCTCATTTAAAATAAATAAAAATAGATTTTAGTTGTTCAGGGTTAAAACTGTCGATTTCCCCCTATCATGGATCTCTTTATAGCTTACCTGAGACGCAACTCAACTATTAGAAGGCTGTGATCTGAATCAATGCCTGCTGGTCGTAATGGCTACGCGGTCTTTATGCTATTTCTGAAACTTTGTTTTATTGGATGTAATCTATCGTAACATATACGAGATCCCTCTAACTATGATTGTCATCACAGTTTTTTGCATTTGGCATTGTTGAAAAGAGGAATAATAATCCTTTTTATGTTATTAAAACCAGTTATTTGAGCTAAATCGGCACGGTTTTAACTCTGCTTAAAAATATAAGCAACTCCATTGTTTTTCTATGTAACAGTATTTGTCTCGAGTTCGTTTCTTATTTTAAGTACTTTAAATAGCATCTTTTTACTGGCTTGCACAGAAACCCATGCTAATATTATGGCCAATTGAAATTGAACATTGAGTTCAAAAATAACCGCATAAAAAGAGTTAGGTTGGCCAAACATTGCCCATTAACTAAGTGGGGATGTAATGAAGAATCGTATAAAATTTGGTTGTTCAAGCTTTTATCGTTTAGGAGGAGTCCTATGAACAAACAAACACAAACAACCAACATCCAAAAAAATTCTTTAAAATATATAGTAGACGATTCGATTTAGTTTAACCGTTCAATCTGTAGCAAGATTTAGAGTAGATCGCTGCGGAGGCATGACGAGATAGGGCTTAGCTTAGGTAGCTTAGCGTGCGTTGTAATGTCATTGGACGCCAAAGAG
Organism: Tanypteryx hageni; assembly: GCA_028673005.1. Classification (NCBI taxonomy): domain Eukaryota; kingdom Metazoa; phylum Arthropoda; class Insecta; order Odonata; family Petaluridae; genus Tanypteryx; species Tanypteryx hageni. The sequence continues at coordinate 61,703,978 of CM054120.1, read as the reverse complement.
TGAACATTTGGAGATAAATGGCTTACGTAGTATTTATTATATGTGATATTAGAATCTACAATTGAGATGATTTTAATCAAATTTTCTGATGCAATTTTTTAATAAATTAAAATTTTCTAAATATCGCCGAGATTAAACCATCCTTAATTTTTGTGGAATATAATGTTTATCAAAAATTGGCCTCCAAAAGATGATTTATCGCATAAATATTTGATTTTTTGAACGCGTTTTGGCCCTAGAACAGCAAACAGACAGACTGTTAGAGAGACGGCATGGCGGGTAACAACTTTAATGTGCATACTCAGGGACATTAAAACGTTTGTTTCCATCATAATCTTGAAGTTGAATTTTTTCACGATTATAATACTTTCTCAATGTACTGCATACATGAAAAAGTAAAAAAGTGGGAAAGCAAACAGTAAATTTTCCAATACCTAACTTCTTGGCTGCCATATATTTCTTCTTCCTATTCGCATACTTCACACTCAAGCTATCGTTTTTTCCAAACCTGTCTTTTCAAATCTTCGTCCTTTCACACCACCTCTCTCATTCGCCCTATCTATAACTTTTTCGCTGTCCGATTTAGGTAATTCTCTCTTACTTAACTACCACATATTGAGAATAGTCTTCTCTATGTGAATGCCTCTCCTCCATCAGTCTGATTCTCTCCTACAGACCCATCCTATTCTTTCTCAGAGATAGTAAAAGGCGACTCTCATCTCGAAACCCTTGCGTCTCCCTTTCAGTCCCTCTTACTGATCTTTGTAGAATTGGGGAATAATTAGTAATTTTCTTCATTCTTTTAGATGTCATCAGTTTCTGTGGTTCGATAGTAATAGGAAACATGGAAAAGTACCTTTTCGTTAAGTTGACTATATCAGTGGTGTTAGGTTATTTACCTTTCGTCAGAAACTTACAATGGTGTAAGTAATAGATTTCCGTCAGACGGTCAGTGAAACAAAATCGCCGAAAATATAACTAGAAACGATCATTTAAAAGAACGCAAGATGTGGTCCGTTTTTGATCAGGGGTAATGTTATTTATTGCTCTAAAGAATTTGATCAAGGAATTAGTGTTGAAATGTTATCCGGAAATCTTAAAGAATATTAATACTTGATGAGGATTAGGGGGATTGTAATTTTTTAATCTTTTATGCTCCCTAATAAAAAGATTTATCCGATAATATTTCAATAAGATTATTCCATCAATTCCGTTTTTTTAGGACAACCAAAATAGATACCAGCATCGTGCGTTCGTTACTCTTGAGGAATGGTTTGTTTGAGGTAAAGTTAAATAGGTTCATAATTCCGAAATTTATGTTCGAGTATGGAAAAGCCATGGATCTCCACACGCATACATACAACCTTTGCTGCTGTTGTACGTATATCGATGTCAGCACATGGTCATGGTGAACCGGATTCAAAGTCAATTACACTTCCTCTAATGCAGTGGTCGGCAGCCTATGACCCGCAGGTCAATGTGTGACCCGCCATCACGATTTGGGAGACCCAAAAACGTAAACATTGTTCAGGAGAGTTAACGTTTTAAAAATAAAAGGTTAATAAAATTGCTAAATATAGCTTACATAAACATTCAGGTTTTATATTTTATTTATTCAAAATTTTTAATTGACCCATCGCATTTCCCCAAAACCATTAATTGACTCGCCAATAAAAAAGGTTGCTGGCCACTGGTGTAATGCGCGGATGGCAAATGATTTTTGATACGTGTGCCAAGAAAGTCATATGAACCATCGGGATTTTTTTCACGTGCCACTAGTTAAATCTTCCTCTAAGAAACTTCATATTTTGTAAAGAAAATACAAGCTTACGTGTACCAAGTAAAATCGCCCATGTGTCCGAGGTGGCACGTGTGTCTAATGCGTATCGTTACATAACGGATTAAAATATTTGTAAGATGAGAGACAAAGGGTGGGATGATTTGATTGATTTATTATGAAATCTCTTCAGGTTTGAGAAGAAATACGTTGCCGTAAATGAATTCTAGTGAATCGGAAAACGATAGGTAGGAGCGATTGTATTGTATTTACTTTATCTTACTTATGGACCTCTACTTGTTTTTTCATGGGACCACTCACCTTCATTGATTCCTTTTCTTATTTTGCCTATCATGTCACCGCATTACCTTGTCCTTCTCCACCCCTTCGTTTCCACCTCCATAATCGCACTTTATTCTGCCATCTCCTTTCCTTTCTGTCTTCCCTCACCTCTCTCCTACTCTATAATTTACTCTCTGCAAAATCCTCGTCAAAAAAATCATCCTTTTTCCTCGATTATCCCTAAGCGCCGAGGATCCTCAATCCCTATTTGCGTATAATCCGTGGTGTCAATGCTTTGTCGGGTCTACCATTGTCGGCGGCTATTTCTCCTCTCCCCTTCCTTGTATTCCTTTCGCTCTTTATTGCACGACATTCGGCGAGCATAGGTGTTTCTATCATCTAATACGCTACCTATTAAAAGTCCCATGACATGGGATTCTACAAGACTCTTGACAAGTTTCATTCACAAAGCTCCTCACTCATTCTCTTATTCTCCACCTGTACCATGAAACACCAAGACTGCTTCTTTAGTAAGACTTTGACGGCTTGGGTGGTCCTACAAGGAGAATTATCTTTCTCCAGCATAGCTCTTTGGTTCATAAGAGTATACAAACTCTCCACTGGAGTCCATAGGGAGGGTTTAAATGTGTATAGGACAGTAAACTCATCTTTTAATTACCTTAGAAATTGAAGTAGCTGTAAGCGGATTTCTCTAAAAAAAGTCTAGTAAATTGCTTAATTATTTCCCATTTTGACTATGTATATAGAGCGTACCGAGATTTATCTCAAGATCTTTCGTTAAAGATTCACACCGCTGTTATATATTTCTTTAATATTTTCTGAAGAACAGTCAAATACGCTTAATGCTTCAATTTTCTTAGTCTCGATTTTGAAAATAACAGAGCTTACTGTTTAATTTGTTCTTATTGACTTTTTCTTGCTTTTTATAATTATCTATTTATATTGTCTTTTTGCATGTTTATTTTTATCAATATTCAATATGCATTGTTTATAATCGTTCCATTAACTATATCATTTTCATTTATTTATTTATTTTGCCTTTTGTTTTATATATCATATATCGATGTCTTTACTGACTCGCAGTAGATTTCGCCGGATTTTAACCCCCATTTTCAAGGGCAGGTTTATTTCTTCATTCCGCTTTTTTTATGGATTTCATTAATCAACAGTCCTAATTTTATCATACAAAATTACATCTTTTCTAATACTTGTATTACTTGTTCATTGTCAATACATTATGTAATATGTATCACGAGGAGCGGTAGGTGGAAATGGGACTTCTTTAGTGACAATCTGGCCCTAAATAAATATCATATCAATCAATGAATAAATTTGTACCACTTTTTCTCACCTCATCCGTCCTTTAACCTCGCCTAAATAAAGACAATCGTCGGTCTGCCCCCTCATAATTCCCCCCTATGTCCTCTCTGTCTCCCTCTTGATCTCTATCTCAGTTTCCCTCTCTCTCTTCATTTCAATCTCCGTCTCTTTCTCTCTCTCGTCTCTCTCCCTCTTGTCTCTCTCTCTCTTGCCTCTTTCTCTCTCTCGTCTCTCTCCCTCTTGTCTCTCTCTCTCTCTCTCTCTTGCCTCTTTCTCTCTCTCGTCTCTCTCCCTTTTGCCTCTCTCTCCTGTCTCTCTCTCTCTTGTCTCTCTCTCTCTTGTCTCTCTCACTCGTGACTCTCTCCCTCTTGACTCTCCCACTCGTGACTCTCTCCCTCTTGACTCTCTCCCTTGTCTCTCTCCCTCCCTATTGTCTCCCTCCCTCTCTCCCTATCTCTCCCTCTATCTTCCTTTCTTTCCCTTTTGCCTCTCTCCCTCTTGACACCTTCCCTCTTGTCTATCTCTTCCTTGTCGATCTCCCTCTCACTCTGAAAGTATATATCTCTCTCTGCTCTCTATCCCCCCCTCTCTCTCCTCCGCTCACTCCCCTCTCTTTCCTTCTCTCTCTCCACCTCTCTCTCACGCCCTCTTCCTCCCATCCTCTCTCTCTCTCCCTCACTCTATCTCTCCCTCCCTCCCTCCCTCTGTATCTCCCCCTCTCTCCCTCTTGACTCTCTTTCTGTAGTCACTCACTCTTGACTCTCCTTCTTGTCTCTGTCCCTCTTGCTTTCTCTCTCTTGACTCACTCCCTCATGTTTCCCTCCCTCTTGGCTCTGTTCCTCTCTATCTCCCTCTCTCTCCCTATCTATCTCCTTCTCTCTATCTCCCTATCTCTCACACTCCCCCTTTCTATCTCTCCACCTCTCTCTCATTCTCTTACTCTCACACTCTCCCTCTGTCTCTGGCCTCTCTCTAACTCTTGGAAATTTCAATGAAATTTGTAATTACGCAGCAAATGTTTTTCCAATCAGAAACTACTCCTATTTATAAATTTCACCATTTATCGCTTATTATCATCCATCTGAACATAATCTTGGTGTATAGGCCACCCTTTGCGTTTATATAAATAAATAAAGTATGTGTTAATACGGTCACCCTCCATACGGAGAAATTCATTTATTCGTCTGAGGTTTTGTTTTGACTATCTCCATAGTCAAGTGTACAGAGAGTGTTTTGGTGAAAACAATCGAATTCGAAATTTCCGCCGAAAAACTCGCTTTCAGGATCCCTGAATACGTTTAAACAATTTTCTCGATGATTTGTGTGTGTGATAGGAATTTTATTTGTGCTCGAACACGAAACTACTAATCCTATCCGAGAGTCGTTTATATTAACAATTTTATACAATACCTGATTAGATATTGGCTAAAAATTCTTAGTAGAAAGTGATGGTTTACTTTTGTAATTTTTCCGTTTCTGCCAAATGTCACAAATAGAACGCCATTAATGCAGATATTTGAGATAATCAAACCGTAGGAGGTATAGTTTCACTGCGGCTTTTCTTTGAAATATTTTTTCACAGAAGGGATATCGTGGTGTACGTGGGAATGTCTTCATCTACTCAGAGTTCATCGATAGTAGTCCATCAGAGTGATATGGGTAGGTAAATCGTAGAAGAGTGAGAAATTTCCCTCCCATTGCATCTCCCTCCTCTCTCCAATTTTAACTTCAGCCCTCCCCCTTCCCTCCTTCCTTCCCACTCTCTCTCCTTCCCACTCTCTCTCCTTCCCACTCTCCTTCCCACTCTCCTTCCCACTCTCCTTCCCATTCTCTTCCTCCTCTCCCTCCCTTTCCCTCCACTATCTCCTTCCCTTTTCCTGACTTTTCCCATCTCTCTTTCCCACCCCCTCTTCCTTCCTTTCCATCCCGACTTTCTGCCTTTGTCCTCCTCCATCCCTCTTCACTCTTCTTTTCTCTCTCCTTATAATAATAGGCGATAAATTCTTAATAGTTTACCATACAATCGGGCACCCGTAACTAATCAGATATAATTCTAACGCTTCATAAATATAGAATTCTAAATTAAAATTATCAACATCTTTCGAATCATTCTTAGGAAAGATATGTGACACCATCATTCCTTCTTATTTCAAATTTCCTCATTCAAATCAAATCTAAAGTGAACTTGAAAAATTGGTAACCTCGGATCTAGTTAAATGTAAACTAGTTAAATGTCATGCAACAATGAAATACGAAACATTTCTCTGCCTAGCCGTTAAGTTATAGATTATAAAATTTATTCGGATAAAATACATCATTACCACAATGTATTCCGCAAAACCACATAGTGAGGAGTTATGATTTCGGAGGTGAAAATCCGAGAAATTTCCAAATATAACATCGCGTATTTTGTTTAAATCAATCTATAAAATGGTTCTCGGTGAAACCAAAAATTAAATTCATGGTTTTCTATCCACGCCCTTATGATCTGTAACGTATAGCTTAAAACCAATAATCGGATAGAAGACAACATTTAGTACATGATAGTCAGCGAGACCAAGTAATTACGTGTTATAGTTTAGGAGATAAATGTTCGATACCGTTTCATACTTATTTCCCATTAAGAGCGACTTTAAAGTATATGTATATTCCATTTATGGATTATACTGTTTCACCTTTTTCCTTTTGAATATACCGTCATATAAGACTAATATTGAGTAACTGTCTGACATTGTGACGATGGCACTACTCTAATACTTTGCACTAAAATCTCAGAAAATTAAAAAACACTAAGGGGTAGAGTGTTATTATTTTCCTCTCTAAAATAATTTTTTAGCGCACAAGCTTCTAACGGACTTAACAAAAACTGTGCGCTAGTACCATTATAATAATGCGGTAAATGAAATCTTCATTTAATCCTTTTTTGGATATTTTGTATATTACAAAATTCGATATTTATCAATTTTCGAATAAAATATTCCGCCATTTAAATCATGTGGTGCATTCGATTGAAATATTTTAAAATAGATGGAAATATAAATATTATAAAGAGAAAGGAATTATTTCATTTGAGTAAACAAAATATCACGATATGTACATTTCCGGTAAAATTTCGATAACGTTGGGAGAGCGAGTGAGGACTGCGATTGCTATAGAGCTGCCACGTTTTTCCTTAATCTTGTCAAGTTTTACCTAAAATATTTCGTTATCCTTCAGTGGTCGATTCGTGAAAACTGCAGAATAATTTTCATCATCAAGTCTGTAAAGAATTAACGCTAAATTCTGAAATAACTGAAATATACTAGGATTTATGAATAATATTATAAAATAATTATCTAGGCGATACCATACAAACACCAGAGAAATTAATTATCAAATATTCTTTTCGGAAAACTCAATCAAGTTTTTCTACTGTGCGCATAATTTGAGGAATGGTATGTTATTACCGCATCTTGGATGAAAATTAAAATTATCTTGGTTCTTTTTTTCAAGGAAAATTTTCACCGGATTATCTAAGAAGAGAAAGAATTTCAGTTTTATAGTGACGTTAATACGTTTGAGGATTCTTTAAATTTGCCAATCCTTTTTCTAAACAATTCATTAATGAAAGTCAGATTTTTACCAGCATGTGATAAAATATTTATTCATTGATGATTATATCATACGTATGATGAACTAAGAAATTACCTTTTATCACCCACTCGATCATCTAGTCGTCCGTTCGGTTCCGCACACTCTTAAATGAGAGGTTAAAGCAATGTATCACATGTTTTATTGTTTGTGTCACCACGTTTCAGTTCTGCGTCATCCCGTTCACTGTTTCATTTCCTTCCAGACAACTTATAAATTTGGCTTTATGTATCATATAAAGATTAAAATTCCTTTATTTTAAGAAGCAGAGACAGGTATTCAGTGGTTAAAAGTTTTTTTATGAGCCAGAATATGATATTTACACTGTGCATTTACCAATATTAGCGTCTCGCCTCAATAACTCTTGCGACGCCCTGAGAAATAAAGTCACCCTGGTGGATAACCACTGGTTTAAGCCCTCGCCAAGAGCCTTAGTTGTTATAGTTGTCTGGAAGAGAGAAAACGCTATTATAACAAAACATGGGTCACGGATCTTTATAACGCGCTGGCGTTATCGTTATCCTAACGCGACGGATAACGACATGGCGATCATCATTCTTTAAATTTTCGCGCTACGGAAGCGATCTCTTTATGATAACGCGATTCTTAGCGCTACCACAATCTTTCGACCTAAGCCGCGTTATGATCAAGCGCTAGAAGGTAGAGAGAAAGATGGCGGAATGCGCACATCACATATATATTTATATTTCTTCATACGAGCTTATTTCAGTCTTCAGTGGTGTATTTCTTCTTTTGAAATTCATAAAACCTTTTGCTTATTATTTCAGAACGGAAAATATTCAATCTTCGTTTAACTAATTGCTATTTCAATTAGTCTCTTATAATGCATAGAGACGGTAACGTTACGCTTTGTTGTTTATGTTATTTAAAGTGATATTAATACGGATATTTAGCGATATACTGAATAATATTCAGACAATTCTGATGATTAAGTTCTTATTTCCATGCTTTGACGCTGTTAAGATATTATCTTCAGTATAACTTATAGTAAAATACTATATATGTGTGTTTGGGTCTATCACAATTCGGAAATATTGATATAATTAAATATGTTTTCGTGTCAAACTAAGTATCTATTATAACATCTTGGGTGGAGGTAGGTAAACATGTTGATGTTATCGCATGGTGCTTTTATTCTTTGATTTTTTCTTGATAATACTGAATTATGTGATGTTGATGAGTTTCATGCACGGCAAGTGAATGGATTAGTGAATGATATATTCTTAGGAATTTCGAGGGAATGAGTGCTAGTATATATACGTGGAGATGCCTTTCCCGCCAAAGGGTACTTCTCTATGAGCCTAGGAGAGCTGGGAAAATTGTAACAGCTTGTGCCGTGCTACACAATATGCGGCTCAAGTATCGCCTAGCGGAGGTAGATGAAATAGGGGATGAAGATCCAGCCTTCAATGTGATGAACCCAGAAGAACCCCTTGAAGGCCAAGCTTGCCTTGCTGAAGGCCAACGTGTGAGGAGGGCAGTAATTGCTGAGCATTTCACTATTAGGAATTATTAATCTAAATTTTAAAATAATAAAAACTCTGGCGAATTCTACGCATCTTCGAGAAGGAAAAAGATTCTAATTCATCATTAAACTTTATTGTTTATGGCCTCCACCAGCCCTTCCACGGCCTTGCAGAGGCGCTCTAGGAGGCCATTGCTATTGGCCTCATTTCTTGCCTGTATTGTCATTGCCTCGGACATTTTTAGCAATGCCTCTGCCATAGTCTGGAAGATTGAAAATCCCATTTGGTTAAAAAAAAACTTTAATGCTGATACATGAAATCATCACAACAATTTTCTTACTTTGGAGTTTTCACTCTGCCTCTCCTCTAGTTGAATTATCTGCCTGCGGGATTCCTCCAAATCTTTTCTAAAAGATCTTTTGGCCTTTGGTGCCTGGTCTGTAATAGTTGGTATTCGGTATATTATATGGCTTAAAAGAATAACAATCTAACAGTTGTCCATAAATTCCATGTCAGTGCTTACGTTGACCTGGCAACTTCCTTTTCTTCCTCATCTGCATTGAAACTTGGGGAATCCCGGCAGAGCTGCTTGCTTCACTATCAATGACATCTTCTTCTTCATCACCTTCTGCATCTGTTGTAAATTTTTTGCCAATGGGAGGGTAGGAGGAAGTTATTATTTTACATGCATTTGGCTTGTCAGTAATGAATTTACCTTAAAACTAAGGAAAAGTAACAGGAGACTTTGTTCTTACCTGGATAAATACTTTGAAACGGCATTAATTTTGATTAGTTGAGAATTTTTTTTTTATTTTAACCATAAGTTCCTTTTAGCATCTTGTGATGCTCAAAGATATCTTTTATTTCATTTACAATGAATGACTTCTTCTGCTGTGCTGCAACCCAAGTTTTCCTGCATCTGTTGAAAAGGGCCTGCATCATCATACATCAACATAATGATTGATGCCTAAAGTTAAAGAGAAAAGTTGTAGTTATAATGATTTTATTGTTTTTTGCATGTGTATGCTTTTTTTGGTGGAATGTTTTTGAAAATTACTTCAAGTGCTGTCTGGTGGAAAGGATGTTGTTTCAGGTGACTGCATGGCTTTCTTTTTTAAGAATAGACTGGTGCTGGGTTTCTCTACCCATCCCCTTTACCTTGCATTCTATCTGCCCACGTCCATTTACTAAGGGTTGTCATGTATATGAATCCCTTTCAGCACTATCTGTGCTAAGAAAATATGAGTAACTCCTTGTAAGTGAAGGGGAGTAGGTTATCTTGAGTATGTATTCTCAAAACTAAATTGTTACCTAGAGTTTTATATGACAGCAAGATACTGTCTGTGCTACTTAAGAATTGAATAAAAGGATTCCCTAAACCGTGTGATTAATTTCGGTTATTCCTGATTTCCCAAAGACCAAATAATGTTAAAAAAAGTTATTTCTAGTGTGTGACATGAATATATTTATTCTCTATATTTAAGAGGTGTTGCGTGAAGGGCTTTTATGCATCCAGATGTTTCAATTAGCTTTTTTATTCATTACCTCTGTGTTTATATGTGATATTTTTTATCTATTTATAAAATTTGAGTAGCACTATTAGACTTTACAAGGGCAGCTAAAAAAACCGTCAGTACTCAACTGTTGTACATACACACACACACATATACATAACTGAATGAAGAATGTTATGGACTGATATTTGAGCTCTTGATTGTGAAAGTGCCTTAAATGCTTCATTTGAGACAGTGGAAATGCAGTGCTTACATTTGATACAAATGATTACTGAACAGCAATCAAGAAAAAATATAACTAAACAGGTACGTACATGATCTTCTGGAAGTGTGTCATTGTGGCACACTCCCTGAGTAGATTCTTTGCCGATTACTACCAGAATCTTCTCTTCCCAGGCAGAGAGAACAGAGATAGTTACAGTATTCCCTGTTCTAAGCCGTGCAGCTTTAATGGTCCCCACCTTTGCCCTTACACGGCTTTTTGTGTCAGTCCAAGCCTATATGATTGCAATAATTATCTTTTACATTTAATATCTTATATGACAAATTTAGTGATGATTAATTAATGATACACCATACCTATTGCCAATGACCAACGTCTTTGGGAGGCCCGATTTTGTTTGCCTCCTCGGCAAATTTCTCCCACGTCTTCATTAACGCCACCTTCCCATTGGGCCCACATAGTTTTCCTCTCGCAAAATCACTATTGAGCATCATGAATTCCGCTAAGAATTCTTTCTGCATCAATGACATTTTGGCGCTGCGATTCCTATTTGTTGTAGTGTATAATAAGTTATGAATTAAAACTAAATTAACCCTCAGATTTAAATAAACAATACTATGTAACTTACTGTGTTTCAAATATTGAGAGATATAAAATAAAAATGTTAGAAATAAATGCTTAAAATCTCATTTATTTTTAATAGCGAATATTTTTTTTCATATTCCGCCGGTGTAATTTGAATGAATGCTAATTTTATAACATATTACAACTATTAGTACGAAATCTTTAATTAGGTAAAAATTGTTTGAAAACAGATAAACTAATAGATTTACGTCACATACTCCCGTTTCGTACCGACATTTTCTATTCAAGAGACAAACTTTCGCAATCCACGAACGTCATTTATGATGCATATTTATTGATTCCGTAATTACAAAATGACTTGCTCCTTTAACAGTTAAAAAATGTAAGTAATGATACTTAACGGGCGAATTTCTTCTCTTCCATTTTTCAATTTTCCGCTCTTTCTCTCTTCCTTTACTCAAGTAAACAAACTTCGTTTAGGCTCATTCAAATGTTTCCAAGATTTTCATTGGTCGAAAATCCTAGCCGCTCACACAGGCGCCGAGGTATGGTTTTCCGATAGCGATACCTCTAAAACTTAACATTGTAACGCGCTTCGCTATTTGACGCGAGATCAGCGATCGCAAACAAAGCGCTACAAGAGGGTATTCGCGTTATGGTAGCGATAGCGATAACGCGCAGGAAAGATCCGTGATCGCGCCCCAGGACTTCTCCATATTCGACGCTTAGAATCTCGGGATGAACGCCGTGCCCCTCTTCTCAAATGAAGAATTTAAACGACGATGATGAGTCGAAAAAGAGATATTTATTCGAATATCTCAATCCTACAGCTTTCGGTATAAATGTGGTATTTTATTTTTCTATCTTTTATTTTAAATGTGGTGCGTGGATTTTCTGTCTAGGGTCATTTGTTTTATAAGCTCGATAAGCATTTCGTATCAATCATGAACTCAAGTGAAATCAATTACTTATAAGCTGAGTGACATAAATAGATAAAAAAGGATGTAGTTTGCCCGTGGACAGGTCCGTGATTATTCATAGTTAAACTTGGTTCTCCATATGCTCTTATTTTCTGCTGTCCTCTTCATATTCATAGAACTTTCTTTCCCTTTCAAATCGTCTATCAACTGAAATATTTACTACCTCTTACCCTTTTTCCATCTAGTTTCATTTTAACACGTGTTTAATCATACACTCTCTCCTTAGGTAATATCAAACTAAGTTTGCCATCCTCTTTCTAATAGCCTGTATAATCATTCGCTTATCTCATACACTTCGTAGCACTTCCTTTTTCATCCTATCCGTCCATTTAATCTTCAAAATTCTCCTCAATGTCCACATTTCAATTCTTTCCAAGTATTTGTTACCATTATTCCCTGGCGTCCATGTTTCTTCCCCCTTCAAAACTATACTTCATACATAGCATTTTATAAACTTCTTGCTGATATCTTACCTTATATTCCCCGAAAGTAGTTTTCTTTTTTCTGAAAGTCGCTTTTGCTTTTCCTATTCTAGTCCTGATCTCATCCGTACATTTTTCTTCACTTGTTATGATACTTCCAAGGTATTTATAGTGTTTCGTAGGTCTCACGTTGCTAACCCTAAGATGCACAAAATTAACTGATATATTTTTTCAATTCTGTTTCGTATAAATATAATACCTTAATAAATATTGTAAGGCTACTTATATTTTCATTTACGCTGCTAAATTCCGTTTGTTTGGAAATATTTAAATCCAGTAGCTAATGCTGACCTGAATGTTTTGTACGTCATGTTAGTGTTATGCGTAAGGATAGACACAATTTTCCAAATATCACCCTCAATAAAGACAAATAATTATTTACATTCCGGTCCGTCAACATTGCCTGTACGAGACTATGACTTTTTAATACTGTTTCCGTATTGTGTCCAAGTTCTATTTTAATTCCGTTTGCATAAGATATTGATTCCGCAAAACACTTCCTTACTGAAATTGTAAAATAGGCACGTGTGAGCACAGTCTATTGCAAATATCTCACCCCATTCATTACCTCGTCATTTATGTGAGAGATTAGAATTAATTTTTTTTATTTCTATACCTGGATATTTTTACCCCGTCATTGTAAAATTGTTTAAATCTTCATTGTTAATAATAGATTTTCAGTACTTTTCGAATCTACAGCAATTGGAAGTAAAGGATAAAGATTTGGAAATATACACTAAGCATCTTCAAAAATTGAGCGATGATTTTAAATTGCGCTTTGAGGATTTAGAGAAAATGCACATCCCAGATTGGATAATCGCGACATTTTCTGCAGAAGTTTAAAACATCGAATGTAACTTACAAGATGAACTTATTGAATTGTCAGTTGATCTCGAAGCTAGGACACTTTTTAAAAATGTGACTAAGTTACTTTTGGACGAACAAAAATGTTGTACAAAAATATCCAAAACGTTCTGAAATGGTACTTCCCTTTTTGCTTGCATTTCCAAGCTCGTATATGGTTGAAGCTGGTTTCAGCCATGTTAATTCCATCTTAACAAAACAGAGAAATAAATTAGATATAGATTTCCGTGGCGATTTAAGGCTGAAACCTACTAATCTTGAACCCAACATTGCTAATCTTGCCAAGAGTCACCAAGCACACCCGTCACATTGACAATGTCAGTCAATTTTACTAACTTAATAAAAGTCTTATTATAATGCATCTGATTAGATATAACTATATTTGATACATGTAATATAAATAAGAAACACTGTAAAATAAACAATCTAAAAATCACATAAGCGTCTTTTTTTGTTTGTCCTATTATAATTACGTAATAGTAAAGTAGAAGGGGTCGATAAAAAGTCGAGAAATTCTTGAAGGGGTCACGGTCAAAAATGTTTGGTGACCCCTGATCTAGAGCAATGTATTTGCGTTCCACGCTCGTTACGTCTATCTACTAAGACTAGTAAGTAAGAGTAGTTCGTAAACTAACTTTAAGCGCGAAGCCCCTTAGGCACGGGACCCTGGACGACTGCCCTCCTAGCCCCCCCATAAAGACGGCTCTGTGTATGTATATATATATATATATGTGTGTGTGTGTGTGTGTGCAGGGCCAGCTCAAAGGGTTGTGGCGCCCCAAGCCAACTTTGCTTTGGCGCCCCCATCCCTTTCATCTAAGCTGAGAAAGGTTTTTCAGTTAAAAAATAAAATATACATTTTTGATATAATTTTATTGTTTATTTCATTCAGTTCATTTGATTTGAATATTAAAATAGAAAATATAATTATGAATATTAAATTAACAAGTGCAATAAATTATTACATAGTCATTACAATTTCGGCTTCAAAGATGAACTATTCGGGCCTTTATAGCTGCGAATCTTTGGATAATTTCATCCAGGTCTAAATCCTTAGCGATGGCATGCTCAATTGATAAGGTTGCCAACCCATCCAACCGATCTTGTGTCATCGTGGAACGGAGATCAGTTTTGATTAACTTCACCTTTGAAAAACTCCGTCCTGCGCTGGCCACTGTTACTTGAAACGTTACGAGAATTCTCAGCCCACGAAAATATTTGCCGATGACACCTTCAAATTGTTTGAGCACATGAATTGCAAGATTTTCGTTGGAGAATAATTGCCTTCAAGATGGTTTCGCAAATATTTTATTTCATCGTATAAATCGATTCCGGGGATATCTTTCTGATCACCATCTGTAAGCAGAATTTCCAAATTCATACAATTTTTACGTAGCTCGCCGTCACTAATTTCTGTGGCATAATTCACATATAATAAAAATCAAACCTGTCTTTCGAAGACTGAATTGCGTTGTCTAAAATGTTTTGAAAAAATGAACCCTAAAACTTTCGTTCTCTATGACTTCATCTTCGTGTTCATAATCAAACATTCTTTTTCGGCGGCGATTTCTTGTTTATTCAAATTCTGGATCAATTTCAAATTCGATTGGCATCTTTTTTGCATCGTCTAGCACGCATATAAACTTCTCATGTGTGTAATTTTTAAGGCATTCGTTTGATTTTGAATGCCGAGAGACAGCTTGCGAGATATTCAAAATGAGGTCTTGGAGAGCTTTACTTGTGATGTTTATCTTGCTCAAAATGTCATACCAAACAATCCGGAAGCAACAGAATTCCGTTTTTTAAACTGTTCACTTATTTCTAGTTGATCTATAGCGATTGTTTGTTTTTTTGTGGCTCTAGATTTTTTGGCTCCCCCTAAACTTCGGCACCCCCTAAACTTCAGCGCCCCCTAAACTTCGGCGCCCCCTAAACTTCGGCGCCTCCTAAACTTCGGCGCCCCGAGCCAATGCCACATTGGCTCGTCCCTTAAGCCGGCCCTGTGTGTGTGTGTGTGTGTGTGTTTGTGTATGTATAATGTCCATGTCCCTTCTTAATTCTTCCATTTTTTTCTCTTTTACTCTCCCTCTCTATCTATATCTTACCCTACAATCCCAATTCCCCTCTCACCCATCCCTCCCTTATATGGATATAAATGTATGTACATATGTTTGGATTTTTGAATGATTTTTTTTTCTCTTTTTCTCATATTATTGTATTTTTTTCCTTCCCCTGAACTATTTTAGAAATTTTCGCGGTTTTTTACACCTCTCTTCTCGTCGTAGGTGTTTTCCGCAGTGGGAATCTTTTCTGTGTTAAAATATAACTGATACACAGTATTTTATGACCCACAAAACTAACATTCTTTGGTAATAATCTGTTATCAACTAACAAATATGCTAAATTTTAATTAATATGTATTTTGTTGAAGTCTGTATGTAATTCATTTCTCTTATTTTGTAAATATTGTAATTACTTACATGACGAAAGTGTTAAATGTAAGAAGGGATAGTCTCAATTTGCCCAAATAAAGTCGTCTGTCTGTATGTCTTCTACATCTCGTGCGGGGCAGCACTGGGGTGGTCAAGTGTGAAATAGCGCAATCCCTTCTTTTTACCCTTCTCTCTCTCTTCATCCTAAAAACCGATCGTTCCTTTTAAAACCTCTCCTCTTCTTCCTCGGAAAAGCATTTCCCGCAAACTCGCCGTTGTGATACCCTCCCCCCCTCCTCTCCCCCTCACACACACAAATGATTTTCGACATAGATTTGCCGTTTCTTTTTGGTGGGTCGGGGGAGAAAGATGGAGTAGGGGAGGAGAAGGGGGAGGGGAGATGAGGTCTGCGTCTCTCGAGAATCACCGGATCCGACCCACCGTGCTCGGCAGACTTCTAAAGGTTCAATTGCTCGAGGACCATGAGCACACAGAAGCGCACACGCTCTATTGCAAACACACGCAGAGCCCCATGCATACGTCCCACGCTCTCTCTTCTTTTACTCCCACAATCACCATCTCCCTTCGCTGCTTCTCTCCCTCACGAATATATTCTCATTCATAAGCGGGGAAAGTAAACGTCCCATGGAATAGAAGGAAGGCAAAGAGTTAAAGAAGGGAGATTAAAGGGAGAGGGGGAGACGAAGGGAAGGTTAGGGAGAGAGAGGGATGACGGGAGATATAGGTGAGAGGGAGGGAGAGAGTGAGGGCGAGATAGAGTGTAAGGGTGAGATTGGGAAGGAGAGAGGTAGGGAGGGAAGGGGGAGAGGTAGAAGGAGAGAGGTGAGGGAGTAAGGTAAAGAGGTTGGAGGGGAGAAGAAAGAGGAGAGGAAAACATCACGCTTATTTTTTGTGAAAAATTCAATACTCTATTTTCCTCTCCGCGATTTTTTGTTTTCTTTCTCTCCCGCTTATTCCATTTGGCGCGTGTACTCTTCAATTGTTCTCCGAGTCGGGCGAGGATTCTAACAGGTTTTATTCCTCAGACTCTTGATGATAATACCTGTGGTTGTTTGTTATGGCTTTTTATAAATCTGCGGATATTTTTCGGCGGGATATCGGTCGTGCGATTTTATTGGATGTGAATCGGAACAAAGAGTTGACCGAAGTCGTTTTTGTTTTTCGGAATTTTCCTACTCGCGAGAACCTTAAGTTTCGGTCGGCGGAGAACGGCCGAAAAGTAAGATCTCTCTAAAACATTCTTCATTTGTTTTCAGAAGTTTGAAAAGCTAGTCGAGGGCCGTAGATGTTGTGCACATACCGCTAGGAACAAAGCTCCCCTCCACCACGTTCTGCCCCTCTACATCCTCCCCCTCATCTCTGGCTATGTGCAGTTCCCAAAAAATTTCCGTTCTTTTCTATTTTTCCCGTATCTCTTATTTATTTGGGCTATTTGTTTCCAGAAACATATTCCGTAGAAAATGAAAAAAAGGGGTTTTGGGTTGTTTTTCTGAAACCTTTTCCGCCAGAAAAACTCGAACTTTCGGCAACTTTCTTATGGAGTCGTTTGTTGTTTCTCCCGAATCCTGTTTTAAAATTAATCTGTCATCGTCTTAGTCGAGGATGTCTTTCGAATCGAAGGAGTTCATCGAGCTTATAAGAGTATTCATCGCGTAGAATTTGCAAATATATTTACTTGAAAACTCGCGGTAGAATTGCGGAGTTGTTATTTTAACATTTGTCAAACCGAGATCGGCAATGCTAAGTTAATTTATCATTTCCCATATTTCAGAAAATGTTTAAAATAAGGTTTATCCGACATTAGGTAGACAAGGCTCGGACTCAAAAATGTTTACCGACGATGATCATTTATTTGGCAAATCATGCGAATTTATTTAAACGAAATATGAACTTCTATTGAGTTATTTTTATTTCTTATGGTGAAATTTATACATTTATATGAAGATTTGTGTTCTTCGTACGACAGATACATTTTTAAAATTTTTAGGAAACGCTAATGAGGCACGACAATAATCATATTATACAGACAAACTCAAAAAGTCGAGTCTAAGTAAGAAGTTTATGAAAATGAACGAACGAACCGCATATTAAAATTAATTTTTTATGAATGACGAATTACATCATATCTGCAGTTTTTAAGCAATTAAAAAAAATTAAGACGTTATAACACAGCATCTTATTTAAAAAATTATATTTCTAGTAGATTCCTTTTATTTTTATGTAGTGTAATAGAAAGTTATAGTAGTATAGTTACATGTTAATTTAATTTTCAAATGTGTTAAAAAATTATTCAGGTCGATGTATTTACAAATTTGTCCTTAAATTTGGTTTCCAAAACGTAATAATGTCAATACTTCCCTTTCCTTATGGTACGTGTGATGCAGATACATGATTGATGTAGAATTTTGTCAGTTTTCTAGCGAATGCAATCAACCATTAGCTGTTTAGCAAAATATTCCTCGCAACGCGTTCTTTTTACATTTACCCATTCAGTAGCGATTTGTACCTGCCCTCGTTTCTCATTTAAGAAGTCACGCATTCAGAAGTAATTGTCAACGCTTAGTTGTGTTCGGTCTTGGGTGCAAACACAAACATCAAAATGGAATTCTTCAAAACTAGTTCCTTCTCCCTTCGTACCAATAAAAGCATAAATTATCACATTAATTAACCCGCTGGGAATAATTTAGTCGTGCAGGAATTCAGCCCCGATACACCTTCCTTAACTTATTTCTCCCCTTATTACTTTAAGCATGGTAAGCACCTAATATTTATGGTTCCTTTAAATTGTTCTCACTTATGTAGTTATATAAATCACGAAAATTTTAGGAGAGACAGAACGTTCAAGAAAGGACGATCCTTTCCCCGCCACGATACGTTGGTAGCGTCAGTATTAAATGTTTTAACGCAGTCTCCAGTTTTACGCCAAACATTGGGCGTCGCTTAGCTCTCGCGAACTCACGTTTTCTTTGTCCTTTTGGTTTCCATCTCGTGACTTGGGTAAGGAGGCTGAGGGAGGGGAATAAGGAACTGGCGGCTAGGCAGCGAATTCTTAGAGATAATAGTGAAAAGGACGATTTTATATCCAATAATTCTCCGGGAGAAAGAAAAAGGTGCAGAAGAACCAGGAAGATTTGTTCTTCCCATCTCTCGAAACCATCAACTAAGTTTCCTCACGGTCGAGTTGTCACGGAATTATTTTCCCGCCGCCCACGTCTCACCGATGTCATTTGGGCGAGGAAGACGAAGTGGTAGGGAGTGAAAGAGGAGGAGGGAGATATATGGAAGAGGAGAAATTGGCGGAGGGAGAGATAAAGGGACAAACATGTTTCCTTTGTTCCTAAAGGTCGGAAGCATTACTTAACGCATGTACCGGCAGGAATCGGGAAAACTTATTCTTCGCGAATTCTCCTTCTCATCCAACTATTTCTTTTTAATTCCTTCGCCTCTCCTCTCCCTCTTTCCCACTCCATTTCATCTATCTCTCTACCCTATCGAGGACATAGATGGATGCCTGGCTCGACTAAGTAGCATTCCCCACCAAATGTTTTAGTCAGGAGGGGATGAAATAAGAAGAGGTGGGCTGGAGTCGGTAGTAGGGGAGGAAGGTGGGAGGTAGGAGGCGCCACTGTCGCCCCTAAAACAAACCGTTCTCTTTATGCGATGTTGTTTTGTTTTCCTTCCGAGCCGCCGATATTTGAAATTAAAAGCGGGGTGAAGACATACATACACAACAGCACCCACATAGAGGGAGGAGCAGTGTCGTATAGGGAGTTTTTGTACCCTCTTCGTTTGTTTTTATTATACGCGTCGCTAACTTCCCCAAACCCTTTGGTATCCTTCGTCCGATGTCCCTTCTCTTCGTCCTTTTCCTTCTCCCTCGCAGGAAGAGCTGACCCGTAGCCATATTGGAGAACGCGGTAAATCATAATTTCTTTCCTTCTTTATAGAATCTTATTCTGCACACTCTCGCTACCTTCATCCTGTATCCTGCCCTATATGTCTGTCTGTCTGCTTTTCTCTCCTTCCCCAGGACCAATGTTTTCTGTCATTTTCCCTTATAAGAGAGAAACGGACGAAGTTAAGTGAAGGTGCGTGTATGATCTTTATTCATCATCAATCAGCAGACATTCGGAAGCAGATACGATTCCCATTCTCTTCTTCATCCGACTCCACTCTTTCCATTCTTTTTACCTCTTTCCCACCCAACCTCTCTTATCCCCTACCTCTCTCGCACTACCACCCTTTCCCCTTGTCCCTCTCCCCCTCAATCCACCACCTCTCCCCATTTTCTCTATCTCCCATTCTCCCCTTTCCCCTTCCACCTCTCCCCTTCTTCCTCTCCCCTTCCCCCTCTCCCCTTCCACTTCCCCCTCTCCCCCTCCCCCTCTCAACCTCCCCCTCTCCCCATCCCCCTCTCAACCTCACCGTCTCCCCCTCTCCCCTTCCGCCTCTCACCTTCCACATCTCACCTTCCACCTCTCCCCTTCCACCTTCTCCATCTCCCCTTCTCCCTCTCCCCTTCCCCCTCCCTCTTCTCTCTCTTCACTTCCTTCTCTCCATCTCCACTTCTCTACTCTCTCTCTCTTTCTCCCACCTCCTGGATCCTTATGATGTTTACTCTTTTATCAGGAGAGACGTTTATCACAATCCATAAACATCACGCCAGTCCATAGAGTCTGGACGATATCATGAGCCAGTGGATTAAATACGGAATATTAACATTTTATTTATGTACGCTTTTACATTTTCGATTGATGAGTAAATATCTTGAAGAAGAAAGTAAATGTGTCTCAGACGAGTTCGCGACTCCATGAATGATCTTCGCGACCCCGTGGTTGGGAAGCTCTGGCTTAGTGTCGTGCAAAACATGCTTAATCTAAATTTCTCAAGAAAATTAGCCTATGGAACCCGGTGAAATTGCAATATATCGAGTTTTACACCAAGCAACCGACGAGCTCTCCCAACTTTGCAGGCAGCGTTGTAGTTGCCACGATTGAGTCTGCGGGATAATATTTCTGGCGCGTAAATACACGGTTAATGTAACCGGTGTGGACCAGAACCGTACAAATACGAGGAACGTTGTATCAAAGACATTTGTTTTAAGATTATCGAAGTAAAAACTTCGAC
This sequence comes from Tanypteryx hageni, assembly GCA_028673005.1. NCBI lineage: Eukaryota > Metazoa > Arthropoda > Insecta > Odonata > Petaluridae > Tanypteryx > Tanypteryx hageni. Next base: position 61,683,233 of record CM054120.1, on the reverse strand, counting down.
AAATCATTTAGATCGGTCGCAATCCTTAGTACAGTGTGTTTGTACATTCTCCATACGTAGTATAGGGGAACGTAATGTTTTCATGAAAAATATCGATTTCGAGATTTCAACAGAAATACACGCTTTGAAGTTCCCTGAACACGTTTTGACAATTTTTCTCAATTATGTCTATGTGACAGCTTTTTATGGGTGCTTTAACTCAAAAACATTAATCAGGTCAACGCGAAGTTCTATATTTAACATTTTTATAAAAGTGACAAAAACTGATTAGTCTTTGGTAAAAATCGGTTAATCGGAAGTGAGTGTTTACTCTTGTCGTTCGTTATTTTGAAAGGTGCTTTAATATTTGATATATGTAAAAATGTATTTGAATAAAAGTTGTAGGAAATGTAATTTTCTACAATCTTTGTTTGAAGCATTTTCCCATATGATGTATTGTTTAAGAGATATCGTAAATATTATATTTTTAGCTGCCACCACCACGCCATCTACCGACTACTATTGTTATCAATTGACGCTTTGTTACGTCTTAGTAAGGCTCCTTTTTATTTTCTTAATTGTTGGAGCTTTGTGGCTATATCCAATATCAGAAAGCTATGGTTTGAGTTTATTTCTGTTTTTTTTCAAGTCTAAAATTTTCTCGCAGTTTCTTAAAATATTTATTTTTTATAACCTTTTTGGAATTTTTAGAAATATTACAGGTATGGAGAAATTCATGCGGTGGTCACATCAGATTTTTCTTATTGATATGTTTATTAAAACAATACGCTATGATTTTGCGTTTTACGGTACAACTTAAGCTGAATTGTAAATTTCCCGTAAATTTGTCCTTTTTTGATGTCCAGTGCTTTTGAACAACTTCGATATTTGTTAAATATTCATTACTTTATTTTATTTAAAGGATTTTAAAATTGAACATACTATGACGTAGCATTTTTAAAAGTACGATAACAAAAGTACTTGATGTATTGAAAGGGGACGCGATAATTCCGCGGAAGATTGACTGATTTGGAGGGTAATTTTTAAACGTAGAATAAATATTTACAAAGTAATAATGTAATTTATGGGAATAACTTTGAAACAGAAAAAAACTGCTATGACCGGGAATCGAACCCGGGTCTTCCACTTGCCGGGCGGATAGTCTACCACTGAACTACCTTAGCAGATAATCTTTGCTGTTTCTGAACGCGGGTGTTTTTCTTAATTTATATTTGAAATATTTTCCAGCTTATAACACAACTTGCAGTTTTTAGCCTTCAGGTTTCGAGTTGAACGTATTTATTCGCAGTTCGGTTTTGTTTTACCCTGGAGTAAATAGAATAAAAAATTCTTTTACGTCAAAAGGTGAGATTGAATAATTAGCTCTAATAGAAGAAGACTAACCGAGCGGAACGATGTTAAAATGGTTCTGCACCCAGTCAATAGGTTTAATATGTAAACTACAAGTGGAGTTTTCATGAATAGTGAGGTTGTTTTCGAGGAATATTTTGTTCACTTGGTAATTCTGAGTGGGGAGGAAGGGGGTTTACTAAACTACGAGAATAATTTTCAAATGGATTGCATGTGTGGTAATCATAAAAAAAGTTTTTTAAAGCATAGATTAGTATATTCTTTTTTCTCTGCAGAAGAGGTAAAAAAATACTGAACACGCATCGAAAACCGATTAAATTCGGTGGAACATAAGCGCCGTGAATATGCCTCCAACCATTTTCAACTTAATTAGTTATTCAAAAACTCTGATGCCTGGAATATTACCTCGGGAACTTCTATTCCAGAGTCTATTTAGAGGAAAAATTATTTGAAATATATATCTCATGAATATATCTTATATATGTGTGTGTGTGTGTGTGACATTTAATCCTATATTTATGAAGTGGATCAATATTTCCTGAAATATTAATATTTGTCCAGTCCATTAGTTTGTATTTAGTTAAAAAACTTGCAAGTGTATTATCATATTAACTAGCGTAATTGCCCGTCAAATATGATGGGATTATCATAAAAATATTCCAAATATATATTATTTCGTTATGAAAAATCAGTAAGATATGCCATGATCTGGTTTGGCATTCATGCACAATCAAATCAGTGTTTTTAAAAGTTATCTTTGTTTAATTTATACTGCTTAAGTAATTATTAGTAGAGATGCCAAATGATTTTCCAAATATTTGCTGAAAATAAGAGGATAATCGAAATAATAAGATATAATGCATAAAGAAGTAGCTGAAATTTACTTGAAATATTTGAGGAAATTATGTTATTCAAAACGTATAGAATTTAACATAATAAATGAAATATTTTACTCTTATTAATTCGTAAAAATAGGATAAAATGCGAACGAACTGTCAAATTAGCATCAAAGAAAAAATGTCTAGTAACTTACTTACTATTAACTAAATACTTACATAAACTGCAATGAGTTTAACTATATTTTAAGAGCGCACTTTTGTTTCAACTATATTTGTTATGAAAATTTTCCAGTAAAACCACTTTAGTTAAAGATATTTAAATAAAAGTCATAAAATGTAATTTTTTCACTCCTATTTGCAATTCGGTTCGAAACATTTGCTGTATTATAAGTTAAAGAAATAACTTGGAAATTACGTTACCTATATTTAGTTTTATGAATTCCCACCATTTCGCAATTGCTCATGATTAAATATTATAATATTTTTAATAATCATTATAATTTATTATTGTTATTTTAGTGCTGCACCCCCTTTAAATCCTACACAAATGCTACGCTCTCTTCCCGTTTCTGAATTTCTGCTCATTCCCATTATCTTTTCCTTCCTGCCTCTAATTACTGAATAGATTCAGTAAGTAAGTTATACCCATGTATAAAAGTCTGACCCGTGTTAAAACACTAAATTAGAGCATTTATTATGAGGCCAAGAATAGAATTCAACAATTGGGACAACAGTGGTCGAATATAAACAAAATGCGTGAAAACGTATAAAAATGTATTAAAACGTAATTTTTGGAGATTTACGAATGAGAATTAAATTCTTCTCTTCGCATAACTAATGTAAGTTAAATACCTCATCCTTAAAATATTTTAAAATGTAAACAAATTTTAAGGACTGGCTTTTTGCGTGATTCATATATGCGATGCGAATTTATAACTCCGGTTAATAATAAGATGCACTACAAAGAAACTATAAAAATAGATAATAACGAAAAATTTCAATAGGAATTTAACTGAAAGGAATGAATAAAAAAACACGATTTTAATTAAAAATAATTCGGGCACCTTCCCTCTCGTACTAAAGCATTCAAAACACCCTTTCTTACGCATATAGTGTAAGGACGACAATACAATCTCGAGGTTTAACAATAACACAGTCGGCAAGACAACATGTCTTTAAAAAGCTTAAAGAAAATATTATAAAGATATTTCTTATTCTCTCATGGATTTGCTACTATATATCATTAAAATACACCTAAAAGATGTTTTAAAAATAAGTGATATTTATAATGAATAACTTTGTTAGATAATGATATTTTTCAAACCAATATTTTCATTCAATTCCAGTGAAGACGAATGATCCTGTGTAATCTGGTGATTTATTGGAAATACCTTCATGTTACATGTTACTTTTTAAATTTCCTATTATTCCATACTAGCAGAAGTACCCGGGCGTTGCTCAGGCTAAGGTTAAGAACAAATAATCAATGCAGAGTATACAGAAACACTTGAAGTACGAAAATTTGCAAGTTATTTGACTCAATTTAACGTTGTTCGTGTTTCTGATTCACTATTGATAAGAAAATTATATTTGAGTGTTAATCATTCAACCTTCTATTACATAAGGGTTCTGTATTAATACAATGTATGAAATTTAGCAAAGATAATTTTAACAAATAAACTTTAAATTATGACGGTGAAGAGGGAAGCTATGAAAACAGGAAGTTCTACATTGAAGGCACGGGTGGGCTTTAAATCATGCATAATATTTTATTACTAATTTAAGTAAAGTTATCTTCACTGGCACAATGTGATTAAATAATTAAGGGTATACGTTTGGGCAGGGGGAATTTCCCGTTGAAGAATTTCATTTCGCGACTTCAACACCAGCGAAGACCCACCGCAGACATAAGACTGCATTTATAGCAAAAGACATGTACACCATGAGTGAGTTTGGCTCACTGACAAAAATAATGAACCCTTTGAGAGCCAATCTTGCGAATTTGACAAGTGACTTCCGTTAATAAACGCTAATTTTCGAAACTAAACACCTTTTTTAATTACTAAGTAACTTTCAGAATGTTTTGATACTTCGTTATTTGATAAAATATTAATTACTTTGATGCAGGCAAATGTTTCAAGTTTTCAACTGTATAGTTTTGATATTTCTGATGAAGTTTTTTTTATTTTAAAATTTTTACCTTTTTATCTACTTTTTCCGCAATTTCCCCACTTTACACCTTAAAAATATGCCTCTAACATTTACGAAATCGCTTTCACATATAGCTTACGCTTTTTTAAATCTCACAATACCAACAATGCTATTGACAGATGTTTGTTTATTTACGTTACCATGATAAAAATATCAAACTCGCATACCCAGTTTTCCTAGTTCAAGAAGTCGGCAATAATTGGATATACATGACAACCTATAGTTTTAGTTTTAAAAATGTCGAATTTTTGCGGTTAAAAGTGCAATGTAGGAAATATTTGCTCCGTATTTGAAATTCGACGATAGTGTAACAAACCCTCATTCATTTCTGCATATCTGGCTTCAAGTCTGGAACTCGTACTTAAGTTATTAGTATTTTTGAAGTCCGAATTAAAATTTGTTTACACTCATTCCAGTGTTATTCAAATGGGCAAAATTAGATGAGAATTTATTTAAAAAAATGAAAAGTGTCTATCAAATCGGTTTGAAAACACTACTACATCACCTTTCTGTAAACTGAGATGAAAATGAGACATTCTCTTGCTTCTAAGTTCTATAGTTTCTCTAGTTACCAAGTTATAGTATCACACAGACATACAAACACTCACTTTTATAGATATATATTAAAACCTGCCTTAGTTTATATGATTGGAACCAAATTCTTCTATAAGGTATAGGAGGTGATAAGCTAAGGCAGTTTATATTGAATGCCTGTTGGAATTCATTGGGAAACTTGGAAATTAATGTTATGGTCCATATTTATGGAGTAAGACCAAGTTTAAAATTGGTCAAAAATGAATATTGTGATTTAAAAGTAATAGCTCATAAAATTCATCTTAGAATATGATAATGTGTAGCTCATACATAATTTAAAATCACGCGGCACAAAAATGTCCAGCAGGGACTTTTGCTTAAGGAAGAAGGTTATCTGGATGTAGGCCATAGTCTTATTGGCTCTTAAAATGGAAGGTTATCATCCTCCATTGGATTTGTGTATAAATAGTGAATGTAATATTACATAATTAGATTATATTCATCAGCACTGTGATTTAAAAAACTGCTATCTTGATAAAGTATATTTTTACCTATGTTGTATAAACTAGGATTTAAAAAAATGCTCTTGATGTAAATATAGCTTTTTCTAGTTTTATTAATACTGTGCAATCAATAGTGAATATTCATACTCCCATTATAAAGTATAATTGTAATTCCAAATATCCTAAATGGTTTTCTCCAGAATTTCAGATTGTTGTTATTTAAAACATTTTATCATATAAATTATAAAGATTCCATTCTGCTACAGATTATATAGCTTTTTGTAGTCTTTGAACTGAATGTAAAACTCTTACAAGACAGTGTTATAAGAATTATATAGGTAATGCTTAATTATAAATATCAATAAATACAAAATTCTTCTTGAACTATGTTAGCTCTTGAAAGAAAACAAATGTTTTGTCTAATGTTTTTAATTATATTCATTCATTTATTTTTATTACTTCCATTGGCCACAAAATGTAACATGAAGCTCGTCAAAAGATACAAACAAGGATATATACCATGCAGCACATTTAAAAGAAAAAGAAACTTGTAAATTTCCATTAACAATGTTAATATACGATTGGTTTTACCTGATGATGCTGTAACATGCTAAACTGGTTATATATTAAAATTGTTAGTGGAAATTTACAAGTTTCTTTTTCTTTTAAATGGAATCTTTCCAAAAAGTGGAGCCTTCCCAAGTGGACTTTGTCATACAGTACATTTTAATAAAAGGAAATACAATACAAAACATAATAAAATGGAATGTGTGTTAAAAGCAAGAAGAAAACATTATCTTGACAGTTTCAAAATATTCTTTTCGCATTATAAAAGGAATGATTCACAAGAAAGATTTGGGTTTCCTTTTTGAATTCATTTATAGATTGTCAAGTTTTTACATTATTTGGGAGAGCATTATACAGTTTATTGCACTGTTGTAAGGATGCCAAAAGACATCGTATAGTCAGCCGCAGCGCCACACTCATTAGTTACTCTATGGGTGAATCAGGCCCTTAAGGCACGCTATCTCAGGGCAATGCGCCCTTCGGGTGATTCCCCGCTCGCTCAACCACCCACTTCAGGGGATGACTAGCGCTTGACCTTTGTATTTCATGTTAGTATATAAGTGCGGGTCATCCCTGAGGATGGGCGGTGTTTCCTCGTGACTCCTCTGTCAGTAGGATCGGCTGTGTTAGTGTCAACGTTGACCGGCTAGCTCTTCCTACGGGACTAGGATCGCCCGCCCCTCCGTGGTCCCTCGTTCGTTGGTCCAGCTACATTTCTGTCAAACCTCGACCGGCCCGTCCACCTTCGCAGGCTACGTTTGTGTCAGAACTGACTGGCTAGCAGCTCCTACGAGACCAGGGTCCCGGCCACTCTTTTAGGAAAGTTTTTTCTACAGTTTTTCTACAGGCGCAGACGTAAAATCCTTCCCCTCTTCTCATCATTTCCACTGCTGAGCTACTGCCCTGGTTGGCAGCACTAATGGTCACTTGCTGCAAGTGACAGTAATGGGCATTTTCATTTCACTTGACTGCTTCAATTATTCAGCACACAATATTCACTTGCATATTTCAAAAGCAAACACTTCGCTACAATAACAGTATCAACCCTCAAAATAATGCCTCCCATTGGTCAAGAAATTATTATAATAGTACAAATTGATTGTGCATAGGAGCAATGTACTGCACAAGTGGAAGAAAAATAAAACAAATGCCAGCAGTATTGAACCAAAAATGCATTGAAACACTTTTCAAAAAAATTAGTTTCCTCAACAATCACATTCAGAACTGGATAACAACTTTTTCATGCAAAAATTGCTCAATGAAATATTGGATGACATCTCACTGTATTTATCTGGATAATAGCATTCCCTATTCAGTTATTTGAGTGAGATATTAAAGTTTTTAAAATGTCAAATACTGCAATAAATAATCTCGGATTTGAATTTAAAAAGTTTGTCCAGCAATCAAGATGTAAAAAAAGGTTATATGCAGCATGACAAATATCTGTTATATGAAATTCAGGCTCAGAAAGTGACGCTAAATATAAACTACAGATCCAAGCAAAGTCCAAGTACTTTTTAAGGTAAAAATTTTTCAATAGAATAATACATGACATTCACTATTTATCTGGATAATAGAATTTCCTATTTTTTTATATATCATGAATTGCACAACATGTAATGGCAGAGTTACTTAACCCTTTGACAGTCGGGTTTTTTTGAAAATATTTACTCAAAAAAGGCAGGTTTTTTTATTTCATATTTTTATTATTTAATTAATTACGTTGACATATTCATTTAAAATATTGTTAATAGTTTGTTTATATTTGCAATATTTACATTTTTATATTTACATACACATAGCTTATCTGCCGTAATTAAAATATTATTTCTATACGTTTAAATTTTAAGCAATATATTTATGGCATAATCTAGTAAATTTTTTAAATTTATGAAATAATGAATCTTTTAAATAATAATATAAAAAATAAACTAAACAATATTTTTTATCAATTTAACAATTTAAAAATTAAAATTTAACAACAAATTATTCATGTTACACGTTGCAATATTATCGTAAAATACGATGAAACATAAATTCCAAATTTATAACAATACATGTGAAATTTTGTACCAAAATAAGTTCGAAAAGTAATAATAAATGTGTTACTTCAATTGGTATTGCTTGGTTACTGACAAAATAGTGTCGTAAAAATCAAAAGTTATTGTGTATGAAAAATAAAAATGTAACATACAAGAACAGAATACTCATAAAAAAGATTGCGAGAGTGGAAATTTACAGAAAACTTGAACTATTACTACAATATAAAGCTAAATATGAAGGTAGGAGGTCCACCGGAAAGGATTTAAAGTCGATAATTGACATCAATTGACAATAAAATATAAGATATAAGCAGAATTATAACATTATACATACTGTTCTAACATCAGATAAAAGAACAAAATAGGGAATTTAAATAAACTCAGACAGGAAATTGCATAAACTTCGTGGAATCGAAAAAAACACAACTACGTGTAGAAAGATCACAGATCTAATGAAGAAATGCTAAAAAGTATAAAAAACTTCCGGGAGAGACCGACACCTTCAATACAGCTAGCGCAATCATGTGAGAAACGACATAACTACGTGATAGGAAAAGTACGGGATAATCACGATTTACTGTTGCACGTAGAAGGATGCCCGTATCAGATACGGGCAAGTCATTTCGGTACCGAGAAACTTCCCCGTATGTGGTACGGGCAAATCAGTTAAAGGGTTAAGGGGGTTGTTAAACGGTTTCAGACATCAAATACTGGGGTAAAGAATTCAGTAAATCATGCAGAATAAGCTCCTTGATTTGGATTTAAAAAGTTTCAGTCCAAGTAATCAAATGTGAAAAAGGGTTATATGCAGCAACACAAATATCTGTCATGAAATTCAGGCTCAAAAAGTGACAAAATATAAAATTCAGATCCATGCAAAATTTAAAACAAATTTTGTTCAAATATTTCTTTTTCTCTAAACAAGTTTCATTCTTATATCCAGGTAAATACAGTACATGATTAAAAATTTAAAGAATCCATGTTAATTCATCTATTTTGGAAGTAATAATTACATTTCCCAACTCAACACTGCTGGCATTTTTGGCTCACCATTCGCACAATACATTGCCCCTCTCCAATGGCTTAACACTTTTACAGCCAAGTTATTAATTTTGGGTAAATTCAGAAAAATTCTTATTGTTAAAATCGATTGACAACTATAAAATCTCTTTCAAATTTAATGTTCACATAAATGTTTTGTAGCCATACTTTTAAAATGTGCTTATTACATGCACTAATAAACTGGCATTTACAAAAAATTGATATTTGGAAGATCTATAAATTGTAATTGAGTGAATGGAAAAATACATAAGAATTTCATACTATTCCATAAAATATTTGGATGTAATTAAGCAATTAATGATAATTTTAATGAATCAATTCTCAGAGATGAGAGAATCAAAATATCAACAAAATAATCTTTCAAGTCAAGTAACACTTGACTGAATTTTTCCAAGTCCTTGAAAGTCCCGAGTATAAAGCACCATACAAAATGCAGGAATCACATTACGTGATGCAACTAATTTAGTGGAACAAGCAACACAAAATGGCTGTGAAAAGGTTAATTCGTCACTTAACCAACAGGGGGCATTAACACTATGACAAGAGACATAAGAATTGAAAAATACCTCTCAAATAGGAAAAAACAAACAAGTACAAATGAATGAGCACCCCACAATAAATATTTGAATAAAGAAGCCCACAATACCATTTTAATTGCTTCTCTGAAATATCTCGCCTAGATTCTTAACTTTAGAATACCACTCCTTAATTAAAATTAAACTACATACATAGCTGTTCAAGTAACATCATGAAATTGTTCAAATAATTCGGCCAAGATTTAACAGACAAAGCTGCTTAATGCATCATTTTACAGAAGAATGTTTATGGAAGCTAAATCTTAATACGTGTTTTACCTAAGTCAACAAATTTTGATGAAAATAAGTTGTTAACTTCCCACTCATCATTAAATTGCCGCAATATAATGTCAACCTTGATAGAAAGGTTCATTACGAAGATCACAATTAACTTTAAGCATCGAATAACTATTCCATTGTTCCTAAAATTGTGCAAATGCTGTAACATTACAATATTTCAATGTTATCTGATTAGAACTTCGAAAACATTTACTCAACTGTATAATAACTAGACCGCGGATCTTTAGGTAAAAACCTATTTATTTCCTGAGTAGATATCTCAATATACAATTGTATATATACGTTTCATGAATAATTAACCCCGAAAACGTATATTTTATAGTGCCTAAAAATGCCTATTTTGACATTAATGTCTAAAAATGCTTATTTCGACGTTAATGCCTATTTTTGTCTTTTTCATGCAAAAAAAAGCCTAAAAAGGGCTAATTTTCTAAAATAATCTACTATCTACTAATCTACTCTACAATGTTCAGTCATGGGTTGGAAATGTCCTTCACACCACGTTCACGATCAAGTGGCGAACAGCAGCTCGGACCTGTCTTGCGTTCGGCGGGGTTATTCTGTTTCCCAGTGTCACGTGATACGACAATGTAACAATGCCTTTAATCTGATGTTGCATTTATTTCACGTTGTTACATTGTCATATCGTGCGACACGGGAAAATGAGAATAACCCCGCAGTCCATCACCAGACCGCAGACGGTGAAGGTGAGAAGTGTGAACGTGAAAATTGTGAAAGTGCAATGCCTCAAGTATCGAGTTCGAAAGCTTATTTAATACGTCAGTGGCTACAAGAGTTCCCGTACTTCACAACGGATGGAAAGATTATCTTCTGTCAAGCATGCAACAAGGACGTAAGTACATTATAATGCTGGCTTGCAACGAATTATTGGCCGTGAATTGCTTGCCATCTTTGAGGCAAAAACCACCTACATCTTTTGTTTATACGAGTCATTTTATGGTAACTATAGAAGTGGTTATTCAAAATGTCCAGTAATCCAGCTGTCGACCTTCATAGCTGTAAAGTAAATTTTATATTTTTGTCCCATTTCCATATTTATTAGATTATTTCCATATTTTTAAGGTTAATTATTTCTTCATAATTTTTCTTTATAGGTTTCAAGTGATAAAAAATCCCACCTAACTCAGCACATCCAAGGAGTGCTAAATAAGGCAAATGTTGAACGCAAATCTAAGATGAAACAAATGCTTTTAACACAAACTTCTGAGGGATCTAGCAAGAAGAATCAGTTTTATGCAGATTTGTGTCACGCAATTGTGGTAGCCAACATTCCATTCAGAACACTGGAAAATCCAACATTCAAGGGGTTCCTAGAATGATACTACCATCAGTCGGTACCTTCCGAGTCAACGCTACGCAAGAATTACGTGCAACCCACGTACGATGACGCAATGCGCAGGATACAGGAGGACATTGGAGATTCACATATTTGGATATCGGTCGATGAAACCACTGATGCTCTTGGCAGATACATGGCCAACTTGGATGTCGGGAAATTGGACCCAGATGCCCCATTCAGAGCCTACCTCATCTGCACGAAGCAACTTGCCAAAACAAACCAGGAAACAATAGCACACTTCATGAGCAACGGACTGAAAGTGCTGTATCCCAAAAATCTAGACGAAGAAAAAGTGCTGCTCCTATACACAGATGCTGCATCGTACATGGTTGCTGCCATGCAGTTGTTCAAGGTGTTCTATCCCTCCCTTGTGCATGTGACATGCCTTGCCCATGGTTTGAAACGCGTAGCAGAGCAAATAAGACTGGAATTCCCCAAGGTGAACAAATTGATCTCCACCGTGAAGAAGGTCTTCGTCAAGGCACCAACAAGAATACAGGCTTTTCGAGAAAAACTGCCCAATGTCCCTCTGCCACCTGAACCTGTGCTCACCCGCTGGGGCACATGGCTGAAAGCAGCTGAATATTACAGCAAGCATATCCTTCATGTCAAGGAAGTTGTGACAAATCTAGCTGAGGATGCTGCCTGCGTCACTTCGGCAAAAATGTTGCTAGATGATCCCTCCATTCCCAAGGATTTGGCGTAAATTAGATCCCACTATACATCCCTTGTGCAGATTATTGCTGAATTAGAGGGCTCAGGAAAACCCATCTACGAAAAAACTGCTATGCTGAATGAAGTGAAACAAAAAATAAAGGAAGCTTCAGGCGAAGTGGTGGAAAAAGTAAAAGCAAAACTAGAAAAGTTGCTACAAAAGAACTCAGGACTGCAGAGCCTATGTACAGCAGCAGATATACTGGCATGAAAATCCAGTGAAGTTGAGTGCAAAATTCCATTTCAACATGTACCCAAGTTGAAGTTCGCCCCCGTCACGTCAGTTGATGTCGAACGTTCTTTTTCTGCTTACAAAATGATATTAACTGACAAACACCATAGTTTTGCGGTAGAAAACTTAGAAAAGGTGCTTGTTATTTATTGTGAGGCCAACTATGGGAAATTTGTGAAATAAACACAAAGAGGTGACAAATTCATTACGAGAATTTCGAATGAAACAGTTTGTCAAACACTCTGCGTAGTACTTAAATATATACTTGAAAAGTGTTTTCAGTCAGTATTACTATATGTAATGTAGATAGTATTTTCTCGGTAACGCATGGGATATTAACCATAAGAATAAGTTTCAATGCATAGTAGTAAAATATTTTTGTTCTTTGAAAACACAAATCATCAATGTTTCGTTGACTGGCAATTTTTGCGAGCGTGCATGTTTCAGTCTTTTTTCGTGAATTAAAGTTGATAGTTGACAGAAATGATGTTGTTTTTTACTGGACAAAGTTTTTGGAAGTAGTTTTAGAGCCTATTTTATGTTTTATAAAGCCTAATTAAGGTAATTAAAGAGCCTATTTTAGTAGCCTAAAACTTAATTTTTAGAACCTAAAAATCCGCGGTCTAATAATAACAGATAATTATTTCATGTAAAATGAATTTGAGTTTAAAATGATGCTAGTCTTTGTAATAAGAAGTTCAGCATTTAAAAAATAATATTCGGGATGATATTAGATTTTAAAACTTAAAATGTTTTTGCTCACTTCGACAAAAAAATGCATGTAGATTACTTATTCGATATATAAACGTTATGTTTTCCTAGCACGTGCTTAATTAACTATCAATTAAGGAAATAAAACTGCATTTCTCAGAAGTTTATGAGACAAGTCTTTTTGCTGGAAAATTAACTATTCCCTTATTTATTAAACAAAAAAACTTCTCAAATAACATTTTTTAATACTAAATTTTTCCTAAATCAACGATATTTTGTGTAGAATGTGCACAACATACAATTTTATAAGTATTAAATTACAGGCTGAAGTTTTGAACTATGGAAGACATGAATACTTGTAGGCGACTTGAAAACAACTTCACACAGAAGCAACAACCTGAAAACTACCATTTAAAAAAATCTCTTTGCTGAATGATTTATATAAATGACCAATTGCCTCCAAGCTACAAAGTGAGTTGCAATATTTACTTAAATTTATAAGTATCTACAGCCACTCCCCGGCTTACGTAAGCCCTGACTTATGTAAACTCGACCTTACGTAAACTTTGCCATAAACCACAAACAAAAAAATTCAAAGTGCATACATATTACTTGTGTATTTTGCGACTCCACATAATTTGTGATCCCTTATTTTTTGCCTCAAAATCTTGTTTTCCTCGTGTCATGTAATATGCGAGTTAGAATTTTTGAGTTCTGGTAACGCGACCTACAGTTCTCCTAAAATATAGTACGTTTTCTTTAGTTTGTTTCCATATGATTTTTATCTTCATGAAAGTAATTAGAAAGCATTCAAATGGATACCTGTACTTCTAATTGAAAAAATACCTTTTAATTACCTGTATTTGCATATTAATGAAGAGAAAATGAATGAATAACTGTAATTATCACAGTTCATAGCTCACTAGTCATAAATGTTTTAAGAATGTTGTGTTGCGGGAAGAGCTAAGAGCCAAACAAATGCCTACCTACTAGTGCATCTTTAACTATCGTACAATCGTAACACAATAATGTTTCTACCTTGCTCCTCTCATTTCTTTTTAAAAATTTATTTACTCATATTATATGGATTAAAAAATTTACATTTGGCAACTCAGTCCAATACCGTAAACATTAGAATGTGTTGTGGGGATGGCTACCTGATTTTACCGAGGTCTTCGCATGTAAACAAACATTTATTCTTACGTTTATTTTACGAAATATTGGTAGTTTTGTGGATATTTATTTTTGTTTTCATGATGGAGGTTGAAAGATTAATTAAGGTTATATGAGAACTTTATTAAATCTACATCCATAATAATAATAAGTTACTTAAAAATTAGAAGTTAGTGAGGCAAGACTGCAAATCGAGGTTACGAGTTAGGCTACGCTTAGAAATATGTTCAGAACAAGAGATGATTTCACCGTTTCAAAAGCATAACCCATGTAATTTTCGACCCCCTACTTTTTGGCTACAAAATAGGTCTCAAAAAGTTGCATATTACGCGAGTATATACGGTAGTTCGGTGTGTGCGAAGGAATACGGTGTATGGCAACAGAGAGTCTGGGTGGCCGGCCTCTCCCATAGATCTTAAATGCAACAATGTATTCAAGATCTATGGCATCTCTCACAAGGTGCTTGCATTACTCTCAGTCAACTGTTGCATATCAGGAATATTACCGCCGTTCACGACTTGCGAGGCTGGAACTTTTTGCGGTTACTGTTTTCCGAGTGAGGGATAGCACAGGGTCTAAATAAGTCCCCTAATTTCTATGATTAGAATGATTTTTTTCCCAATAACTTATTTACTGTACTGAACTGTGTTGGCAGTTAGGCAAATTACGACTTAAGTAAAACTCGGGTTATGCAAAGGTTTGCAAAACAGAACCCTTATGTAAGTTGGGGAGTGGCAGTATATAAATAATAGTCCAGGTTATCGGGTTTCACAAAAGAAATAGAAAATGAAAGGAAGAGCTGTAGCTACAAAAAACAAACAAACCCTATAACCCTAGCTCATAATATTTTAGCACATTAACTGATGTATTGTCATTAGTTAAAATGAAAGTGATTACCATGTTCATAATGAACAAAATTAATTATTTGTTCCTTAGCAAAATTAAAAGAAAAATTCAACTGCTAAATTAATGAAATGCCGTTAAAAATAAAAACCAAGATAAAATATCTACTAGGATATCCTTCAACAAGATGAGATGGAACCATGATTCTTCTCATTCAAAAGCAAGATAAATACATATATTGAAACATCAAAATAAATTCTTCGTCATCTTAGATGGACATTTTCTGGAAAACAGTACATTCTTGGTTATCTTAGCAACTGATGCTATGAAACAAATTCTCACTACATTAATTAAAGGCATTTTCCTTAAATTTATTTAACAACAACACATCCACTCCCATTAGGGCATGACTGATCAAATGTGTTAATATATTGTAAACATTTTATTGAAAAGTCTAACTGAAGAGTAGAAATGACTAATCAACCTTAGAAAACTTTACATTGAAGGATGTAGGCTGAGAATTAAGTTCATACAATATTTAAAACAATATAGAACAGAAAACTAATCAATTAAGTTGTTAACATTTTCCCTGGATGTCAAATTTGGCATAATTAACATTAAGATTTGCTAATTCACAATATTTCCACTTGTTTGGGTTAACAACTGTCTAAATAACTAAATTATTAGCTACAGTAAAGGCAAAATAATAAGCTGAATATTTACATATCTTCAATGGCACTAGCATAAAATGGTGGTCGAAATATTTTTAACAACGCAAATTAAAATAAACGGTGCAATATACATTGCACAAACTTTCTCATATACGTACCTATATACATTTGGTCCACTGTGTACGCTTGTAAAAGAAAAGCACTTATAATTCAAAGTTAACGGTATATTTTAATGCCACTGTTCGATATTTAGTAATTTTTGGATATATGGCTTAGTTAGTACTATTTGTGACATCAGGTTGTACGATTGGATGGATTTTAATCGTAATCCTTAGAGCCATTTTTGAGTAAATCGAGTTTTGTTTCAAAATATCAAAGAATTAATTACCCTTAATTGTTGTGCAATATTGTTCATCTCTTCAGAATGTCTTTTATGAATGATATTATCCACAAATGAGATATCATTCGATTTAGTTTAACCGTAAGGCTGTAGTAAGGTGGATTGTGGTGGAGGCATGATGTCATAAGGCTTAGGTAAGGTAGCTTAGTGTAAATTGTAATGTCACTGGATGCCATATGGTGATTTTTTTGAGAAATATGGCTTCCGCAGTATTATTTGTATCATCAGGCTCTACAAATGGATTGCTTTTAATCAAATTCTATGGAGCCATTTTTGAGTAAATGAAATTTTTCTAAAAATCGCCAGGAATCTACCCTTTATTTTTGTGCAATATCATATTTATGAAAAAAGGGTCTGCAAAAGATGATATATTGCATACATACAAGATATCATTCGATTTAATGTATGCATTTGGGACCTAGGATGGCTAACAGACAGCCAGAATGGCAAAAACCACTTTTATGGACTAAAGGACCCCTAAAATATGTATTTCCATCAAAATCTGTCGAATTTTTTCACGATTACAATACTTTCTCTATATACTACGTGTATAAGAAAGTAAAAAGAACTACTCAAAGTTGAAAATAAATAATTTCTCATTCCAATTTTAAATCAACTTTGTACAATTAAAATTATAAATGCTGTTAAGGTCACTGTCCCACAGAACTAATGTTGTTCCAATATTTTCAATTAATAACATGCAAAACTAATATCTCAACTTTAACTGCATGCTTGCACACAAACTCAAAATTGTTGCAATTTACGGCTTGCAAACAAATCTTAGTGCAATATTACGTAATACATTACACTTTTATGCATTGAAGTATTAATAGCTTCATTTATCAATACTTAAACTCTTTGAATTATATAGGATAAATTCATATGCTATTAACGTAATAGGTCATCAAAATTACAACATTTTCTACTGTTTTCGCTAGCATAATTTCTGACATTTAAACACCTCCAACTTGTTTTTATACATGTAAAATATCTATTTTACAAAAATATGCTAAACTGCTTTCAATTCCAAAACACAACTGTCTCTTTTTAAACTCAAAAATGAAAAAAAACAATAACAACGATCAACCTGATATACACAATGCAGAGTGGGAAGCTCATTCATTTAACTTTGTAACAAAAATCTTTCTCTCTCACCTCCTTTTCTTCTTTGATGTAACAAAAATGTTAAGGGCAGATCCAAGATGTAAGCTGTGTGGTAGACTGCATGTTCTGAATCACCTCCTAATAATTTCTTGGGTCCACACTTCTGAAACAATAACAGAATAAAATAAATAATCTTGAATCACAGAACATCACTGTCTTACTTCCCTCAAGTTAAATAATTCCATATTTTTCAGAATCAAATCTCTTTTAAAACACAAGTAACGTTTTTAATTTGCATACATTGAGTAAAATTATCTTTTTATACATTAACAAAAATACTGCCAAAAAGTTGTAAAGAAACATTACTTTTCTCTTCAAAAGCGCTGAATAATTTTTGGTTAAAAACAAAAATGTCGACGTCGTAGTCGCAGTTGGGGAATTAAAGCTTGCTGATGAAGGAGCACCGTAATGGATGGTGTGGGGTCTTTTGTGGGAGAACATATATCCGGTGTTTGTATTCCTGTTTAAGCTGGCATCTCTGGCACCACCGATTTGTTGACAGCTCTCGAATGGATGGATGAAGACTTGGAGGTGGTGGAGATTTCCTTATGCGTTGATATTTTGAACCAGAGCTAACAGGTATACAAGAACTCGGTAGGATGGGTTGGTTATGTTTTGGTGAAGTTATGCCACTCTTCTTTGTTGAACTGGATGCGCTTGACAAAGGTGCATTGTAAGCAAGTATTCTACTTCTTTTCGAGGAATTATTATTCCGAGTCCAGATCTTTTTCTGAGACTTGTTACCACACGTTCCTTGCGTATCGTAACGGAACAGCGGCCATTTTGCTTGATAAAAGTTCGCCATTGCTTATTATATCGATGGGCAAAAGTGTTATTTTGCGATACCTGTTTACCTATTACTATTACTGTTAAAATTACCTGTTCCAAAATAACAGGCCACCTTGTATTTCCATTCCACCTACTGGTGTCATCGTCATACTACAAACAAGACTTACGGATACGCAGTTCACAAAAACGCCACTAGATGGTAACTGAACTCATGAGGGGCGAATAATCTTGGTAACACATACTTCAATTTTATTAACATTTTCAGGTCATAAAATTCAGCTACATCCATTACTTATAATTACAGGAAGATATCTAAGAATAAGAAAAACATTGCAAAAAGTATACATGATCATTCTGCTTCTCGTATCATTAATAAACTAACATGGGACAAGAAGTTAACTCGGTCCCATAAAGTATTCAGAACTATATTTATTGTAATGAATGAATTTCATAATAAATATGAATTCGAGTTTAAAAACAGTTTTTCTACATGGCGTGCACTAAGCCGGCTGCACCGTTCACTTAGAACAATACCGGCCTTGGAAAAGTGTCTTTCGCATGGAACTGAGGTTGCCAGCATGTTGAACTTTTGTACCACTAATTTTGCCAGTGAAGGGTATAAGTGTCCATTTCCTTTCCACCACATGAGGGGATCTTGGTCTCTACGAAGATAACTAAAATCTAAGGACCGCTGAACCTCTTCGATCGCTGCAGACGTTGTCGTGCCGACTAAAATACACAAGAAATAATTAATGTTTTTTTGAAATTTGTAATAGGAAATAAATAACTTGTTACTGCTACTTATCTTGAGGTTGAGTTATTGCCATCTTCTTATCAAAAGCATCCCACAGACAAAATCTTGCGTTAGTGTAACGCTGGGGATGCGTTGTTCTGGCATCTCTTGGTTCTGCCGACCAACTTCATTATTTTCGTCACCAAATTTATGGCCATTCTTTTCGTTGTTTCAGCTGCATTTGGGTTTGAAAATACAAAAACTTTAAACCTTGGATCCAGAAATGTGCAGAGAGAAATTGTTTAGCTAAACTCTAAATCACAAAATCTAGTATACAATCCACCACGCATTGCATTAATGGTATTTTTCACAGTTGGGTCATAGTTTTCTTCCAAGAATGAATCATATACTGAAAATAATCCCATTGGAATAGCAATAATTTCGCTCCCTGTAATGTATTTTTCTCCGCTGAATTTTGTGGTGGCTTCTTCCAGTGGCTGAAGAATTTCGCATAAATCAGCACATATCTGCCACTCTTCCTCGGAAAGCACTAGTAAGTCTTTATTTATAAACGCAAGTGCGGTTTTCATAGCATCTCTCAGTTCTAAGAATCGCTTAATGATGAAAAATGTGGAATTCCACCGTGTAGGAACTTCCTGGAGAAGCTTTTTTGGGTAGAAATACTCGAGTTCCGTTGGTACAAAATCAATTTTTCATTTGCCAAAGTACTTCTTCTGAAGTGTGACACGATACCCTTTATTTATCAAGAATTATCCTTGGTCCTTTCAATGCATCCTGTACAATCAAATTTAATGTATGTGCAAAGCACCCAAAGTGTTTCCACCCTAGGTCTTCCCTTATGGCATTTCTCATATTGCTAGCATTATCAGTTACTGCTACTAATATCCGACAAAGTGAATTTTTCAGCAATGCGTTTGATGTAGGCGGCTAAGTTGGCACTAGTATGAGATCGATCTATTATGGAACATTCCAATAAAAGAGACTTTAATTCAAAGTCTTTAGAAATATAATGAGCAGATACTGCCAAATAACTATCTGCATTCCTCGAAGTCCAGCCATCTGCTGTCAAACACGCACTAGTCACAGATTCTAAAATCTGTCGAACAGAAATCATGCAACGTTCGTAGGAGGACGGGATCATGCATGCAGTAATGGTCTTCCTACTTGGCAAGCAATACGAAGGAGCTTTTACGAATTCCACAAATCCCTGATCTTCCACCATCGAAAGGTAGGTACCCTATAAAATTGCAATTCATCTCCTGAAAGGTGACTTTGAATCATTATTTTTAACTGCCTTTGCAGCAGGAGAATGTAGAAAACAAATTCTGCAAGTACAATGTTTATAAGCCAGGTATCCTGTTAATATTAGGTAGAATAGGTATTGTGGAAATACTAGGTAGAACAGGTATCATGAAGGGAATGTTTTGAAAGAAAAAGGCATCATGAAACTAATACAGATTGTTTTTAGAATAGGTATTATGAAAAATATGGTTTCTTTTAAAAACAGGCATTGTGAAACTGAACTGATACTTTTTAGAAAAATTCTTATGAAAATGATACGGATACGTTAACTGTGCCTGTACCTATTAAAATTCTCTACCTGTTAAAAATACCTGTTCTATTATTTTTGGCACATCCCTACCGTTAGGGGACTAGTCCTTGGCTGACCCCGTGCCTGGAACTATCCTTAAGCAGCCTGAAATCGATATCTCGGTACTCTGTTCGTCAACTCGTCAATTATTTTTGAAAAAAAAAGTTAGTGATGGAGAGGAGGAATCTTTGTAGGTAATTAAATCTTTGGACATTGCTATATAGAATTAACGTCTTATTCATGTAATGTGTTTTCTCAAAATTATTGTGAGCAGTATTCAATGTGACTCCAATGCTTTAAATAGAATGCTCGTTCAGCCATATTTGCGAAAATTTGATTTTATTAATTCTCAACGTCACGATGCATCAGATGTATGTTATTGCTTTAACCCTGTAGTAAGGATATCTATGACTTCAGTACAGTTTTATCCCTTAATTTCATATTACTTTTATGATATACAGTCCTTAAGTTTTTAAATTGTTAATTACACGTTGAAATCGACTTTGATGTCAATGGCGTAATAATCTTCGTTCCAAAATACGGTTAATTATTACTAATGCAATTTTGTATTTGTATTGAAATTATTTCGATAGGCCCTGTATAAGTTGATGTTGATGAGTACATATAATATCCTCAGCAAGGAGACAATTCATAAGCTCTTACACTGAAAAGTATTGGGGAGTGAAATAGTTAACCTAAGCCTGATTTTTCTATGAATAAATTCATTAAAACCAATTATGTATTTAGCGATGTTGATATCGAATTTTTTAACCATTAAATATTCAGCGTCTTTGAGGAGAAAACTAATGTTCATCTTAGCAACCTTTTGACAGTATTTTTGTTAAGGTATAAAAAGATAATTTTACACAGTCTATACTAATTAAAACGTTTTTTTGTGTTTCAAAAGAGCTTTGATTCTGTAAAAAATATAGAATTATTTAATTTGAGGGAAGTAAGACAATGACGTTTTGTGTTTCAAGATTATTTATTTTATTCTGTTATTGTTTCAGAAGTGTGGACCCAAGAGATTATAACGAGGTGATTCGGAATATGCAGTCAACAACATGGTTGACATCATGGATCTGCCCGGACCTCCTTTATTTTGTTACACCAAAGAAGAAAAGGTGATGAGAGAAAAATATTTTTGTTGCTAAGTAGAACGAATGAGCTTCTCACTCTGTGTTGTGTTTATCAGGTTGATCGTTGTTATTGGTTATTCATTCTTGAGTTTAAATACAAGTTGTTTTTGTAATGAAAAGCAGTTGGGCATAATTTTGCAAAATAGATATTTTGCATGCACAAAAAGAAGTTGGAGGTGTTTAAATGTTGGAATTTTGATGACCTGGTACATAAATTGCATAGGAATTTATGCTATATAATTGGAAGTTAGGGGAAGTATTAATAAATGAAACTATTAATACTTCAATCCATAAAAGTGTAATGTAGTACATATTATTGCACACAGATTAGTTTACAAGCAGTAAATTACAACAATTTTGCGATAGTGAATATTCAAGCATGCTGTTCAAGTTATATTAGTTTTGCGTGATATTAATTGAATATATTACAACAAAAGTCCACTGTGGGTCAGTGACCATAACAGCATTTATACTTTTCATTGTATAAAGGTTATTTAAAAGTGGAATGAGAAATGGTGTTTTATTTTCAACCTCAAATCCTTTTTTTTAGATTTGCGATGTTAAAAAAAAATTTTATTCTAACAATTAAAATATCCCAGTGAGTGGTAGAATTAGAATAAAATGTGTATATTTTTTTACAGTGCCAAAGAATGAAATCATAGAAGAATTTACAAAAGCCGCACATACTTATACCAAATTGAGGCTATGGGCTGAACATGATACAAAATTCACAAATCTATATTTTTGCAAAATGACAGCTTTGACACTTTTGTACATGCCTGACATATTTGCTCCATTATCATACCCTTGGCCTCTCACATTTTGAAGATCAATCCTATCCTTTTCGAACTTCTCTATTATTTCTTCGGCTAATCATCTTCCCATATTTTCCTTGGTTTCAATGAAGTCTATAAAACTTTCTTCTATATATACAATTCTCACATTGATTCTCATGTGTCTCACAATCTGGGACATTTGCTCACTATGGGATATGGCTGCTGTAAAATCCAGTGGTGAAAAATAGCTCACTGAACCTTTTTTAGCCTACTTTCCAAAAAATAGAAAGTAGGCTTATGAGGTTGATGTCGATGTGTGTCCTCCCTAACATCTTCATGAATGAACCGATTTCAACTAAATTTGGTATATAGAATCTTCACATAAATTAATGACCAAAATAACATATTTGAACAGGGTTGACTAAGTAGGGGTGCTACAATTGCAAACTTAAACTTTTCGGTAATTATGAATTTGGAAGTAATTGGCCCAACCGATTTCAGCAAAATTTTGTATGAAGTAGGCATGCAACATAAAATAACAAAATCAAGATGTTTAGTATAGATATAGAAAGCAGGGCTGCCACAACACAAGGGATAAAAAATTATTTTTACATTTATTTGTGTTGAACTGTTCACATCAATTGTAACCAAATTTAAAACTCATAATATACACATATATAAAGACCATATTAGCATGTTTTAATCGAATCAGCCAAACAGGAGTGCCACAATTACAAATTAAACTCTTTCAGTAATTAAGGATTTTGAAGGAATTGGCTGAACAAATTTCAATTAAATTTTGTATATATGTTAAAAGTGGAGCTAAATAGCAGGACTACCACAGTAAAAAGTTAAATAATATATTTTTACAAGTATTTATAGAGAACTGACACAATGATTTTTAACCAAATATTGTATATTTAATCTTCATCTAAATAAATAACCAAAATGTCATATTTCAACTGGGTTTACTAAACAGGGCTCCCATAATGTCAGGGTTAGAATTTTTCTGTAACTATGAATATGGAAGTTATTTACTGAACGGATTTTAAAGAAATTTCATTTTTAGGGCAAAATGAGATGAATATGTTTAGAACAGATCAAAAAAGCAGGGCTACCATAATATGAGGAAAAATAATTTTCTGATTTCAAAGCAAATACATTGCTATACGATTGTACTAAGGCAAATTTGACGAAAAGCACTTCTGTAGTATGGGAAACCTGTATACACCCCTACTTCTGATATATTAAAATTGTATTGAAAGAAAAGTAGGCGGATTAGTTCTTTCCAATACTAGTTGTTTGCGAGTTATGATATGCTGTTTTATTTCAACATCATAATGACTTATAAGTTCCAATAGATAAATAAATATTCCTGAATTAGCATTTTCTATAATGCTACATCATTCTCTAAGTGGTAAATTGTTTTTGGCACAGAACATCACAGGATCAAGAATTATTTTCAGAATATGTCTCCATTTTTGTTTATCAGCTTCAATAGTTTTTGGTAGTGCATCATCAATACATTCTCTGCTCGATAATCTTTTTTGTAGGGATTTCCATTTACAAAACTTTTCACAATCATTGGTTGAATTTTCATGTTCTACAACATGGTTTAAAATTTTCCAATCATTAAATCCTGTTTTCTGATTTGCAATATTTGGTTTGGAAAAGTGCTGATTGAATAATATACGTGGAAAACAAAAAATGGACTTATTAGTTTCAGAGTAAATAAGACAGTTGCACTCTATAGTTTCACCTTTAGAAAGCATTTTGAAAAACCAGTCCCCTGAAAATTTTCTTCCATCAGCCGATGTTGATTAAAAAAATCTGCAGCTTTTCCCTGGTCAGATCCATGTCCAATAAGGTGGCATTTAATTTTGTTGTTTAAACAGGGCCAAGATTATGGATCATTAAAATTGATTTGAATTGCAGTTGAATTTTGTTGCTGGTTGCAGCCATTCTTAATGTCAACAATCGTAATCGGTGATGAAGTGTAGACCTCAAGATCAGTGTGTTGGTCAATCTCTGTAACGGTACTAACAATGGGTGCTTTAGTAATGATACCAAAGGTGTTGAGTTTCAGTCAGTAACTGATACTGAAGTTATAATGTCAAGATCCAATTGCTGTTCAATAGTAACAATAAATGCTGAAGTTGTATGATAATTGTCATTCTCACCATTAAACACTGGTGCCAAGCTTATGATGTTGGAGAGGTCAGCTATTGGCATATTTCCAGCATTTGATGCATTTTTCACAAGCTATTTCCCCATTTCCTTCAACATCTTTTCATTTTCTACTGTGGCATCTTTTTGTCATTTACGATACTTTTCCCCAGATGATCATTTAGAATTCATGATGCAGGGTCTTACTCTGATAGTCTGAAATAAAGTAAATAATAAATGTATTAAATTCGTCAAATATTAAACTACTGAAAGCACAAACATGAGGTTTAAATTTGGGTTATGAAATGCAGGAAGGAGCAAGAGTTTTGATTTTCTACAGGACTATAAGGGATCACAATAGGAGAAGCAACCTTGACATCGGTGGCGGTAAAATGTGAAAAGTATTTTAATGTTGTGTTTCATAGTTTTTTGAGAAATTTAAACTTTTTTCAATTGTTAAATACTTTTTTGTGATAATTTTTAGCCAAATACATGCTAAAGGCATGGATGATGATGCCATAATCCTAACAGAAAATATCCTAATTTTTTCATAAATTTAATGTATAGGGTATTGTCTTAATGATGATTATTCTTATTGCTATGCAGTACGTTCTGAGTAACGAAACCTGAAATACGAAACCTTGGACAAGAGCCGATTGCCAGAGAATTTGGAAAATACAGATAGTAGCCTTAATTTCACGGAAAATTATAAATATACTGCTATTACTCATGGAATTTATTATTTAATAAATATAGACCACGTGACTGAAGTGCTGTTGCCCTGGAGATCGCGTTGGTTTATTTATGAGTTTAGATCTTGGTGTATGGTGATTATTTAAAGGGCTTGCAGTTTGCAATCACTGACTACTAGTATGTATATATATGTGTGTGTGTATGTATATGTATATATATATATATATATATATATATATATATATATATATATATATACATATATATATATATATATAGTTATTCCCATATTTATGGCATTGCAGAGAGAGCCACAAAGAGACAGATGTAGGCTTTATATTTGTTAGGTGGATGTGTCGTGCTATAAAAATGCAAATAACTCGATAGAAAATTGTGATACATTTTTTAAATTTGGCAGGAATGCTAGACTCACATATTTTAAGGTGAGAAGAAAAAATCTCAAAATGTCCTGGGTTTGACTCCCAGGAAGATATTTCACTTTTCCCATAAAATAACACATAAAAATCGAGTTTTTGACATGCAGGCTTCTATTCTTTTAGAGATCTAAATTAGAAAGAATTAACGTACAATCTTGAGACCTGAACCACTTTAAAGGAAAAATTTTTTAATTTCTTATTCTGTTAATTTTTTTCTGCCCACAGTTTGATATTCCTCATGTTAAAAATTTCATTCACATATTTTGGAAAATCTCATTTTAATGGGATGTTGCCTTGCCAACATTTTACATTGTTAAACCTCAATATCCTATTGTTATTCCAATTCTTATGGGTGAAAGCGTGCTTTGAATGCTTTTAATACAAGAGAGAGAGTTGAAGCAAATGATTTTCATAGCAACAAATGTAAACAACCTTCGTTGCGTTATTAACGAATCTAAACAAAGGAAAACAATATAGTGTTTTTTTCCAGCTTGCTGATATATGTGAAACATTTCAAGCTTCCAGTGCTGGCTCTGAGCAAGGATTCAGTCTCATGAATAACATAAAACTAAATCGCAAAACAGATTAAAGGAGGCTCATTTAGATATGATAATACGCATAAAATTTCACTCCTCAAGTGATAGAGAATTGAATCTCAATGCATTTTTTGAGCAGTGGAAAAATACTAAAGACAGGAGAGAAAAGATTCTAGACTAGGAATATGTACAGTAATAACCTGTTTAACACTGCCCCATATAATGCTGATTCAGACCTATTTTTATGCATTCTTTTCATGAAGTGAGCGCATATAGGGGAGGTCATTTCCCTCCATCCATCTGCATGTTAAAACTCTGGAACTGCTGGACATATTTTGATGAAATTAGATATTGGTAGTTTTATTAAAATTGGTCGACCAATTCCAATTTTGGTTAAAATCGGACAGCAATGACTACCACTTTATATGAAGTCCTACAATGTTCCTTTGTTTAAACTCGGAAACCGCTGGACGTATTTTGATGAAATATGGTATTAGGGAGTTTTGCTAAAATTCACCTAATGATTCCAATTTTGATTAAAATCGGACAACAATTACGACCACTTTACATAAAGACCCACATGTAGTTTACAATGTTCCTTTGTTTCAACTCGGAAACCGCTGAACATATTTTGATGAAATTTGGTATTGGGAAGTTTTAGTAAAAATGGTAGCCCGATACCAATTTTGTTTAAAATCGAACAATAATATCGACTACTTTATATGAAGACCTACAATGTTCCTTTGTTTCAACTCGGAAACCACTGGGCGAATTTTGATTAAATTTGGTATTGTAGACTTTTGCTAAAATGGGTCAACCAATGCCAATTTTGTTTAAAATCGGACAATAATTACGACTACTTTATATGAAGACCTACATGTATTTTACAACGCACATCGCTAGCTTCTCA
This sequence comes from Tanypteryx hageni, assembly GCA_028673005.1. Taxonomy (NCBI): domain Eukaryota; kingdom Metazoa; phylum Arthropoda; class Insecta; order Odonata; family Petaluridae; genus Tanypteryx; species Tanypteryx hageni. The sequence goes on along the minus strand of CM054120.1, from coordinate 61,656,191 downwards.
TTAAATACTCATCTGAGTGAAAAATATTGAAAACATTGTGAAATCTCAAAGAACGCATTTGAAAACTCGGCATACTTCAACATGGACTATATCTTTCCAATCTTGTTACTTTCTGCCTCGGTGGTGGCAGGGTAAAATCCTCGCCTGCCAATCCAAAGGTTGCGGGTTCGATTCCCACCCAGGTGGGTTTTTCTCCACCTAGGGCATGGAGGTTCTGCCTGTATATATATTTTGTACATATAATCCATTGTGTATATGTATAGAAAAAAGAGAGGTGGAAAGGGATTGAATGATTTGATCTTATATATGGTCGGACCAGAAATTCTTTATTTTTGTCATTTTACTTTTAAATGGTAAAATAATATTATAGTATATGAAACAAAATATTTTCTTAGCATAACACTTTACTCTTTATTCTAATGTTAACATTTTCTAAGAACTTAAAATTGTATTTTTATGGGTCATTACCTCAAATTTTTTCATAGCATGCATTCAAAAATATATCAATCTTAAGTTTTAATTGGCGTTTCTTTAATTTTTTAACCATTTTATAAATTTAAATAACATGTTTGCTGCCTCAATATGCCCTTCAGCTGCTTTCTTAACATTACCCACATAGGTTCAGCTGCTTTACACAGATATCACATCCATAATATCTCCTAACTCTTCACACTTACATTCCATAGATTGGTTTTTCTCATTGATTTTGGAAATATAGTTCTGTCATATCAGAAGTTTTAACCCTGTTGAACGCTGAGATTTGATAACACACTATCACTCTTCTAGTAGCAGAACTATAATACCAGTCTGTGACCCTGGGGCAGCCGATAGCTATAGGGGACCCTGCAGTTCTATCTATATCTACATGTATATTATATTAAATAATGAATTGTGAAGGACCAAAAATTATTTTTATGGGGGGCCAAAAGTTAGTAGTTCTGCTACTTCTCTTCAGATTCACAATTTATCTTTATCTCTCAGTGCACTTAAATTTTGTTGTTTGTCATCAGCTTCCAAATGCATTGGGCCATATTTAGCTAGAAGAATTTTGAGGCATATTTGGAAGCCAGGAAGAAGGGGACCTTGTCTCATTGCCTATTTCAGTGGTTTTCAACATTTTTTGCTGATGTACCCATTAGAGCATTTTTTTATAGTAGCATATCCCAAGTTAATTTTAAGGTGATAATGAAATTAATAACACTTGCTGTAAGATAGATAGCTCGTGTTTATAATGTTAAAATTCACAGTTTTGGCATATTTTTTTGTTTTATGACGTTTTTCTTAGTTGTAACATTGAAACTTTCAATTCTGGTCATGCATGGAAGTCAAAGTAAGAAGAAAATTATAATCTTTAAAACATTTGCATACCCCTTCAACACTCTTGATGTACCCCCAAGGATATGCATGCCACCTGTTGAAAGCCCCTGGCTTATTTCATAATGTATCATGTAGCAAGAGGCTTATGATCTCAAGAAGAGCCTAAAAAATTTCATTGTACTATTTGACCATCTGTTTGAAAGCTAGTGCATCACATTCTCCAACTTTCTCTTTGTTGGCTGTTAATGGTTGGTCATTCTTCATCCGTGATAGCTTTTAACTTTAACATATGGTGCTGTTTCCACACTTTCATTCACTGTAATGGATATATGTATTCAGATGTATGTGACATCTGATGTAAGGTTTCAGTTCACAAAGCAGCAATTTATATAAATGGTGTGAATGAGTAAATATTATTTTATTGATTTTTATGCACAAGATATACCATATTTTTCAGGCTATAAGATGTACCCCAATTTTTTAGAAAATTTTTCAGGAAAAAAAGTATTTTGGTTCGCCAAAGAATTTAGCAAGGGCATCATTTATAGCTATGATTAAGTGATCTGGCAACATTTAAAGAAAATATTATGGCGAGATAACAGTTAATTATGAAGTTTTATATAAACTTAATCCGTGAAAGTAAATTGGGATGATCTAAAAACGGGACAACAAACTTTTCTGCATGGTGGGCCACATTTGTAGTTGTGAATGCTTTGGAGGGCCACATTAGAAGTCATGAGAGCATTGGCGGGCTGGATGAGTGTTTATGTCATAAGTTACCAAGAGATTCTTTGGTCTCACAATAGCGAATATGAAATGTAATAAAGCATAATAATGAAAATTCGTCATTGGAATTCACATGGCATTATATATATATTAACAATTTTTCCCTATTAATAATGTATATTTTCATGATTTTGTGATGAATGACTACCAATTACTCCATTTTGGGCATGAGTGGGCTTGTGGCAATACTGAATACAGTAATAATCTTACCTTCAGTCTATAAGATGTAGGCTGATTTAGGGAGTCATTTTTCTGGAAAAAAGTGTATCTTATAGCCTGAAAAATATTGTAAATTTGTTCCTCACTCATATGTCAGCCTTGAAATTTTCTTTCTGTGTGTATTGAATGAAAGTTGCCTCCAAATTTATTCTTTTACTCAACTTTGATTTGAGTGCCATAGTGTCATTTTTCAGTCATTGTCTAATCAGTAGATCTTTTATATCATATCTAGATAGAAAAAGGTTTAGACTATAATGTTCAGGAGGATGTTATTGCTTGTATCTCATTATGCTAGTAAGCAAGCATGGTTACCTGGAGATGTCCTTGCACTTGGATTTGTTGGAGGTTGATTTCAGTATCTCTTGGAAGCTGATGTTTCTTAAGATTTTAATTCCTGAAGAATGGTAGATTCAAAATTATTCATGTGATTATTTTTTAAAGAGTGCTATATCAGTCATTGTTAAATAGTTGTTTAGTTCCAAATTATCTCCCTCACCCCATTATTCTTTGAGAATGGCTTTAGCCCAAGAAAACTGGAGCTGGTAGAGTTTATCATCCTTTATAAGGCCTATATTTATAAATTATGTGACTGAAACACAAAGTTGTGGAGAAATATAAACAACTGAAGACTAATAAAATACAGTAAATCATTGCATTTGCCTGACTTTCATGTGAAAAGTTACTCCATGATTCCCTAGGAGAGAGAGAATGTAAGGTAGAGATAGATTGGTATTTTATTATCATCAAATGGATGCTAAAAAGCTCATTATCTAATTTATTCCTAAGTTCCTATGACAAATTTAATATTATTGTCATGACTCTTGAAGAGTATCTCTGGTTGGTTTTCCTGCCATTTTGGTTATTCAAATTGACCTTTATGTTCTCGAGTTAAGCTACCATATTTACCCGACTCCAAGACAAGTTTTTTCTAAATTTCAGCTTGCAAAATTCAAAGGTCATCTTAAATTCCTATACAAAATAGGGTTACACGTTTAACTTATGTTTTTTTAAACTAATTAAACATGAGATAATATAATTGTATCATCTGAAAATTTTCATTGCAAATTTACAGTCTGGATTTCAATTAATAAAATATTATCTGTTAACTTTAAAAAATATGTTTTTTCTCTAACAAAAATTTGTAACAAACCATTTCAGTGAATGAACAAACTATACCTACTACTGAATATGTGTGTTTGAAATGTACACCAAAAATGTACAAATTAATTCTTCAAAGAACTATTTATCTTATATTTAAACGATGATGTTCACTGTACAATTACTTAGGGAACTATTTCCAAAAGTGAACTAAACTTGCCTTCTTTATTGGCTTATAGCATCTTGCAGATGTAAAAACAATGGTTGCGTAATTCATTGTGAGTTCCACATTCAACAGTTTTAAGCCATAAATTCTCTAAATGTGATTTTGTCTCATTTGTTTTAAATACATCACCCTTTACTTTAAAATGGCTATTGTGTAGAGATAAGAGCGACAACAGGGAAAGATACCAAAAGGAATTAGGCATAGTTATGATGCCAATTTTATAATAATAGTGATAAAGTACTCAGAAAAAACTAATGACTGTCAAGTCAAAGTCAAGTCAAAACAAGAACTTGAAAGTCCTAAATCTAGTCGGAAACCATTCAGTGGTCCAAAATGTGGTTGCTCACATGATGCAAAAATTAAGTAGCTGAGTTTGTGTGTACTCAGAGACAGTGTGGGACTACAGTTTTATGTGAAACGATTAAATTCAGAACAGAAAAAATTGCATGTGGACTAAAAATCCCATGACAGTAATTTGAGGCCAGTAATGGTTAGTGTGTGGGAATGATGCAACAAAATCATTTTTCCTTAAGCCGATGAACTTCACTGTGCCAAAAATTGACAGCAGATTCAGTAAGAAACCTCTTTCCTATCAAAAACATGTAACTGGACTTTGAAAAACCAACATTTATCTTTTGAGTCAATGCTGATGGAATTCCAATTTTGGTTTGACATGTCATCTAATTACACAGTCAATGAAAAAGGTGCAAAATCTGTGATGATAATGACAGGAAACGAAAAAATGCGAGTTACAGTAATGATAACTGTTTAGCAAAATTACAACCATATGATATCTTAAAATGAAAAACAATGCCCAAGGAACAAATGCTTCCTGGAATATTAGTTAGGTGACATAAAAATTGATGGATATCAAAAGAACTTATGAGAGTTACATCAGGAGCACTATTAAGAAAGAGGGATGCTTGTACAAGAAGCATTCAAAGGACACATAACTCATAATTCAATAAATACTGACCTTTTAATAATACATGGAGAAATGACATCACAGCTTCAAATTCTCAATGTTGCTGTCAACAAGCATTTTAATAGATAATTTAAAGGGTTTATATTCCATGTGGGTTAAGAAACCAAAATAAACCTTCCATTTAATGCTCTGCCAATGGATCAAGGCATCCTGGCAACAGAAAAATCCAGAAGTAATATTGAATGCATTGAAGAAGTGCTGCTTATCCATTGCCATGGATGGACATGAAGATGGTGTTATGTGGGAGTCTATGGACAAAGTTCAGAGTGATAAAGATAGGGAGAGTGAGGACAGTAGTGAAGAAAGTATAAAGAGTGATAATGACTGATAAAATACAAAGACCTATGATATTCAAGAAAATTATGGGACCCAATAAAAATTTCTTCTAGTTTGCTAACTTTTTAATTTTTGCAGGAACCATATGTAATTTGGTCATAAAATCTTTTCTGTTTTGGCTGTCTACTTAGATTCGGGGTCGTCTTGAATTCGGGTAAATATGGCAATTCATATCAAGTGCTCAATGGGTCAATATTGCTCATAATTTATTCCAGGAGGCAGTGCTTTATTTTGAATGTTTTTTGTATAGCACTTTGTGGGGTTCATACATATTTGGTAGTTTTTGATTGTGTGATATTCATGTTATTAACTAGCCTAAAATGATATTGCTGAAATTTGCTTGAATTGTGATTGTATAATTTCTTACCAAACGGGGAATAGCTTCATGTGTCATGTAACTATAGCAATAAACTTATTTTATTCAAGAAACTAATATAAGATGTTATTCATACTGCAATTGGAATGATATTGTGTAAAATATTGAAATTCATTGGTAGTCTTTCTTCTGCATCAGACAACTGTGCATTCAGCTGCATTGAAAATACACTTAATCATAATCATTAAAGCGACATCTAATTGTGTCTATTAAAATACAAGTTGCAATCCCCTTTGCAAAATTTATTGCCAATGGTTGCATATTTTAACTTTTGATGTAATTCTATTTGACTGAATCAGTTAAATTTTGACTACAGCTGCTTGCTTCAGTCATTCATGTGAAATTGAATGTGATTCTTGGGAACATACTTATTCAACTAATAAGGACAATATGAATTAGACAAAATAGAATTTTATTTGTTATTTAAATAATTTCAGTTTGTTTACTTTCATTGAGGCAGAAGTTAGTGCTGGTAAAATATATTATAAAGCTGTATTCAAAAATATTTGATCAATTTACATATTATTCATGATTGTTCACTCTAACATTTTCAAAATAGCAAAATGATTCACACATCAAGGGGATTTTACTTCATCATAAATGGAAGTACAGCCTTCCCCTGTTTTACGAACTTAATTCATACCACGAAAACTGTTTGTTAGGTGAATAATCGTAAAACAAAAATTATTTTCCCATTACTTCCTATGCAAAAAATTTTAATTGGTTCCAAAGGTCAAAATAAAAAAATAACTCAGTTCACTTAAAAACAATGTAGAACATACCAAATTGAGAAAAAAAACATCAATAATGATATATTAATGTATTTAAATGACTTTCTTAGTCATTAGCCTATTATCTCTTACTCTATATATTAGCAGTATTAGCCTATGTTAGCCTACGAAAGGTTAAATGCGGCTCATATGTCCTTTGACCACTCGCCTTTCTCAAATCTTTGAATAATATTTAGTTTCTGGGCTACACTTAAAGCCCTTCTCTCTGAGACCAAGATGATGGTTTTTATTCGGAATAGCATGATGCAATCTGATGAACTTGACAGAGCAGATAGAGCACCTATAAGCAAAAATTTATTCGATATTTGAAAAACAGGATTTTCATGCGAGTGTAACGAACTTGTATAAGCGAAAATTTGTTTGCAAATCGAAAAATAGGTATGAAATTGCTCAGTTTGTATAAGTAAAAACTCGTAAAACGAGGGAAGGCTGTACAAGAGTTTTGAGAGGATGATTTTGGTGGTCTTTATAAAGAAGAAACTTGAAATTACTTGAGCATTAAATTCAATATTTGGTCATTGTTTGATGACTAGTAAATAATTTAGTGAAGATTCCTTAAGTGCTGGTATGTAATTAATAACAAGCATTACTTTACATTCATGTGTTTACAACTAACTGTTTGGCATTAATTTCCAGTGAGATATCCATTAACATGAATCATATGAGTGATTCTATATTTTCATCAATTTAATAGGGCAAACCTAATTTGAAATGCGAGCCCATCATACAAGTTTTTCTCATGAAAAGATTAATGGAGAAGTCAGGCCAAGTGTTGCCTTCAGACAATGTAAAAATATCTGGTGCAGGTGATTGTTTTCTTATGGTAATGTATGCCTTTAATTACAGGTGAAAACTACCCTTTTTATAAAAATTATGTAAGAATTAAAATGTGGGCATCAAGAGTTAAGAAGGCATTTATTCTGATATTAGGAAACTTGTTAATTTCATCCGTCCCACTAGAGTTTTGAAATTGAGAAAGAAATATTTTTGGCAATTAAATTTATTTTCAATGCAGAAAAATGTAGTATGCGCTCTCACAATGTATATAATTACCAAGGCTGATGGCAGAGGCAGGAAAAATTAGTGATTAATAATATTCCTTATCTCAAAATAGATTGAAGGAATTGAATATTGGTCTAAAGTCACCGTTTGCAGGAGAGTGTTTACTTTTTTATTATACACCCAGCCCTCCTATAACAAAGGGATGTGTTCTGAAAAAGTGACACATAATGTGAATCTGCATTTTGTGAGTCTGGCTTTACAAACTGATAGGTCAGATGCATTCCAAACCCCTTGGACATGACTGTGCTGTAGATATAATTTTTTGGTGTCCTTGATTTTGCTTTATGATTGATTAATTCATGTAACATAAATGCCCAAGCAATGCAGCATTCTCCCTCCTTTCTAACTGTTCATCAAGCTTTGTTTCTAGAGTTGGTGCAGTCTAGGATTTCTCTATAGGGATAGCCAGAATATAAATAAAAATAAACAAAGGTAATAAAGAAGTGTGTAAAAATATTAGGAAAAGAAGTAAAAATTTAAATACATTAGGAGATAATCATTCTCTTCAGACATACCGTAAACAAGTAGCTCACCTTCCAAATCATTTGGTGAGAGAACCAGCTGTGATATCCTCTTAAGGTTGACAGGGTTAGTTTCTTGTAGGCCCTTAGACTGAAGAGGGTGGTAGGTCATTCTGCTACAAATTTTTTCCATGAATAGAAAGTTGTCTGGTTTTTAAGCTTATAAAAAAATGCTCCTTCCATGCTCAGCAATCTGGCATCCCAAGCCCGACCAAACCTTGTTATCGCAAACTATAATCCGTATTATCTGAATTTTTGATAGTAAAAAACAAACCGTGTAATAGTAAATCCATGTTATAAGAACCTGTGTTATAAGAAGGCTAGGTGTATGCTAATTTAAATGCATTTTTGATTTGCAATCATAGTGGGTTTGAAAGATGTTAAGATTCAGAAATACTGATTTAGATACTCGAAAACATGTTAGTTGAGCAGAAGGGAGAAGCAGAATGGCCTGAGTAGGGATAACTAGGTTTCATCAAGTTGTAACTCTTGCATCAGTATTGATTAATGAGCAAATTAATATTTTGCATAAACAATGGAACGAGATACCATTTCTAGTTATCAAAAGTCAATGATGGCGATGGAAAATTGGTAGTCTGTGATCTCAATATTTCAGGCAGCAAGAGTTGATATTGATAAGTTTTATCAACCATACCTCTCCAACGCTCTCTTAAACATTGGCAGAAACTCCCCTCATTTCCATTTCTCTCTCACTCACTCATACAGCTAGTTAGCTTAAAAACGTATGCAATTTAACTTCCTAACTTTGCAAGTATTTCTTGCCACCTTCATATCTAACAGATTCATCTCTTATTTCTTGGGCTGTGCCATAAATGAAAAAAAATCCCTAAATAAACAGCTGAACTATCTAAAGTTTTTTATTATATTTTATAAGTCTCTTCATGGGAAATGGGTCTATGCGTCATTCCCAATTCATTTACAAAATAGTTGCTTATCAAGCAGACATAATGATTTAAAACTATGTAATTTTCCAGCAGTTGCTATTTTGTAGTTTATATATTTAGAAATTTCAATTTTTTGCATTATGAATCTCGCTTTTAAGTGGTTTTGTTTTGCATGTGTTTTCACCCAGTTATATTTTATAAGTACACATTTATGCTATACTTATTTTGTTAAAAATGAAGTCTGATGTTACTTGGTTTTGAATGGAATATATTTAACCATCATTGTTTTATTATTTTTTAAGTTGTATATTTATGCGAGATTTATTTCAATAAAAATAAAACTCTCATTTTAAGTAGGAATATCCTACAAAGGTAACCAAGTTTCACTGTGCTTCTGAAAATTTTTTATTCTAATCAGATGTGGTTTATTACTACCTAGGTATACAAGATGTTTAGCAAAGGAACGTAAATGCATGATTGGAAAATGGATGTTGCTGAATGCTTGGGGAAGGACTAACAATAATATTAAATGTTTCATCAAAGGAAACTGCTGAGAAAGAGCTTGAAAATTTTGAAGTTTCATTAGGCTGATTCTTGATTCCAGATGTTGCATAAAATTTGGACTAAAAGTGCTACTTTCTTGCTATTCCTATAGTGCAAACAATTCAATATTTTAACACTGCCTTCTACAAATATTTTTACACATATAATATTATCTCATTCCATTTTTGTTTGGTTTCTTATCTCATCCTCATATGTTCTTTTAATGTTTATTCAAATGAGAAGATTGTCTAAAGATGGTAGCATTAAAAAATCACTCATATTAGCAAAACGATTTTTAAATGTTTTACCAATATTTTGGTGATAAATGGAATTTTTAGATTAAAATGGAGAATATAACTCATTTGAATAAATATAGCAATACTAACATACTAATATTAGAAAAATGTAATATTTGGAGACAATCGCATAACTTGAAATTTGATTTAAACAGTGGTCACTCTTTTCAAGTGTATTTAATTAATTTAGCAAGTACTGATGACTTTGCCCCAAAATTTAATTGCTTGGTAGGATTCAACATATGCGATAAAAATTCAGCATATAAGTTAATTTTGAATCTTTTGTTTAATTTTGACTGTTGGTTGTGACCTTTCAAAATATGATTTTAAGTATTTATCAAATTTAACATAGTGTGCACTCTTAGGTGCACACACGCTTGCGGTAATATATTTACCTGCATATGAGCAAGTGTTCTTTTATTCGTACTTCAAAAATGTTTTTCTTTAATTTCTTTGTTCACAAACAACAATCCAGTGAGCTACCTCATATTCTGGTTTTATTTACATATGCTTATTCCTGCCATATGTTTGAACTCTTTTTACTGTTCTCATAACTAACCTATTTTTGCATGACTTTTATTCCATTTACGGGCTTGATAATTCTGTGCTATTGGCAAATAATCTGATGCTTTTTATGATTCTTTGGGATATCTTGACTAGAATACAAATGTACTTCAAGTCTCAAATAGCGATTTGCACAGAAGTTTTTGAATATGAATCGTCCCATCCTAGCTTTTGTTTAAAAATAAAATGCCAAAGATATAAGGCTGTGATTTTTTAGGAGGGAGTAGCATAACCTATTGAGTTGTTGGCAGTAGGCAATCTTATAAGTGCTCATTAGACTGGTTGCAATTTTGAGCCGTTTTTTGCGCTTGAAATATATCAAATGTTCTTTTCGGGTAAATTGTGTTCTTAGGTCATGACATTTAATGGAAATTTAGTCTGGAGCATTTATTTTTTCAAATTTGAAGGTAGAATGAATGAAAATGTCACTATAGGATGGGTCGGCTAACTTCTTGCATGGCAGACCACATTGAAGGGTACAAACGGCTAGGTGGGCCACATTGTTAGTTGTGAAAGCTTCAGACAGCCACAAAAGAGCTTATGGGAAATAATTAAAGATTCTGTGGAATGTATAAGTGAAAATTGCATCTAAAAATTTTTAGCATTCAAGGCTAAATTCAATTTACGTACATGAAATTTTCCGTGTTAATTTTTATGGAGTGCTTTTTCATCATCATAGCTTTATGTACCTCATAAAGTGCTCTCGAGGGGCATGCAGCCTATGGGCTATAGTTTGATGACCCCTGCTATAGGAAATAATTTTGGCAATAAATTCAGGTTGAGGTTATTTATGTGCCATTAATAATATCCTACAAGAAATTCTATTTACTATAAGTAGTTTTATTGCTCAGGAATGCCGGAAATTTTTGCAACCAGATTCAGTTAACAATGCTTGACGACAATTTCTCCTCTACTGCCATCACTCATTATAGATACTCAATTTAGTGATTTATTTATTCCACTGCCAAATTTTGTCTTAAGGTTAATGAAGTTAATTATAATCTTATAGATGTAAATTGATCACTTATTTTTGTAATATATGACAAACATTTTTGTATGGATTTGCTCTGCAAACAGCCGAAGTTTTTGGTGCCTAGTTTCATGCTTTTATCTTTTAGATGTTTAAGGGTAAGGATGAAAGGAGACAGTGCCAAGGGCATGACTTGCAAAACTGGTATTTTATATCAAAAAGGTACACCCACACAATAATTCTTTACAGTAATAGGTTTGCATGATTGGACAAAAATTTTCTGCCTTGTTGAATATGTGTTGGTCTTCCTACATGCTCAAGATAATGATTTTAAATGCACTGTGTGTGTCATCACATTTTCAGTGGGAAAGCTTGAGAAAAGTTACTGATGCCAGACTTACTTCACTTTCCTTTATGATGCAAATTTTACCGTAATATGATTGTTTTTCTATAAATTGGTGTGGACATTTCTAGAATTATAATTTTGTTATTAAACCATGCATATTTGCACTCAAGTGCCAACTTACTTGTAAATCTTTGTTACCAACAAATTTTTTGTGTCACGGTCAGTGAAAAAATTTAGCTGTTTAGCTGTATGCCCAATAAAATAAATCACAATTTCATTACAATTATTTGTTCCAGTTTGCCTCTTCATCTTTCCATGCTGGTAATTACTGGACTTATGTCTAAGTTGTAAACCTCTTCTTTTCATCTTCATGTCACAGAATTCAATAATGATTGTAAAAATATTTCTCTGCTTAATTTTTGTTTCATATACTAAAAAAATTTTATCAGCATGATTTTAAGTACATATATAATAGACCAAAAACGTTGAAGTGGCTGTGCAAATCTTGCTTCTCAATAGTTGTATGCTACCAATTTTCCTTGGAGGTATTTCACTTAATTGTTACATTCTGAATGATAGTAGTGCCTCCTCCTGTTATGATTTGTTATAATATTTTATTGCTTTACACTTTCCACTGCCATCTGCAGTCTTGGATATGTTTCTGAAAATTCCTGCCATTATTTAGTGGTGTATAATTTTCCTTGAGGGATTGTATACTACAATACTTTTATTATACCAAAATGATGTTCTATTGCTATAAAAATTTTGTTTTAGGGTTTGGTATAAATTTGATTTATAAATTTCTGTTTGATAATTTCTTCTGGTTATTGGTGTCAGGTGATGTATCCATTGTATCTGTGCTGGGTTATTCCAGTTAGGATGCATTATCATAATGATTTGTCACTGGGTTTATAATTGAGACCGATTGGAAGTTTGTATGAGCTAATCATAAGTGCAAATATTGCAAAACCTAAGGTGATAACCATAATGAAGTCCTTAGGTTTATAAATATTATTTTGGCAAATATGTATTAGCACATTCACATAAAATATCAACAGACTATAAACATGACAGGTATTGCCTTGAAGAGTGTGAAGCATGGGTTTCACTGGTCGCTTTCTTGATCGTTGGAAAATTCGTGTGTTTATACCTGTATGATCTAATTTTGATGGGCCGCAAGATATCTTTCAAGTTTGTGTCATGTTAATTTAAATCATCTGGTGTCATGATTAGAAGGTATTTTACAGTGAATGTGCTTATATCATTACTTCTACCCATACAGGAGTTTATTTCATGATGCCTCTGAATTGCCTTTTATATTGTTGTACATGCATTGCATAACAACTGATAAAACATCTGTTATTAACGTGACTTAAACTTAAGTAGATTTTTGTTAATAAGCAAAAAGATTTTTGCAAAAAGTCTGGGTGTTATATTTGATAAAAACTTGGAAGATTGGGGTAAATGCAAGGCTCATAGCACTGTTTTGTGTGTAATAACTGATACAAATTGACTTAAGGAAGAGTAGTTGATTTGCTATTTGGTATTATGGGTGGCTTTAAATACTATTAAGAATTGATGTCCAGTTACCCTCTGAAAATTATGATTATAGGAATGGTAATATGCTTGACAGTTGTGGTACAATCATTTTTATTACATAAAGTTTCTAATAACTGTTGAAATAGTATTGTTTTATTTATTTTCCAAAGATTTAAAACTAAGAGAAGGCTGCGGAATATTATCAAGGCAATCATTTAGGGTCCCCCCCAATCATTCAAACCATACTGACAGAGGTGTCCAATGCCCGCTTTAAGAACCCAAATAAAGGAATATCGACTTCAACACTACAGCTTTATAATGCTGAGAAGAGGCATTTGTCAGCAAGAAAACCTGTGAAAAATATAGGATACGATTATATGCCTTCAGATGTCTCTTGCTCTTAAGCCAATGTATTTTTGCATGTATCAACACTTCTTGAGTATTACATATAGCTAGGGTAGATTATTGTGCTTATTTGTGTATGTTGTATGTATTTACTTTTTAAGTGAAGCATGAGTTCTGCCTACACTGTTCAGGCTCTAATTCAATTACCAGTCGGTCCGGTAGTCACTACCTTAGGCCTCCAATATCATCCTGAAATAAGTTTTTGTTTTCATATATAGGTACATAAGTAGATTTTGGTTGACATGCAGACCCCCTTGTTTTTGATGTCACGAGGCATCCTTGATGGCAAATAAGATTTTACAGATCATATTTATTCACTAAAGGGCCATTCAAGTATTACAACAGCAAATGTTTAGCTATTTTTTACCCCCCGTCCCCCCATGTCAGCAACCATTAGCATTTGGGTGAAATTAGAAAATCCAGACTTATGCATGGCAATACATTCTGATTCCTTCTTATAGCATTGCGATGCATGTTAATGCTCTTTAAAGCACAATGAGGAAAATTTATCAGAGCAAACAAGGCAAAGATATGTTTACCAAAAAACCAGTTTAATATGGTGAAAAGAATTCTAATGTCGGGCAAAACGTGGGTGACGAGCAGGTGGAAGCTTGCTGTGGATGAGTAGTCATGACACATAAATCGCATGTAAAATTAAAAAATCTTACACAAGCATTGGTCATACCCTCTCTCCCAATCAGCAAATCAGCTTTTCCTAGATACCCCTCCCCCTAAGGAGGGTTAATCACAGATGTCAGGGGCTCCTCACCTGGAAATTTTGTCACTACCCAATTTCCTGTATGAAAAGGGGTTCTTTGAAGTACACTGACATTGTACTACAATAAACAGGATCTACGGCTTCACTTTCTCTCCAACAAAATACTTGTCATATTTTTAGCCGTAAAATATCATCGATCTCGGCTGGGAATCGAACCTGCAATTCTTGAAACCATTGATGCGTATTTCAACTACTGCTCCACCAGCGTCGAACAATAACTGTAAGTTAATAAGCATACTCAATGTCATAGAGTAGATAATGAATGTCATTTTTATTGTCTATGGCATTATAAGGATTGTTATGCATAATATAATATTTTGAACCCATTTCTCCAAATGGATTAAAGTTAAAAGAAACAGACATAACTATAATTTATTATAATTTCATACTTTTTGAAGTGTCAGTAGTGTTTTTGTGAGGCAGGGGGAAATTCTTCATTAATATACAGGCAATGATAAGTAATTCAGCTTGTAAAATATTTAAGATATCCATAAGGGGGTCCCGTATTATTTGCTTCAGGGCCACCCCCCAGATTTTCCAGTATACCACTGGAATTAATATTTGAGTAGTACAATTGTCACATTTGGCAAAGGCGAAATTTATACCCTTTTTACAATATTTTCCTTAGTAAAGATAATTCAAAGCTACAGTAAATCAAGATTAAATTAAAATTTTATCCATAAAATTTATTTCATAAAAATACCTATAGTTTTATTTCAATTTCATATAATGCTTATTCTTTTTTGCTGCAATTTGAATTGATAAATTGGTTCTAAATGAAGTAGAACCCAGGTCGAAAACTAACAGTCATAAATGATGCAAGTTTTTAGTGTAGATAACTTTAAACATGTTTGATGAAAATCAATCCGGCAATTTAGGAATACCAAAATTTTTTATTCTTAAGGTCACCTGATGTCGCAGGTTGAAGTCCTGGTGCCTCTCTGTCCTCATCAAAGAAATGAATTGGAATTACAGTAAGACCCGTGAGAGGCGGAACATCAAGGGACCTGCCTATTTTTCCGCCTTCTCAGGTTTTACTGTAATTCCAATTGATTTATAGAGGTTAAATTTATTTACACATTTTGTTTTTGGCAGATTTTAATTAGAAAATAGATGTTTTTGTGTCTCCAAGAAGACGAAAGCTTTTACCCCACAAAAACAATTGAATAAACAAACAATAAATGAGAACATAAACTTGCATGCTTGCACAATCCTAAATTTATTATAAATTAATATTCTTCCATTCAAAATTATTATTTAATCATCAAAACCGATCATTCTTATATATGTGGAATAAGCCGAAGTGTGATTAAACTTTTTAAAATTTTTATTTTGTTTTTAATTTAAACTCATATTTTTAATATGAAATTTCACCAAGTCTCAGCCTCGTCCATTAATTTTAAATAATTTTAAAATTTACAGTTGATTACTTGAGTGGGAACTTGAAAGAGTTACTCAGAGAGAGTTAGATCACCACACCATACATGGAGAGTTCTTTAGACACTAATGTACACACTTAGAGTTTCAAAAAGAGATGAAAATTTATAAATTACTCTTGACTCAAATAATTCTCGCCAAAGTTAGACATACACTTGCACCTTGGTTTTCTCTAACTTCTCAGAAGAGGCCCCTCAATCTGGTTTAGATTAGATGCCAGCAAGCTATATTCCCAGTAGTGAATTTGGTGAAAATCGTTTGTGTGATATTTCTCAAAGAACAACTCGACTTCATTTCTCAAAAGAAATTTTATGACAGGTCTAAGCAAAATGCGATGCAATGCATACTGGCTGCAACAGAAATTAATAAAGAATACACAAATCAACTGCTAAGGAAGGATATGCAAAGGAAAAATGAAACAAATCGAAGAGATAACATGCACGTCCACTCCGACCGACTTGATGAGAGAAGAAAAAAGTTGTGATCTTTACTTCATATTTGAGAGTGGTAAATCATGCACACTTAAAAGATGACAACAAAGCAGAATCTTTCTAGAAGACAATAGTGTTCTTTGTTACACAGAAAAACAGATGGGAGTGCCAATAGAAATTACTTTTTTTGAAGGAGTGCGCTGGAACCACCATGTGGTGAGAACTATGAGTAGTCTACCTGCTGGGTACTTCTCACTTCCAACCCAACCTTTCAGGTAAAGGGCAGTTGCATGACGTTGGGAAAGCAACGAGAAAGTGAAAGTTGTCCGAGTTCTGAGATGCCAGCACATAAAGAAATCCAGATCCAGAGGCATCCCCCTGCTGAAACCCATTATCCAAACCTTTCAAAACAAATGAGACATGACACTCATGTGGTGTGCAGAATGGCAAATAAAACATTTAAGGCTCTAAGTACATTTTAAAGAGTGATTTTTTTTATTCCCATCTTTCATAGGTACAAAATATACTTATTAAGATGTAAGTTACAATAAAAATCCTGTTCATGTCTCACAGTTTCCACCTTACAGAGAGATTCATATGTAAAACTTTATCACTCATACGATTTTATTTTTGATTTCTGCCTTTGACAGATTTCCGCCAAATACAGGTTCTGCCTTTGACAGGTTTTATTGAATTAGACCTTTTAAATAGGCTAGAATGTTTGAATAGGTTTTTTAGCCCTCATTAGAGTATGCAAGCTAAGTTAACTCATCTTTTACATTTAACAATTTAATTGCTGTTCATATTTTATGCCATTTGTTATTGCTATTTGTTCAATGCTGACAATGAAAATATTTGTTTTAATTTTACAAACAGCAACAATTTAAATTTAAAAGGTAAATCAAAAAGTTAAATATTCTGAACTTTATCGTAGGTATTTCAAAAACTTCATTTAATCAAATTTCAAAACCAATTTTGAAAAAATAGGTAGTTACCATGAAAGCATTTGCTCGAATTAATATAGGGCTCTTATTTTATACAAGGGTGTTTCAATAAATAAGGTAACACGCATTCCTATATGAAGGACTTGATTCCTGTATAAGTACATGTAGATAAAATAAGATGACATTAGAACACATCATTGGGTTCCAGGTCAGTATTGAGGCGGGTGGTCCAGCACCTCCCGCTAGTAGCTCTGTAATATTTATTCACATTATGAAATAATAACGTTATATAGAGTTATTGCTGCATTTGGGTCCCAGAAAAATAGATCTTATATAAAACTTCACACAATATAATAATTCATGTTTCACTGGTTGAATGTTTGGGTGATATTTAAGAAATCCAAGAAGTTTATTACATTGGTCATTATATTTCATACAGTTTATACTCAGTGGCGGCTTGTGTATAGGCAATGCGGAACTGCAGCACCCCCTATTTCCACTTGATATTATCGATAACATTTAATATAATGAGTCCTTTTTTCTTTAATTCTTTCTTTATTTTTGTAGTACAATATATATTCCTTAAGCTTAATGTCAGTACTTCAGTAGCCATCCCCCAGTTTATGAAAAAGATACAAAAATCTTTGTATGGAACTGTGCGCTTCACAGTGCCAGCGACGTGGTGTTTGACTGTTGTGCGCATGCGCACATAGGAGGGGGGGTGGGGAGGAAGGCGGGACTGCCAGGTAGAGAGAGCACTGTTGCTCTCGCAGTGCCGGCTCTGGCGTGATGGTGGAAGGAAGTTTTTTTTTACTCAGCGTGTGTTGTGCTTAAAAACCGTGTACCATATTATTGAATGTGATAAAGTGTAGAATTAGATTATTATTCTGCTTCCAGCTATTCTATTTGATTCATTTTTTTTTGGTTCTTTTATTTAGCAGAATATTTTAACCATGGCCTTGCATCTCCAAGAAATAAGGTCTGTGACTGTAAGTGAACTTCAACAGTTTAAGTTTTCACAGCTATCTCTCCATGAGAAAGTTACAGTTAAGAAAAGAGGTCGTTCAACACCTAATATTCTAATATCTCAGCCAGGCAAAAGCAACAACTAGAAATATATTCGTAGCTTTAATTCTGAATGGTACCAACGGAAAAGTTGGCTTTGCGGCTGTGAAGTAAAAAATGCACTGTTTTGCTTCCCGTGTTTGCTGTTTGGAGGTGATGTACCGTGGACAAAAGATGGTTTTAGAAATATAAACAAAATGAAAGAAAAAACTGAAAAGCATGAGAAGTCAAAGAAGCACGTTGATAATGTTGTTTCACTGTCACTTTTAGGAACCGTAAGTATTAAGGAGAAACTTAGTGAGGCATACAGACTTTCAATCAATGAGCATAATATAAAAGTTAAAAAGAACCGTGAAATTTTGTCCAAAATAATAGACTGCATTTACTTTTGTGGAAACTTTGAAACTCACTTACGTGGACATGATGAAAAAGACGATTCAGTAAATCCAGGGGTATTTAGAGGATTAGTAAATTTTGCATCTAAATTAGATTCAGATTTGAAGAATCACTTAGAAACCAGTGCAGTCTTCAAAGGTGTTTCTAAGACCATTCAGAATGAGATACTTGACTGCCTGCTACAAATATACCATGAGGAGATAAGGACGGAAATTAGAAAAGTTTCCTTTGTAGCTGTCATGGCTGATGACACAACAGATATTTCGGAACATACTCAAATGATCCTTGTTCTACGGTACGTATTGAATGAAGAAATATTTGATCGTTTTTGGGGATTCTTTATTCCAGAAAATCAAACTGCAGATGGCATATCAAAACGTATTTTAGAACAATTGGACATAATCCATCAAGGAAATGGACAAAAACTGATAGCTCAGACATTTGATGGTGCAAATGTCATGAAAGGCAAAAAAGCAGGAGTTCAAGCAAAAATAAAAGCAGTTTATAGTAATGCACATTTCATTCACTGTTATGCACATCAACTTAATTTAATAATGAGAAATGCAGCAAGTATTACATGAAACGCAAGAATATTTTTCTCTAACATTCTGGCTATTCCAACATTCATCTCAAGATCACCACAATGTGTGTCCATTCTCAAGAAACATATGGACGTCAGCATTCCACGTCCATCCTCTACAAGGTGGAATTTCAACATATGGACCATAAACAAAGTTCATGAAAATTTGCAACCTTTAAAAAACTGCCTTACTGAAATTCAGTCAACATTAAATGCAGATCAAACCATTGCAGAAGCAACAGGAATTTTAAAATACCTGAATGATGATAATTTCAAGTTTTGGTTCGAGCTTTTTCATCAGATTATGCCTCATGTTGAAATAATTTACAACCAAATGCAATCTCGAGAAATTAGTGTGTTTAAAGTTAATGAATATATAACAAATTTCAAAACTGCTATTTTAGAATTGAGAAACTCAAAGTACTGTGAGAATCCTTCAAAGACACTCATGGCAGAAGCTAAGGAAGTGTGTGACTATATATGTGTTGATATAATGGGCAGATATTCTTCCACTAAACACTTAGTAGCTGCTAAATTGTTCAACAAGAAATGCTTCACTAGATTTAAGAATGAACATCCCACAAAAGAGATAGTACTGACCACTGAAGCTTATCCCATGATTGACAAAGAAAAGCTTGAAACTGAACTATTCTATTGTAGGACTGATATTCATGAATATTGCAAATTAATTGAGCTGCTGAAATTTATCCTGGAAAATAATCTAGATGATGTTTTTAGTGAAATTACGAAACTGATAAAAATCCTCTTGACAATTCCCATGACTACATCAGAGGCAGAGCGCTGCTTTTCAACATTGAAAAGAATAAAAACTTTTTTAAGAAGCACTATGAATTCGGAAAGACTAAATGCGCTTGCAGTACTTTCAATGGAGAAAAATTTCCTCAATTGTCATCCAGAGATCAAGGAGAAAATTATTGAACTTTTTGCGCAAATTAAAACAAGAAGAATGGATTTCATTTTTAAATGAATAGATCAAGCTTGAACTGTAACAATTTAAGTTAATGTAAGTAAAAAATGTTTGGTTTTTTTTGTTAAGATTTTATCAAGTTCCTGAATAAATTTTCTTTTTATACATGTTTTTTTCCTTTTACACAATTTTAAAACAGAGGCTAAAAATTTTCTGGAGCAGCACCCCCACTAATTTTAGCTACGAGCCGCCACTGTTTATACTAACAAAAAAGAATCTATTATAAGTAATAATATATTTTTATCTCTTCCAAAATAATGGGTTTCCTTCATTTTTAAAAATCAAAGGCCTCCTTTTGCTATAATTGTGCACTAACATTGTTTTAAATTTAGGAAAGAATACTGGATCAAGTTGTCTTTGTTCACATAAAATATCTATAATTACATTATAAAAATGCACCCTAGGAATATTATACATTCAGAGGAATAAAAATGTACCATTATGAATTACAAAAATAATGAAACTTTTATAGTTGATTCGGACGTATATATAATTCTTGTTCAAGTATCATACCTAAATTTGAAAGCAATAGTTTTTAATTACTCCATTTTTATTACTTGTGTTTGTCATTATTCACCGTATTTGTCGCACTTAACTAACACGAACTTCAAATTCGCGCCATTTGAGGGAACAATCTTCACCTGGATGCCACTAGCGCCTCTAATGGCGCATACACGAAAATCGTGAGGCAATTATTTTCGTTGCCAAAGGCATCTTTGTTTGTAAATGTTAATTAAAATTTTATTACTTACCTTCTTTTCCCATCACCTATAAAGTGACTTTCTTAATTATTTACACATATTAGAATTTTTCCAGAATATATTTGTGGTCCCTTAAACAAGATAGTTACCAACCGTGTTAATAAAATGAAAGGTCCGAGCCCATCAGATACATTTGTGAATATTTAAAGTTTGTTTTAGAGGATCGCAAGACGTTTTCAGCGAAACACACGTGTTTTAATCCGTAGGTGTCTATCTCACATTTAATGATAAGTTCAAAAATTTCTATAAAACTTCCTATCGAGTATAAGCGAAATACCTGTTTTATAGTCTCTTCAGAAAGCTGCCGAAAAAGACATTTGGACCCTTTTTATTAATTACATTTCATATTTTAGCTTATATATAGAGTTGACAGATTGGAAAAAACTGCCCGAATCTCTTTTAAAAAAATGGCGAACATATTTAGAAATATTTTAATGTAATATAATAATATTTAAAATGTAATTAGTCTTTCTTTATTATTATATTTAAAAGCATTTTTAAATGTTTATTCTGGCACCGGTTTAATTATCTGATCGGCAACCGACTTGTATGGTAAAAAAACGGCCAGGCAGATTAAAAATCGGGTGGTTGGCAACTGTAGGTCAATATTTCACACCTAACCCAGTTAAATGCGGGCTCTGGGGAGCCATTAGACGAATCTCATGCAGACATGGCAACGCTGCGTCAAGGGAAACTCAGACGAGGAGCTTGCGAGACGGCTGTTGAAACTCCTTTTAGGAGATTGGAAATATAATATGTAATATAATATTTTTCCTTTTCTTCCAGTAATTCGTAGTAACTTTCGTTCTTTGGGATTTGGAAGCATCATTTTTTGCGGAGTAGAAGACCGATCGCCGGAAACTCTTTCTCTTCGAAAATACAGCGAATCGAAATTCAGATTTAGAAATGTTAGTTTATTATGATGGATCACCCGCCTGCATGTAAATTATTGTCCTTTTCATTCTCAACGAACTACACTCCTTACTTTCGATCGGAAATGAGATACCTTTTATATCAGTAGGATTGAGTCGCATTTCATTCAGTGAAGTTTGTAGGGGACGGGGTAGGA
The DNA here is from genome assembly GCA_028673005.1 of Tanypteryx hageni. Lineage (NCBI taxonomy): Eukaryota > Metazoa > Arthropoda > Insecta > Odonata > Petaluridae > Tanypteryx > Tanypteryx hageni. The sequence continues at coordinate 61,634,457 of CM054120.1, read as the reverse complement.
TATTTCGTGCGCGAGTTGAAGATGGAACGTGGTAAATCCTGCTGCTGGGCAGTTACCGGTTGGTGTTGGACTTTATACATGGGTTTCCCAAGCGTCCTTTTAGAATAATGACTGCGAAAATGCTCATTACGTTAGAAAATATTTTTCATGCAGGAAAATAACAATTTTCGTCAAGTAATCGGACATTTGTCGCAATTTCGCGAAATAAAAATATCTTGCGTTCAATGCAACTGATTTTTAAATACAATTCATACGAGTTCTGAATCATATTAGATCCATTTTTTCGAGTAATAATTATTCTTCTATTGAAAGCGTAGTTCTGCGGCTTACAATCGAGGTATTGGAAAGCAAACGGAATCAAAAGTACATCTTTTCACTTTTAATCAATTCATCTATGTAGTGTGATGGCTTAAAATGAAGCTATTCGTCTTTAAACGTAAAAAATAGAGCCGCGTGACATGCAGCAGTGAGTGTGAAAGGAAGTGTCAGGCGAAGGGATGACGAAGAATCTATAAGTGCAAACAAAGTGGGTCGGGTCCGTCTTTAGGGGGAGCCCGGGAGAGACGTCGCCCAAGGCCACGCGCCAAGGTAGTCCTCGCTTCTACTAAGGTCAAGTGTGCGGAACATGACAAAAAATCGCTTTAGATGTCTATTTTGAGCAAGATTAAATTGGATGACCGTAGAAGTTCATTGTTGTTTTACTCTTCAACCAGAGAGCAAAAAGGTCTGAATCTGAGAATGCTTATCGTTCTTGGTCCCGCGTCTCAACAGGCACAGATTCCTTTCATTAACTGTTTCTATATTATTGGCATTCTATAAAGAGTTTGCGAGTATTTAACCAATGTATGATATACACTTTATATTTGTTATAATGGGACATTATTTTACATGAATATGTTTCGGTAAATATGTTTGTTTCCTTATTACCCCTTCCCACTTCCCTAACCTTTGCAGCTAGATCTGCTTTTATAATACCTGAGCCCTGTGGACGGTCCTCGGTGGGGTTGTAGAAAGAGAGGAGTGGTAGGAAGATGGGAGTGGTACGAAGGGAGGCGTGGTAGGGAGGATGGAGTGGAGGGAGTGAGGAGGTAATAAAGGGTTTCACGTCGTCCGTGCACTACGTGTTATTATGGGGTAATCGCTATCCCATGTTATTTCCTTATACTGCTAATTCTCGGCGTAGCCAATTCGTGCGAAATCCAGATTATCGTGGTTTTTGGCATAATTACCCACTTAAACACCTAATGAAGGATTGGAAAATGACAAAATGTGTGAGAAAATAAACTAAACACTTTTTAAACTGAAAAATCGCCATTTTTGCATAGTTAAACAGCATTCGACTTTCAAAAATAACTTGAATCATTTCTCACCATTTCATCCACATACAATTCCCACCTATTCCTAATAGTACGTAAGTTAGCATGAGAGTGAAAATTTCGTGCATTGATGCAGAGTGTGAGAGCCTCATTCGGTTTCATTTAATTTTTAACAACAATGAATTGCTTTACATGTTCCGTTTAATGGTATGTTTTGCTTATGGAACAGTTGCGAAAGCTACAGAAAAAAGTTGGTGTGATTTGAATGAATAGACTGCGAGATTTGGCCGTTCAAATATTAATGCGGCGGAAGAAACTCGGAAGTTTCGATGAAAACGCGGAAACTATTGTTTAACCATGCAAAAATGGCGATTTTTCGGTTTAAAAAGTATTCAGATTATTTTCTTACTCATTTTGTTAATTTCCCATCCTTCGTTAGGTGTTTAAGTGAGTAATTATGCCAAAAACGACGAAAATCGGGATTTTCACGAATTGGCAACGCCGAGAATTAGCAGTATAGGGAAATAACAAGGGATAGCGATTCCCCCATAAGAACACTTAGTGCACGGACGACGTGAAACGCGATATAGTAGAAAAGGAGAGGAGGTAAGAAGGGGGGGAGTACGAATGGAGGGAGGGAAGGAGTGGTGGAGGCTAAAGGCGGAAGGAGAGCGGGATGAAATGTAGGAATGGGGTTCAATAGCGTGGGTAGGAAGGGTTGGTTGATGGGAAGAGGGAGAGAGGAACGAGTCACTATCGGAAGGAGGGAGAGGAAGAGAGTTAGGGTTGCGAACTGGGAGGCGGAACGGACGGAAAAGTGAGGGATGCTTATTAGGTGGTGTAAAGAACAACATCAATAAGTATGTCCTTCCAAACGATTAATCGGAAGAAGAAATTTAGTTAGCCGCAATATAGTAAAGAAAAATCCTCTTCATGCCGACTTCTGGCGTAGTTTCAGTTCTGACAACCAAGAGCTTAACGGGAGACCTGCCCTAAAGGGATCTAGCCAATCAAAATCAACGTTACCATATCATGCACAACAGCTGTCCGTTTTCCTTTCGTTCTTTTCTTGCGTGTTTCGGTCAAGTCAACCTCCTCTCCTACTATACATAGCATAGGCATACACAGGATTTTTGTTTGGGGGGCCCACAATGGTGAACACTCATTTCCATGTTTACATTTTTATATGTAAACATGCACACACATGCTTGTATTCACAAACAAACATATACATAGGCAGTGGTATATTTAGAATGAAACTCATTGATTTAGTGTATGAAAATACATATTTTTAACAACACATTTATTATCCTGTGGATAAAATGTATTTAATTTAAAAATTACAACATTTATACCATTACAGCCAAACGAAAATACGTTGATTTACAAATAAAAAATAAGTTGTCATAAAAAATACAAGGTCCCCAGCTAGCGCCTATGCATAAATCAGCCTCTGCATAAAAACATATAAAATAAAAAACAATGTTGGTTACAAATTTATCTGTTATTTAGAACAAACATTCTCAGTTTCTCATAGAAATATGTATATTAACATTGAATTTGAATATAAATCTTTCGGTTTTTCATATCATGAAATTAATATTTATAGTTTTTGTTTACTAAAACATAAAATAAAAATTAATTGGGTAACACAATTACAATTTTATATCTAATCTTCGGTCTTTTTTGTAATTCATCTAATATGTCTTTGGGGAGCAATTCCATTTCCCTATAAATGTTGAGGAGCGCTAAACCATTCAGTCTTTCCTGTCCCATGGAATTACGCAAGTACGTTTTCATTCTTCTTAACGTTGAAAATGTTCTCTCTGCTGTGCTAGTTGATACCGGCAGAGTTGCAAATATTTTTAATAAATAATGAATGTTTGGATATATATTTTGATTGCATTGCATTAATACTTCTAATGCATTTGTAGGGGGTATCCTGTTTTCGTTCCGTTTTTGCCAAAGCTTTAGTTCACTCTCTAAGACTGAATCGCATACTTCCACGGAATAAAATTTTGCCAAAGTTGATAGGCTATCTACGTCTGATGTAGAACTGCATCCTTTTGGAAGGAGGCACATGAAGGATTTTAAAATACTTTTATGAGCCAAGAATCTCGTCTCTAATTGTGTCACAAGACAATCCAAAAATGGAATAAACATAGATCGCCTGTAATAAACTTCCGCTGATTCAGTAGGAATATTATTTCTATTTTTTTGATATTTCGATATCCTCGGTATTGTAATTTCAACCCCAAAATCTCCTACTTTTACTGTTGCCTCTTTGAAAATATTTGCAAAGTTTGTATCAGCGTTTCCTCGGATACATTTTAGAGCAGATGTTACATCTTCAACGAGATGTGTTACGGAAATTAAGTCAATGTTTTCACTTTGTAATACTCTACTTAATGGCAGCGTATAACTGTACAGTTTTTGTATACTATACAAAGACACCAAAAATTTTCCTTGGAATATTGCATTCTGAAGAATCTGTGCTGTAGATGAAGTGTCTTTATCATTCCAGTCACTTATTTCTTCGAGCGCTAAGTAAATTGCATCTAAAAGTTCCACCATTACCATGACAGAATCATGACGCTCTATCCATCTAGTTGGGCACATCTGCTTCAATCGTAGATGCCTACAGTTGTGAATAAACTCGCTAATTTTTTTTATAATATATTTAATCGCTTTGGAGTGTTAAAAAAAGTGTATGATTTTTCAATAATTCCTAGGCAATTCCTTATATCTTGATTATTTGCACTGTTTCCAATGGCTAAATTTTAACAATGCGAGGTGCAATGTACATATAATGCTTGTGGGAGCTGTTGTTGTATATGTGCCTGAACACCTTCAAATTTGCCACTCATGGAAGCAGCACCATCATACCCCTGACCTCGAAGGTAGGAAATATCAATACCAAATTTTAGTAAACTATCTAAAATGGTAGAAACCAAACCTTTTCCACTAGTGTCGATAACTGGAACAAACTGTAAAAATTTCTCGCAAACTCTAATTTCCTTATCTACGTATCTTACGCATAATGTCAATTGCTCAGTTGTTGAAATGTCTGTTGTTTCATCTGCTAAAATAGCAAAACATTTTGCATCATTTACTTCTTTAACAAGTCTTTTCAGAATAAAATCATTACAAATTTCTATTATGTGGTTCTGGATGTTGGCGCTTAAATAGGTACTGTTTCGCCCGCATTGTTTAAAGTGATTTTTTAAATCGGTGTCACCAGCTTCTAGCCTTGCTCTAAGGATTGCACGGAAATTACCTTCATTTTTCTCAGGCTTTTTATCAATGTTAAACTCTCCAGAATCCACATGACCTCGTAGGGCAATACCTTGCTGTCCACATAACATTATAGTCATGATTATGGGTTCCAACCGTTTCCGATTCTCAATAACTTGTTTCATTCTCATCGTATCGAGCTGTTTGTCGATAGGTATTCTTTTGCCTGTCATTATATCACATAGGTTTTCATAAGAACATAATGAATTTGAATGATATAACTCTTTTTCATGAACTTAAAATGTTTCAACTGCATGTTTCCAATTATTGTACCCACTTGATGCGAGTTGACCAAAAGGTTGAGATTTACTTTTACCAATTTCTCTTGGCGTTAATAAGCAACAATATTTACAAAAACATATATCTAGTCTCGAATAAGCAAGCCACTCATATCTGTGTAACCATTGCAATTGAAATTTTCTATTCTTTCCATTTTTTCAGTCATATATGGAAATGGAAAAAGATCATCTGGTTTCCACAAATTCTGTATAAAATCCACTTTGTCTTCATTTATAAGTAAGCTCTTGCAAGCCGCGATATCTGATTTAATTAATGTTCCGGTAGTGTTATTTGGTAGGACTATCCTGTTTTCATATTTTGGTTTTTTCGTCAAATACCCTAATATCGTTCCTATTCCCGATTTTCTTTTATCATCCATTACCCCTGTAAATATTTTTTGAATAAATTATTTCTTATAATTGTAATACTTAGCATGAGAAAAATTAATGCTATTGACTTAAAACTTTTAATTTTACAATTTTAAGTGAACTTTTACCTCGTAAATGTAGTGGCCAAATGAGACTAACACTTTTTTCAATGAATTAGAACGGCTATTCCGTGGAAACGTGACACCTGGGCACAGCTTACTGAAAATATGCACAAATTTTAACCTTTGAAATATATAATAGTTATATTTTCAAATAAAAATTTACAGTATTTATTTTTCAACAGTAATATGGAATAACATATTCGCGGGCAAAATAATAAATAATTGAAATTCATATTATCATAAAAAATAATTTGGCGTGTAATATATGTAATAAAAATAATCAATATAGAAAGATTTTTCCAATCTTTGAATCTAAAATTTGAAATTTTGTTTTTAAAATCAGAAAACAACTTGCAAAAGAAGCAGAAAACGCAGTCAAGTTTTTAAGAACAAACTAGCCAACGACGATCGATGAATTCACCATTAAAAAGTTTCCAGGTGTACAATTATACAGAAAAACGCCTATTACTCTCATTCACAGGAAAGTCAAAGTTACTATCCCTGTTTGGACCTTTATCAATTACAAAGACTAGCTGATTATCAATCAGAGGTATTGGCCACAGACCAATATCATTACAGTTAATTTTACATGATTCTGACTTTTCAAACCGAGTTTCTGTTAAGGATATAGATGAAGCTGATGTGAGTACTAGTAATTATACTAACGGTGTTGTTTTAATGTATTTTTCTAATAAATGAAATTACGATAACATTTTATTAAAGTTTTTATAAGTTTAATTCAAATTACTTTATCAAAATCATCCAGTTACATTACGGAAGGGCTTTCAGTCTCCTAAAGGACATTATTATTAACAACGAAAATTAAACAAAATTCCGCATCATAAAACAATTAGCTTTACTTACCAAATACTGCTAATTGGGTACTGTAAGAAGTGGCCGTTTTGGGAAAGTATCCGGGAAAAAGAATTTGTCGGCAACCAAGAACTTCCGAAGCTGTTCCCTTCGTCTGTAGAGAAACACTCGTGATCAACGTAAAATGTTGAGATCAAACCATGAAAATTAATTATTTCAGAAGAATATCTTAATCACCTTTGCGTATTTTCAAACGAATTATCCAGTGTTCAGTCTAAACGAAACATACGAACATGAACTATTGATGTTGTTTCAAAGAGAAACCAAATGAGACTAATCTTCTCAAATAGTTTCCCTCTTTCAAAAAGGACTAGGAAACATTCCTACATCTGGAAACTATTAAAGGGGTCGTTACCTTTGGCCCATTCGTGCGGAGAAAAGAGAAAGACCCAAGTAAGGGACCCGAGACCCTCTCCCTCCTCCTACGGTCAACGTTCGGTCGGAATATGGGAAGGGATAGTAAGATAAGCTTGAAGGAATGTGTGAGAAAAGAAACGCTTTTGGAATTTTGTGAAGAGCAAGTGTGGCAGAATTAATGATAATTCCATTTACTCGATCACTGTTATTTTTGCAAGTCCTTATCTAGCACAGGTATGTAAGTACTAGCAGCGGCCTCTGTAACTGGCGGATCTCTTGAAATTGGCGGCCGTAGCTGGCCTACGCAAAGTCCAGCCCTGCCAGTAACTAATAAGAAATAGTAGTATTGGAAAAACAATGCTATTACATATTTTGAATTAAATGTCAATGTGAACATTGGGAACCTTCAGATTTTGTGGGATATAAGTTATTTTAACAGCAATATTCGTCACAAAAATTCTTAAAACATTGTGAAAATGTTCGTCAGCAAATTAGATTTTGCTAATGTCTTTCTTAAGAAATTTTTACGAAAATGTAATCGCAGCCAAATATCGTAATCATTTGTGAGACAAATAGGCTAATTTTTGGAAAGTATTGCGGCATATAGAATCGAATAAAATTCCACTAAATCATTTGCTTCATATGAATTTTTACTTTCTATATATACGTAGATAGAGAAATTATTGTTGCCTTTTTCATTTCTCTCAATATATCTAACTTTCAAATGCAGTGTTTAAGCAACCAATACAGTTTATAAGCAACCTATACCGTTTTTAAGCCACTTGTCTCCTTTTGTGAATCGAAGTAGAGTTAATACCATAATGGCATATTGCCATAATTTACAAGATTTTCTTCGTTCGTGCTCACATAGTGTAAACGCACCTTTAAAAGCCGATCTATTGATCGACTCGACGTGTATTAAAAAATCTATGGCAGGAAAACAAACTTCCATTATTTATGCGTACGTTGTTTCATGTCTCGAACACCTACGATGATTCTGTGATTTTAATATGCGAATAATTAACGTTCTACATTCAAATTTATTCCTTCTCGCATATAACGCAACGAATGTTGTTTAAATTGGTTGCCTAAATCCTCTTTCAAAACATGAATTGCCCAAATTTATTTTTTGGGGGGGGGGGGCACGGGCCCGGTGCCCCCCCCCCTCGGTACGCCACTGCTTGGAGGTTATTCAAAACTTTGCGGTTTAGCTTTTGGCCAAGATAAGAACGAACAATTTATCCGGAAAGTCGGTTCAAGTCTTTATCGAATCGGAGTATGCTTAAGCATAAATATTCTGTTTTTGCATGCATACACTCAATCTGAAAAATCAGAACCTAGATGGTACAACCAGGTAGTTAGGAACGCTCTCCGACGGCTAAGAAATCTCCACTCTCGCGTAAATAACACATCCTCAACAGCTACGGCCGAACAAATTGCAACGTTAAGGCAGAAATACAAGGAGGCGCGCTCCATAACCAGACTGGCAATGCGTAATGCGTTTAACAATTACAAAAAGAAGGTTTTACAGGATAACTTGAAAGAGAACCCGAAAGCATTTTGGTCATATGTCAGAGAAGTCCAAGGTAGAGGCCCCATTATTGCGTCACAGTGATCGGAAACGGGAAATGTAGTTCACGATAGTGCTGAGAAAGCAAACCTATTAAATAAACACTTTCAGAAAGCTTTTACTCCTAATGACGATGAATGTGAAACGCCTATTCCTATGCATCAGGGCGACTCAATGGAAGATTTGATATTTTCGGAAAATGGTGTCGCGCTCCAACTTCATTCAGTTAAACCAAATAAATCTCCTGGGCCGGAGGAAATGCCCGCGCGAGTATTGAAAGAGTTAGCTTATGAAAGCGCGACGTATTTGAAATATATATTCGAGAAATCCATTACGAAAGGTGTCGTTCCTAAAGATTGGAAGGTGGCACACGTTACGCCCATCCATAAGGGCGGCGACAAAGAGAACCCCGAAAATTATAGGCCAATTTCCCGAACTTCATTATCGTGCAAGATATTTCAGCACATAATCTTTAGTTCTGTAATGCGTTATTTAGATAGTCACTCATTGCTTAGCGGATGCCAGCATGGATCCCGGAGAGGTAGATCATGCCAAACGCAGGTGGATGATTTGTTGCGATGCGGAGAGAAAAATACCCAAGTCGATACCATATTCACTGACTTCAGAAAGGCGTTCAATAAAGTATCTCATAAGAAATTCATTGCAAAGTTAGGACAATATGGTATCGATCCGAAAGTTGTCAGTTGGATGAGAGATTTCCTCTCGAATAGAGAACAGATAGTTGTCATCGATGGGAAATACTCGTCCCTCGTTAAAGTTGCGTCGGGTGTTCCTCAGGGAAGTGTATTGGGCCCTCTACTTTTCTTAATCTATGTGAATGATATCTGCTCGGTAGTTCGTAGTAAAATTAGACTTTTTGCCGATGATACCGTTCTATATAAAGAAATAAAAAACCAGGAGGACCATCAGTAAGACTTGAGAGCCATTTCAGCGTGGTGCAAAGAATGGCAAATTGAAATTAATTACACTAAATGTGCCGCAGTTACGTTCTGGAAAAGTTAAAACATAAAAGTAGGTTTCGAGTATAAAATAGATAGAATAAATATTCAAGTGCCTAGTATGTAAAATATTTAGTAGTAACCAATTGTCGAGATCTTTCGTGGGGCATGCACATTCGTCGAGTTATAGGCGCGGCCAACAAGAAACTGGCTTTCATAGGTAGAATAGTACGGAACACTACAGAAAAAGTGCGGGAAACATGTTACTTATCACTGCTTACACCACAAGTGGAATACGCCTCATGCATATGGGATGCGTAGGAGAAGGGACATATAATTCAATTAGAAAGAGTTCAGGGCAGAGCAGTCAGATTCGTAAAACAAAAGTACGAACATAAGAAAAACCTCACCTCATTATTGAGGAATTTGAACTGGGTAAAACAGAAGGATCGTAGATTGAACTCAAGGTTGCGGCTTCTGGAGAAATATAGACCGGAATGTCTAAAAGACGAGGTTGCAGGAATAATTGAAGCACCAACGTATATAGGTAGGAACGACCGTGACGATAAGATACGAGAGATCGATTGTAGGACGGTGCGTTATCTAGGCTCGTTTTTCCGAAGACAATACGAGATCACAATTGAAAATTTCAATTTGCGATAGACAATCTTTAGGTAGGTTATGGTTATGGCACCCCCTGCCACCCAACAATTAGGTGATTTGCTGGGTATCATGTAGATGTAGATTCCTTATTTTTGCATATACCAAATGAGGTATGTTTGGTATTCTATAAAATAACGTGATGCTCGCCAAGTGTTAAAGATTTGATACCCTTGATGCAGGGGCGTAACTCCTATGCTGCTAGAGGGGGAGGTGGGGTGGGGGGGTCGAAGGATCTGAGGGTCCAAGACGCTCGCCTCATCATTGTCTACGTATCATTACTGAAATTCTTACTTTTTCCACACACTTGAAACATAGTCTAGCATGCTGCTTGACCTTATGAAGTTAAATATCATTGCTCGAGATCCATCTGTATCCATCAGACCCATATGGAACACAAAAGGGACTTTTGCCATGTATTCATTAGGCATGACGATAATATATGGAAGAAGACGTAGCTGAGCACTTTAGATGTGAATATGTGCCTATTCCCGAATCTACTCGTAGTTTGAGTGGAACGCTTCAAGTGTGAACACGTTAATCCGAGAAGCTTACAAAAAACCTGGGATATTTTTCGGTGTCTTTGAAGAAATTAACAAAGTAATTGCGTGCAAAACTAAGTCTGCATCAAAATTAAATCGGATACATCGGCATTTGATTTCAGAATACATTACTTTGTGAAAGCATATTCATTAATAGCTCAATTTATAAAGAGATATAGTGTTTAATGGAGAAGTGTAAAAACTCCCCATGGTAGGTATTGTACAGAAACAATCAGCGATGAAGTAAGAACTAGTATCTGACATACGAAGTATCCATAACATTCGCAAATAAAACCAATTGCTCGAGCCTGACTTCATTCTTGATAAAGCCAATTGCTGGTTGTCCGTCATTTTAGCGATTTTTTTAAATTCTAGCTTGTCTATCTAATCTTTTTTCGACATTTCTATTTTTCGTGAGCCAATACAAAAAAGCTCGCAGACAGATACTTTTGCTCAGTGCTTAATTTATAGATATAAAAAAGAAGTGGAACGCACAAAAGTATATTGTGGTTGATACACATGTTTCGAAAAAATCATATTTTGTAGCGTTGACATTTTATTGAACTTTAAAATTTTACGCAGGAATTAACACACTTCTGAAATATTATGTAATCGTACAAAAAAGCTGTTAAAAATTCTACCTTCTTATGCATCATTGAACATTTAAACAAAAATTCGGGCATTTCCTTCTTAAAAATTGCAACGGAACTCCCTTATGGAGTGTCTCGTTACAATTTTAATACCCACTTTTGCTCCTCTTATTTGCATTCGTTTCTTATGGACGCTATCTCATACGCTGACAATCTCCACGAGTCTGGAATTATCATTAGTAATGAATAAAATCACTCTCTGGGCATTTCTTATCAAGGTTTCGATGACGGAAATCAGTCTAAGTACTAGTAACGGGTTTTTAGCTAGGAAACCCTCCCGTAAACGACAACTCCATTTGAAACTTATCCCTAATTGTGAGCTGCGATCGTCAAATCAGTCTCCCTCCATTTGGCTTTATTTCTCTCAAGCAACAGGATTTTCCTTTCCATAATGATAAAGTATGCCTAAACCCTCCACAGTTACTCTCAACAGTAGCTGGCAAGGGCGGATCCAGAAACTTCCCAAGAGAGGGGGGGCGATCGCCCCAATAACCCCTCCCCCTCTGTTGACAATCATACATTTTGAAAATCAGAATCTTTCTTTATCTTGTCATACAGACTCCTTTTAAGCGTGACTTTAATCTATGGCATTTAAATCGCTCAGCGTGACTTTTTTTCGCAAGCACAAAATACTAAAATGCATGCATTCACTCTAATATTTTTTGGACTTTAATTATCATTTCAAAAATTTCCAAAAATTATGTCGTATTTAAAATTGTTCATTTTATATAATAAAAAATAAATACATACATTTATTTCAATCCAATTTCTACTATGTGCTGCTCCTCCGACGTTTAGTAGTTCAGCTGCGTCTGGTACACATACTTCTTTACCCGGTATATAAATTTTATGGAATTTATTTTTCAAATAATCACTGATAGGTAGAATTTTATACAATAGGATCTCTATTTACAATGTCTTTATCGGTATTATCTACAAAATGCAAAAATTTGCTCAACAAATAAAATCTTTCTTCACTCATTGCATTTGGAATAAATGACATTTCTAATATATGTTTTCTACTAAAATACATTCTGAGAGTTGGTTTTTGAATTATTCCCATCAACATTATCAAAGCAAACCACTTTTGATAGAGCGATTTTTTAAAGACGTGATCATATTTTTCTCGCGGGCAAGGAATTGTTCCACGTAACGATTAGTTTCAACCACTATGAGGGCAATTAGATCATCAAAAAATTACTCAAAATGTCTAAAGGGATAATCTGTTGATAAAACCTGCACTATTTGTTTTCCAACTAAATCACACGCAAAAGGCCGAGGAGGGTTAGCACTGTCGACATCTCCCCAAATATTCTCTTGAATATTCACAGTTGAGTGAGTTATTTCTTCCAATTCCTCTTCGGAACTGGAATCAATAGAGTATCCGTTCGAATCTTCAGAATATATATCTACACTACTTTCACTCTATTTCTCCAAAACACTTCCCAATCCGCCAACTCACGAGAGCTACAAACCATGGTGAACTAAATAGGGGTTCGGCTAAAGGACAGACCCAAGATGAAAAAAAAAAATAAAAAAAATGCCCGACGCAAACGCAGGCACTAAGAAACCTCGACCATCAGCTCGAAGCATCATAAACAAGAGCCAGGAAGATGAGAGCTCTTATGGAAGTCTGAGACGCAACGCACGAAAGATAAGAGGCCTGAGTAAGCACTGCTACGGCACGTACCGAGATAGAAAAAAAAAATAAAAAAAAATACTAACACGTAAACACAGACAACGAGGAACCACAGAACGAAAGCAGAAAGCATTAGCTTGCATATTCACTCTCTGAAAGCTCATATATCAGAGCCGTAGCGATAACAAAACTTAATGAAACTTTCGCGCTGGGGCATGGGCAAGAGAGGACGTGAATGCTACGTCGCACACGCTGGAGGCATGGGAAAGGGAGGACGTGACTGCCACGTCGCACACGCCGGAAGCGTGGAAACAAGGAATGTTGCGCAGAATGAATTTAAAAATGCACCCAGTGGAGGGCAATGGTGTCGTCCAAGGAGAGGGCGATCGCCCCTCCCTTGGATCCGCCAGTGGCGGCTGGAGCAGACTTACATTAGTCGCATATACGCTGTTTCTCTCATCTGTTATTACCCCATTCCTAGGGTTACCAGACGTCCGGTTTTTCCCGGACATGTCCTCTTTTTTATGGTGTCCGGGGACGTCCGGGCGGGATTTTAACACCCGTCCGGAATTTGATTATTTCCTTCTGTTGTACGTTTTTTAATGTTATTTACGTTAATTTTTGGGAAATATTTTAAGATTTAGTAGTAACATTAAAGAAATCGTGTACTCAATTTGGGTCGGTATTGCAGTTGGTGATTTTAACGTTTTATCCCTAATTACACCGTGATATGTTAAATATGATTTTTGACGCTTTACGCGATCATTTTGCTTAAAATGTGTAAATAAGTCGTTTCGAAAACCGCGGTAGTAATTTAATGTGTCATATTATTATTCTTTAATAATCAGTTTAACTTTTATTTCAAAGTTAATTGATCAACTTAGATTTAGAGTTTATATTTCTGTATATATTATTCAAGATATGTATAAAAAGTTGTACATTCCTATATATTATTTACGTACCTATTTAGTCTGCATCGTCAGAATTATTGTTTCAGATAACAAGTCATAATAACGCATGGAATTTTAAGTATTAATGCATTTTATGATATTTTTATGCGTAAATTTTTAAGCAATAAAAATATTTACGTTCGACAATTTACTTTAATAATATTTAATTATATTTACTGATATAACACCACAGTTCAATTTTTTGTGCTTAAAAAGTTGGATTTAAAAAGTTCGGATTTTGTCCGGATTTTTGTGTTTTGCTTTCCGGGAAGTAAGATTAATAATATAGTAACCTAACCCATTCCTGGGGAGCCTTATATTTCAATAGCTTTTGAAGTACTGCGTGTAATGTTTACATTTCCCAGCCTGGGTGATCTGCTGGGGGATTATTCAGTCTTGGGGCGAAATAAATGGACAAAAAAAGAATCTTCTGCTCGGCAGATCTTGCATTGTTGAGTCAGTTTGAGTTCGACCATGGGCCCATGAAATTGTGATATTTAGGAGACGGTTGCAGACAGTGGCGGAATAAGTAAGCCACGGGTCCTGGGGCAAGAAAAATTGGCGAGCCCGGGAGAGGGGGATCCGGACCCCCCTCCCCCGGTGTACAGACGTTTGTGGAATCTTGCTGTAACCACACTACAAACTTGCTACGTTGCCTCTTACTACGCTGCCACTTGCTGCGTTGAGCTGTGAAAAATAAAAACTTTATAAAAGTTTATATTATTTGAATAGGAATTATAAAAGTTTATATTATTTGAATAGGAATTTTATTTAATCAATTGCTGGAAATTGGTTTTCGGCCTCAGACCCCCCCCCCCCCCCGAAGTAAATTTCTGGGTACGTGCATTACTAAGGTGACCAACCGTACCGATTTATTCAGTACCGTACAGATTTGGACGACATTGCACTGGTAACCTGAGAGCAGAAGTGAAAGTGAATATCACCCGGCCCCCTGTTTGCGTGGTTTGAGAAGACCGCGCAAATTCAGCTGTTCCGTCCTTCGGAAGGGACGTTAAGCCGTTGGCCCCCCTGGTGTTCTTCGTAAGAGCAGGCAAATGCCGGCACCGGGTTTCCCTCCTCCCTTCTGTGTGTGAGTCCGGTGTGGAAGGCAACGGGAAACCACCACACCGTGTATGTATATTCCCTAGTCAAAACCAATTAATTAATTAATTGGTAGGACCTGTCGCAAGACAGAACACGAATGAATGATGAATGTTAGTTTGACATGCCATCTCTTAATTTTATGGTAACGGTAGAAATCAGAAACGGTAGAACACAATCTCATGGATTATTTATTCGAAGAATTTTTTTATCGACGTAATTGTTACCGTTTAACCGCACGTTCGGTGCCGATCGAGTTGTGATTAAGGTGCTATCTCTAGCTCGTGACTAGAAACCGACGACCTCCGGAGAGATGTTCGTTTTTAGATCTCCTTTATCTGGGTCGTTTTGTTGAGAAACGAGAAAATGAGAGAAAATATGATATTTAATTGCTGCTTGACGGATGCCATTCAACGAGATACTAGTGTAAGTTTATTTATGTGCTTATATAAAGTGGAAGCTCTAATTGACGGATGCAGTTCAAAATCAAAACTGGGCGACACATTTTAACAAGGATCATTCGTATTTAATTTAATTAAAACCCGTCCAGCAGTTCAAGAGATGAAAGTTACGACGGACAGACGGACGGACAGACGGACGAGACGTGCCCATAAGGCGTTCCACGACTACCGCTTCGCTGTTAAAGAACGCATAAAACACAAACTTAACAGATTCACTGCTTTGCTTTTTGTGTGTGGTTACCAAATTTATCACTAGAAACTGTTTATACTTAATAACTGAGTTTCCTAAAATTGGTATAGACCGCAGGAAACATTTTGATGTGAAGTTTACACTTAATTTAATTTACTCACAAGGTGGCGCTGAGAGCGATAGCCTACTCTTTTTATCTTATGCTTCATCTTGGTATGATATCACTAGAAAGTGTTTATACTTAATAACTGAGTTTCCTAAAATTGGTATAGACCGCAGGAAACATTTTGATGTGAAGTTTACACTTAATTTAATTTACTCACAAGGTGGCGCTGAGAGCGATAGCCTACTCTTTTTATCTTAAGCTTCATCTTGTTATGATATCCTTCCCCCACCATTCCTCATCGATGACGTCAGGGGGAGGAAACTCTTATGGGGCGATTTGGTTCTCGTCAGATACATCAAGTTGGTGAAGGCACCGTGAAAGCGAAAGGTTGAGCGCTGTCGTCGCTCTAATTTGAATGGTAAGACAGCCAATGAGTGAGCGCCAAGCCGAATTTGAAGTGATCATGTTGAGAAGTTGTGACTGTTGAACTAGGTAACTGCGTAACTGAAAGTTTATCCGCCATTACGGGAAATCTTGGGAAAGTGTTATTTTTTAGTACAGGTAAGGATGTTTTGACTATAGAGGAGTATATGAATGAATGGTTAACAACTTCATATATGCTGGTGATACATGTGACTCTTTGTGTGTGTTAATTAAGTTATTTTCTGTACGTTGCAACGTTTCCACTAGCTTGCAAAAATGAATCAACCAGAGAAGATTGTGCGTTCACGTAAGTGCTACGCACTAAACTGCAAGCATACGAGGGGAACGACCGGAGATCTAAAGTTGAAATTACATTCGTTTCCTCGCACGGAATCTACGTAAGTACTATTAGCTATATTTGTAAAAATATTTTTGTAAGTCGACAGAATTATATGCAGTAATACCTCGATATACGAAGTAGAAGCGCTCCGTGAGTTGCTTTCGAGTATTGAAACAATATATCGATTAATTAATGTACTTCTGTATTTTATTACCTACAGTACTACATATTGTGTAATATTTTTACGTACCGAGAAAAATAAAGAATGAGTTACGTTTCTTTTTGAGATTAATCTTACTATGGTTGTGTTTACGTATGTGAAATTATATCCAGATTGCAATTTGGAACACACGAACCTTGTTCTACCGCCCAACTCAGCTTAGTTGTTATTTTTGATCCTTTAATAAGTGACTGAGAACCTTCTCTCGGATATGTTTGTTTATTCCTAAGAAAGGCTGTGGCCTTATATCTATTGCATAATAAGTACAGCCAATTTGACATCCTATACATATATGTATATGTCCTGGGATGAATAACAATTATTATTGTTAGGGGATTGCAATTTTTAACTTGAAACCTCTCGTTTCGAGATACGGCGAGTATATCGTGGACTACCTGTAGTAAAAAGGTCACTTATTTAGTGTACAGATTATTCGCATATCGAGTTATTACTGTAGTTAGATATGTATCTCAGCATTTTCAACTTTAATAATAGTAACCATTTAACGAGATACTTCACTATGTCTTGTTTTCATGTGATGCATATCTTCACTTTAGGAGCAAAGTTGTATTTGATGCATATGTTGAAGTGTTAATAATTCTGTAATGTTATCATTCCAGGTGCCGAGAATTGGTTCCTATGCTTATTGATTCATTGAGACTGGCAAAAGTCACTTCTGTTCATACTTTGTCATGACTTGTTTCTTTATTATTGTTATGATGTTTGTCTGGTGGCTGGCTTCTGCAGCTTTCATATGTTAATTATTCTTTCGTCTGTTACAAACATTCTACTGTATTATTTTTTCAATGTGTGCATGTTTCCTATATTTATTGAACAATAATTGATCTATGTGGTTCAATTCCATTTAATATCTGTTATATGTAAATATGTACAATATTTGTTCTGCAATAAAACTATTTAAATTATTATTCTTTCTATTCTCACCCATTACTCCTCTGGTTACGTTATTCGTAAAAAGGTTTGATTTGCTAAATAAAAAAATTTGCGTCATTTATTGAAAAATAATGAATAAAACTAAATTGCTGTATGATTTTTGAAAATTGCGCTCGCCGTCTGTACGAAGCTGCCATTGGCTGCTGAAATTCGTCTGCTAGCTGCCTGTTCTCCGCTTCGATTGGCTGTAAAAATGACGTCAACGCAACAGCAGCGCCAGCTAGCCAGTGCCTTCACCAACTTTTTGTACTAGCCAGCTAAGACCACGATTTTAGAATGGGAGTTCCCCCCCCGATGACGTCGCCTTGTGCCACTATTGGACGAGCTTAGCCTGTAGGAAGTGTGTGCGCGGAAGTCAGAGCTTCTGGTTATTGGAGAGTGAGGTTGTTTGACAATTCGACGTCTTTCTGTAGGGTAGAATGGTTTTACCGAGTCAACTTCTAAACAAACATAGCGGAGCCTCTCGGCTTTTGAGTCTTACTGAGAATACAGGGTACGAAATCGTCCAAAACAATGGACAGCGTATTTATGGACCTTCTCCTGACTGGAGCGGACCTCCTCCCCGCAGAGGATGTGAAGTGTTCGTGGGGAATCTGCCGCGTGATATCTTCGAGGACGAGTTAGTGCCGTTCATGGAAAAAATAGGGAAAGTATATGAAACCCGACTCATGATGGCTTTTAGTGGATCTAACAGAGGCTATGCCTTTGTAATGTATACTAAAAAGGAAGATGCCATGAGGGCCATCAAAGATTTGAATAACGAAGAAATTCGTAAAGGGCGCCGAGTAGTAGTAGTGAAGTCGGTAGATAATTGTAGATTGTTTTTTGGAGGTTTGCCGAAATGTAAGAAGAAAGAAGAAATTAAGGAAGCAATTTCCAATCTCGTGGAGGGTGTTGAAGATGTAATCCTGTATAGTTCCATTATTGATAAAACTAAAAGCAGGGGGTTCGCCTTTGTAGAATTTCAGAGCCACCGGTTTGCAGCCATGGCCAAAAGAAGATTAAATCCAGAAAAATATAGGCTTTGGGGTAACGAGGTAGTAATTGATTGGGCGAAGCCTGAGATCGAGGTAGATGAAACCATTATGTCTAAGGTAATTATACTTTTTATTTAAATGCAAATTTTATGATGATAAGGAAACTAATGTTTTTCGTGCGTGAACTGTGTATTTTTGAGCCAATTTTATTTTCTCGAATCGTATAGTCTAAACAATCGTGGTTGTCTCGGTCTATTAATGGTGAAATTAGATTTTAGTTTAGATATTAATCTTTGCCGTATTTCGTCAGTCTTTAAGGATTGGGCAAGCATTTTTATGCAGGTAGGCTAAAGCGAAAGTCAGATGCTCGGATGATTTTAATGCACGTTGTTTAAGTTAATTATAATAGGATGTTATCTGTAATTTTCATCGAACTTTTGAAATGAAATTATTTTAAGTTATACTTAATTTTCCACCACAAAGTTTCAGCGAACAAATTTACATTTCAAATTATAAATTTCATACATGTATAAATAACAATTACATCTTTTATTTTGAAAGATTAACAACATAGAAAACGTTAAAATCTTTTTCAACTCTTATGTGCAGCACACAAATAACACAACAATATTGTTAATTTTTAAAATTGCTAATGTATCTCATTATTCATTAGGTGCCTCATTATGCAATAATTACATTTAAGGGTGATTAGTCAAAAATACCACCACAAGGAGGAAATAAAGTTATACAGACAACTTTAGAACACGAAGGAGTTTAATTGTGATAAATTCACCTATCAAGTAATTTGGAAAACGTATTGATACACGATCTGTAAATATTTTCACTATACACATATGAAAAGAGTTAAAACTAACAATCTCCTGTTGCCCGTCGCTTTCATTTTATAGATCAATGCTTAACTAACGCTAACAACTGTGATATATGCCAGTATTTTATCTCTGCACTCAACCCTATTTGAAAAGTATGCTATTAATCCATATCCACCCTAACATTCTTTAAGATGCATAGGAACATTTTTTATGTCTTCAATTAAGAAATTTTGCAGAATTTTTACCGTCATGCAAGGGAAAGAAAGAATGCAGGAAATAACTTATTTTGATTATGAAATCAACAAATTTTTTCAGGGTGGGCCAAAACGTGTAAAATGAAACCAACCATCGAACAGACATGGGCTATTATATAGGTGTTGTACAATTTTTTGTGAAATATCCCCTCTTACTCCTTATTGCGGGCACCCATGCATCCATGATATTAGTCTGTGTCAAGATTAATATTTATATTTAGCAAATAAAAATCTTTATAATGTTAAAAATAAATATTTGAAACTTGATTTCAATAAATGATAACATTGCTATGTGCAATTTAACCCTTCCCGTGTCGAATACGATATATTCCGCACTTGCGTTTTTCCCTCGCATGTCGTTTGCGACATATTCCGCAAGCAGATGCCTGCTGTTCCGTGTCGTATATGATATATTCCGCATTCTGCCATTCACTAATATAGCTCTTATTCTACCTTCCGTAAGTGATACTAGATGGCAGGAGATGGTCGCTTTCGAAAGAGAATACTGGTAGTGACGTCAAAGCACCGAGTAAGTCAAAATAACCCATAAAATTTACATTTTTCGAACTTGAATTTCCTTTTTGAGAACGTAAACATCCGTCATGGCGGACTTTGAAGTATCGGATTTGGTCCAATTATTAGCTGAAATAAGTGATGATGAAGAATATTTCCATAGTTTTAGTGATGAATCAGATAGTCTGATGAATAGTGAAAGGGAATTAGACGAAGATGAGGAGGAAATCGTGTTAAATGGTGAACCTATGCCAAGACTTACGACAGGTTGGTTGGACATTGTTTTTAATGACCCTGGTCCAAGTTTTCAACCTAATTTTAGTGAGGTTACACTGGGAATAATTCTCCCAAGTGATTTTAATATTCACAGCGAACATATACAATATTTCCGACTTTTTTTGGAGATGAAATGATCAGTCTAATACGCGATGAAACCAATCTCTACGATAAAAGCAGAAAATTGGCCAAGCAGAATTCGCCTACATCACGTCTCGCTAATTGGAAGAGTAGTGAATCTTGTGATATCGATGCCTTCCTTGGCGTAATTACAAACATGGGCCTAAATCCAAAGACTGAAAGACAAGAATATTTCAATACAGAATGGATCAAGCAAATGCAATTTTTTGGCGATGTTTTTTCTTTAAATGATTTTCTCATGCTATTTTCCAATTGCATTGAGGACTATCACACAAAGAAAAATATTTGAGGAGTAGTGGAGTGCAAACAGATGTAAATATTCAATTAACTGTAATTAGTGTATATATTTAATAGTGTTAGTTGGAGACAGTATTCAGAGATGCACCACCAGTTTTTGAAAAATCACTGCTAAACAACATCATACTTGGAGAGTAATAACTACCTCATATCTATAATATTTATGTTATAAGTGCAGTTTTCATATATATGAATATGTAGTTGACTGATTTGGCTATTAAAAAAAATACCCATTTTTAAAAAATTATATCTGAAAAAAATGAACAGGAATTTATAATCTCTGTATATTTTAGCGACATGGGAAGGGTTAAAATTTACATTCAGTGGATATTTATTGTTCATTCTAACATTAGAACAGAACTTTTTGCCTCAACAATTTTCATGACATTTAATTTTCCTTGATAACACTTTATAACATTATGAATGCATAAATACAATCCAAAACATAACAAAGTAATTGCATTATCATACAGTGACAGAATTACTTCATTCATAAATCATTGCAGCAATTTTCAGTTCTTAGAAAGCATTAATAAAAATTTGAATTTAGTATCTTTTGAGAGAGGCTTTGTTTTGTGTGTATTTCTGGCTAATCAATCTTTTGGATTATTATAGCCGAGGAGAGAGGCTTATGTAGTGAAGTTCAGGTTGAAGATTGTTTCTAGAATGTAGCACTACATTCATTACTTTATGTAGCGCTTTTGGATATTCAAATGCAATGTTACATTCTGAGAACTAACTCCAGTATCAAGAAAGATTTTGCATTATACTGTATAAATGTGTGAATGTAATGAGTTAATTTTTATCATATTGATTTTTGGTGAAATTTGTTTTACTTAAATGGTCTTTTACTTTCTTAACTTTCCTCTAGGTGACTGTCCTCTATGTAAGAAACCTTATGGCTATCACCTCTGAACTGAGAATCAAAAAGATATTTGAGAAGGCAGGAAATGCAATAATCCATAAAGTGAAGAAAATAAAGGACTTCGCATTTGTGCACTTTTATATACGAGAACCAGCAGAAAGAGCACTCCAAGTAATGAATGGTAAGAAACTTTTGTATGAATAAAGGTGAACATTTGAAATTCAGTAACAAAGAAAAGTAAGTACTTATCTGATGGTGATCAGACCAATTAAATGATTTTCCTCTTGAGCTAAAAATAATGATAAAAGAAAATTAGGTAGTATTTAATTTCCCAAAAAATAATAGCATGCCATGTTTTGTAATTTTTCAGTAATTGCAAAAATAGCATAGGGGCTAATGATGTTTTTTAGTACATTGAGTCTACTTTGATTATTTTGGAATAATTCTAATCAAATGAGTTCACTTTTCTAATTCACATTTGAATGACAGTAGTGAGTATATATATATGAACCACGCTCCCTTCAAAACCACCTGTACCTGATGATCATATTTGACCCTCATTGCTATATTTGACCAGAACTGTTAAGGTATATCGCTCTTACGGCAGTGAACATGTTAATCCTTTTATTACCTCAGTTGTGGCATTCATAATTATTCATTCTGTTAGAACTTCACTAAAGTGTTAACATGTGGAAGTAGGTGATAAAATAGAATAGCTTTTCCTCTATGGATCTATCCAGTTTTTCACTAACACTTTCACTGTGAGACCTGGTACCGGAAAAAATTTTCTGTGTGCGGCACCCTTTTTTGTGTTTATAGTGTTATTTATTTCCAAAAATGGGAAAATATTTAAATAATTTTTTGTACAATTTAAAGCAAAAAAAATTAGGAACTGTTTTCTCCACAAATTGAAAAGAACTAATAACTGGCCACATCAGTGCATCCTCTGCTCATAAGGATAGCCTCTCAAGGATGCACCAGTGCATCCTCCACACTGAACATGTTAAGAATCTTAGTTGCCAAGTGGTCATGTTAATTTCAGATTTATGCTTGATGACTTCCTTGACAAAGATGAGATAAATAACTTTTATAGTCCTTTGGAAACATAGTTATAAAATAATCACCCAATGCTAATTCATAAATCTTTGATTGAAACCTAAACATTCTTGTAATTAAAAAAATTTTCTTTTAATCCAAAATGTTTTGTTTTTTATTACTGATTTAATTTTTGTAGATATTTTCCTATAAGTCTAATGATGAAAATAATGGTTACTTCTTTAGTTTAAATGTTATGGTATTTTCACTGTAGCATTGTAAAATTTGCATATATGCAATCATTTACAGAAAGGAAATTCAGCCCGTTCGTGATAGGGGCTAATTAGGCAAGGGTTTAAGGAGGGGTCAGGTGTGTTTTGAGATGTATTATTTTGTGGACTTCTAATTTTTCTTTACCAAAACAAGGAGAGGCAGTTAAAAAGCTTTTTTTAAATTGTGATTAGTTTTGCTATAGGGTGACAGAGTGGTTAGAGTGTTGGTCTTCCACGCTGTGGTCCCAGATTCGCATTCGGCAGAGGTGGGATTTTTCATTCCAGAATTATCCTGTAGCCTACTCGTGGTTCAGGACAGAGCATCCCAACCTTTTTTGGTGGTACGGAACCCTTGAAAAACAGGGCACCACTTTGTGGAACCTTACAAAAATATCTACAGAATATAACCTTCATTTCTTTCTATAGTTCTTGCAATTTTACCCTTTCAACCAGTAGCGGAACAAGGAAGTAACAGGTCCTGTGGCAAGTAAGTTTAGCAGGCCCCCCTAAATGACCAACCGTACTGATTTTGATGACTTTAGACTGTTTAACTTTTTGTATTGATTTCTTTGTTTGGATTTTTAACAGATATATGCCGAGTCAATCTAATAGACACTGGTACTCTAAGGGTTAGGTTTTATACATAGGTGTCTGGTGATGGTGATTTACCACAATTACTCATTTTCCGTGCGCATATTTTTTCCCAAAATGTCGGTAAGAAACTTGAGGTTACATAAATTGCTAGTTTCAATAGTAAATTCACTGCTACACGCTTGCCTCTATGTGTATACTTGCAAAATATGTACTGAGAATTTTATGAAGTAGAAATGCGGGCCTTGTTTCAGAAAAGGGAATCTGTAAAGTGGCCAACTTTTTTAATACCAGATGTCAACTTATTCCAGCACAAATTTATCTTTTTCCCTCTGAACTGGCCCAAAAATTGGAGTGTGCATGGTACACAAGGGTTTGTGGTACCTAAGTAAATATGGTAATTTTGATGTGAGGGCAACTTAATTGCTTTTCAATGTCACATGCTTTTAAATGTAACCCTTAATACCAAGTTGACTTCAACACGCTGGCGATGTGACACAGCAACTCAGAGTTCAAATGATATGTATTTATGTATGTTTTATGATTGAACTTACATTCATAGAGCATTAAAGTGAAAGAATTACATTTTGGCAATACACCCACTCCCCAACTAACACGAATTCTACCAACACGATTTTTAAAGTAGGGCTGGTTCACAACTAACATGACTGTTTAACATGATTCCTCCATGACTTCTGTATAATCATGAAAAAGTTCTAGAAAGCAGAAAGTTAAACAGACTTTTTCCTATCTCTTCATCAACTGTGGATGAGAATGAGCCATTATTGTAAAATCCGATCTAGGGGATGAATTTGACAATTTCTGAGTCTGATGCATGGTTTTTAAACTGCCATGTAGAAAAATACTATTCTTGAATAAAACTCCATATTCAGGAAAATGAATAAAATGTTTGGTAAAGAATCCACTTTAATAACTCACACAAAACAGACGACCGATTTTGACTAACGCTTAGTCATCATCAGGTCAAGAATAAGGACACTGCAATGTATATATAGGAAATGGGCAAGGTCGGGGAGGGAGGTGTGGAGAAAACAGGATAGGGGGAAGGAAGAGGGTCTCTTAAACGGTACTTTTTATGGTGTGGGCAGAGGGGGAAGAAGATGGTTGGGGTAATTGTTTAGCAAGGGATAGACCGAGGGAAGGAGTGGGTTGGGAAGAGATGTTCGTTAATAATGTCATTGGCATGGGTCTTCCTGTGGTGGAGGATTTCTAATTGTTCGAGAAGGTTGAGTCTCCAGCTCTTTTTTTTGAGATGCAATATGGTTGAACAAAAATTGGCAGAATGTTTGTGGTCAATGAGGTGTTTTGCAAAATGGGATTTTTGGGAGTTGGAAGTAAAGCAATGTGAGTGTTCTTTGCAGTGGTTTGTAAAATTTCTTCCCATTTGTCCAATGTAAAATTTGTCGCAATCATTGCAACTCAATTTGTAAATGCCGCTTTTATTAAGATTTTCGATGTTATCTTTTCCATTGGAAAGAAGATGGCCTAAACTGGAGGTTCCATAGAAAGCAGGTCTTGATAGGTTTTTTGGGAGAAAGTTTGCAATTTTGAGGGAAAGAGGACTTGTATAAAGAAAGCAAAACCAGCAAGGTTTGGTTTCGGTCTCCAGAGAAGAGCAGAAGATTTTATTGAGGGCCAATTTCTTTTGTTTATGGAACAGTATAGTGTTTATTAGGGAAAGGGAATAACCATTAGCAAGCACAATATGTTTAATAGTGTTAAGTTCTTTTTGGAAGGAGTAAGGAGAAAGAGGGATGTGCGTGAGATGGTGTATCATCGAGTGGAAAACGGCATGTTTTTGGGAAGTGTGGTGTCTGGAGGAAACATGCAGTATGTGGTTGGTGTATTTAGGCTTGCGGAAGATGGAGAATAGGTTAAGGTTAAGGCATCAAATGGTTAGGTCTAGGTAGTTCAGAGATTGGTTTTCTTCAATTTCAAAAGTAAAGGTGATTGAGGGGTGAAGGTTGTTCAGGTAGGAGGCAAAATTACACAATATTCTCTCAGTACCATTCCAAATGCAAAAAATATCATCTACATAGCGACACCAAAACAGTATTTAATTTCTATCACTAGGTTCATCGGGTTATCTGACGATGAAAGAATGTCTTCGGCAAGACATAAGGCTTCGGACGGGGGTACACTAGTAAATAATTTCTCCACATCGAAGGACACAAGTTTGGAATTGGGAGTTAAAACCAAGGGTTTCAGTTTATCCGTAAGTTCAATGGAATTTTTCACACTGTATCTTGGGAGGAAGCATGTGAACTCTCTAAACCAATTGTTCACTTGAAAGGCAAGTTTATGTGCTGGGGAGGATACACTGGAGACCACTGGCCAAATAGGAATTCCGGGTTTATGAATTTTTGGGAGGCCGTAAAGCCTAGGCGCAAGAGAATTTATTTGTAAGGCTTTACTGGAGGAGTGTCAGGGGAAAAGTGATGGGCGCAAGGAGATGGCATTCTTGATCTTCTGATGGAGGTTGGTAGTGGGATCTTTGAGGAGATGGGTAATATCATTTCCTTGGATGAAGTCCAAGCATTTCCGGATGTAGTCTGATTTGTTCAGGATCACCATGCAGCTTCCTTTGTCTGCTTTGCTGATGACGAGATCCTCCTTGGAGATGGTATCTGAAACATCCTTAACAGTGCGTCGCAAGGATTGGGAGGCAATGGCAGAGGGAGTCTTCATGATATAGGAAGAAATAGTTAGGGCAACTGCAAATTTAATTACTTTGTTTTCACGGGAGAGGACAATTTCACAATCCACTGCTAAGTTTTTAAAGTCTTTGGAGGAGAGGGAGAGGTTGGTGATATGTTTCAGTCCCAAATTCACAATATCCATTTCACTAGGGGCGAATTTGGTTTGGGAAAGGTTGAGGACACGGTCGTGGAAAGAGTGCTCGGAGGGGGATATAGGGGTGGGAGGTGGGGGGTGGACGGAATTTTTCAGATGCATAGAAGTCAGGTCTTCAAGTTTCTGGAGAAGAGAGAATATTCTTCTCATATGTTATCTTTTGAAAAATTATTTCATGTATTAAAACAAAAATGTTTAATTCATAGTAATTTTTTGTTTAAAATTATCATTTTACAAATCTTCTAAGTAACCTCTGCTAAATAAATGGTGAACAGTTGAACAGCTGATTCAAAATGGCGATACAAAAAAATATAGTTAATATTTTATTGGTGGTGGGAGAAAGAAACCAAGAAAAGTTATATCGCTAAAGCAAAAACTAGATTTACTTAAGTGCTATGAGAACAGTGAACAAATACGTGATATTGATCATCATACAGGTCTTCACAAAGCAACGCTAAGAACCATCTGCATTATCATTGTTTCTTTTCCGTAAAAATGAGTTACCTGTATGAATTGTGCATAAACAAATAAAAAACACAAAGCATTAACCAAAGTGTATAAGAATAAAATTAAAAATGTCAATTAGGATAGGATGCTGGAAGGCATCCCCCTATTTACATTATTTCTTTTGAGAAAATCATGTCCAACTAACATGATTTTACCTTATATGAAATTTCAAATATCGCATCATGTCAAAATTGAATCACTTTGGAATGAAAGTTCAGGTGACAATGACTTTCTAGTGATTTAAGTTGCCATCATATCAAAATCAAATCACCATCATGAGTTACCTTGTTATGAAAGTCCTCAAACATTTAAAATTAATGTTTAACCTTGAAATATTGTTGCTTTGCTGCTACATCTGTCTGAATTAAATAAACTGTTGTAGGCACATAAGGGCCCATGTGGTAACAGTGTTGATACACGTATTTACACATCTGTGCATCAGCCATGCCGTATTCGTACAGTGACCATATTGCTGATGGTGAATGCCGCATACATTACTGGTCAGACAGCAACAATACCATCCAAGTCAATGCCGTGACACTGGCCATGAAAACTTGAAAAATATAAGCCTCAGGTGATTCAATATGCGAAAACATATGGAAACCATGTGGCAGCATGTCATTTTGGTTCACCTCCCACAGAAAAAATCATCTGTGAATGGAGAAAATGAGGAAAAACCGAAGCTCATGGGAAAAGAGAAAGTTTTCATAAGGTTGGTCCTAAATGGCCACAACTAGGGAAGGATGTGATGGATAGTAGAACAGAAGTAGTTTGGTATTGCTATATTGATCAGAATCATCATGTATGAGGCAAAAAGTGTTGCAGAAGAAAAAGGAATAATTGAGCATATGTATCATTATTACATATGCAGTCTATGTATTATTTATCCCATTAAATTAAAATATCATCCCACACTTAAGTTTAACCCTTTCTGGCATGAAGCATTCGAAAGTGTCCGAACCTAAAGCGACCTTTCCGCAGGAGACACCCATAAGCACCCATAAAAATGATTATTTCTTTTTTCTCTTCTGGTGTGCAATGAATGTGTTCTTTGTGTTGGGTCTGTTTCTTCTCATTATATACACTTCCTTCTCAGGTATTCATTCCCCTCCCTTATAAACACTCCAAAAAAAATAATTTTCTAAACACTGCCTGTTGGTTCAACTGATGAATGAATGAATGAATATATGAGCTTTTCTTCTGTGATGGAGGTGGTATGCCATATGTAAGCAAACCTCCTTACGTTCCAATATGCTGAGTGCTCTAAATTATTTTCCGATGACATCTCTTGGCCATGACCATGGCAGAGATGAGAAAGATGGCTAAAGGGCCATCATCATCTCGGGCATATGAGCTTTTATTCTGTAATAGAACTGTCATGCTGTTCATAAGCAAACCTTTTCCTTGTGCAAGAGAGGAGGAAAAACTATTTTTTTTTAACATAGCCCTCAGTTGTGACCATGGCTCAGTTAAGTGATGCAGAAGAACTGAATAAAGAAATTTATTCAAGTGGTTCTGATAGTTCGAGTGATTCAGAGTTGTTGGAAGTTCCAGGTGAAACAGTCCAAGGATGATATTATGCAATTTCTTGCCAAGAGAGATCTTCAATCAGGTGAATCACTCCATGTGAATCTTACTTACTGGAAAGATATGGAGCGTTATGAAGGACTTGGTGATTTTGTGGGGTTTAGTGTCCCTATTCATGATTTGTCTTCTGGTGCGAATGAATTTTCTTACCTGATATTTATGTTAGGCGGTGAGGATTTTTTTCAAAAGATCTCAGATAACACCAATATATACACCCAATTCAAACAAAACAATTCAGGGATGGTTGATAAAGGGTGGGTTGATATTACATTAGAAGAACTAAAGTGCTATTTTGGATGGGAATATTCGATTTTTCAGAAAACAGGGATTATTGACATAGCTTTTATATTAATTGCCCAATTGTTCGTAATTGCATGGCTTTTAATAGGTATAAATCTATTTTAAAATATTTCCATGTGAGTGACATTTAACTAAAACCATTACAAAGTAGGAATTTTTAAAAATAAATAATACATTAATAAGTAAATAGTTACTGAAAATTTCAGTAAAAGAAAAAGTATTATGTTACTATCATTTATGTGAACTGATGTTCTTGGAGGGAGAGTCCTGCAAATTAAAATGCTCAAAACTGGGGATACTGGCATTTAAATTTGGACCAGAAAGGGCTAAGTAAGTACTATCAGTAAATGGTATCTATGCCTGCAATGTGTGTAGCACACTCCCACAGCTTTAAGTAAAATGACTTTCGGGTTCACAGACATTCCCAAATATTTTATTTATGTCTTAGATCACCCCGATTTATTTTACAAATTGTGTTTATCTAAAACATTATATTTAAATCCCTCTCTAAGGACTGCATAACCTTACAGAGGTGGGAGGGTTTGTGTACTCTTACAAACCAAAGAGCTATGCCGGCGGGAGATAATTCTCCTGGTAGAACCATCCAAGCCGGAAAGGTATGAGAGGAAGAGTCAGACTAAGAAACAGTCTTGGGGGTTTTACATCCCCCTGTGCAAGGGCAGCAGCTTGCACAGTACCTCTGTAGGTGGTGATCATGTGGATCTGAACAGCTACAGATAGGTAATCACTCTGTGAAACTGCGATGAGGAAAGCAAGGGGAAACTACCTCATTATATTTCCCATGATAGGCTGAAAATACCTCTATGGATCTTTCTGGGATAAAATATTCCGGAGGTAAAATAGTCCCCCAATCGGATCTCCGGGTGGGGACTACCCTAGGGGATGCACAGAGGAAATGGAATATTAATAAGAAAGCAAGTAGTGAGAAATTAAAAATAGGCACATGGAATGTTAGGACTATGAATTCAGGGGGAAAACTAGAGAACTTAAAAAGGGAAATGAGAAGGAATAATGTAGGTATAGTAGGTCTTAGTGAAGTTCAGTGGGAAGGAGAAGGCGAGATAAATTCAGATGAATTTAAGATTATTTACTCGGGAGGGGAGAAAAGGGAAAGGGGAGTGGGGATTATAATGAGAAAAGAGATAGCTGAAAGAATTAGCAAGGTAGTGACAGTTAATGATAGATTAATAGCCGTAAAACTTCAGATGGAGCCAGTGGAACTGCTTATAATTCAAGTGTATATGCCAACAACTAATGCTGGCGACGACGAAGTAGATGAAATTTATGAACAGATTAAAGAGATATTGGAGGAGGAGGGAAAAGGAAGGATCACCAACATAGTAATGGGAGATTGGAACAGTGTAGTCGGAGAGGGACAGGAAGATAACATAGTGGGAAAATATGGACTAGGGAAGAGAAATGAAAGATAAACTTGTGGAATTCTGCCATAGAAATAGATTGATTGTAACTAATACATGGTTTAAGCATCACCAGCGGAAACTTTACCCATGGAGAAGCCCAGGAGACCAGAGACGATACCAGATAGATTACATACTAGTCAATGAAAGATTTAGAAATAGCATTAAAAATGTGAAAACACTACCAGGGGCAGATATCGATTCTGACCACAACCTTTTGGTGGCAAATATACAATGTAGACTGAAGAGCGTTAAGAGAATCATAAGAGTTAACAAGAAATGGAACTTAGAGGAACTCCTTAAAAACAAGGAGGCTATCATGACTGAGCTGGAGGAAAGGTTGGGGGAGAGAGCTGAAGAAAATAGGAAGAATGTAGATGAGGAGTGGAGGTACATCCATAGCAACATTAAAGATGTAATGGAAAAGAAGGTAGGAAAGATAACGGGTGAAAGAAACAAAAAAACCCTGGATCACAGCAGCCATGCTGCAAAAAATGGAAGAGCGGAGAAAGTGGAAGAACATAAACACTGAAGAAGGCCTAAGAAAGTACAAGGAGTTAAATAATGCTTTAAGAAGGGAAACAGATAAAGCCAGAGAACAGTGGATAAATGAGAAATGCGAGGAGATTGTCGAATGCGAAAGAATTTGTAGAACAGACCTCATGTATAGCAAAGCAAGGGAACTATTCAAGAAAAAAAGCAAGAAAGATAGGACGTAAAGGAATCATGAACAAAAGTGTTAAAATAGTATCTGGGCCAGACAATGTAAAGAATGACTGGAAAGAATACATTGAGGTTCTGTATGACAAAGAAGGAAAGCCAAGAAATATTGAATTAAATGAAAAAGAGGATGTGGAAGAAGATCAGCTAGGACCAAGTATTCTCGAGTCTGAAGTTAAAAGAGCAATTGATGACATGAAAAGAAGGAAGGCTGTTGGGAGTGATGATATACCCATGGACGTTCTTAAGGTTTTGGGGTCTAAAGCAGTTAAGCAACTCACAAAATTTTTTAACCAAGTATATGATACTGGTATATGGCCTGAAGATTTTTTAGATGTTGTGATGGTACCACTGGAGAAAAAGAACAATGCAAAATGTTGTAAGGATTACAGAACTATTAGTTTAATTTCTCATACAGCTAAAGTTCTAACCAGAATAATAACAAAAAGAATTGAATGTAAAATAGAAAAGGAGCTGCAAGATAATCAGTTTGGTTTTAGAAGAGGAAGGGGGACTAGAGATGCTATAGGATGTATGAGGATGATGATAGAAAGAGCGCTCGAAGTCAATAAAGGTATGTATTTTTGTTTTGTAGATTGGGAGAAAGCTTTTGACCGAGTGAAATGGAATAAAATGCTGGGTATTTTAAACAAAATAGGAAAAGATTGGAAAGATAAAAGACTGCTTAAAAACCTTTACTTTGATCAAAAGATTAGAGTCAGGGTTGAAGGCGAAGAAACAGAAAGTACTTCAATAGGGAGGGGAGTGAGGCAGGGTTGTCCTATTTCACCAGCGATATTTAATATTTATGCAGAAACAATAACAGAAGAAGCGTTGATGGAAGAGAAAGGATTTAAGATAGGAGTTGAAAGTATTACCACCATTAAATACGCAGATGATCAGGACTTAATAGCAGAAGGCGAGAAAGAGCTTCAGAGGATGACAGACAGACTAGTGGAGGTTGGCCAACAATATGGAATGAAGATCAATGCAGAAAAAACGAAAGTCATGGTGGTTTCAAAGGAACATAAAGAATTAAATATAATGGTAAATGGCCAAAAATTGGAACAAGTAAGTAGTTTCAAATATCTCGGCAGTATTTTAGCAAAGGATGGAAGTAGTACACAGGACATCAGAAGTAGGATTGCAATGGCAAAAGCAGCATTTAACGAGAAGAAGGAGCTTCTCACAACAATTTAGAAACAAGGAAGAAATGAGCAAAATGCTACATATGGAGCATAGCTCTTTATGGTGCAGAGACATGGACGGTAAGGAGAAAGGAGGAAAAATATTTAGAAAGTTTTGAGATGTGGGTATGGAGAAGAATGATGAAAGTGAAATGGACAGAAAGGAAGAGAAATGAAGAAGTATTAGAAATGGTGGGAGAAGAAAGGACGCTAATAAAAACAATCAGGAAAAGAAAAGCAAATTGGATAGGGCACATATTGAGAAGACAGTGTTTACAAAGGACGATCTTAGAAGGAAAAATTAGTGGAAGAAGAGGAAGAAGGAGAAATAGAATAGGAATATTAGATAATATAAAGCAGGGATATAATACTTATAGAGGTATAAAAGAGGCTTCTAGGGAGAGAGAGAAATGGAGGCAGCGATTCAGTTAAAACCTGTCTTCGGACAGAAGCATGATGATGATGATGATATTTAACTGTTATCACACTAATATTTTCTGTTAAGGTTGCCAGATATGGACTTAATCACAGCTAGCAATGATACAGAACATGCTCTTCCTAAATGCCTTGGTGAACCAAAATACTGTTTTTCCTGAAAAATCTTCTAAAAAACTGGGGTGTGTCTTCTACCCTGGTGCATCTTATATGACGGAAAATTTGGTAATGTTCTCTCTGCAGTGGAAATATCATATAAATAGCATAAATATTTTGTTTAGATTGGTTAATAATTAAGGAAAGGAGAAGTTTTAAATTTTTATGCACCCTGTATTACTTGAAACTATAATATTACTAAAACTACTCTTTTGTTATCCAAATGTCACATTTTTTACTAGGGTGACCAGATTCAGAGGAAGCAAAACCAGGACATAAAGTGTTTTGAGGAAGAAAAACTGTGACATATCTGAGATGATAATTTATTTTTAGTTCTTCCATTTTCTATATAAACAAATTTTACATGCCTTGATTATAATTTTGTTCAAAAAGTTGCAAATAATTTAACAAATTCAAATTGTGTGCACATTATTAGGAGAGTTGAACAGGAAAATTATCAAAATTAATATTTTAGGGTCAATTTATTACAAATTATTAATAAGATAATACTGCCTCATAATTATGTCAAATCAAATATTACAAATTTTAAACTGCTGTAAACCAGGACAAATCTAAAAAATCCAGGAAGACTGGGCACTCAGTGTTTAACTATTGGAATATTGTACCTAATTTGAATGGTACTTGCTGATTTTAAACTTAGATTGAAAATGAATATAAGTGAGCAGATGTAATTGAATTATCACTGACTAAATTCCTTTGTTTTAAAGGTGTTGAACTGGATGGAGCTGTGATTGAAGTGATGTGGGCCAAGCCAATTGATAAGCCACTCTATCATATGCATAAACCCTTGTCTCATTGCACAAACACTGATTTTAGGAAATGTCATTCTGGAGGGTTTACTAGCTCCTCTCAGCATAACAGGCTTGTGTCTTGGAACTCCGGTTCAGCTTTTGGGTAAGTTTTACTGTTTAAATTAACAGCATTGTATAATGTTATACTATAAATTAAAATTTTTGGTACTTGATCATATGTAATATTTAATAATTGACTAAATATTTTATTATCAAAAGTATATTCTTGGAGTTAAATAGAATTAACTCCTTAACCGTAAAATTCAAAATTAGAGACACACAATGAAGGAGGAGGAGGAAAAGCAGGAAAAGGCAAAAGACAATAAAAATTATAAACTTACAGGTTTAGGGGTTGTTACTCCATGCCAGGGACCTGATTTCACTCACACATTCACTCACTCAATTGCACAAGCACTAATCTTAAAGGTGGAAAGGAAACGAGAGCGGGTTTGTGAGGAGTTACTCTGTGCCAGGGACCCTAGGTTTGTGAGTCAGTATGACCATGACAGGGACCTACTAAGCAACTACAAACACATGCACACATACATGCCAAGAAGTAAAGGGAAAAAATGAAGGGGGAAGGAAAGGGGAAATAATACTAGGTTTAGGGGAGATTAAACCATGTCAGGGACCTAGTCTAGTACACAGCGTAAAAAAGCTAAATACGTAAATTAATCTCTTTATTCATCTTCTTTAAGCAATAACTAATAATAATGGATTAATTATATTCATTTAATGGTTCAGTAAATAAGTGAATTTTTCTCTTGATTATACACCATTTTTAATCTTCCAAAAATATGTTCCAACACATTTGATTTGATTTAACTATCACACAAGTAGTATTTTACACAAGAATTCACATGTATACTGCAAATAAATTCAAAACAGCTTTTAACATTATAAATGCAATTAAATGTTTATTTTTTCTTTCATATGTTTATAAAATAAATCATATTCTACTTGGTGGTTTAGAGAATAAATAATGGGGGTTATTCCCCCATACTCATAAAGAATTACGTATTTCATGAACAAAGAAGGCAGCAGGATATTTTCATGCCACAAGAACCTAGTGAATTCTAACAATAGAAAGAAGCATTTCTGCCAGCATTCCATCACAGTTATATTTCTTGGAGAGTTTGATGGTCTTCGCGTACAATGTTCACTGTTATACATGTTTCCTCTTATCTTTTAAAGATGATTTGCCAAATGGTGCAGATATAGTATACAAATATAGAAATATCTGCAAGTCAATTGGAAAAGGGTCGAATATAAAAATTGATGGAAAATGTGATTCTGGGATGAAAATATAAATAAAATTTTTTAAAACTAAATACATACTGATTTTAAAGGTATTTATGTCTGATCACTGTGTCACACAAAAGTTCATAAAAACTTAAAAGTAAATATTACAATAAGATACAATAAAATTACAATAAAATAGATGTTTGCCGGAAAGAAGGAGAAATATCATAAGTCCGAAGTACAGTAAAGCCCCGATTTAATGTTCCCGCATTTAGTGAAATCCCGGATTTAGTGAAGATTTTTTCAAGTCCCGACAATAGCTCCATATAAACAATGTAATATTTTCCCGCATTTAGTGAAACCCGATTTACTGAAAAACCCGTATTTAGTGAAAAAATATTATGTACTCGTACTTAAATTTTTATTTGACGCTTCCCGCATTTAGTAAACTTTTTCATGTGCAAAAAGGAATCACAAAAGAAACATATTGTATGTAAAAATTACGATATGCGCACAAAACATTGTGAATGGCTCATCATGCGCAAGCGGCTACATTGTCTGCTAAGATGGTAGCAGCCTCAAGGAAACCGTAAATCCTACAATGTAATGAATCCTGCTCGTATGTTCCTCATTTCTGGTATCACGCTCAGTTACCTGTTGTCATAGTGTGCTATATACTCGACGTCATTTATGAGAAAATACCCTTTGTAAATCACGATCCGAGAGTCATCGAAATAAGAACGTTAAAAGTCCTTTCTTAATTTTCTTGGAGCGTTGGTCTAGGGGAAACGAGTTGGATTTAAAATATTTTTGCCGGGGTTCGATTCCCGAAGGGACCAATATTTTTTTCTCCGGTTTTTTAAATTTGTTCGCAATTTCCAGCATAACATCGATAAAACATGCAAACCATTTTTTAAAAAATGTATTCAATGCATTATAACTAGGCTTACCATACGTCCCAGTTTGGCCGGGACAGTCCCGGTTTGAAGGGTCTGTCCCGGTGTCCCGTCCGGTTAGCAAATTTGTCCCGGCTGACACTGAAATGTCCCGGAATGTCTCGGTTAGGCCCGCTGTTCACTAGAAGGAGAAATACGCAGCGAGAAATGTGTATATCGAAAACATTGTATCAAATGTTATCAATTGTGTCGACCGAAGCGAGAAATGCATCGAGCAACTCTTATAGTGATTCGACAGTTTTTCCTCCACCACGCATCCTCGAAGACTCTTGACGCTCTTGACTGACTATTGAGTGTTTGTCACGTGGCTGAATCCCTGTGTTAGAAGCCGAACTAAGCGAGAAACTCTTCCCATCTCATTGTCAGTACAGTGCACGCTCCGTGTGGCTGTGAATTTGAGAGGTAGGTGCAATTATAGTATTTGTGCTTTATTAGACCAAATTCTACTACGGGAGACAGCTTGTTTAAATTAATTAAATCTCCATTCAAAATTCTCTGCAGAAATTTACACCAGTCTACAATTATTTGATTTACGCCATCTCATTATCAGTTCGGAGCACGCTCCGTGTGGCTGTGAATTTGAGAGGTAGGTGCGGTTATAGTATTTGTTCTTTACTTGGCTAAATTCTACTATGGGAGATCATTTGTTTAAATTAATAACATCTCCATACAAACTTCTCTGTAGAAATTCTAGCATTCAACAACTATTTATTGATCTCCATCCAATTCTCGCCTAGCAGTTTTTAGATATCTCTCAAGCCATTATTAAATCAACAGCCTAATATCCTCTAAACTGATTCGTGAATTGTTAGAGTCGCGAACTTTATCTTATAATTCGTCTTGTAATTTTTTTTTATGAATTTTCAACTTTAACTTCTAAGTTTATACACATTCACTTTTATGGAATTTATGTAAATGAATTTTTTCAGCATTTTTGGCATTTATATGACGTTTTAAGATGCTTTTAATTTTTTGTTTACTTACGTAATTTAGGTGTATTTTAGATCTATCACTATTTCACTTTTCTTTCTTATTAATAATCACTCATCTTAATCTTTGTATGATTTTAATCATTAACACATTTATTTAGAATTTTCATAGTATTTTTATTATATTATAGATTAATTTATATACGTTTCTTCTTCTTTGGTGAATCTGTCATCGGACAGGTTTCATTTAAACTGCTCTCTCCATGTTGCCCGGTCCTGTGCCGCCTTCTCAGTTTCTCATGGTGGACGTTCTGACATAAAAGGACATCTTCAATGTGCCAAACATAAAGCTAGTTTGGTTGCAGCTGGTAGTACTTCATCCCTTCTGCCATTCTTTAAAAGCACTGAACCAGTTGAAAAAGATTTATTAATACCTTCCAAAAAAGCAACTTTTGCATTTCATACTGCAGTTCACAATTTAAGCTTCAAAACAGTTGACTGCTCGTCGAAGTTAATTTCTAAATTGTTTGAACCAAAGTTTGGTCTA
This sequence comes from Tanypteryx hageni, assembly GCA_028673005.1. Taxonomy (NCBI): domain Eukaryota; kingdom Metazoa; phylum Arthropoda; class Insecta; order Odonata; family Petaluridae; genus Tanypteryx; species Tanypteryx hageni. The sequence goes on along the minus strand of CM054120.1, from coordinate 61,597,341 downwards.
GCCAGAACTAAGTGTGAGGCTATCATTCTAAATGTTTTTAAACCAATGGCAATCGATGAACTTCGTGAAGACTTAAGTCAGTCTAATTTTGTGTATTGCAATTGATGCTTCTAACAGAAAAGAAATCAAAATTATACCTTTCGTTGTACGATATTTTTTACCAGAAAAAGGAATAAAAGTCAAGCTTTTAGACTTTCAATCAGTTCCTGGCGAACCATCGGAAATATTGACAAATTGTTTGTCATCAGTAATTAGAAGAAATAATTTATCCAAAAAAGTTGTTGGTTTTTGTGGCGATAATTGCAACACTAATTTTGGAGGCGTAAAAAGAAAAGGTGAAAACAATGTTTATAGTCGATTAAAAAAGGAAATGGGAAATCAGATTGTGGGTATTGGTTGTGGTGCCCATATTGTCCATAACTGTCTCCAAATTGCAGTTGATGCCCTACCTATTGAAGTAGAAGCTCTTGTAGTAAAAATTTATAAGTATTGTTATATATACACTGTGCGTGTTACTCAACTAAAAGCATTCTGTGAATTTGCAGACATCGAGTATAAAAAAACTCTAATTCATGGAAATACCAGATTTCTCTCACTACTGCCCGCTATTGAAAGAATCCTCCAGATTTACGATGGGCTAAAGTCGTATTTTTATTCTCAGGAACATTGCCCAGTGATGATAAAAAAGTTCTTTGAAAGTAAATGTGGAGAAATATATTTGTGGTTTGTTTATGGACAGCTAGATTTGTTTAACAAAACAATCTTGGCTATGGAAAAAACAAAAGCAAGTGCAACTGACATTGTTATAGAACATAAAAAATTGAAAACAAACCTTGAATAAAGACGGGTTAATAATTTTATACCACAAGGAGCAAAAAAGACTATTAAAGACGGCAGAGGATAGTGTAGACTTCGATTCTCGTTTAATTACGGATGAATTTACAAAATTCTATACTCGATGTCTGGCTTACATTGAGTTGTGGGAAAATAGTTTTGATGCAGGAGAACACTTTGTCTGGATGAATAACAGTGATATTACATTGGCAGAAATGGAAGCATCAGCTAATAAAATTAATGAAACGCTTGAAAATGCAGCAATAAAGGTAGATAAATTGTTTGATTCCATTGAAAGATCCTACTTCTTCGAAATATCGTGCATCGGAAAGCATGCAGTTTCCACCCCATTAAAATGACAATTTGATCTACTTATATTTTATACTAAAATGTTATTGTATATAATTAGCATTTTTAAAGAAACCGTCAAAATGTAACTGTTGCTTCACTTCAAGTGTTATATATTTAAATGAACTAAAGAAATCATGGTATTTTATATGGCGGAACCGTGCAACTATCACTGCCCAATGACTTTAAACACATTCAGAACCATGGCACCGGATGACAGATATCATCCGTTATTATTCAAGTTTTCCCGGGGCCCCCGAGGAATTACTTGGCGGGCCAAGAGGGGTTCAGGTACTTCACTGGTAACGAGATTCGAACTCGGTACTCCAGAGTTTGGTACTAAAACCCACCGCCACAAAAGCAAGCAATAGCTTTATTTTGTAATTACAATAAAAGAATAAAATAACTGTACAACATTAGTACAAGTTAGCTTCTATAAACAACGTCCCGATTTTGTCCCGGTTTTAGTCTCTTCAAAACTAGATATGTCCCGGTTTTGGGACATTAGAATATGGTAACCCTAATTATAACCACTATTTTCTTCATCGTAATTCTTCACCGTAATTCTTAACGAACATAATTTTACGGATCAGCCATTCACTTTACCATCTCGTCATGTATTGATCATGATTTAAAGTTCTTATTTTGATGACTCTCAGATCGTGATTTTCAAAGGGCATTTTCTCGTAAATGACGTCGAGTATATAGCACACTATGACAACAGGTAACTGAGCGTGATACCAGAAATGAGGAACATACGAGCGGGATTCATTACATTGTAGGATTTACGGTTTCCTTGCCTCCACTACCGTCTTAGCAGACAATGTAGCCGCTTGCGCGTGATGAGCCATTCACAATGTTTTGAGCGTATATCGTAATTTTTACGTACAATATGCTTCTTTTCTGATTTCTTTTTGCTCATGAAAAAGTTTTAACGTTCTTATCTCGATGACTCTCGGATCGCGATTTTCAAAGGACATTTTCTCGTAAATGACGTCGAGTTAGCACCTAGGTAGAAATAGGAGTCCGTTTTTTTGCATATAATTTCATTCTGCAAAGTCGAATTCCGATACGAGTGTCACACCTTGGGGGCTTCCCTTGTGAGACATGTCAGCTGATTACTCCGATCCCGATGACGTAATGTCTGTCCCCTCTCCGTCTACCTTATCTAGCAGTTCAACTCTTTGTTGTGCTGCCTGCCTGTTCGGCGATCACTGTGTAAACCTGAAGCAATTGCGAAAAATATTCTTTCTACTATTTTTATTTTTATTCCTTAATAATGGCTACTAGTAAAAGGAAGAAGCTGACAATTACGGAAAAAGTGAAAATCATTCAAGAAGTGGAAAAGAACTCAAGCATGCCTGCAATAGAAATTGCATGCAAATTTAATCTTGCACCGTCTTCATTGTTTTGTATAATATTTAAAACATTTTTGAAATCATTAGATGCAAAGATGGGTGGTGCAAATAGAAAAATTCTTCTATTTATTGATAAATGTCTGGCCCACCCTCCAGATACTGATTTTCTTTGCAATATTAAAGTGGTGTTTTTTCCAGCTAATTGTACTAGCCATCTGCAGCCACTTGACTTGGGCATTATTCACTCCATGAAAGCAAAGTACAGGAAGGCTTTGGTGCAGAAAGCAGTATCCTACATTGAGATGAATAAACATTTGATACTGAGCGTCCTTCAGGGTTTGCATATGGTAACAGCTGCATGGAATTCAGTTACACCTCAAACAATATCAAACTGTTTTCATAAGGCTGCGTTCAATTGCAACAATGCTATGGAAATTGATGTAGATATCGATGTGATTGACCACGAAAATTGGTTGAAAATTGCACCTGACATGGACACAAATTTTGAATAGTTTGTCCGGTGTGATGATCTTGAGAGTACGTCTGGTCCTCCACAAGACATGGAAGAAATCTGTAATACCAAAGAGGCAGAGGAAGAAGAGACTGTAGTAGAAGAAGAGGCAGTACAAGAAGAAGAATCAGTTCCCACACTTGGTGAAGCGGTTCAGGCACTTGAAGTGGTGCGAAGATATTTAACTTCTTTTGATGTGAACAGCACTACTATATCAAAAGTAAATTCTTTGGAGCGAGAAGTTCTGAATGTTCAGAGCACCTGCCAGAAGAAGCAAACAAGTTTGCTGGAATATTTTAATAAATAATTTTCTTGTAGCATTTTCTGTATGCTTGGTTTTTGAATAATTTTGATATTTTTTGTGAAATTCCAAATATATTTTAATATTTTCTCTTTAATGTTGTATGATGAAGCTTTTTAAAGGAGGGTTGAAAAATTGTTTCAAGATTTATGTCAATTTTGAAAATACTTTTAAAATTTTGAAATTATTTTTGTAATCATATGAATGATTCATTACAGAAATTTTCATATTCAATAGCAATAAGGCTTGTTTGTCACTGGAATCTGTTTATAAATGTTTATTTTAAAAGTATTAATATAAGTATTGTGCATACAAAATTGAAAAATGGATTTTTATTATAGAGACCATTTTCAGTGGCCTTATTCTGGTATTGTATAATGGAACTAATACACCATCAAAAAAGATAAATTTAACTCATTTTAATTGAAAACCTCCATTTAATGAAAACCTCGATTTATATAATCCCCCAGCGATTCGTTAAATAGGGGTTTTAATGTAGTTAAGTAAGTAGGCATATGGGGTTTTAAATTACTCCAGCAATAACAAATACAATATTACATGAAATACTACAATAATAAAGCTGAAATTTTTAAAAGACTAAAAGGAGAGAAACGTTTTAAAAAGGTGCTGAAAAAATCGGCTTTGTGCAAATAAGTATAGAAAAATTATAGCATATTTTAAAGCTGTGGGGTCTTTAAAGACCCCATGCCCCTACTTAAGGGTTAATATGTGTTTATAATCATGAGAATTACGTTTTATCATTAAAAATGTAAGTATTAGACCTATAAACATAGCATATTCTTATGTGCGTTTCATAAAAATGCTATATTTTGGAAATATTTTGCATCATAAATAAAACAACATGCTTGGATGCTCAACGTTTTGCATTACATACAGTGTAAAACTTAAGGAATGAAGTTCTTTCCTGAAGATGCATGCTCTAACATGTTTGACAGATAGAGTATCAACAGTGTTCTCAACATAGCTAAACCTGAAAACTTTCACAAGCATCCAAGAATACTGCAAAACCTTTGTCTGAAAATAAGTAAACCAATTCTGAAAACCAATATCCTTTTGTGATGATCAGGTTATGACAGACACCAGGGATACAATAAGTGCATTGATGGGACATGGGGCATTTTATCTTCTCAGAATGGACATCTGTGTCTACCATAAATAAATATTACTCTATTCATCCAAGTACCATGCCCCCCAAATAAGGTGTGCGCCCCACTTTTTAAAACACATGTTAAAAAATCTAAGATCAAATTTATTTATCTGAAGTTATTATGATAACAATGTTGTTTACCTTTGTTGTCAAATAATTGCATTGAAATACACCATTCTTCATCTTTGGTCACTTTATTTGGACAGATGTCTCCCTGCACTACAAGAAGGAATCCTTTTCAGTAATCAGTAATACTAGCTAGAAATTTCAAAATATGCTAGGTTTAGGTCTGCTTTCACAAAGTCTTCCTGCTTAATTTCATTTACCTCATTTGCTCCATAATGTATATATTTATCTTTAGAGTTGCTAAATGTAAATTTTGAGTTAATTTTTTGTTTTGCAGGACTAATAATCAAGTTCCTGAACTTCCAAAAAGACCTGTAAGAGGAGCAGCTGGATATTGTGGTGGAAGGGTACCTATGCAGCCAAATAGCATGCATATGATGATGCCTGTAATTCCCGAGGTAAAATAAGATACCATGATAATTGAATGAAAATTGCCTTTAAATTTTATCTTGCATAGAGTACATTTTATATTCCAAGAACTTTATTCTTCACAAAACTACCTAGGATTTCTCTGTACCTACTTTTTAAATCATTTTATATATGGATACCTAAGATTTAGAAATCCACCAAAGAGTCCATCCTTGGGTGGAAATCTATATTATGTGTAATTCTATGTTAAATAATTTAAAACACACCGTTGTAGTAGAAAATTATCTGTTATAGTTTTACTGTTATAAACTAGCGAGTATTGAGGATAATAATTATTGGTACTGATTAGTGGAAAGGTATTGAGAGTTGTTTGTGTGTGAGAAAGTGGAAAAGGTTCAAAGAAATGGGTCAGTCAAAGACAGACAGACAAACGACTTTATTTAGGGTGAAATTGAGACTATATAGTCCCTTCTTACATTTAACCCTTTCATCATATAAGTTTTTACAATATTTACATATTAAAAGAAATTAAATTACATAAAAATTATGGTAAAATATATACAAATTACAAGTTAATTATATATTGGTTAATAGATGACCGAGTATTACCAGAGATTATTGTTAGTTTTGTGGGTTGAAAAAAACTTTGTATCAGTTATATTTTAACACAAAAAATTTCCCACTGCGGAAAACACCTATGAAGAGAAGAGAGGTGTAAAAAACCGCGAAAAATTCCTAAATAGTTCAGAGAAAGAGAAAAAAAAGAATTTGAGAAAGAGAAAAAAAATCATTCATAAATACAGACATTAATATCCATATAAGGGAGGTGGTGAGAGTGAAATAGGGATTGCAGGGTAAGATATGCCTGGGAGATTACATCGTAATTATGGTACAGGAAAATAAAGTAAAATAAAATTATGAGTTTATGCCTAATAAGCACATCCTTGTGACAATCTGAAAGAGAAGATAGGGAGTGGTTGAATGCATGGAGAGTGTTTAAAAGTTCCTTGAGATAGAGAGTTTTTTATTAACTTTGGAATGCCATTCCAGAGTTTGCAAGCAGTGACGGTAAAGGATTTGTTGTAAATTTCTGTTCTATGAAGTGGAGTTAGTAATTTATCGCATCCTATGGTATTGCATTGGTGAACTGTATTAATGGCGGTGAACTGAGAAGAAAAATAACAAGGGATGTGATTATTAAGAACTTGATACAATAGGGAGAGGAGGTGAAGGTTTCTTCTGGATTCAAGTTTTAGCCAGGTGAGTCGATGGAAGTATTCTGAGACATGGTCAGACTTTTTAAGATTAAAGGTGAATCTGATACAGGCATTATAAGAACATTGTAGCATAATCACGAGATCCTTTGATAAGTCCTGGTATACAGTATCACAATAGTCGAAGTGAGGAAGAATGAGAGAGGTCAATAGCTGTATTTTTAGTGAAGAGGGAAGAATGTTAGTGAGAGGCCTTAGAGTGCGTAAGGAAGAATTTACCATCTTGCAGACATTTATTACATGATTATTCCACGTAAGCGTTTTATTAATTTGAATACAGAGATTTTTTATGATTTTGCAATAGGGAATAACTGAGCTATTCAAAGACAGAGGAACTGATTCCGCAAGGTTTATAGAAGCCAGTAGTTTTGAATAACTGATTAAATTGGCCTGAGATTTCAAGGGGTTAATGTTGAGAAGATTATCATAGCTCCATTCTTGGAGTTGAGCCAAGTCATGATTTATGTTGACAATGGAAAGAGATAAGTTATTTGGTTTGGTGTCTAAGTATATTTGGAGATCGTCAGCGTACAGATGATGCTTGGAGTAAGTTAAATATTGAGAACAATCATTAATAAATAGAAAGAACAATAGGTGACCTAAAATTGAGCCCTGCAGAACGTGTTGGTTAACATCAAGCCATGAAGACGAGGAGTTGTTGGTGATGACTTTTTGGAAACGGTCGCTAAGGTATGAGGAGAACCAATCTATTGAAGGTGAAGAGAATCACATGCAGTGGAGTTTTGCTAGGAGTATTAATTTATTTATTTAAAACTTAGAGTTACAAGTTGGTGTTCTGCCAGATGGTAACATAAGGAAAGTATGTCTTTGTCTACTGAGTCGAATGCTTTGCTAAAGTCAAGCAACACTAGTACTGTAAGTTTTCTGTCATCCCTGTGTCTGCATATATCATCGGTGATTTTAATTAACACGATGATGGTGCTATGTGACTTCCGAAAGCCAGATTGATGGGAGTCAAGTAAATTATTTGTATTGAGAAAATCGGTTACTTATTCATGTGCAAGTCACTCAAGAGCTTTTGATAAAGTGGGAAGGAAGCTTATCGGCTGATAGTCATTGTTTGCGGAGAGAGATTTCTTTGGGATTGGGCGGACTAATGTGCATTTCCATTGCGATGGGAATTTTCCCTGTAATAAGGAGTGGTTGAAAATGTTAGTGAGCACTGGGAGTATTAGATATATTCAATTGTTTATGATCATGATAGGAATACCATCAGCACCCTGGGCTTTAGTTTTGATTCTGCATATTGCTGAAAGTACGTTAAATTGCGAAACAGCTTTAAAGTGTAATTGTGGAAAACAGGAAGACTCATTCGTTTTTACCGTAAGACTACTAATGACTTTGCATTTTTGTTGTGTCAATTGTTATTGGGTTAGTTGAGAAGCTCTTATTATGGGAATCTAGTGATGTGTTTGGTGGTAAGGAAGAATCCTTGTGCTTACCAATACCGAGGTTTCCCAGGTTGTTCCATAGGGTGGATGTTGTTACATTGGAGCCTCATATAGAATAAGCAAATTTTATTTTGGCATTTCTAATCTGCTGCTTGGTTTTGTTTCTAATACTTTTGTAGGCATTGATCGTATTTGGGCATTTATTTGATTTGAAGAGATGGAAAATGGAATCACGTTGTACCATCAATAGTTTTAAGTCGGCTGTTATCCATGGGGCGTGAGGTTTAGAGACACGTGTGGTTTTGATGGGTGCGTATTTATTGAGTAAATGTAAAAGAAAAGTGTTAAGTGATTCAACTTTTGCGTCTATGTTGTCAGCATATTCAATGGTGTGCCATGGAAGATGCGCCGCTTCGGCAGTTAGACTATCATAATCAAGGTTTTTAAAATTTCGTTGAGAGATGAATTTCTGCTTAAATTTTGGAGAGTTTAGGGAGTAGGCTAGAAATATTAAGTCATGGGATGAAATTCCTGGAGCAGGTAGTTGACCATGGGTGCAAACTTTATCTGGGTTAGTGGTAACTAATATATCAATCCAAGTGGAAGAGTTTTTGGTGTTATTTGTTGGTTTTAATGGTAGTATGCTGAGGCTGTGCGATGTAAAAGAGTTTTTAAAAGAGACTGCATCGGAGGAGCTCGAGGCAAAATTGGCATTAAAGTCACCAAATATGATTATGTGTTCATAATCTTGTCTTAAGTTGGCAATGGTCTCATCAATTTCAGATAGATGAACAATTTTTGGAGGACGATAAACGATTCCTAACAGAATTTTTTTGAATTGATGACTACTTCAAGGAAGAGATATTCAGGTCTGCGGGAGTATTGTGTGTTGCTGGTGGCGATTACTTTGCAAGCAAGGTCTTTACGGATGTAGATTCCTACTCCCCCTTCTCATTTCCCTATCCTATCATTGCGAAACAAGTTATAGCCGGGTATTTCTACAGAAGAGCTCGAGATAGTGGGTTTCAGCAACATCTCAGAAATGGTAATAGCATGTAGATTGTTGGGCAGGAGTAGTGAGTGCAGTTCGTCAAAGTGGGGGACAAGGCTTTGGGCGTTAAGATAGATAAGTTGAAAGGATCGAGGAAAAGGTTTAAGTTCTTTTGCAAGAAGAGAAAATATTGGGACTGGGATGGGTAGGGGAATGCCATTATGGGGCAGGGGCGGATGGTTGGTGGTAAGATGAGGAGCGTGATAATGAGTTTATCTGTGGATGGCTGGTCTGACCTATGGGAAAAATTCAGAGGCATTAGGTTTTTGTTATGGCACCCTGTGATGTGACGGGAGGAAGGCTGGTGCATTTGGGTTAAGAGTAGAATTAGGCTAAAGAGAAGTTATGGAGGAAGGATCAATGACAAACATTTTGTGGTGTGGTCAAATAATCTAGGCAGCAAAGTGCAGTATTTGATTCAGGTGATTAATGCAAACAGGAAAAAGCACACATAGAGAAGTAATGCTAAAGTATATGCTAATGACATAGTAACAATAATAGAAATACCAATTAGTTATTAAGAAATAATAAATGAGACACCACACTGAAGCAGCACAGGTAGAGCAAAATAGAGGCAGAGATGAAATGAAGCAATCGAGGGGAGCATTGGTAGGAACTAAACATGAAGAAACTAATCAGATAAAGAGCACTGCACAGAAAATGGGAGCTACAATTGAGTAAGGGGAATGCGAGGGGATTACACTTTAAACTAGATTGGCTGGAATGAAGAAGCACTGAAGGTAAAACTAAATCACGGATTTAATGTGAAAAGCACAGAACCGCAAAACACTGAAAACCACTAAATGGGGTTTGCACCAACACTAAGGGCTATTTTTACATGGGAAAAGGAGCACTAAAACAGTGGGAAATACTAAAATACACGCAGCAGAAAAAACTAAGAGAGAGACCGAAAAAGGAGATATTTTATACACCGGAACCACTTGGAAAGAAACATTAGGGAGAGGAGATTACTCTAAAAACTTGCGATGTGGAGGACACTATGGGGAGGGGATGGCAGGCGAGATGGGAATGGGGATGGTAGACATCACGGGAACAGGGATGGCAGGCGACATGGGAATGGAGATGACAGGCGACATGGGAACAGGGATGGCAGGTGTCACGTGAACGGGGATGGTAGGCATCACGGGAATGGGGATGGCAGGCCAAGGTCGATTTATGGAGTAGGCACTGGCAGGATATCTCTTTAACGAAGGACTTTAAGCAAAAGTAGCGAGAATGCTCAAATGCATGATAATCACAGAAAGCCATCTTCCTACATAATTGAGGGTTTCCCTGGTGTGGTTGATGTAAGTTGGAGTGCATGCAGCTCTCTCAGATGAGATATAAATGCATGGATGCCATTTTGCTGCAGTATGACTACTTTGCCATCTTGCGTCCACACATTACCGAAGCCAGCTAGTTTTTTTTCTTCGAAGAGGAGCTTGAGTCTGGTGATGGTGAGACTGGAGCTTTTTAGCGATTTTTTATTTCACCATACGTTATCCCTATCTTGATAACTGAGGAACCTCACTATCATGGGTCAAGGCCTGGAGAAATTATTCTTCCCGATACGGTGGTCACGGGACATCATGAACGGACTGACACTTACTTTTAAGGTGGATTTTAGAAAATCACCAATGACTGCCAGTCCATTTTCTCCATCCTTTTCGGGGATCCCATGTATGAGGAGACAGTTTCAGCGGCTCTATTGCTCCAGGTCATCGAGACTCTCGTCAACGTTTATAATGCGATCCTCTATCTGGCTGACTTTAGATTTCACGGACAAAATCTCCTTCATAAGCTGTTCGCAAAAACTTTTAAATTCCGTTTCCAGCTTAGTGAGACTCTCAGTTGGGTACCGGATAATTGTTTAGCTTCGGCTAGATCTGTGCTGAAACAATCCATTTTAGACAAAACTTCATCTAATTTGTCTGAAATGGACTTATTCTCAGCAATAAGCAAGGTGTTTTGCTCAAGAAGGGCTGCTTTGATGGCCATGATGGGTGAAGGATGGTAGTTACTGTGTGAGGGTAGGAGGAGGGAGGAAGTGCTTAGCTAATGAGGTCCGTCTCCTAGAAGGCACAATGACTGACTGGGAGAGATGGGGAATAAGAAATATGCAGGAGGGGACTTGCTTGAAGTCAGTGTTGAAAGCTAAGATAAATATGTATTAACTAGGGAGATGCCCACTGAAATTTAATAAGTAAGTTTTTTATGAAATTTTTTATGTAATAATAACATGAATAAAGATATACATTTCTTTCTTTGGATGGAAGCACTGCATACTATGAAAAACAATGTTGCCATTAATGTAGCTGTAATGCTTCAGGAACAACTTGCAAAGAAAATGATCTGGAATGTTTGAAATGAAACAAATTACATTTTTATCTTTTATCAAAGAAAGAAATTATTCTATCAGTCCTCTCTTACATTATCTTGTATCTGGAAAGTTTACTCTTGTTTCAATGTCATCAATTACAATCGAGTCAACACCTTGGTATTCCCTAGTTTCTCCATTTACCAATTCCAGCACTGCATTATTTAAATTCATTGCATGTTTGTTTTTTGGTGTTAAAATGATCTTTATTGACAGTTTGGCTGCTGCATCATGATCACTAACATCAACAGCATCTCCATAAATAGCTTTTACAATGTTTTCCCTCTCAATCATATGTGTGGAAATCTCAATCAATTCTGCAGGCAGTTCAACATCATTCATAACAGTTCCATTTCCTATTCCAAGAGCCCATTCATTAAAGTGATCTTGGTCAGCTGCTCTCATGTTTGTTATCAAACTAATACTATTCACGGACATCCACAATGGTGAAATTTTAATGCAAACCTCAATGACATGTACTGTCATTCCTCTTACATTTACAGGTGCTGTCTGTCTGAAGTCACCTCCCAGTAATAAAACTTTTCCACCAAAAGGTCTTTCATCTCTCATAATTTCCTTAAGCAGCACATCTGTACACCTCAAACCATTGCTCAACATCATGGAGGCTTCATCTACTATGATCAACTGAGCCCCTTTTATTCTTTGACCATCCATGGAATCAATTCTCATTGATGACATAGATGTTTCCAAAAGTGGAATTGGCAATTTGAACCCACAATGTGCTGTTCTTTCACCATTTAGCAAATCAGCTGCAATTGAAGTCGTTGCAACTGGCAATGCAATTTGGTCTCTTCCTCTCAAATAGCTTAGCAATGTATTGTATAAATAGATTTTTCCAGACCCTCCAGGAGCATCCAGAAAGTGGAATCGATTGTTGTTGCCACCTTCATCATTAACTGTTTTTCTTATTAGCTCAAAAGCTTCACTTTGAAATGGATTCAAGGTTTTTATTCTCTCTACAGCATCTCGAGACTTCTTCAACATTTTACTCATGTTCATATTTTACAACTGGACCGGGATTTGGCAGACCAAAATGAGAGCAACTAAATCCATGTAATCGCAACATGCTCTTAATATCTCGTAGCATTTGCCTTCTATAACTTGTTCCTCAGCCAAATTCCTTCTAAAATCTTTGGCCGCCATAAAAGTTTAATATCAACCCCAAAGAATAAGAGCATTTTCCGGTTGATTGAATCCAAAACCTAAAGCAAAAGTTTTTCGCAATTGAGATGGCATTTCAACTCTTGATGTTTTGTTCATACATCTATCCCACTCTGTATTATCATCCAATAGATTTCGTCTTCTTGCTGCTTCCTCAAATGTTGGGAAAACTCCTCTATCCACTCTTCTCTTCAAAACTTTGAGCTCCTCTCACGTGCAACAACAGCAGTCTCAAGCAGAATCTTTCTCAATCTTGTGGACTGAATACATTCTGGAAATTATTCTTTAGGCACCTCTTTGTCTTTCATTCCATCTTGTTTGTGCAGAAAATACATAGTGGTATGGAATGGGGTTTGGGTGTTGTCATCAGAAGCATCTTGGGAAATGCTCAGTAATAGTAATGTTTTAACTTGCAATTGCCCTCATTGCTAAGGGCCATAAAATACAAATGGTAAGAATAATTTTTCTCAGGGAGAACTAAATTTCTAACACAACCCTAGAATGCATGGTACCCAAAAACAACACAATTCCATAAACCAGGCCTTTTAGTCCCATCTCGTCGTATTGTACAAATGAAGGTTTATAGGTCAAATAAATGCTGCAAATTTTGTATTTGGTAATTATATATTTTTGATACTAACATTGTGATTTATTACATATACTGATAAACAAAACAATGCAGGAGAAGTATAACAAGAATTATAATTAGTTTACAAAATAAGTAAAGTACAGTAGAGGATCGTTTATCCGGAATTCTAAACAACGGAAACATCCAAACAATGGAATTATTCTAATAGAATTTTATCACGGTCAATTTTTTCAGTAGCGCCAATTTAATACATAATTGAAGAACGATTTGCCATATTAGTTCCGAAAGCCACCACCACCGCTTGTTGCTTTCTAACCATGTGCGCGAGAGGTGTTAAAGGTGTGTTTACAAGGTGTTAAAACTTTTTTGATTTAAGTGGTAAACAGCAGTTTTGCAAATATTTTATTCATCCTGTCCCTCAACCGTAATAATGGAGAGAATACCCAAGAAGACGCATCCAGAAGACGGGACTGGAACAAGTGCCGGCAAGAGAAAAAGACGGAATCTCACTATCCTGCAAAAAGTGGAGGTTTTGAGAAAAATAGATCGCGGCATAAGTGTATCTCAACTTCGTCAGGAGTATGGTGTAGGACAATCTACAATATATGACAAAAAGGTGCAGAAAGATAAAATTTTCCAATTTGTTGCGGAATCAGATTCAATGGCCGGTATCTCAAAAAGGAAAACTTTACGTGGTCCCAAGAGTAGTGACCTAGACAAAGTAGTGTATGAGTGGTTCCGCCAACGTAGGAGTGAAGGGATTCCTATCTCAGGTCCTATGATAATGGAGAAGGCAAAATCTTACCACGAACACCTAAAAATCAAAGGAGAATGTGATTATTCTATGGGATGGTTGCAGAAATTCAAAAATCGCCATGGTATACGGTATTTAAAAGTTTCCGGTGAAAAAATGTCAGCAAATTATGAAGCCGCAGAGGAATATGTTAATGATTTAGCAAAGTTGGTGGAAGAACATGGACTTAGCACGGAGCAAATATGCAATATGGACGAGACAGGTTTGTTTTGGCATTGTCTCCCACGGCATACTTTTGTTTGCATTGATGAAAAAGCAGCATCGGGAGTAAAAGAGTCTAAGGAGAGACTTACTGTAATGATATGTTCCAATTCTGCCGGCACACACAAGTGCAAGCTCATGGTAATAGGAAAAAGTGAAAAACCTAGAGTCTTCAAAGGCATAAAGATTTTCTCATGATTTACCGTGCAAACAAACGTGCTTGGATCACTCAAGCTATTTTTGGTGAGTGGTTTAATGGTCATTTTTTACCTGAGGTAAGGGATCATTTCAAGAAGGTTGGCTTACCTGAAAATGCAAAAATATTATTATTGTTGGACAACTGCCCTGCTCACCCTCCAGTAGAAACTCTCGTCAAGGAATGTTTTTGTGTCGTATTTACCCCCAAATTGTATGTCTCTCATCCAACCAATGGATCAAGGCCTAATTAAAAATTTTAAATGCCATTATCGAAGTGAATTAATGAGAAAAATTGAAAATTTTGAGGGGTCTTTCAGCTACGAACGGTTCAAAAAGGATGTAACACTGAAGGACGCGGTGTGGTGTATTTCACGTGCATGGAATAAAGTAACATCCTCAGTTTTAAAACGGTGTTGGCATAATATTTTGCCAGAATCAAAATTTAATGAAGATTCCAGAGAGACAGATGACTTTCTTGGATTTGATTCATCTGAACTTAATGATGATTTTGTAGAATTTGTGCAATATACGAAGGGAATTAATGCTATCCCAGACCTAACCAATAATGAAATTGAGGGATGGATTGAATGTGATAAAAATGCTCCTATTTGTCAAACTTTTACTGACATTGAAATTATCGATGCTGTTATTGGCCCCATGTTAAATGAGAGTGAAGACAGCGAGGACAGTGATGTGTTAGTTGACGAGGAGAAGAAAATGAGTATGTCCGAGGCTATTGTATGTTGTGATAATCTTATCAAGTTCATGGAGCAAAGGTCCTTTACAACTGAGCAGGAGGTACTCCAGATGTACAGGCTGAAAGAAAAATTTGAAAAAGAAGGGCGTAGCAAGTGCAAGCAGATGACACTGACAGAATTTTTTAAAAGAACTGTTTCATCATCCTCTCCTTCAGTTTCTGCAGATGCTGTTACCACAAATCCTACTGTTAAGTGATTCTCTACATCCCTATCTGCAGATCAACAAGGATTTCCAGGTAAATAAAATTTCAATTTTTATTTCTATTTGCTTCTTTTTTGCGGTTTTTACGGAATTGAGTGGGCTTTGAAAATTGAGAATTTTCTTAATACTGATTATTATATATATGTAGTATAAAATAGTTATTATTTTATGTACGAACGAGTAGACCGATCATTGTAAAATTGTTTTGGGGTGTTTATCGCATATTGACGAGCGAATTAGATTGGCTTACATCCAGATCATGTGGGAGTACGCACACAGCATGGTATCCCAAGTGAAATCTATTTGCATGATAGTAAAATAATATTAACCAGTTATGTATGCCTACTTCAAATTATGTAATTACGAATGTCTTTGTCAACTTACGTTGTAACATACATATTATTTTTTTCCATTTTCAGATATACCCAACTACATCTTCCATTGCTGCAAAATTGACGACGATATTTAATACATACATTCTCAAATTCATCGCATGAAAAGTTTGCATTAAATTAAGGATTTTCTAAAACATATACTCTTTTTAAACTCGTTTATTTCTTACCCTACTTTAGTCCCGTATTACGTATTATACATATTACGTGCTTAAACGTCTTTTTTTGATGATTGTGCTCTTTTGTAGTTAAGCTATCTAAACAGCGGAAATATCGTTTATCCGGAAGAGGCCAGGTCCCGGACATTCCGGATAAACTATCTTCTACTGTATATTTACATTGAACATATTGCTTATTGCTCGCAAGTTGCACAAACAATCATTTCTTTTGAGTGTTCTTTGCAAATGTTACTTCCACATATCATGCAAATCCTTTCTGTTTTTCTGTCATTTTTTGATGGGCAAATAAAACATCTTTTGTGTTTTATCTCTTGAGATGTCCGTGCTTCTGGTGAGCAACTTATACCACAAAGAATCGTTGCCTGAATTGTTCATTTGGAAAGATTGTTTATGTTTCTATAACGTGAAAGCATATGCGGCAAAATAAGTTCAGTATACAGATCTTTCAGAAACAGACGTTGTTTATCACTTCGCTTTGCATATCTCATTGCTAGCTGTATACAACACATAATTATTCAGAGCAGCAACATCAAGCATGTTTGAGAAAATCACTACAGGCCGTTTTGTTTGTCTTTTGCAGGTATACTGTTGAATCATTTCATCCATGGTGTCCACTTCACCCTTTGTTGAGTTGTAATACACTACAATTTCTGACTTTTTCTTGTTTTCTTCAAATACTCTCATATCATTGTGCATTGTGCTCAAAAGTATAACAGATTTTTCCTTCTTCGCCTTATAACTAACCATTGTACATATAAAATCCAAAAACACTAGAATGCAACTGTCTTTCTTTACTGTGTCTCATAATTGGAGGAATATTCCTTCTAAATAATCTCATTGTTCCCACAATTGTAAGGTTTTTCTTCAGTAAGAATTCTGACAAATTAACATCGGTAAAATAATTGCCAGTGGTAATATTTCTCCCACTATTATAAACTGGCTCTGCTTTTTCTTTGACTATTTTTGTTGTGAAATCCTTTTCAATAGGAGAATTAGGAGCACACCCACAATATATTTTCCCTTTCACTGCTAACAACTTTTCAAGCCCACCATCTAAAATATCTTTATGCCATATTTGGCGGGTTTACTTTGCATGTACTGCATGGAAGAACATCTTCCATGGAAAGGGACCAATTGCTCATCAATTGTTAGATTATCTCGAGGATTGTTCAAAGAGGTGCAATTTTGAATAAGTAAATCCCAAATAAAACTTACTGCAGCTAATCGGTCATTTTCTAATCTAATTGCCCTTGTACACTTATCATAAAATCGAAGTAGCTGCCGAATATCCTCAAACCTATTTACAGACATTGCGGCTCTGTAATAAGGATCAGAACCTTCATCAAGAAACATTTCTCTAATTGGAACATCGCGAGATTTCTGTGAACCTACAAGTAGCATAAGACCTAAGAATGCAAGTAATTCTTCATCAGTAACAGGTTTCCACACTTTGTTCTTAATATTGGCCATATGACGTCTTTCAGTGTTAGTGCAAAGAACAACTTTATTTATTATTTTACCTGAAATTAATTTTCAAAATACCTCTTGAAGGGAGAGATTCCTTATCCAAAATGCACTAGACCTTTTTCTTACAATATTGTGAATACGATTCCTTGATGCCACAAGAGGGACTTCACTCCAAAATATGTTTGTTTTTGAAATTCTATCCAGAGATTCCTCTTCATTATTTTGTTCTGTTCCAGTTTCTGGCTCGTCTCCTCTTCTGATGTATTTTCCTGTTCAGGGGAAATGTATTCATAATCAGAAATTGATGAATCACTTAGATCTTCTTCACTTAGAAGATGATCGGCAATCTCATTATCTAAAATATTATTTTTTAAGAAGGCACATATTTTCCATCTAATTGTGTTAAAATAATAATCAAAATAAATGTTAATAAATCTTTAAGAAATAATAATAAATTATTCACTTACCTGACAAATTTTAAGACAACCATTTGCACAAAACAGGAAAAAAGCACAAATTTAAAAAATCACAGTAAAAAAATATCTGCTTGAAAACGAAATGGCAACACTCGCAAGGAAGGTCGAATGCTATCTGATGGCTGGGAAGGAAGAAAGGGAAGGTTGGAGAGGACTTACACATTCCCATCTCCAGTTAAATAGGAAGGGAACGTGGAAGTCAATTGACGGCCGCCGCCAGCCGATAGTGCTCTCCAGGACGTCAATTGATGTCCACCGCATTCAATGTGTTAATCCTTAACACATTCACTGCCACTCCATGTAATTTTTCTTACCTTTGGTGCAGCACTTTTTTTCGTGATTTAGTCTTAATATGTCCAAATCATAATGATATTTATTCCTTTTGCAAATATAATGTTTTGCAACAAAAAAATATTGACCATGCCAGGTGTGTTGGGGCCACTGGGCATCAACTTTTATGATATGTGCCCCAATGTGCCACATGAATTCATTACATTCGGCATAAGAAATGCAGATATTTTTTCATAAATTGTTGAATAATACATTATCTGAGAATAATACATTATATTTAAAAAGTATTACATATTAAAAGTACAAGTAGTATCTCACAGTAAATATGTACATAAACATATGGCCGGAGGATAATTGTGATAATGTAAATTAGAAACAAATAAATACAATGTTGGCTAAACTAAATAATTATTCTGGAATTATTAATCAACATAAGTTGCAGATATGTAAATGATGCAAATACCAAAATCAATTTTCGTTACAAAAGAAATTATTCTAATAAATTCAATTTATTTTAGCTGCCATTTTGTGGTAATTCCTAAAACAAGGAAATAGACAAAATCTAGAATTTTCCAGGCATTGATGGCAATAAATAATAAATGGAATTTTTCCTCTTTTTTTGTTTCCCAGCAATATTTACATGGCACCGTTTTGCTTTCCCGTTTTCACCTTTTGGGCAATATTCTGGAAGATGTATTACTTGAGGATGTACTCATGAGTTTGTATTTATTGCATTTTAAGTTCCGAGAAGGGTCTTAGTGCCGAGGGCAACATCGAGCAAGTAAACAGTTTTCAGAAGTGTTTACTTATTCACCCCCCGACCAAAACTTTTAGTCCATGTGCTTAGGGATAGTAGAAAGATATGAAATACCTTCTTATCCCCTAATCACCTGACTCTACGATAAGTACGACCTCTAGGAATTTTTGGATCCAGCGGGCCAATATTGGCTTGTTTGTTAGAGAGTGGATATATTTGGCATGCCAATATTATAAAATAATAAGGGCAAAATGCAATAAAATATTCAAATAATTGCATAAACAAACACCATGTGATAGCTCGAAATGTTCATTTGTCAGCTGTTGTACGCAAGTCCGAATTCGGTGTATGAAAGGTGATTTAGTAGTCAATGTATAATGCACGAAAGTGCGGGTTGTACGAAAGTCGAACGTATGAAAGTTGAGGACTGCCTGTATAAGAAAACATGTGTAAAAGATATGCTATAAATATACTACATACTAAAAATAAACTTGAAAAAATTAAAGGTAATTGAATGAATATATTCCTAAATATTTTATACAGATTTTAAAGAAAGAAAATTAAGTAAAAAAAGGATAAATAAATGAATAGTATATACATATTGAGAAAAAGAAAGAACTTTGTCACTTCCACAAATTTATTTGGCACGACCGGTTTCACTACGATCATAGCATCATCAGGTGATAAAATATAAAAATTGTCCATATATATATAGAGGGAAAAAAAGGGGAGGAGAGATACAAGAGGGGTTACACAGAAAACGAATGGAAGGTAATTAAATAAACGGTTAGGAAAAGGAAGGGGTTGGAAAGGAAGACAAAAGCAAAATAAAGTTACAAAAACTTGGTTAAAGGGGCCAAAGACAACAATGTTGATGCAAAGTATTTACAAAATATTCGGTAAGCTAAATAGAGGAGAATGATTGTGGAAAAGGTATTTATGTAGGAGAAGTGAGTCTTCACAAATAATTATCTCTAGCTGTTCAAGAGCATACAATTTACGACCTTTAATTTCAAAGTGAAGGAATTTAGGGTTGAAGGAACTATGGTGATTGGGGTTTAAAAGATGTTTTGCAAATTGAGAATTCAAATTATTTAAACGGAAGTATCGCTTATGCTCCTTAATACTCTTGTCAAAACTCCTCCCCATTTGGCTGATGTAGACTGCTCCGCAATCATCACAAGCAAGCTCATATACACCACTTCTTAATAACAACTGTATCTTTACAACTGTGTGTTTAGCATTAATGAATAATTTGGAAAATGAAACCGGGGAGTAGAAAGCAGGTTTAAGTTTAGTAAAAAGATTGGACAATTTATGAGAAAGGTTTCCTAAAAATGGGAGTCTGCACCAACTAAGCAGTTTGGAGGAGAGATTAGGCAGAAAAGAAACTATTTTTTTGGGAGGCAATAAGAACACGTTTTTTAGAGATAATTTTATCGACTATACCAGTTTTGTAACCATTATTGATCGCAATCTGTTTAATGGTGTTAAGTTCTATAAGGAAATTGGGTTTAGAAAGGGGTATAGTAAGAAGGCGGTGAAGCATAGAACGAAAAGCAGCATGTTTGTGAGAAAAATGATGGGATGAGTGATTGGGAATGACCTGATCTGTGTGAGTAGTTTTACGGTAAATAGCAAAGGTAGGTCTGTTGTTCAGCAAAGACAAAGTGAGATCTAAAAAGTTAAGCAAACCATTGGTTTCAGATTCGGCCGTAAAAGAAATGGAAGGGTGGAGGGAATTTAAAAGGATTAAAAATTCAGAAAGTTGGTCATCTATCTATATCACTCCAGACATGCAAAATGTCATCCACATACCCACCCCATAATTGGAATAAGTTAATAAAGGATGGCCAGAATTAAAAAGGTTAACTTCTATATTGTTGAGAAAAATGTCGACAAGGAGAGGGCAAAGAGGTGACCCAATCGCAAGACCATCTGTTTGTTTGTAAAAAATATTGTCAAAAAGAAAAAAGTTTTGCTCAGAATATGCTCCAAGTAAGTTAGAAAAATCAGTTATCAAAAATTGATTGACACCTGCTTTGGAAAGCATATCTACAACCAAATCTACAGCTTCTTTAATGGGAACAGAAGTAAAAAGATGGCAAACATCAAAAGAGAAATTTTGAATTGTTGGGGAAAATTTTTCCTTTTAAGGTGTGCGTAAACTTTATGGAATTTTGAATACCAAATTTGGGACTAAAATGAGAATAATCATGAAGAAGTGATTGAGTTTGAAGGTGAGTTTATGGGCAGGCACAGAGGTACTGGAGACAACAGGCCTAATAGGGCAATCCTTTTTGTGAAGTTTTGGTAAACTATAAAGTCTAGGGGGAAGGGGGTTCATCACTAATAAGTTGTGTTTGTCTTTAGGAGTGAAAAGAAGAGAAGTCACAGAAATAGTTTTTTGCATCGCAGATTGATAAATCGAGGTAGGGTCTTTTTTCGAAACAGAAATATTGTTGTAATGAATGAAATCATAACATTTCTCCAAATAAAGGTCTCGGTCCATCATCACCATGCCATTACCTTTATCAGCCTTTTGGACAATCAAATTGTTTTCTGTAATGAACTTTTTAACACTAGAAAGTAAGGCGGGAGAGTGAGAGTGGGATAGAGGTCTGGGTTGAGGAACATTGAGGAAGGAAGAAATATTACAAGCAAAAACGTGCTTTAACGAAGGAGATTCTTTTTGTAGGGCCAAATCACAATTGACGACTAAATTTTTCAACACACATTTAGATACAGGGAGGCTAGGGGCGAATTTCAGGCCTAAGTTAAACACGTCCAAAACAGAAGGGGGTAAAACACAATTACATAGATTAGTCACTCTAGGGTGGAACTTGTGGTCACCGAGTTTAGAAGGACTAGAATCACTACACTGCACTGAGGAAAGAGCAGCCAGTTTTTTCCTAAGGGTAGAGAGCTTGGCGAAACCAACCACATTTACACGTTGTCTGACATTGTCATAAAAGATTAACTATTCCAGCCAATGAAGAGCATGGCACAATTCAGAATGAAGGAGGCACAAGTAATGGGAAAGAGAAGACCTCTTGGAATACCAGGATTTGAGTTCTGACTTCAACCAAGAAATCTTAGCCGTCTTGATGGCCTGCAAAGCAGCTGATGAAGAAGAATTATTCTATTTAGCTTACTGAATATTTTGTAAATACTTTGTATCAACATTGTTGTCTTTGGCCCCTTTTACCAAGTTTTTGGCAGCTAGATGCCAGCAATTTTGACCGTTATCAAAAATAGTGCCATTGGCAGTGAAGTTTAAACAGCTACAAAAGAATTAAGTCAATGGTTATCATGTTTGTTTACTTTGAAAACTGCTATTAATGAGCA
Source organism: Tanypteryx hageni (assembly GCA_028673005.1). Lineage (NCBI taxonomy): Eukaryota > Metazoa > Arthropoda > Insecta > Odonata > Petaluridae > Tanypteryx > Tanypteryx hageni. The sequence goes on along the minus strand of CM054120.1, from coordinate 61,575,358 downwards.
TTATAAATATAATAATATCCTTTTCTAGGGTGCTAAAGTTTAAAATGAACTTAGAAACAAAAAAGTAGATGGAGTTCATGCTTGTTGGCATTGTAAATGCATGACGTGAAATGCAAGAAATTGGCACGAAACACAAGTAATGGTCATAAAAAATTTTGCGGGGAAGTACAAATTTGTGAACCGCAAACACGTGAAGTTCAAAAAGGTGGGGTAATTAGTTCTTCTTGAGTTAATTGCACCCGCAAAAAAACATGGAGAAAGAAAAATCATTCTGAGAACAAAGAGCGTTATAATGATCCAGCGTTGTACGGGGCAGCATTAAACGGGATAATACTGTATTAATTGAAATCTGGATCATAAATTTGCAATATAAAATTTCAGTTGATGTAATTATATTATCTCATGTTTAATTTATTTAAAAAATGATCAATTAAACCCATAAATCTACCTTGTACTTTAATTTAAGACCCCTTGATTTTTGTATGCTGAAATTTGGAAAAAATTTAGTCTTGAATTAAGGTATATGCGGTAGTTACTTCACTTCTCTCTGAGATTTTTCACATGAAGACTTCTGCAGTTACTGAAAGAATTAACTTTGCCAGAAACTTCAAAGAAATTTTCATGGTATTCTTTGCACTCATCAGGGTTGAATCAGCACTAGTAGTAGTCAAGGGTGACAACTAACCCTTATGCAGTCCTTAGTGAGATACAGAAATGGGTGACTTCGTATTAAGCCAATATGGAACAGCATCAATAAAGTGGGTTTAAAATTACTGCATTATATATATAGTTAGACCATGCAAATTCAAGGTTTCGTCCTTCGGAAGGGATGTTAAACAGTGGCCCCCTTGGTGCTCTTTGCAACGAGTAGGCAAATGCCGGCCCCGGATTTCCCTCTTCCCTTCTGTGTGTATGTGTGTCCGGTGTGGAAAGCAATGGGAAGCCACCACACCGTGTATATATATTCTCTAGTCAAAACCAATCAATTAATTGGTAGGACTTGTCGTAAGACAGAATGCAAATGAATATAGTTAGTTTTTGGTTAACAAGATAGATGCATTCCTTGAAAGTACACCCTATCTCTGACTTACATGAATGCTATTAACACAATTTTTGTTTAACATGGTTTTTCAATTTGGGCTGGTTTTCGATTAACATGACTGGTCATTCGGTTTAACATGATTTCTGCATGACTTCTCTACAATTGTGGAATGACCTAGAAATTGGAAACAGAAACAGGTTTAGACATGCTTGGCCTGCTCTTGCAGGATATTTAGTTGAGAGAGAGACAGAGCAATCGGGAAGCAAGAACTAGATTTGGTAAATGGAAGCATAATTTTCTATTGTCTTCTATTATATAATGTGAGATACATTCCTACTGCATAAAGTCTTCCCTCTTTAGAAAATTCATCATGGGAAGCAGTGCTTGAATTAGAAAATTTTAACAACCGGAACACTAGTAACCAGAACATTCCGATCTGATTTTTTAACAACGGGAATGCTGTGGGCTTCATTTTGTACCAAGTAGAACCAATAGCAAATCCTGAGATGTTTTGATATTGAAGCAATTAATTATGAAAATCAGGTCTTACCTTGTTATTTGAAATGCATCATAGAACACATGCTTTTAAGAAAGTTCTTTGATGAAGGCTTTTTTGATTGATAGAATTGATAATTTAGAGAATCTTTCTTGATTTGTGGAATTCCTTGCAAATGTTTCGATATGTTTGAGAGCCAAAAAACTCCGTTCAATTGAGGCACTGGTTGCAGATATTGTCAATACTAATTCACATAATTTTGTCATTTGAGAGTAAGCTTTGTCTAAACTGTTTTCTTTAACACATTCAATGCGGTTTAAATTTTAATAAAATTGTCAGATGACTGTAATATTTTCTGCCATGTTTTGTCTCTTTAGTGCTTAATTTTTAGAGATATAAAAAACGTATTACAATATTGTTGGAAAAAACCGTTAAAATTGCCATGGCTTACATGTACGCCATTCGCATGTGGCTATGAAAAGTGTTATGCAACCAGCAATACACATAGCATGAAATTTTTAGGTGAGATATATTATCCTGAAAATGATATTATTAATATTTTACATTTTGTTAGAATAATACATATTAATTACATTTATGTAGGTAATGTTATCTAAACATATATAAATAAACAATATTGAAAATTTAATTTTTTAAAACAAATTGTATAAAATTGAGATCTTAATAGATTTTCCGAAAGTGTTTGTATACGATGTTTGCTTTATCATCTCAATTTTGTAATAAGGAAAAAAAGACTAATATAAGTGCATCATCAGAGATTGGGTTTTATCAATTCGCGATAAATGCTCTAAACGGCAAAATGATTGTTGGACTAAATCTGGAACAATAAAAAGAATATAATTCACATCAAAATGATAATTTATTTCAAAACAAAAATTATGGTTGCATAAAAATGAATTTTATAATGCGCTAGAAATGAACACTTTTATTGAACAGATATTGGGATAAAACAAACATAACAAATCAAAATTATATTTTATTTCACTAAGTAAAAATTAGTACTCACATAAAAATGAATTTTTAAAATGCATTAAAAATTATTAATTCAAGAACAAATTGATGTGATGGACAGAAACCTTAAATATCATATCAAAATGCTATTTCATTTTATAAAACAAAATAATTCCTTATACAAAATGAATTTAAATAATGCCATGAAAATTACATTTACCTACACCTTTTATGGTATGGTTTTTATGGTATTCTTGAAAACATGGCCTCAGACAGAGACCTGGCTTACCCTCACAGGCAGGGCAAACAAATATAACTAATTTTCTTTCTCCTCTTTGGTAGCACAATCTGCACCGTTTTTGCTTCCTATGTTTCCCACCAAGTTCCGTCAGCTCTGGGAAATGAGTCATGGAAGGCAAGTTCAAAATCTGGTGCGAGTCAATCGATAAAAGCGACTTGATCACTTCCAATCTAAAATCGTAGAGGTTCTTTTTATCTCCGCTGTATTTGTTGTACAGAAGGAAGCTATTTACAAGCATTACTTGAAAAATATGAATGGCCAACTTTTTGTACCACTTCAACGACTTTCTCTCACAGGGGTAGTAAGCCATTAGTTGATCGGCATGATCAATCCCCCCCATGAATAATTTATATTGCGCGACGGACTCAGGCTTTTCCTTGACCCCGCGTTTGCCACTGACTTCCACAAGCTTGCTCCCAAATTCAGAGGATATCATTATGACATCTCTCTTGTCTTTCCATTTTAAAATGCATATGCCTTCATCTGTCCATCTCTCGATGATTTCTCCCCTTTTCAACTTTTTTGCAATAAAATCCTTCGGGTTTTCCCATCTGTTTGCCCTCAAGGTCCCGGTGCAGTATGTCTTGCGAGACAAAAGGTCACGGGTCAGCCCTACAGAGCTGTAAAAATTGTCCATGTAGACAGCATGGCCAACATTGTTCATTCCATCCAACAACTTATGTACTACTTTTTCTGAGTGCCCTTTTCCTCCTACTTCTTTGTCCCCCGACCCCGTGTACACAAGTAGTCGCAAAACCAAACCTGATGGCTCGGTAAGCATATAAAGTTTAATGCCATATTTATGGCGTTTTCCTTTTATGTATTGCCTAAATATTAGGCGTCCTCTCCACAGTACAATAGATTCATCTATGCTGAGTTCCTTCGCAGGAGATTCAATGTCCATCATTGTTTTTTGAAAAATATCAATTAGAGGCCTAATCTTATAAAGTCTATCCTCTGGTCTGGCATCATTTTCGTTGGGGTTTTCTGCAAAATGTGCCTGTAAAATTCCTAAAAATCTATCGCAACTCATCGTCTCACGAAATGCCTGCAAATTAAATAATTTGGTGGTTTTCCAATAATCCGCAATTCTTGTGATACGGATGGTGCCCATATGGAAAAGAAGCCCTAACCATTTTGAGAATTCTTCCATACTCAAGTTTTTCCAGGCCATTATCCGTGCTTTAGGGGAAGGGTTGTTTAAAAATATGCTGATGGCATTTTTCTCTGTTTCTTTCAAAATAAGTTCGTAAAAGGCAGCATTGGCAAGAAGGTCAAAATAAGCTCTAGGGGTCTGTTCAGAGAGAATTACTTTTAAACCTGGGTTCCCAGAAAAGGCAATTTTGGGTATGGAAGGGGGTGGTTCAGCATGCCAACTAACGGGAAACTCGAGGGTAAGAAAATTTGGAGCAGATGTAGTCAGTGACACAGAGGGTGGTGGTGGTGGGACCTCAAAAACACTTGGAGTAGATGCGGCCATCAGGAGGTTTGGCGACAAAGAGGGTGTTGGAGGGGGTGGGTCCTTAGGTACAGCCATAAAACCTTCCGCGAATGGTGACACGGGCCTCTCTTCCTCTTCGGAAGCCGTCTCTTCCTCCGAGTCGTAACACCAATCTTTGTCATCACCGGCCGACTCCTCATCCGACGTGAGAGCTTTTAGCATTTCAAATATTTCCTCATCTGGAATGCTCGTCACACGTCTTTTCCCTGCACTGCATGTTTTTCCCACTTTTACAGGAGGAGTATCTAAAGGAATTTCAAATAATTAGCATTGACGAAAATCAATATCAACGGAAATAAATACCCTATTGTGATTTACATCAATCTGAACTCACCAAGTTGAGTAGATGTCCCAGGGGCTTCATCGTCATGTTGTGGTGGTCTCCGTCAACTTTTCCATGTTCTAGTAACATCTAAAAAAATATCAATTAATTTTAAAAAAAAATTAGGAAAAAAATGTTTAAAAAGATAAAAAGAACAAAACTATTCTCACTTGAAGTGCTGGAAGTGCTAGGTGCATTTTCTTCCCGACCTTCTGGTTCACTGTCCATGTCCAATAATATAAATATAATATGCTGTGGTACACGCTAAAAAAAGCCATTTATTTTAATCAAAAGATAATCACCTAAAGAAATATAAATTCACAAACATTTCTACAGGTTTATTGAAAAAACTAAGGATTTAAATAAATAAACGAATTCTTATTTATGAATTGAAAACAAGGCATTCATATTATTTTAGATCTTCGAAATTTAAATATCCAAATGAATGACTTACTGGAAAAAATTATTTTCTTAAATTTTTTAATCTCTTAGATGAGACAAATAATATGTTAGAAAGTGAAGAAATACTCGGTAAAACAATAAAAATTTTTGGATATCTTTAAATTGTAGGAGAGAAAACACTTGTAAAACACATTTGAATATCATAGAACATAAAATACTTAAGTTGAGGATTACGAAAAAATTAGTATTTATGAAAATATGATAATATTTACTTACTGAAAATATCACAGTTGGAGGTGAACGTAAGAAAAACTTGATAAAAACTGTCACTCAAGACGTCTGAGGATGCGTTCCAATGTAATCCAAAGAAAAATGGAAAGCAAGAACGCTAAATCACCAAAGAAGTCGAAAGGCGCCAAACTACAAATGAACTGCACTATTAGAAAGCTAAATCGCTACTGAGATGCAGAGTAAAAGAACAGGACCTCTCCACCCAAGCGCTACGTCACAATAGCCCGTTGAAGGAGACAGAACCGATGGCTTACATGTACGCCACCCGTCACCGGCGACCGCCAGCCATGGCGTACATATACGCCATCCGCATTGAATGTGTTAATGAAATGTTATAAACTTCTAATGCAATTTTTATCAATATCTTCTATTTTATGTATAACCGAAAGCTCAGAATGCAAATCAGCTATGTCGAAATAATTTCTGTAACTGTTCTCGAGGGATCGAATGCATCTTGAGGAAAAGTCTTATTGGAAAACTCTTAAAAATTAGTTAATTCAATGAGTTTTAAATTGCCAAAGTTTCTGAATCTGGAATTTAACTGTTGAAAAATGTTGTCTATAACCTCTATATAAATTCTTTGGTATGAAGTTGTTGTCAATAACATTGTCTATTCATATTCTTTTTCTCTGTGGTTGTAAATCTTCAGCCAGGTTCACCGTCTTTTCCCAAACAATTTCAAAATCATCTCTTTTTCTATTTATTACATTTGAAAATACATCAATATTTTTAATATATAATACATTTAGCTTTCAACACAGCAAATACCTTGTCAGATAATGGAAATATATTGGAAAACATATTAAAAGGAAACTGAAGGTAAAGCCTCTCTTTAACAGATATAGGTAACCCTGTGAATAGTTCCAAGTTTTTGAATCCCATTCATCATGAAGGTTCAAAATATGCTCAAATAGATTGATCAATTGCTGTTGAAACTAAAAAACAGCAGATACAAGACTTCCATGATATTGCCTCCTTGTAGGTGCTACTTTCGATAATCTTTTCTTCACTTCTAAATCTGGTGCTCATGTTTACTATGAAGATGTTGAAAAAGATTAAGCCAATCCACTAAGACCATCAAGTAGAATATGATTTATTTTATAAACATATGAAATAAAAAATAAACATTTAATTGCATTTATAATTTTAAAAGGTGTTTTGAATTTATTTGCAGTATACATGTGAATTCTTGTGTAAAATACTACTTGTGTGATGGTTAAATCAAATCAAATGTGTTGGAACATATTTTTGGAAGATTAAAAATGGTGTATAATCAAGAGAAAAATTCACTTATTTACTGAATCGTTAAATGAATATAATTAATCCATTATTATTAGTTATTGCTTAAAGAGATTAATTTACGTATTTAGCTTTTTTACGCTTTGTACGAGACTAGGTCCCTGGCATGATTTAATCTCCCATAAACCTAGTATTATTTCCCCTTTCCTTCCCCCTTCATTTTTAAATAACACTGTGGAATGTTCCAAATGGTTTCCCAAAGTTTTGTTGCATTTAGCAACCAATTAGACCAAGTCCATGTAATTACCTTTATTTACAGAGTCACTGGATTTGTCATGACCATGAAAGCCAAGTTCATGCTCTCCTAAAAAACAAACAATATCAATAAGTCTTTTTAACATTTCCAGATTTTTCTTTACTGCTTCATTATTCAATGAGTAGTTTTTAACTGCTTATCTAAAACATGTTCTATTCAAGTTAATCCAAATGGTTTTTTTTGAAGAATTGACTGGAAATGTTCTTTACTTATTGAATTTCTCTTTATTACCTTATGAAGATTATTTAAATCAGAAAATCCCATTTTAGTCCAAACATTTTTTTTTGTTTGAAAAAAGTAAGCACTGCCAACAAAATAATTTTGCTTTGCTCTCACATCCAGTCAGCTATTCAACACAGTTATAAATATCTACGATAAAATGTCTTGTGCATGATTTAATTTTTATATTTAAATTTAGGCGAGCTTTTGGCCTACTTGTTTGGATAATTTCACTCTTTGCCTGAAAATTGTTCGATGAAAAACTTTTTGTTAATAAATTATGCACTGCACAACATGAAGCTGCTTGAAAGCACAACAGAAGCATTTGAGGCACTCGGTTCACTCATGTTTGCAATTTTAAAATTGCCTCTACTCTGTATTTTATTACATGGAGAAAAACTGACATTCTTCCTATCTGAGCCAAATTTTTTGAAATAATATCTGTTAATGCACTACTATAACACAAACACTTCTATAAGCATGAAGGTTCACATGAAACATCAGAATTGCAACTTACTGAAACTGTAAAATAACTGGACTAGATGCCTAGTCTCCACCTGTATACTACAGCAAATGTCTCATCGACATGTATGCAATAATATTGTTGCTTCCTAGTTAGTGTTATTTTCGGCCATTGCGTGATGCCAGCTGTCAAGATGGATTTTTAAAATAAAGTTGTACAGTCGCACACTTTTACTGAAGGTGTGCTTCTAAAATTGCATTTGTGAATGAGTAATTTGTAGGTGTTTTTTACAAAAAGTAAAAAAGAATGCCTTATGGTTAGGTCATGCCCATCCATCCATTCATCTGCAAAACTACTGGGTGTATGTTGACAGAATTTGGTATTTAGGACTTGAGAGCAAAGAAAATAAGAAAATGATATAAATGGTTTATGTATCCTAATTGGGAGTGCCACTTTACTGGTGACAAAAAATAAACTTTTCTTTATATCTCATAAAATATCATTTATAACTAAAAAGTCTTCAAGAAAATTTGTAGAACTAGTCAAATAGTATGTTTTGTTTAGTACATTTTATCGAAGGAGCAGCTGATTTCAAGAAAATCAAAAAAGAAAGTCATAATTCACTTTGAACTTGGAAAAATTTTTGCAAGTTTTTTAATTGCTGTCAGTGAAAACAATCTTCATGGCAACTGAAGTATACAGTATCTGCTGTATATACCTAATTAGTTTCATTTTCTTTTGTGTGAATGAAATATTTGGTAAATGAAGGGAAATGTATTATCTACAATGAAGAAATGTAATTAAATATGTCTATTTTCTTTATGTATACACAGCATTTGTAAAGAACTGGATAATTTACAATGAAGGAATGAACGTGAACATAAAGATTATATTACTACTATTCGAGTGAGGTAAGTTTTAAAAGATTGTCGATTATTATATTAAGTACAACCGATTAGGAAATAAATCAGTTGGACATGCTGGTTTACAAGATGCTGGATAAAAGGAATTTTACTGTAATTAATTTTAAGTTGTGCAATAAATTTGGTAAATATAGCTAAATTCTGGTTACTTGTTGATTCACTATCGTATTATGAGATATGTAGTGTACATAAGTAAATACATTTTTGAAGAGCATGTGCTTGAAATAGATTGACGAGAAACACTTGGTTATCTTGTGATACATAACTTATCAGACGAAATTAAAGAAACAAAGGCAGATATGATATCAGATCTGAGAAATTTGTATGAGACCTAATCCATAATAACTGGCTGAATTCATTACCATGTTTGTAAAGATTAGTCAGATTTGATATGATAGACCAGATATGACTGACATATTCGATCAAAGTTCTTATATCCAGATCATAGGGAAATATAATTTGGTCAGATTCTATTATTGATTATTTAAAAGTGTTTATCAAATGCAATTCAATTTTAGGAGTACTTTTATTATTTCCCAGGTTGCTGTACCTCCTTATTCAATCAGTGCAGACAGCCAAGAGGATGCATCCAGCTATGTTATTGCATCTTCTTCCAGAGACGGTAATATTATAATTTTGTTGAATGTATTTCACAAACAAAACTATGCACCTGCAGACTCATTTTGACATCCACAAAGTGGTATTTCCTACATTATCTTATCTGCTATTTTTGTATGGTTACAAAATATTAGTTCTTCTGTGCAAAACTGACACTCGATCAGTGCAGCAGTATTCTTTGTAAGATCATGGCTATGATTTTTCCGTCTCTGGACTTGCAGTCATCAGATAAAGGGCATTTATTGTGCAGAAGCAAAGCCTCTTCATAAGCATATAATTTCTGATAGCACAAAATCATCATAAACCCATAATATAAAAAAATGTATCATCGTTGAATTATCATTGTATTTATGGGTGACAGCCAAATACCATGTCAGTGTACTTGAAATACTGGGTAGTGTCCCCATGGAATGTCAAACTCTCAGATTCAAATTCACAATTTTTTCAAATTTTCTTTGATTATGTTAGTTTCCCATTTTCTGCATAACAATAATGCTAAAAATTGAAAATAAGATAATTTATTTTAAAATGCCACATTGGACTGATTATCAGTTGTCCTCGGATATACCAAATAATATCTTTTGCAAACTGCACGAAAGAAAAACATTTTTTTGAGAGAGAGGAGGGAGGGGAGAGGGGAGGAATGGAAGATACCTTTGGCTTTTTGTGGATTTAGATGGTAAATACTGCTTGAAGGAACATTGGCCTTGAAATAAAATAAGCTGCTTGCCTACCATTGTGTATTCACCCACACAGTGAAATTTCTGGAAATTATTTACAAATAACGTAAATATCTCACATATTGGTGCATACTTACAGGCCACCTTTCTCTCAACTCTACAGTACAGTACAGTAAAATTCCATTAGTCTGGCATCTGGTAGCTCAGAACTCCTGATGGTTCGGCATCTGGCAGCCTGGTCCTCACTCAATAACCGGACAAGTTTTGCTTGCCGAACAAGTCTATCACAATGCAATCTGCCATTTTCTGTGTTGCCGAGCACAAAGTTTCTGTGTTATGTTTATCACATTTTGTTTATTTTTTTTAAGCCATCCATCCTATATAATGGCTTCTAATGTGAACAGAGGCGGTAAAGATGCTAAAAGAAAGCATGTAACTTTGACATTACATCAGAAATTGGAGATAATAAAATGGCTTGAGAAGGCGAGAATTGAAATGTTATCATGAATGAGTTCAACATTCTATGTTTTATGATATATTATGATATAAAGAAACAAAAGGACCAATTGCCATTATTTCTAGCTGAATCAGATGCAGGCATATCTCTCATAACAAAGTAGATGCATTCCTGGAATCCACTTCATTGTCAGAAACTGCCTTGTCAGAGGTAAATTTAGAATGGAGTAAATGGGGATAGGTTCCAGTACTTTGCTACACATATTGTACAAGATGTATGACTTAAAAAATAAAATCATTTAAGTACAACAAATGAAGAGATATAAAAAAGCATTTACTGTATATATTTATGTGTAAATCGATCTCGTGTCTAGGTTGACCCCGACTTTTTCATGAAATTTTTTGTTTTTTCGTATATCTCATGTATAAGTTGACTCTAGATTTTCAGGTGTAGTAGAAGAATTTTTTTTTATTCAATACGTGTTGATCCATTAAGTTCCACATTAAGTTCTTTTAGTCTGATATATCTACGTTATGGCAAGGTAGCAGCAGAACAGTCTGATGTCTCCCCCAGCACCACCGCATAACATTAAAAGTTGTTACATTGTATACGTCTTTGTAATAGATCGAATGACTTGGGATAGACTTTGTATTTCATCCCGGGATTCATTAAGAAGCTATCTTTGTAAAGAAAACTGATGTTGGACCATGGAGGATAAGTGGCACCAAAATTGACGATAAAGCGGTGGAAAGATATACTACATGGTCCTAGGAAATCCATATTTTGCACATTTTTGGAAGAGGAACGGAGGAACATACCCCTCAGAGAGTGCAAATATGAACATGAAAGGAAAACCAAGTCAACCTCTAACCAACCCAAAATGGTGGGGAAGCATAATATTTCGTAAGTTCAAATTTCTGTAATATATAGGTATGAGTACATAGTACAATATCTCGATGAAGGCAAATATGAACGTGGAAGGAAAACCAAACCAACTCCTAACCAACCCAACTTGGTGGAGAAGCATAATATTTCATAAGTTTCAAATTTCCGTAATATGTAGGTATGAGTGTGTAGTACAATATCTCGGTGAGGGCAAATGTGAACGTGGAAGCAAAGAATGCAAAAGGTAAACAAAGCAACACTAGCACCGCCGATGTTACAATAAATAATTTTACATGTCTCCCCTTACATTACAGACCCCAAAATCTTAAATTTACATTTGTCTTCCATTTTTCCTCCTGGTAGTTCCATTTATCATCGCCTTGTTTACCTTTGTTCCAGTTATGCATGTAGTACCATAATTTTATACCATAAATACATCGGGGATTCTAATTCAATCTGCGACGCTTAGAAGTAGGCAGAGGTATGCTTGTACTACTAAAGGTGTTGATGTTTGACAAACTTAAAAAGGCAATGTTATCTCAGATACTGTTTTGTATAAGTGGTTTATTGCTAAGTGTTCCTAAGAGAAGCCAATAACCGGGATCACTTCTGAAGTCATCCCAAATTTTTGGGAAAGAAAGGCTATCCATTCTATAGATACGAAATAATTAACCAATATGCAATTGCAAAGAAAACTAGACAGTTGATGCACATTATAATATAGCAATGCCAGAATAATATATTAGCATTTAATTAGTGAGTAATTAGTGTGATATTCTCAAATCTACTTACTACAGCAGCAACAGAAATGGACTTCTCAATGGAACAAAGGAGAATAAGAGTTGAACGTAATTGATAAGCAGAATAGAGCATTCTAATAATGTTGCATTGTATATTACTACTTTTTTTGCAAAAATTTTCTACAGTTTGATTATTAACCTAATTTAGAATTAATTAAAAATAAACAAAAAATATAATTGTGATGTACTTCCCCAGTTTGTGTGCCTAAAGATTTTGCGTGGGGTTTCTTGAACACTTTGTACCTGCCTAGAACTGGCACTGTGTATATTTTACACACACACGCAGGCCCACACATGCCCACGCAGGTGTATGCACATGCCCATGCAGGCGCATGCACATGCACACACACACACTTTGGATGCCGGCCCGATCGGACACTTGTCTTCGCTCTCTGTGTTTGACTGCCATTTTTTGTGTGTTTCTTGGCGGATTTTCATTCGGTTTTGAGGTGGTGAGGTTATCTTGTTGTTGTTATTATTGTTGCTTGATTGTGTTTGTTGCTATTTTTATTTCTATTGTTATTGCTGTTTTAGTTGTTTTTCTCACTCAGCGAGTTCATTTGGGCGATCGTCTTTTGTTTTACCCTGACTGCTCGGTCTCTGTCAGGCAGTGAGAGGGTCTTTGCTGGGGTCATCCTTTTTCCCCTTGGCATTGGGAAGTTGCCCAGCCATGAGCAGCTTGGAGGGGAGGCCCTGCCGCCTCTCCTCCTTGGGTTTTGTTCCTCCCGTGGCTTCGTTTTGGGGTCGGGTTTTAGACGGTCTTACCCGGATTTATTCTCTACCATGGCGATTTCTCGTGATCCAATGTGATATGTGATAGCTCTCCACTGAATTCATTCATCCACCAATCTGAAGACTCCGTCTTCATTTTAAAATGTCAGAATGGCAAACTCACTGTGCAATCACTGGAGAAATTCAGTCTCTCTCCTGATCATGCTATGCAAACGTACGAGTTTGCTCCCATCACACTTGCACCTCCCCTCTCACCAGTTCCTCAATCTTCCTCTGCTAATATCCTGAGAGAAATATCCTCCACCCCTACGACCTTCACCACTGCTACCACCACCCCTAATACCTATGCTCCTTTATCCTCCACCCCTCATCTCTCTTCCCCTTCCCTCTGAGAAAATATTCCTACCTGTTCTCCCAATGTTATTCCTCCTCCGACACCTTTCGTATGTTCCCGAACGCCGGACCATTTGATGTCGATGCGGAAGCAAGTGAAGGTTCCCCCTTCGGTAGTTCCTAGATATGCCGGAATAGCTGGGGGACAGATGGCGAGGCTTACTCAACCCATGGATTCCGAAACACCGTGGAACGTGATGAAATTTATCACAAAAAAGGTTACTCCCTTAACCAACGGCCCCTCAAAAAAGACTGCTATTATTTTGCAAGCTTTCCCATCAACTCCTTTCTCTGAGTATGTATATGCTGTTGGTGATGCTCTCGGAGGAGGGGAAGCAATTATGCATGCCACCAGGTTGGCCAACAACAGAATCTGCATATATTTAAAATCGGAGGAGCTGGTGGACCGATTCATGTCGCAGCACGGTGGAGTTAATATCGGCAGTACCTTTGCTCCCGCTAGAAGAATGACGACCAGAGTCGGTAGACCCTGACCCTGACTTCGTTGAGCTCCTTAGCCAAGCAATGAGGATAGTGATTCCCATTCAGACGCTGTCTCTTGGCATTCATCGTGAGGGTTTCACTCACATAGGGGGCTGGAGAAGGCAATTGTATGTCATGAGGAGAGAGGGAGTGCAAATCCCTGAGTTAGGGATTACACCTCACCACATTTTCCTAAATTTTGACATGAGGTGCTTTACTTGTGGCACAGAGGGCTACCAATCGAAGAACTGCCCATAGGTGGACTCAGTCCCTCCCCCCCTCGTTGGACCAAGCACAATCTGTGCCTTTGGGAGGCATTTCTGGTGCCAACGAGTTTCTCTCACACTCAAGTGAAGCTATTTCGACCTTACCCACCTCTGCCAATGCCTCCTCATCTCCGTTCACCTCCCCCACTCCATCCATCCCATCCCCTCCTTTGAAGCCCTCCTTTGTCTCCCCCCTCCCCAATCCCTTCCATGCCTTCCTCTGCCCCCGACCCATCTCCAGCCCCGTTGTCCTCCGCCCCTTAACCATCCCCTTTGCCGTTCCCATGTGCTAGCGAGGAGGTTACTAACTATAGCCCCTCTCACCCTCTAAATGACAAGATGACCTGTCTTGCAACAATGGATCAACTAGCCTATGGGACTGACATGGGACGAGGTTCCCCCGTGGAAGGTGTGAGATCTACAGTGAAGAGAAAAAACATGGAAGAGAGAAGAAATAAAAATGCTGCTCTTTCACCCACAAGGAAGTGAGGGCCGACAGAAAAAATAGGATGGTAGAAGTAACAAGGGAAACTTTTAGTGAAATTCTACTAGCAATAAAAGATTATTTCGAACATAATCCAGGCTTTACCAATTTATCCTTGGACAGGTTAGAGGGCTTTTTCAGTGAAGTAAGAGGCAGTTCCGACCCCAATAGTGTGGTTGACAAATACACGCAGGACAAGGACATGCTAATTGACATGCTCCTTGAGTTAAAACCTATTATAAAAAACAGAGTGCTCCGAACATGCATGGGCAGACTAGCAACCAACCTCACCAATAGCACAGTAATTTATTGCTCCATTTTAAACAGTCACGACATTAAAAATCTTTGTTCTTTCTCGCAAGGAATCAAAACTACGTAAACAAATAAAATATATTTAATATAAGCTCGTATCAAAATTGTTATTTCACTTCCCACACACTTTTAATAACTATGCATTGAGTATTATTATTATTCTTTATGATATTTTCATATATTTTTACGACCTATAATCAAATAGTGGCTCCTGTGACTATGACATCAAGTTGCGTGAAGAACAATACTAATACATGGGTGTTTAGAACAATTACTTGCCATCAGTGCTTGAATTGGACCTAATGCAGCAGAACACTGTTCTTGTTATTAAACATGCAATTTATTTTAAATTTATCAAACTATATGTAATTCTTATTTACGAAATACTGAATGGCTAGAGATATTTAATGTCAGTATTAAATGCAAAATCTTAAATTTCATTGCTTATTGTGATCGCCTTCCTCGCATAGTTTATATGTGCTGAGGATGATGAGGAAGATGAATTCTATGGGTTTTAAATTACTTACATTGTTATTATATATATAATATATTCATTAACTAAAAAAATTGCTTCAATTTGCATATATGTACTAGGTTTTTTGTTTTTGATACATGTTTTGTGGGAAGTCTATCTGGCAATTTTGCAGGAGATTATAACAATTAGCTAGTGAAATGTGGAATGTTTGGAGAGGCTGAAAATGCAATTGTTAGGAAGTCATTAGGTGTTTGATACATTTAATTAATACAGTATAACCTGGTTAGTACGTTTTTGCAGGAGACAGGACAAATGAACGTATTAACAAGGAAAATGTGCTAAGCAAGTTACATACATTCTCATAGACTTTACTAACTTTTTGAACTTCGCGTGCTTGCGATTGGCAAATTTGCACTTTGCAACAAAACTTTTTAAGACTATTACTTTTGTTTCGCGCTGATTAAATTGCATTATTTATGATAAGAAAGTGACATATTTTAGGTTGACTGGAACCATACTTCCATTATTACATTGCGTCTTATGTGAAAATAGGACTTGGACTTCGCGAATTTGCATTTCGTGTCACTTTTCCAGGACCAATTATTCGCGAAGTTCAAAAAGGTGGTGTACTTTAATCAACATTTGTCTGTAGAAAGAATTCTATAGGTACCTATTTGTGCTATAGACTTCCAAATGATATATCGATCGATATATCGAATCAAAGGCTAGTCAAATGGTGGAGTCCATGCACGAAAATCATGAAAATGTTTTACATTTTCTTAAAAAACTTGTCCACAGTACTCTGTTTTTTATTTTTAATCCCCAGTTCATAAATTTTTGAGTCCAACTTTGTAATAAGATTGATAACATCGTCTCCTACCACAAAACTAGTCACGTATCGGTGTACTATGTCCATAGCCTTAACTGTTTTTGACAGACTGGGAACATTCTGGCTATGGTTCCTCTTCATCACCACCATCTTCATTTTCTGCCACCTGCTGTTTATGTATGTCAACTATTGACATGGTCTGGCAGACGGTGGTATCGTTGCTTTGAGAATGTGTGGAATGGAACGTCGTCTACAGCGCTATGGCTAATTAGCTGTGATTTGTTCTTCCATAAGACCGAAATATTTATTATATGATCATAAAACTGAGGGACCTATTCCATTTTTAATGATTTATAACTTGAATCTGCATTTTTATTCTTCCGCCTTTACTTAAGAGGCAAGTAATGGAGTGGTGTGTTTTTTTGCGAAGATTCATTGAACATACTAACCAAGAAACATATTATTTTAAAACATACAAACCAAATATTTTTAACAAGTACTTAAATGGAATGGAATCGGGAGCTTGAGAAATCGACGTACTAAAGAGGAAAACGTGCTAATGAGGAATGTACTAACCAAGTTTAACTGTATATGTATAAGCTGGATTATTGATAAATACTGTGATTTTCCCCTCAATTAACCCAAAATGCGAGAATCAGGTGCAAGGTAGGTATACATCAATTTTTTATTTTAACTTCACAAATGTGTTACACATGTATAATGAGCACCCCTACTTTATGTCCTTAAAATTTGGTCTACACAAGTATATACAGTATATAAGATATATAAATTTCTGTATTTCTCTTTGATCTAAGGGTATGATGAAACCATCATATCTGCTGGAGCAATACTTCATAGATCTCTGATGGTGGCACCAGCATCTCATCCACCAAATGGCATTCATCAAGAAGGCCCAGTAACATATGCTCTGCAATCTTCTGCTGCATATTATGTCCATGCAAGAACTCAAATGCCAGGTTTGTGAAAATTTTCTATTTCTGTCTTTATATTTACTGTAAATTCCTGTGTATATGATGCAGTTTTTCCAATTTTTTTGCGATAAAAATGTAGTGCATCCTATACATGAGTATGTAATACTTTTCATTTTTCCTCAGTCATGTGTTCATTGAGAAAGGAAAATAAAATGTTGATTACTTACAAGGGGAGGACATGGGATCATGGGTTTATATGAAAGTTGGTAGGTGTATAACTCTGAATTCCAGGAACACTGCAAACTCCCCTTTTGGGCATATAGGGCTGATAGTTTTTCCAAAAATCATGATTAAATATTGCAATTTCTCATCAACTGGAATAAATTTCCTAATGCATGCCTAATTAATCAAGTAATTGTTGGCAGTGAGCATATAGTGACGTTTTGACTATTTTATCGATGATGTCTGTGTGTATGTGACCGTAATTTTTTGGGTGCTCAAACTAAAAAACTATTGAATGGATCAATGCAAAATTTTATATTTGACATTTTTGTTAAAGGGAAAAGAACTGATTAATTTTTAGTAAAAATCAGTCAGCCAGAAGTGGGTATTTACTCTTGTCACATCAGTTTTTTTGAAATATTTGCTTTAATATATGATAAATGTAAAAAGGTCTTGGAGTAAAAGTTGTAAGAAGTTTGATTTTCTACAATGTTTACTTGAAATATTTTCCTAAACATATATAATGCATTGTATAAGAGATATTTTAAAAACTATTTTATTTGGCTGCCACCAGCACACCACCTGCCGGTGACTATTGTAGACACTTTATGCTTAGTTACATCTTACAATTTGTAATTCTCCTTTTTATTTTCTTAATTGTTGGAGCTTCCTGGCTATATCCAATATCATTTTATCTATTTGGAATTTTTAGAAATATTACAGGTATGAAGAAAGTCATGTTGTGGCCACATCAGATGTTTTTCTTTCATTCCTCCTCCTTTTACAAATCCTTTTTCATATTTTGCATATTTGTTAGGTGGTGGTCCAGATTTTTTTCTGAAGTCATTCATTGCACAATTGTCTCAACAAAGTTTACATTATTAAATCGCATATTCTTCATTGATCTCAGCACATGCTACATCTTTTATTGGTGACTATGACATGAAAAGGATCCATGAAATTATTTTTGAGAAGACTTCCTCTGAATACTCAAAATATGCCACCTTTTTGAACTTTGCAAATAATTGATTCTGGGAAACTGACACGAAATGCAAATTTGCCAAGTGTAAGTCCTATTTTCCCATAAGATGCCATGTTATTATGAGAGAGTGTTCCCAGCCAACCTTAAAAAATTCACTTTTTTAACATAAATAATGCAGTTTAATCTTTATCATATGGCAGCCATTTATGTTAGTGCATCTCATATTTTTTGGTATCGAAGCTCAAAGAACATACATCAGGAAATACAAGATCCAATAAGGATGGAGCAAAATCTGAAATGCGTTAACACACTGCATCGCTGTACGGCATCACTCGGCCATGAAAGCATGCATTTAGTGTCCCCATATGGGGATGCCTGTCCAATAAAGGTTAACAGAAAATAAAAGAAAACAACCGCAAATAAAAAACCTAGCATTATAAGGTAAAAAATACTTTTAATTACCTTCAAAATGTGTAATAACAAAGCGATTACAGTACTTTCCACACTTGTACTATCGGGTGCAAAAGTAAATGCAAGGTCTATGCAGGGTTGCCTATCTGGCATCCTGCAAAATTGCTGGTATGAGAAATTTTAAAGTCGAGCAAATCATCTGTCATTTCCTTAGCTCCAAACACATGGTGTGAATGCATTGCATGTCTGGTGGTGTTATACACCACTTCGTAGCTCTGTATTGTTATGGATATCAGGAATAATAACGTAATTTAGAATTGGAGTAAAGCAGACTGTTTTAAGCTATGCATTACTTAAATGCTACGGTTACAGTTTTTCACTCTAGCACTTGCGCAGCATAAGTGGCTGTGCTCATCTGAGCACAAGTATCATATTCCCAGATAAGCAGATCTGGAGTTCGGGTCCCGGCATATGATATTATTTTTTATTAAAGGTATTTGATTTTCTCTTGGGACTCTTATTAAATGTTAGTTATGCCAAAATATTCTCCTTAATTGGAAATGATTTTTGGAATTCAGAATTCAAGCATTGAAAATAAGCTCTTTGTATAGCTATTCAGTGCAATGCAGGCTGATCAAGATTTCTGATCCTATACATCATATAAAGTAAGTATAGTTTTCATGAAAAAACCAAATTAAAGATTTCAACTGAAAAACACATTCTCTAGTCTTATGAACAAGTTTTGACTATTTTTTCGATGATGGATTAGCATGTCTGCATGTGTCTGTTTGTGTGTCTGTTGGTGTGCCTGTGTGTGTATGTGACCAATGTTGTAGGCGATCTAACTCAAAATCTATTCATGAAATCAGCATAATATTTTACAATTTTGATAATATAAAAATACTTACGACTGGATAAGGTTTTGACTTGAATGGGTTAAACAAAAGTTGTTGTTTATACTAGTAGAAATTTATTTTTTCTTGATATCTGGCTTAAAACTGAATTTATGCCAATATATTGTGATGAATCTTGTGGTCTCAGGGAATAAATGAGGGTTTGGATGGTGAATTTCAGATCGATGCTCTCTTTTTGGCAGTGGTTTTTAATTTTCATTTAAAAAATAATACAGCCAAATCTTTTAGTAAGTGAACAATTTTTCTATAGCAATTAATCATGTATCTTCAGGAGGATGAACGCAGGTTCCAGGTCTATTCCTTCCCCTCTCTTTCCCCAAGTGTGTGACTTCTCTGCCCTCCCTGTCTTCTTTCCCCCTTCCTGTCATATTCGCTCCTGAAAGTCTTCTACTCCAAAAACAATTGAATTAGGGAATACACCCTTTTCTAAATTTAAAAGTTCTAAATATCATTATGCTCTACAAACTTTGTTTGAAATGTATTCTTTTAAATGTAGAGCTTCATAGGTTTATGATTTTTTTCTTTTTTCAACAAATTTCTTCTCTCAAACTTACTTATTTACTTTAAATGTAAATAGGAAAAATAAAAATTTTTAGAATTTTTTCTCAAAACCTTTTTCGCGAACCCCATAGTTTCCGATATATTTAGTTATTTTTCTTATTCTTCTGTTGATCTAATGATTCATATACATTTTATTATTACAAATGTTTAATGGAATAGAATATTTGGACTGATTATTGAACCCCTCATCTAATATGATCGACTTCCAAAGTGTGACATTATGACAATTGAAGGAACTCACAATTCATTTTACTTCTGACTTCATGAGCATGATTTTAATATTTAATAACATTTTTTTAAATGAAATTATTCATATCTGGGGCTCTGGCGAAAGCACCCAGTTAAATGCATGATTGGTTATAATTTAGGGGCAAATGTGGAGCATTTTCTGATATCAAAAAAATATTGCTAAACATGTCTGCAATTTATTTATTTTTTGACGAGTTTGACAGGAGAAATAATCACCATGCATTTGCATGAATAACAGATGCCAAGAAAGCCACTTAAATGAGTCGTGACATGTATTATGTGGTGAAGAGGATCCAAGGCCATGAAGAAAGGGGGTGAAAACTGGGCAAGAAATAGAATTTGGGTGGGTCCCAGCTGCCTGCCAATGGTGGAGGATGATGAAGCAACTGCCCAAGATACAGAAATCCATTCTCAGCATCATGACTCAAATGGATAAGAGTATGCACAAAGGCTTCACTACAGCAGGTGGATTATGAACCACTGACTGCAGGATCAAAGTCAAGCCAACTTCATGCCTGTCACCAAAATCCTTCTTGACAGGCCCCACTCAATGGGTGGTGTATTCTCCCTCTGTGCCAATGACCTCTTGCAGGCGGTAGGGCATAAACTCCACCAAGGCCATGCATACCTCTGGGTGATGCCTAATGTTTTCCCACTCCTCACAGACATGGGTGGTTAAGGCCTCCTGGTTGCAATCCCCTTTGCACTGCTCCCACCTTTTCATGATAAGGCCCCACAAATTCTCAATTGGATTGAGATCTGGGGACCTTGGTGGCCAGGGTAGGAGCTGGAGCGAACCAGGCCTTAGTCCTCCAGGAGGTGTGCATTGTGCTGTTGTCTGGCACCACTGTGTATAAATGCTGCTCAGGCCACTGTGCACGAAGGGAGGGGAGTAGGGTACCTTCCAGGATCTGGACATAGTGCTCCTAGTTTAGTCAACCAGGAATCTGCACTTGTTCACTAGGGCCCTCTGCACACATGTAGCCCCAGAACATGAGGGCTATCCATCCGGAGTGCTGTGCACAGAGTACATGGGCAGGGTCATATCTTCAAAAAACAAACACGTCAAAATAAAGGATTGTAGCATGATATTTAATTTGAAAATAAATACCATGTTTCCCCTACTGCCTCAAAATTATTTTCTGTTATGTGTTATAGCAAAAGAGACAACTAAGTCTGAGCAAAAGACTAGCTAACATAATAACAATAACGTTAAAGAGAAATCACTCAAACTATGCTAACCTGGTGCCCCGGTGCCTCCAAATGTTCAAGCTTCCTTCCTGCTTGCTCCCGAAGATCTTCTCGTTGCACCATGTTGTTAGGTCCCAGAAGGCTTGCGGGTTGCCAACATTCTGCAGGGCAAAAGCAAGGCACTTTTCCTTGTGGTGTTGCAGCTGATGAGTTTTGGTGGCAGGCATGAAATTTGCTCTACCTTGATCCTGCAAGTGGCGGCTTATAGTCCACCAGCTGCAGTCAAGCCTTTGTGCATGCTCTTTTCTAATTGAACCATGATGCAGAGGATGGTTTTCTGTGTATCGTGCAATGGCTTCATCATCCTCTGTCATTGTCACACAGCGGTGACCCAAACAAGGTCTATTCCTTGTCCAGTTATCACCCTCTTCTTCATGGCATTAAATCCACTTCCTCATAGTTTGTATGTCCCGACTCATTGCAAACACTATCTCAGCATCCATTGATCCATTCATATGCATGGCGATTATTCTTCCTCAGTCAGACTGGCTCGTTTCCCTTACCCCACGAGGCATAGTTTGATGAAATTGTGCACAGGCCACCAACTTTTAAAATGTGTAGAGGTGGCATTGTGAAGAGAAACAGTTATTTCTTTGTAGATTATTTAATTTTACATAAAATATTGTGTTAAACATTCTCCATAAGTTAAATAAAATATTAATGAATTCATTGTTCCAAATTTAATCTTATAAAAATATTCTGATTTTTATTAATATCTCAGAATCTATTGCACATATTCATCAAAAATGGTGCTAGCATAGGCAAGTGTATTTACAAAAGAACTAAATATCAAAAACTATGGGATTCATGACAAAATATTTTGAGAAAAACTTCTACAAAAGTTTATTCTCCATAAATTTCCTGTTTTCATTTAAAATAAATAAGGAAGTTTGAGAGGAGAATTTTTGTGAAAACAGAAGAAATTTAAAAATCTCCAAAGCTCTGTGCTTAACACTTTTGATGCAGATGACATCATATGATGTTGCCCTGCCCTAGCAGTTACGGGCGACCTCAATTGATGTTCCATCTCAAGGCTTTTTCTCCTTTGCTTCTCTCTATGCTGTGGTGAGGATTCAACTTTGGGAAAAAGGCTCATCATCATCTTTAGAGATCTTGTGTGCATGTATTCGAGTGCTAGCATGCATGATTGTTTCATCTGTTAGGTCCCTGTTGTTGCCGGAAGGCACATAAACCTGCAGGCCACTGTGTGCGATACTAGGTCCCTGGCGTGTTTTAATCTCCTGTAAACCTAGTATTATTTCCCTTTTCCTTCCCCTTTTATTTTTTCCCTTTACCTCTTGGTGTATACATGTGCATGTGTTTGTGGTTGCTTAGTAGGTCCCTGTTGTGGTCATACTGCCTCACAAACCTTCTAGCAACAGTGTGATTTTTTAGGTCTCTGGCGCAAAGTAATTTCTCGCAAACCCGGTCCCGTTTTCTTTCCACCTTTAGGATTAGTGCTTGTGCGATTTGAGTGAATGTGTGAGTGACATCAGGTCCCTGGAGTGGAGTAACAACTCCTAAACCTGTAAGTTTATAATTTTTAATTTCTTTTGCCTTTTCTTGCTTTTCCTCCCCACCTTTTCATTGTCTTTAAACCCTCAAGCCCGGAGGCGATTTATTAAATCCCACCCGTACGGCCGGATGAGGTTTTTAAATTTTCACGATTGCGTTGCAAAAACGTTCGAAAATATTAAAATAATCATAACATGAGAAATTTTCTCTTGATTTTTATGAATTTTTTTTGTGGATTTATGAAAAACATGAAATTTGTAAATAACTATTTTGCGTATAATATTTTACATACAAAGATTGTTGGAGTAGAAGAGAATGTACACCAATCGCTAATTTTCCGGTGTGCATTCGTGCATTATATATAACATTCAGCACCGGAAAACCTGTAGAAGATATTGATGTGCAATCTTAATAACAAAATAGCTTAAGTTAGTATCTATTTCATTCTGCAAGTCTACTCATCTAAACCAATTAGATTCAATTTAACAGCAGTAATTATAAAACCTGCCTAATGGGGATAGTTATGTTATCATCCAGGAAATTAAGAACAAATTTGCTAACATAAAACAGAAGTTCCGTTACCTGTCGATGTATAAGAAAATGAAAGTTTCCCTTCAAAGTCTCCCCATCATTGGTCCCAGTAATGATTGGCAGTTGTAGATTATTAATGTTTTTAATCAATCAACCAAAATTCTGAGGGATTCACAAAAGAAATATTTTTATTTATTTATGTTACTGTAGTTTTTACGAACTTCTCACCAGTTCATTTATCATCAACATCGTTTTTAGCGACAAATGATTTGTATGATATATTCTTTTCTAAGATTTGAAACATAGTTTTATGCTGAAATACGAACTGAAAATTCTAAGTGAAAATGATATAATTTTTTTACAATTACATTCAAAATAATACTATAGAAGCATGAACATATTTTTCAGTTTTGCTTTCCTTACTTTTTTACATAATAATTCCTAAAAATAGATTTTCACGTTAATTATTTATAAGTAAAATTTTACTATAAATAAGGCACGGGTGATTTATCGTAAAAACTTTTGAACTGCTTTTTGGATTTTTTTATTAATTTAAGTATATAAATAATTTTTACACAGTATTATAAATAAATTTGTATTTATATTATATAAACATTATTTACATTTTGTTTAAATTTTTTACATTTATTAACATTATTATTATATATTTACATTATAATATATATTTTTGTCATACCTACTACAAAGTAATATTATGTTATTTTACATATTTACACATTTACATATTTACACATTTACATTTTTACACATTTACATATTTACCAATTTTCATATATACAATTTACAAATTTCCGAAGCAGATGATGCTTTTGTGGAAATCCACAAAGCATGGTTTAAAACAGAGGGGTGGACATCCCTCGCAGGCAGGGCAAAAGAATTTCGTATCCTTCCTGAACCCTTGGGCTTTACAACATATACATTTTCTCTGTGGGATGCATTTTTGTTTGTCGTCCATCTTGTATGCATCAGGATAATGCTTCGACAATCCAGGGGTCCTAGAGGGCCGGCTGGGGGAAGGACGTGGGACGGGTTCAGTATAGGCTGGGCAGAGGAGGGATTTTATGATGGAAATTCGGAAATCATATAAAGGAATTTTGGGATGGGTGTTTGGGTAAAGGAAATAACTATTAACCAATACGAGGTGAAGTATATGGATCCCCAGTTTTTTGTTCCATTTCAGAGTCTTACGCTCTATCGGGTAATAAGAAATCATTTGATTACAATGATCGATGCCAGCCATTGACTCGTTATAACGAGCAACGGCCTCCGGTTTGGAGGTGACACTACCTCCTCCTCGCCAGTGATGGACATCGACCATATTGCTTCCGAATTTGGAACTGATCATCAGAACGTCCCGTTTATCTTTCCATTTCGTCACGCAGACTCCACAGGAACTATAAACATCCACAGCTTCACCTCGTCTTAGTTTTTTAGATATTACCTCAGGAGGATTCCCCTTCCGGTTAGATCGAAAAGATCCTGTACAATAGGTCCTCCGCTCTAGTAGATGGTGGGCCAAGTCAACACTGTTGTAATAATTATCCATGAAAAGTGAATGTCCGGCATCTAATTTGCCTTCCATCAACTTCCATACAACATTGTTGACATGTGCCGGCCCACCTACATCAACATCAGAGGACCCAGCATACACAATAAATCTTAGAACCAAACCGGAAGGTTGGGTGAGCACGTAAAGTTTAATCCCATACCGGTGCCGTTTACCTTTCTTATAAATACAAAAGATAAGACGACCCCTCCAGAGAACCATGGATTCGTCGATGCATAGCCTTTGGGTCGGTCTCACTATTGCGTCCATTGTTCGGTGAAAAATGTCAATCATTGGTCTTATTTTGTATAATCTGTCCGTAGGTTGTGGCTCCCCAGGTTCTGGATTTTTTGCAAAATGCAAAACCTGCAAAATCCCGGAGAACCTGTCGTGGCTCATACATTTCCGAAAACAAGGAAAATTAAATATGAAGTCAGTGCTCCAATAATCGGAGATCCTACTCAATGGGCATGTGCCCATATGAAATAGAATCCTGAGGAAAGTTAAAAATTCTTCCACTGACAACTGCTTCCATTTAGTAATCCTTGCTTTCGGAAATTTATTACCTAAAAGTAAAAAGTCGGCCTGCCTATTTGTCTCTGTCACCACCAAATTGGTCATTTCGTCCGTCAGTAAAAGGTAAAAAAATTGTCGAGGCTCTTCCCCTGGGTCTGGAACATTTAGGCCTGGGGTGTGAGTGAAGGGGATGGCAGGTCTAGTTGGTCTGTTTGAAGTCCAACTGTAGGTCTGGGTCGAAGTCCTAGTCAAAACAGAGGCAACGGGGGAACTGGTTTGTACAACGGGAGGGCTAGGAGGGGAGGAAGGCGAAATATTTTGCCTACCAGCTGAGGGAAGTTCCACCTCCTCTCCCTCATCCTCCTTGGTGATGTCTCCCCACTCCATTTCCCCAGACGAGTCACTAAAATTTTCTTCCTCTTCCTCCTCCCTAAGTAATAATTCGGTCAACTCTTCAGCAGACCAAATGTGGCGAGGGGGAGAGTGCCTCCTTTGCCTTTGGGTCTGCAAAGAGTCGCCTTCACACCTTCTCTTTTGTGTGGTTGGAGGAAGAGGAGTTAAATCTTCCCAGGAAGTTGACGGCTGGGTACTGTTTTGGTAAGTCGAGGGTTGGGGGTTATCCTTCGAAGTGGGAGGTCAAGGAGATTTTTCCCAGGGAGAATCATTTTGAGAAGTGCCTTCCCCTTGCCTCGACTGGCACCTTGAGTACGAACCATGCTAAAAAAAAACAAATGTAGATTCAATTTTTTATCATATTGGTGTTTCATAAAAGTAGAGGCATTGTATGTACGTACATTATTCCTCCCAGTAGATTCTCGTTCACGAATCAATAAATTGATGCTTGAAACCATGTACCTAGATAACAGAAAATAACAAATAATCAGAAGAATAAATAGCAGTTTGCAAGAAATAACATTTAAAATGAGATAAGTAAAAATAACAAGTAAAAATAACATAAGTCATAATAACTTACATTTCTCTCCCTCTCACGAGAGATTAATTTTCCCTAAGTATTTTTCGTAGAAACACTGAAAAATGGAGAAAGATAATTTAAAAATCTAAGAAGAAAATGAAAAAGATTGTTAAAAAATACCACCTATGGCTTTGTAGAAGTCCAAAGAAATTTCTCCCTCTTCTGCAATTTTTTCAATAAAAGAAGTCCTATAATTGACACAAATTGGTAACAAACCACTGAAAAAGTTATAACAGATATGTCGACATTAAGTTTGAGGGGGGGATTGCCTACACAATGTCTTTTCCAAAATAAACTGTCTTCGGAATATGTTTTTCAGGTACTTTTATAAAAAAAACCTTAAAAAAAGGAAGTGAAGTTTAGAATTATATGAAAACATCGATAAGATAATAAAAAATGTACTTAGAAATGCATACTTACCATCCAGAAAAAAAGTTGTCGCTGGCCAAAGAAGGGTCGGATCTTAAAACTAAGCACACCTGCTAACTCTGTGGAGCCTAGTAAACGACTGCATAGGGCAAGGAAAGTGTTTCGAGTAGGTGTCTCCCCAACACTAGCATGGAAAGTGGCACTGAAATCGGACGACAACTGTCGTCCGCAGTTGCTGGCGTGCACCCGGCAGACGACACTCGTCGTCCGTCAGCGTTGAACGTGTTAATTGATAAATATGAACCAAGATGCATTTACATTGTTGATGAAATGGGACTTTTCTATCGTTTGTTTGTATGGAATTTCTGGGTAATCAAGTAGGGAATGAGACAATCCCAGGTTGAAAAATCTAACTTCTGCCACATTTGAACCTGGGACCTATCCGCCACCCTGACTTTTCTATAGTGCTTTACCAAACAAAACATTGGGAGTGAAAGGTTCTCAGTGTTTTTGATTTAAGAAAGTGAAACAAAGGCTTACAATATTACTCTGTACAAATGATTTATGTCATAAAGAAAAACCTTTAGTAACAAATACTGCCATAAGACCATGGTGTTCTTAGAATATGAATATGGCAGCTGTGGGTGTTCAATAGTATGCCAATAAAAAGGCATGGATGATGACTAAGATTTTTACAGAGTGGCTTGAATGTTTAAAGAAAGAAAAAAGAAAATGAAATGGTTCTATTGTTAGATAATGCTCCATGCCATCCAAGAGGGTTGAAGTTGTCTAACATAAATTATTATATTTACCTTCCAACACATCCAGTAAATTACAGCCTTTAGAACAAGGAATAATTCAAGCATTTAAATTATTTTATAGACGACATATTTTTACTATGCTGATTGCAACAATGGACTCAGCAGAAAATGTTTGGGATCTGGTGAAAAAATTGGACTTGCAAATGTTTTAAAATACGTCACCGAATCGTGGGATTCAGTTTTGGAAAATACAATTAAAAAATGCCTTGTAAAATGTGGAATTGGTTGGGAGAAAGACTTATTGAACTGTCAGAAAATTGTGATGATGATACCAATGAAAATGAATATACAGAAGATGAAGGTGAACAAAGATTGACTCCTATAAATGAAAGCCAAAATATTTATCCTGTGAATTAGGCAACAACAAAATGTCAGATTTGTCATATGTATTCGAGAAAATCGTAGAAAAGGAAATTGTAAAGATAAACTCAAAAAAAGTCCGACTGTTTTGCAGGATTATTTAAAATTTTAACTTTTCCGGTCTTCTTTATTTCATTTAAAATAATATTAACTTTATTACTTTGTAATAACATTATTTTGTGAATATCTGAGTAGAGGCGATTTTTATGTTCAAGTTTTATATTTGATTTTTTAAAGTAGACAAGTATAGATTTAATAGTAAATTATTAACCCTTTAGCACAGTTGCCAATTTTACAAAGGAGATCCAGGTCCCTGGGTGTCAAACACCCAGTCCTTTCTTAGGTTTTTTTGGATGGATTTAACCTGCAGGACAATGTACCTGTTATTGTAAAATTAACATAAGAATATAATAAACAAAAAGAAAGAAAAATCGATGTATTTTCATGTGAAAAATATACAAAGATAAGAAGTCATAAACATTTTTAATCATAAGGTTTCTGAAATTTCCATGTGAACAAATATCTTCTTCTGGCAGTTACCACAAGAAAATTACAATGTTCTTGGCAAACATGTACACTGAAGTGTGAGCACATTGATTTATTTTGACGATCCTTCCCTTTACATAGTTGGCATTAGGAATATATGTCTGACATCTTTCTCTTCTTTTGCATTACAATTATATCATCATTTGTTTCTGCAGCATCAGCATTTGATGTTGCATACTTATGACAGGAGTATGAAAGATGTGCAGAAGGGTTCTGAAGGTTAGCACAAATATTAATTTGTGGCTAGATAAGACCTATAGCTAAATCTTTCAAAATTTGTTTATACTTTGTGGTGAATCTTCTGTTGAAAGCAAAATAATTCATGCATTTACGCCTGCAACATCCATAAATGAATAAAACATGAGAGGCCATTGTCTGCAATTTCTTGCCATATTGTAATTAGAGTATAATTGGTTGGTTGTATCTAAAGCTCCTTTAGTGGAATTATAAAACAATATTATTTCTGGCAGCCTGTCATTTTCTTCCAATATATTATTATCATGATGCAGTGTAGACAATAATAGAACATGATTGAAGTTTTTTTTGAAAACCAAACATTGTAGATTTTAATTCCCATCCCTTTGGATTTGAAAATGAAGGTGGAAGTTGTATTTTATTTTTTCTTATAGTGTCCACTATAGTGGTTATTTCTGGCCAATAATTCTTGTGCAAGTGAATAGCTTGTAAACCAGTTGTCCATCATAATATTATGACCAAAATCTTGCAATGAGTTTGTCAAAAGGTTCACAACAGCAGATGGTTTGAAATCTATTTCAAAAGGCCCATTTGGTTGTTTGCCACAGTATACTTCCATCTTTGCAGTGTAGAAAGTTCATGAATCTGCTACGGAAAAGATTTTGATGCCGTATTTATTTGGCTTGCGAGTTTTTTCCATGACTTGACTAGAGTTTCAGATGACAATTGGGATCATGGTTCAGCTATCCAATATACACTATCCTTCACATTAATCTTCTTCAAGTAGTTGATGATACTGTCTTCATTTGGTGTTGCTTCAAGTAACAATGGCAACAACTTTCATCGATATATTCTTTTTAAACACTCCAAAATACTCGGGTCCATCGGCTATACCAAACTGGTTACATTAGGTGGTAAGAACAGAGCACGAATACTATCACTAATCAATTCTTCTTCATTTAAATGGGAAGGTGCATTGTCTAATACCAATAGAGCATTACAAGGAAGATTTCTCTCTTTTAAAAATTTCTGTTTTTGGGATGAATTCTTCAAAAACCAGTTTGAATTGCTCAAATTCCTTCCAAGAGCTCTTCTGAGCTTAATATGATACTGACAAGGCTGTCAAAGAAATGTTTTAAGGCCTGGGATTTGGTTGATTGGCCAACAAATACAAGAGGCAATTTGTTGTGTCCAGAAGCATTATAGCAAGCAAGTATATTCACCCTTTCTTTGCTTTTTTGTGACGTGGAGCTGCTGTTTCTTGGTGAGAAGCTAGAGTTTTAGATTGAAGCATTTTTTGGTTTAATCCTGTCTTATCACAATTGTTCAGTTGGTTAGTTGTATGATTCTCATTTTCTATGAGGATTCATGAATTATTTCAGAAACCCGAACAGTCACTTCTCCTGCACCTAATTCTGATGCCAACTTTTTTATAGTTTCTCCTTTGTCCAACCTTTTTATAGCTTCAAGCTTGGTTTCCTGTAAAACGTATTTTCTCTTGGTTTTAGCACTCATTGTTATGGTATGTTACAAACTTAATGACATAATGAAGAAAAACTTAATACCTATAGAAAACCTTGAATAAACAAAGACGAATGCCTGAAAGACAAGTGTGCATACAATGACTCAGGCCCTTCAATAAAATTCTATTTGGGAGAGAGGAGTTGGCTGGCCAGAGAAAATGACCTTAACTGCATCGTATCACCTCAGACTAAATGGAACCTCGAATGAACGGGACTTGAATCATCGAGACTGTACTGTATATATGTATATTATTATGATGATGGAAAAAGAATGATAGATGTTGCCAGGACATTTTGAATACCACCTTCAGAGCTAAGATCCATTTTGAGTAAACGCAGAGACATAGAAACTGCTGCACAGCTTTGTCCAAATGGGAAATGATTTCACACTGTGAAAAATGAAGAACTAGATAAGTGTGTATATGATTGGTTGGTGGAGGCTAGAGCCAAAAATCTTCCAGTTTCAGGGCCGATTTTACAGCAGAAAGCTACAGAGATGTCAACAAAAATGGGAGTGCAAGACTTTCATGCTTCTAATGGCTGGTTGCAAAAGTTCAAGACATGGTGGAACTTGGCAACATTAAAGATGTCAGGGGAAGAAGCATCAGTAAGTCCTTGTGTTCTAGATGAGTGTCAAGGAACACTACAAGCATTTTTAAGTGGGTATTACACAAAGGACATATTCAATGCTGATGAGTCCGGATTTTTTTTTTCAATTTGCTACCAGATAAGACTTGCAGTGAAAGGAGATTCTTACCACGGTGGAAGAAAAAGCAAAGAAAGGTTCACAGTTCTCTTTTGTTGCAACGCAAATGGCAGTGAAAAACTAGAACCACTAATTATTGGTAAATATAAAAAGCCAAGGTGGTTTAAAAATATTAAGAAACTCCCTTGCATGTACAGGCATTCAAAAAATTCATGGATGACAACATCCATTTTTAGAGAATGGCTGGCCATGCTTGATTCAAAGATGGGTATGAGGAATGGGAATATAAATATAAAAATATAAAAATTGTGTTGTTCCCCCTAATTGCCCAAGTAAACTGCAACCTTTGGACTAAGGAATAATTTCTGTAATTAAAAGAAGCTATAGGTATCAACTGGTGCAGTATTTATTAAGAAATATGGAAGGGAATATTGATTTGCCAAAGATAAAATGGAACCTTTTGCAGGCTATGCATAGACTCTGTTTATGTTGGAACAAAATTAATGAAACAACTATTTCAAAATGTTTTTTAAAGGCAGGCTTTGTCAAGGAAGTGCATAATGATGCAGATGAGGATAACAGTGTGTGTGATGAACCTCCAGAATGGGCTCAAATAAAAGAAGCCTTAAAAGTACAAGCATCATTAGAAGAGTTTGTTACAGCTGATGAAGCCCTGATTACTTATGCTCCTACAGGAACTTATGAGGCAAAGGAAATTCTTAATGGAGAAAACACTGATAAAGAAATTGAAGATGGGGTAGCAGATGACGAAGATGAGGAAGATGTTGAGAGACAACCACCAAAAAAAATCTGAGGTCCAAAATGCTTTAAATGTGTAGGAGAGATTTCTAACCAATATGGATGACTATGAACCCAGGAATCTTCTTCTGTTAAGCCAAATAGAAAATGTTGTTACAAAGAATTTCATAAAAAAGGCAAAAAGTAATTAACTATTTTAATAAAAAAGAATGAAAATCTTTTTATTTGGAATATCTTCTGACAACATAAATGTATTATGTGTAAATAATTTTGACAAAATCTTAGATTTCTACTCAGTATTAAGTTGCTATTATTTTGTTTTTTCAATTTACTGTTGAATTTTGTATATAATAATTTTTATATTTATAATTAAATTTGATATGATAACAACATATATTACATAATTTTCATTGTGTGCAAACTAACTTGTTTTCTCTTTTTTTATTCCTAAATTTGTCATTAACCACTTAATAGTGAACCTCTATATATCAAAATAGCAAAAATCTGGTCCCTTCAATTTCACTATATAGAGGTTTTACTGTATATGTGCAGTGTGTGCAACACACTCTGGCAGCTTCGTTAATATGAATGCTGAGTTCACCCAGGACACATTTAGCTATACAAGTCTTGAAGCAATTATTAATTTTAGATAATCCGTATTTATTTTACGAATTAAATTTGCCTAAAACATTATATTTAACTGTTATCATGCTGTAATATTTTCTGTAAATGTTGCCAGATACGGACTTAATCACGGTTGGAAATGATATATGACATGGTTTCGTAAATGCTTTGGTTAACAAATACTTTTTCTCAAAAATCTTCTAAAAAACTGGGATGCATATTATACCCCGGTGCAACTTATATGCTAAAAAATACGGTATATGGTTTAATACAATTTTACCTGCATAAAATATCCTCATCCATTAGCAGAGAATCTTTAAATATTTTTCAGGAAAAGATTGGCAGATAATATAGTTTTACCAGTAAACATATTCGCTGCTCTTGATGCACCCGTGCATCGAGCCAAGCGACAGCTGCAGGCCGGCGACAGATATGGGTTGAAAATTTATGTGGTTCTTTATATCGTTGACTTTGCACTGAGGGATAATCCCTAAGAAAGGCACTCAGTGAAAGATTAGACCAGAAGTGAGCAGCATTTCTTTTTTTGTTGTGTTTTTGATCCCGGTTTCGTGAGTAGTCTTCAAGCAAGATTTAAATGTTATATATTTTTATGATATTTGTTATTTTTTGAGAAATTTTGCATCATTCTTTTTTAAATGGACACTAGTTATAGCTTGTTATTCTTTTTCCTCACTTTATAAAGATTTTCAGGTAGTTTTAAAAAAATTGAAATATTTTATTTTGAAGTTGAATTAGGAAGTTGTTTATATGCTGTTTTGTTTGGTGTGTTATTTTTATAGTAAACTCATAATCTCAACTAAAACCCTTATTTTTTGTTATTTTAAAATAAATTCAAATAAGAAAACTACAATTACAAATTTGGCTCTAGGAGAAATATCACCAATATTTGGAAGGCAGTAAAAGTATTGAGGTAAAGAGTGGAAGATGCCTCATTTATTCTTTGGTATGATGTTATAATTAATAACAACTAGTTGCCTGTGGGTCCCTTCATGTTACCCTGTGAAGGGAAGTGTATTAGAAAAATATAGTGCCTTTATTCACTGTGGTGTGGTGGATAAAGCTAAGGAAAACATGGTAAAATGAGGCCAGGGTTATGGTCGAGAAATTGGACTGCAAATAGGAAGATGTCAGGAAGGGTTGGAAAATGTAAATTTAGGCCATCTGAATGGTAAAAACAACATGGCTTTGATCAGTGCTTAGCTTTTGATAGGGCTTAAAAAATGGGTCAAGTTAGCCCATGGACAGGGTGGGGCACAGAGACCACAGAGAGGGAGACAGGATGGACAGTAAATTGTAAAAATGAGAAAATAGCTTTATACAGTGATCACTGCTTTGGTTGCTGCATTGTGTTGGAAAGAGGCTCAAAATGAGTCCAGGGGGAGGGTAAGGCAGCGAAACTGCAGGGAGCAGCTACTCAAAAAAGAGGGGAAATTATAAAAATAGCAAATATTATCTCAAAAACATCGTAGCTTCAATAATTGTGACAAACTGGAAATAACTCAAAAAATGAAACACCTGAGCTTATATTCAGAACTTGGCAGTGAAACCACAAGTAGAATGGCATCAGGAAAGAAGGAAAATTGTGAATATGGCAAATGTTGTAGCATACAGCAGCAAAGTTGCATCTCTTGATGATTTTTGCATGTCAATGAAAGATTTGTAGATTGAAAGTTATTATCTCAATTATTGTGTTGTAATTATTATTTATTTGTATATTTAATGTTATATGACTGTAATTATGAATTTAAGAATTCATGCATCTTATCTGTTTGAGTTGAAACTGAATATTTTGACGTTTCTTTTCAGGTTACGAGGCTGCTGCTTACTATGATGGTGACTATTGCATTTCAGAGCCATCATCTTAAGTTGTATAAGAATTATCATACTCTTTAGTTTTTTATGTGGAAAAAAGGAAAAGAAGATATTTTTCATTTTACTTTATTAAGATATTTTTCATTTTATTTTATTTTATTTTCATATTTTTTTGTTATTTAGAAATTCACCTGAGTTGATTTAGGATTAGTTTTAATCCATCAGGTTTATAAGAAGCTCAGTAATTGTTTTAGTTGATTATATGTAAAGAACTGGCTTTTAGTTTAAAACTTGACCATTTGCATTTGTTATAAAAAATTAATATCGTATTGCATTTAAAACACATTTTAATGCAATTTGGTGC
The DNA here is from genome assembly GCA_028673005.1 of Tanypteryx hageni. NCBI lineage: Eukaryota > Metazoa > Arthropoda > Insecta > Odonata > Petaluridae > Tanypteryx > Tanypteryx hageni. The sequence goes on along the minus strand of CM054120.1, from coordinate 61,540,733 downwards.
ATGTATTTTTTTACAAACCAAGTTACTGAACAATTTTAACTTCTGTGGGCTTTTATAAAATATTATATTTTACTGTTTACCTTGAAACATTTTAATGAAAATTGAATAACTGGGTTAGTATTCATTATGACACATAAGAAAATTGTTAAAATTTCAGTTAAAAAGTATATTTAGCATGTTTATTTAAATATTAAGTATATTATTGGTTTTGTTTTGCTTAAATTTTGTTGATGCAAATGGATTTGTTTGAGTACTTTATATTTTGAGTAAAAGGATTCTTACCATTTTTCATTCTGGTTCATTGTCAAAATTCAGTGAAAAAAGAAACATATCTTTAATTTAAAGATTTAGTATTTAATTTCCCATTTTCTTTCTGGCTCGTAAGAAAATTGGCCAAAATTCAATGAAAAAAGAAATATATTGTTCATGTTAATTTTATTTAAAGATTTAGTATATAATCCTGCAGTACTCATATGGGATGCTGTGGACATCCTAAGCATATATGTTTTATGAGAGGATTCTTTTCCTTTATCTGTTTATGACCCCTTCCCTTCTGTACCTGGAATGGCATGTGTATGGAACCTTCTCTCCTAATAAATCTTTGTATCCTGCACCGTTCTGCCCGCCCGCATATATGCGTCGATAGCAGTAGCGGCTGTGCGCTACCTCAATGCATACATGCGTCGATAGCAGCAAAAGGGTTAAAGCTTCCATAGTGATGCTTTTAAAGAAAGTTTAAGCAGTTGCTATTTTCTTTTCAAGTGGTCAATATTTTTATTCTACTATTATAGTTTGTGCGTTTCATAAGTTAGGCAAGCACGATGGAAAGTAGAATGACATTTGTGCATGAAGCAAGCAATTGGATGTCGTTAATGTCTATGCAGTTTCTTAGACTTTAAATTGTGCCATTTCTACTACAGCAGCATGTTGTTTCTACTCTTTGAATAAAAACTCCTAACTTCTAAAATGCCTTTTATTTCTATTCAATTTAATAAATAACTGATATGGCTATGGGACAAATATTAATTTAGAAATGGACAGTGGAGAAGTGGTTAATAACGTTCCATTCAAATGTTGGGTTCTAAGCAATGGTGAGGTGAGAAATTTATAAGAACCGGCTAACAGGATCCAAAAACGTGTCGCAGGCAATTTTGTTAAGGGAAAACATTTCTATTTATTAATAGATAAAAAGTGAGAATATTTATTTATTTGATTTTTTATGTTATACATTTAATTGTACATTTATATTACAATAATTATACATTAATAAATAGCTAGAAATAAACTCTCTCATTTATTCAATATATTTCCCATAATCCCATTTGATTTTCTGATGTGAGCTTTCTTGATGTATTTGATTGTGTGTATCTGCAGCCAAATGATGATTTTTTAAGCAGCTTTTAACATAATAATCTGCATTACACTTATTTACAGGTTTTCCACACATATTAATTGTTAGCAAATTTGATAAATGGTGAATGGTAAGCATATTATATTCATAAGGCTGAAGCCTCTTTCAGCTTGCACGCTACTGATTGCATCTGTGGTTAGGATTTTTTTGCTCTTATTATTGTTGATAGGAGGTTTTGATTTTTTTGCTTCTAGATTCATATCGAAAAATCTCTTTAATTATTTACATGAACTTCATATTTTATGATTTAACAAAGGCATTCCAATTTATTTCTTCTTTCCGTGGATAAAGAATATTTTGTTAGTTCCAAGAATTGGGGTCGAGTATGCTAAAAAGTTCCAAAAATTCATCAGAAGTATAATTGTTATCTTAATCCTTTTTAAAGTTTACGTGACACTTTTTAGAAGTCCATTTATTTGGCTAAAATATCAATTGATTTATCTTTAGGATGACTTTTAAATTTTGTCTATTCTTTAAGTGAATATCCTTGTATTGTTGCTAATTATAAAATTTTCAACCATTGCCTCACATTTGCCATTGTCATTTCTTAATTGTTTTATGACATTAATTGTATGCTTAATAAATTTGTCCACTTTCTGTATTGCAACTTCTCTTGATTATAATGAATTAGAAAGAATGAAAATTCAGTTAAAATGTAAATAATTAATGATAAATATTTCATAAAATTTTTGTTTTGCAAAATGTTTTCCAAACCACCATACTCCTTATTTGCTGAAAAATGTTGATACAATGCAGGATATGCTTGCCAGACAGCAAGTGCAGTGCGCAAACTACATGATTCCCATCTTGGTCCAAGAACTCTTCTGATTTTAATAGTCTGAGGGTTAACAAACATTACTGATTCATAAATAAAGATGCATGGAAGTGTTACTTTGTTTTTCATAAAAATATTCCTACAGAAGGTTCGTTGATTTATGTTAATGATGAGCATATGAGCTCTTTTTTGATATATGAAAAGTCTTCAGAGGAAGATTTATCATGGTGCTACTATATTGAAATAAGGAATTGGGAATGAACATATTATCAATGGTGGTAGTTGATTTAGAATTTATTCTTGTGGGACTAGAGATGGTAGGGGACAAGTTAAAAGAGGATGTTAAATCTGAAAATAATGATTTTTGGTGATTCTCAACATTGAAGTTAATATTAAAATCACCATAGATGATAATGTTACATTTACAGAATTTATATGAAGCTAATGTTTTATCAAGGTTAGATAAAAAGGATTTAAAGTCTCCATTTGGTGACCTACAAATAAACAAAGAAATTGAAGGTTTTGTATTTGGCACTTCACAGCAAAACATTCAGTCTCTTTCTGTGGATATAACTGGTATTGATTCTACATGATGTTAGACTTGACATAAATTGTACCACAATTTTTTAAAAGATTCTCCAATATGGTGAAACTGGTCTACAGCCTTGTGGACAAACAGCACTTATCTCATTATCTCTTAGCCCAAGTTTTGACAAGAACAGAATGCCTTGTTGAAGTTCTTATATTTCTAATAGATTGATTTTATTCTTTAGACAATGTACATTTAAGTGCAAGATTTTAAATTTGTTCCCTAGTCAATTGTGATTATGTGTTTCATTTCTTGAACTGAAAGGCACAGGGGATGGGAGAGATAAGTTTGGGGGATTAAAATTGGGGTCTGCTGTAGACACTTTTGGATTGTTTTTTATTTCTGGGCATTATTGTTGTTGGTTTTATTGATGGTAGATGATCTTTGTTTGGGAAGTGAAAATCTTTGAATGAATAAATATGAATACAAGTGCTGATAAACCTGATACCATAGCAAATTCGTTTTCTGATTAGTAAGCAATGTTTCTGGCCCAGATGATATTCTTTCACCTATTTTGAGACGTATTAACCTACCATATTGTCATCATGTGATGCCAGTGTTCAAATCTGGGATGTCGGATGTTAGAAATTATCGACCAATTGCGATTTAGTAATCTATAGCAAAGGTTTTTTTAATCCCTGGTTTTTGGTTATATTTATCCACTTGTCAATCCTATAATAATTCAAGAACGGCATTGCAGATTGTTTTGCCGATGCTGAGTGTCTTTGGTAGCTCAATCGACATCTCCGTTAAATTTCGTTTTTTTTTTGTCAAAGGTCCTTGCCAAAACACCATATAAATAAACGTATTATGTTATATTCAAATACCTCTGTAAAAATCACTACGCTAATGTTGTTATTTTCAGAAAAAAAAATAATAGTCAAGGTGCCTGCCTCGCGCGATTTTCGGAGTTTTAGATAATTCGACGTAACAGAAAAACTGCGAGGGTTGTTGATCAATTCTCATGGCAGAACAAATTAAATATAATGCTCTATATTCACAGCGACAGCATATTACCTACATCTCGTCGACTGTATAGTTCTGCAGGTAGCGTATCAAAAATATTTTTAAAATAATGTATGGTAAGTTCAGATATTTAAATAGTATACCAAAACTCTACTAAATTAATCAATAAGTACTGTTATTAATTTTGATCTCTTACATTCTCGTAGTTTATTCGTTTACAAACATTAACTACGGTGACATGCCTCAATTTTTCGCTCGCCTGATGATGACACCAAAACATTGGATATTGTAAACCTGATAGGTACTACAATTACATATCAAATTACGTAGAAATCTATGGTTAATTACAGCTAATTGCATATCCTCCTCCATTCCTTCCTAAAATTACTACCTAAAAAACAACCCATAATGGTGATAACTCATTGGTTATTAAAACTAGAAATGTTTAACAGCTAGAACGCAATAGTGACGCACATACACAGATTAAGAAAAGACAATACCTTTCATCACGAATATTGAACACTATTTAGTTTCTTAATATTCCGTTCCTTTTTCAGCCCTTGATTGCGATGAATCGGAATAAAAGTAACATCTATTTTTTCCTACTCATCTTCATCATAAGATGCCCATTAAATAATTGATTATGTTATATTTTAAATTACCTGATGTTCTTTACGTCTTCGAATCGCCTATATTTTCCAAAATTTATAAAATGACATTTTCCAAATTATAATCCCTTAATACGATATGCATTTCTGTTCTGTCAGCCACAGCGCCTTTTCCATACATACGGTTTTTAGTTAATTTCCGTAAGGTTGGAAAAAAACATTAGATGCTTCTTTTTCATCTCTATATCGTATTTAAGCGATATATATCGTATATAACTTCACACATATCTATATTTGTCATAATTTTTAATAATTACATTTTACACATTAAAATTTTTTATTCGCTATACCTTTCTATAATGTCTGCCACAGCGCTTTTCCATGCAACTACACGAGTGTAGTTGTATAGTAGGATATTAAGTTAATTCCATAAGGTTGGAAAATGACATTAGACGCCTATTTTCTATCTCGATATCGTATTTGATCCACTTGTGTCGTATATTAATTCCGATTCAAAATATTTAGAGGTCTAGCGATATATATCGATTCGTTCGACTTCGATTTGAGTGCAATACTTCGTGGACTGAGAAAGATTTACAAGATTGAGTGTGTCGTGAAAATATGGAGTTATCCACCGATTTTTCTCAATGCAGGCTTTGTCTGTGCATTGGTAGGAACTTTGTTCATATTTTTAATGTGAACGATGAGACGAACTACAAAGTGGCGGACCTAATCTCGGATTTGCTTCAGCTTCAAGTAATTATGATTACGTGTTTGCAATGTTTTGATAGATTTGCTGATTTCATTATCGTATATGGCGGTGGATATTTCTTAAACGTTCCAGAATAAAATAAAAAATGCGAAACTGATACTAGAACGTGTTAATTTACAAATCGTGTTATGTTGGTGTTTTATGGTACATCTAAATAGTATATATAATTTAAAGTGGTTAATTATTAGCATCTGTTTACAATAACCCGTTGAATATGATAACATAATAAGTGTATTTTGACTGAGGATTGTACATAAATAACATTAATTATAAATATGCATTGTGTGGGATAACTTCTAAGTAACAAATTTCTGTACGTTCGCAAAGAAACTTAGGAATTCAACGTCATCAATACTTTTAAAATAATTTTGAAGCTTGCCAACAACGATCTCATGCCAGACAGCATGTAACCACGTACTGTACTTTGAATCTCTTCCTGAATAGGCTAGACAGTTAGATGGATACCCACCATTCGTGTGCAGTACATGTTTCCGCAAGCTGACGGAATTCAAAATATTCAAGGAGCAATGCATTGCGTGTAAATCGTCCTACGACGATGATTATTTTAAACGGGAGATCACCGTGGAAGAACCAAACATCTTGGAGGTAGGCAATCCATTGGAGTCAATTGTTGTGATGCTTTGATTTGCAAGACGTTATTTTTTCGTCAATGAAATGTTTTTCGAGTGAATTATTTGAAAAGTACATATTTTAGTCATTCAATGTCCATCCTTAAAATTGTGATTTCTCTTCGGAAAAGTTCAACGTTTGAGAAATAGATACAAGTGCACATCTCTTCCTCCTATAAATTATAAATGAAGTGTAATCGTAAAAAATTCAGTATTTTTTACCTGGAGACATTTTTTGTTCCTTTTCTATTATCGATATTCATAATACCCTTTTGTAAAGTTTTAGATTACTTTACTTTAATATCCTACTCCTGATGTGTCACTTATGCTCTGATTATTTCTTCTAGATCATGCATCGCCCTATAAAATTAGAAGAGGTGATGTGTGCACAGTACATTACTGTGGTGAGTACTAGAATCTCTTCCGGTAATTCAATTATTTAGCCTTATATTCAATTCTATACCTTTAAAATTTCGTTTAAATAATTTGGTAAACTAGTTGCAATCAAGTGATAAGGGTGTATGGAAATATTTTTTCATTGCGGAATTATTTATTATTATTTTGAAAGTGTTGCATTTGTCTAAAACTGGATTATTGATGCATTGGCGTGATTTTCTCAAAGGGAGGAGGGTTAAGAAGTTACCAATACAATTTTTGGATAGAAATGAACACGTTGAATGCTTACATGAAATAAGATTGTTTTTTTTATTATTTTATTTTAGAATCAGCCTTTGTCTACAAAGGAAGACTTCCCAATGGAAGACAGAAGTGATGCTTCTTCAGAGGTAAATGACAAACTATAGACCTTGGAGGTATTTGTCTTCCATTTTAACACTGTTACAAATCCATATAGTTAGTCTTTTTGTGAATAGTTTCGAAAAATTGTAGGGTCAATAGAAAACAAACTGATTGCAAAAAACAGACTATTGTGAAATAATTTATAAGTATCTCTCTGATTAAATTCTGATCTTTTATAGTATCATGACATGCTCTAAAATCTCTTTTCTACCGGTGGAATTTTAAATGTATGGCGGAGAATATGTCATTAGACCAGATCTAATCTTGTGCAATAATTCATGGCAAGAGCTTTTCATTTATGGCAAAATAATTAGTTTCCAATGCAATTTGAAATAGAGTTCTTTTATCTGCAGAATGAACTTCATTGGGATTTTTCAAAATTACTACATTTAATCAGTTTATCTACTTATTCAAATGATTTATGCCAAACATGTATTCTGTGGACTTTTTTCTTTCACATTAATCGTAACATAATGCGACATACAGATACAACTGTTAACACAAATCATATTATTCACATATAAATATTAAGTATCTCAAAATTTCTTAGTAGTTCATGTACTTTTTATGCAAACAGGTCAGGAGAAAACCAGATTTTATCTAATAAATAAATCATGGAAATGCCTCAGTTTTTCATTAAATAATTTGTGAAAATGCATATAATCAATGAAAACAGCAGCCCTGTACAAGTGTATATTACATTATTATAATGCCTACTGCTGCATGGCTGGGCTGAGCATTTTGATTGGTAGCTGAGAAACAGCATTCCTGCCTAAGGTGGCATGAAATTGAAATGTAATATTATAAGGCTCGAGAGCCTGTGAAATGCTTCACAGCCTGAGCTTGCTGTCTTCAAATATCTCCTATAGGGCTTACAAGGGAACATTCTGTAGTGGTTCCCTCGAATTTGGCCGAAACTTAGCAGTGTTATAGTAGACGGAAAATAATTCGAGACGTATTTTTTCTCACCCAAACAATGGCCCCATGTTTACGAGAAATTTGCAATTAAATGTTAAAAATTGATTAGATGTGCTTTCATTTTGTTACATTAATAATCATTTTGTTTAACTTGCAGAATTTAATTGCACACAGTTTGGTGAGTTGTGGCAGTTCTCCAATTGGGAAGTTGGACTTGATATGTGCTGAATGTGGACAGAAGCGGTCAAACAAAATTGATATGCGAGAACATGTGATGGGTCACATGGGAGCGAAGCCACATGGGTCGAACATCAGAGAGCAGATGCAGAGCAAAGAAAGGAGAGCAGAGGAAGAGAAGAAGGAGAAGAAAATGATATACAAGTGTCATGATTGTGGGATAGAATGCATAAGGAAGGGTGATTTGACTCAACATGTGAAGATCCATGGAACGGAGAAACCTTTCATGTGTTCTACCTGTGGGAAGAGGTTCCTCCTGAAAAAGTACCTCTCACGGCACCAGAAGACACATGTAAAGGAAAAATTTTTTGAATGCAATGAATGTGGGAAGAAGTTCCTTGTGAGGCAATACCTAGTTAACCACATGTTGGTGCATACTGGAAGAGATCAGTACAAGTGTGCTAGCTGTGACAAGAGCTTCAAGAGGAAGTATGAGCTGAATGATCACCAATCCACACACGATGGGGAAAGGCTGTGGGAATGCGAGCAATGCAAGAAAGGGTTTGATAAGTTTAAGGATTTAATGGATCATTGCAAGTCTCATTTGGGGGAGACGAAGTTCAGATGTGATGTATGCGGACAGAAGTTTTCCTTTAAATCTTATTTGAGGGTACACATAATGAGGCACATGAGTATAAAACCACATGAGTGCCACTTTTGTGGAAAGCGGTTTGTGCAAAGCTATGGACTCAGTTTGCATTTGAGAGTTCACACTCGTGAAAGGTTGTCATCTTGTAATATATGCGGAAAGACTTTCCAGCAAAAGCATAACCTTGTCACCCACAAAAGGACCCACACATATATCAATAAAGATAATAAGTAAAGGCAATTATTGTAAATTTCTAATAGACACGAATCTATTCGGCTGGTTTTGCCTGTTACAGCAGGCCTATTTGAAATTTACAATAATTGTCTTTATTTATTTTGTACAGAGATCACTGCTTTGGTTGCTGCATTGTGTTGGAAAGAGGCTCAAAATGAGTCCAGGGGGAGGGTAAGGCAGCGAAACTGCAGGGAGAAGCTACTAAAAAAAGAGGGGAAATTATGAAAATAGCAAATATTATCTCAAAAACATCGTAGCTTCAATCATTGTGACAAACTGGAAATAACTCAAAAAATGAAATACCTGAGCTTATATTCAGGACTTGGCAGTGAAACCACAAGGAGAATGGCATTAGGAAAGAAGGAAAATTGTGAATATGGCAAATGTTGTAGCATACAGCAGCAAAGTTGCATCTCTTGATGATTTTTGCATGTCAATGAAAGATTTGTAGATTGAAAGTTATTATCTCAATTATTGTGTTGTAATTATTATTTATTTGTATATTTAATGTTATATGACTGTAATTATGAATTTAAGAATTCATGCATCTTATCTGTTTGAGTTGAAACTGAATATTTTGACGTTTCTTTTCAGGTTACGAGGCTGCTGCTTACTATGATGGTGACTATTGCATTTCAGAGCCATCATCTTAAGTTGTATAAGAATTATCATACTCTTTAGTTTTTTATGTGGAAAAAAGGAAAAGAAGATATTTTTCATTTTACTTTATTAAGATATTTTTCATTTTATTTTATTTTATTTTCATATTTTTTTGTTATTTAGAAATTCACCTGAGTTGATTTAGGATTAGTTTTAATCCATCAGGTTTATAAGAAGCTCAGTAATTGTTTTAGTTGATTATATGTAAAGAACTGGCTTTTAGTTTAAAACTTGACCATTTGCATTTGTTATAAAAAATTAATATCGTATTGCATTTAAAACACATTTTAATGCAATTTGGTGCATGTATTTTTTTACAAACCAAGTTACTGAACAATTTTAACTTCTGTGGACTTTTATAAAATATTATATTTTACTGTTTACCTTGAAACATTTTAATGAAAATTGAATAACTTGATTAGTATTCATTATGACGCATAAGAAAATTGTTAAAAATTCAGTTGAAAAGTATATTAAGCGTATTATTGGTTTTGTTTTGCTTAAATTTTGTTGATGCAAATGGATTTGTTTGAGTACTTTATATTTTGAGTGAAAGGATTCTTATCTTTTTTCATTCTGGTTCATTGTCAATGTTCAGTGAAAAAAGAATCAAATCTTTAATTTAAAGATTTAGTATTTAATTTCCCATTTTCTTTCTGGCTCATAAGAAAATTGGCCAAAATTCAATGAAAAAAGAAATATATTGTTCATGTTAATTTTATTTAAAGATTTAGTATATAATCCTGCAGTACTCATATGGGGTGCTGCGAACATCCTAAGCATATGTTTTATGAGAGGATTATTTTCCTTTAGCCTTTTATGACCCTTCCCCTTCAGTACCTGGAATGGCATGTGTATAGAAACTTCTCTGCTAATAAATCTTTGTATCCTGCTGTTATTCTTTGAGGTCATATGTTTTTTAAAGAGAGTACGCATTGAAAAAATCACTGTGGATGTTATTCACATTTTATAGTGAGCAAATTATTTTTATTTGTGGCACTGGTGTTGTTTTAAATAATTTATGATCAACTTTCAACTGTTTCGTCACTGATTGACATCTTTCAATGTTTGTAATAATTTTTTCTTTCTTATCACAATATCAAGGTTTTTAATTGTTGTTGATGTTTATTGCATAAAATGAAATTTAAAAAAATTATGTTGAGTTATTTGCCCCATAGAAGTCAACTTTTAATTATGAGAGAGACATAGAGCAGACTGCTCACCTTTTGAATGATTGAAGCATCTAGTGCAAGTGCTGACGTTCTAAAGCATGCAAATCAAGTTTGCTAGAGATTTTCGGAAAACAATGATATCTCATAGGTACAAAAGTTATTCTTGCTCTTTTGGAGAATTGCCAGTTTTGTTTATAGTACTTATGTTATTATGAATATATTCTGAACATCTTTCAACCATTACTTCACCCACTGATATTTGAAAAGTTTTGTGAAAATAATCTTGAACACTTTTTCTTACAGATATATATTTACAATCCTGAATCATCTTGTATTTACTACAGTTAACTTATAAATAATCACAAATAGTTACAAAGAAACATACCAAATAAAAATGTACCAAATATTAATGATAAATTTATATTTTAACAAAAATTCCTGAACATTCCATGTGAGTACATACTGACATTTGAAAAATATATGAAGTACCACAGGGCTAATTTCCCTTTTTTTCTGGCTCATAAAAAAACGCTGAAATTCAGTTGGTAAAGAATAATATTTTACATGTTATTTTGATTTAAAGTCAGTTTTTGCTGTTTACTGCACGAATTTTATATATGCAAACAAATTTATTATAGTTTGTGTTTGGAGTGCATGTGGCTTCAAATATTAATTTTACTTAATAGAGTTTGTTATTGAAGTTTTTTGTGTTCTGTTTTATGAAATTAACCTTTTTGCTGCAATGGACTTGGAGCTTCTGCATCAGCTGTGTGTGCCAAGTTCAGTGACCGTGAAGCACCCCTGTGCTGAATACTTTCTATAGGAGCTCCGCGTCTATGTTCTTTCATTCGTCTTTTAATCTCTTTATATTTTAAAAGTTGTTTTGTCAATCATTTACATTCATATTGATTATTAACCATCTCGAAAAAATATTTTCATCTTTTTTGTTGATTCTTTTTATTAATAGCAAAAGAAAACGAAAGAATCCAAACGCGACTAAATTAACTTGGTTTGATAATGGGATGTATTACGTTTGAAAGTTGACACAGAACTGAAGATATTTCTGCCTTTTTTCCATCTGCTTTAGGCATTTTAGGGAATAGGGGGTGATAAAGTGATGGCCAAGGGACGAAAAAGGTTTTATGCGGGTGCAAAAAGCCCGGGGAAATGAAGTAGAAGCAGCCTTTTTCATCGTCCAAGGTTAGATTAAAAACAGCTTGAAAATATATGTCTACGCCATCTACAGAGTGCCTAAAACATCTGTTAGTACCATTTCTACTACAGCAGCATGTTGTTTCTACTCTTTGAATAAAAACTTGTAACTTCTAAAATGCCTTTTATTTCTATTTAATTTAATAAATGGGACAAATATTAATTTAGAAATGGACAGTGGAGAAGTAGTTAATAACGTTCCATTCAAATGTTGGGTTCTAAGCAATGGTGAGGTGAGAAATTTATAAGAACCGGCTAACAGGATCCAAAAACGTGTCGCAGGCAATTTTGTTAAGGGAAAAAATTTCTATTTATTAATAGATAAAAAGTGAGAATATTTATTTATTTGATTTTTTATGTTATACATTTAATTGTACATTTATATTACAATAATTATACATTAATAAATAGCTAGAAATAAACTCTCTCATTTATTCAATATATTTCCCATAATCCCATTTGATTTTCTGAGTGTGAGCTTTCTTGATGTATTTGATTGTGTGTATCTGCAGCCAAATGATTTTTTAACCAGCTTTTAACATAATAATCTGCATTACACTTATTTACAGGTTTTCCACACATATTAATTGTTAGCAAATTTGATAAATGGGGAATGGTAAGCATATTATATTCATAAGGCTGAAGCCTCTTTCAGCTTGCACGCTACTGATTGCAACTGTGGTTAGGATTTTTTTGCTCTTATTATTGTTGATAGGAGGTTTTGATTTTTTACACTTTTTAGAAGTCCATTTATTTGGCCAAAACTGTCAATTAATTTATCTTTAGGATGACTTAAATTTTGTCTGTTCTTTAAAGGGAATATCCTTGTATTGTCGCTAATTATAAAATTTTCAACCATTGCCTCACATTTGCCATTATCATTTCTTAATTATTTTATGACATTAATTGTTTGCTTAATAAATTTGTCCACTTTCTGTATTGCAACTTCTCTTGATTATAATGAATTAGAAACAATGAAAAATCAGTTAAAATGTAAATAATTAATGATGAATCTTTCATAAAATTTTTGTTTTGCAAAATGTTTTCCAAACCACCACACTCCTTATTTGCTGAAAAATGTTGATACAAGGCAGGATATGCTCGCCAGACAGCAAGTGCAGTGCGCAAACTACATGATTCCCATCTCGGTCCAAGAACTCTTCCGATTTTAATAAGTTCAATATCAAGATCTTCCACTATAGCTTTTAATTCATACAGATTTTTGTTGGTGATAAATAGAATAAATCTTATCCAAGAAAGACTTAAAATGGTTGATTTCTGCTACATCATTGATGATATCATCTAACACAAGTTGCAGTCTGTGATTTAAACATGGCATCTTATGGGAAAATAGGACGTGCACATTATATTAATTTCATAGTATGGCATATGACATTGTTTGAGCTAATAAAATGAAAGAATGACGATCCTATGAGGAAGTTTTAGTCATGCCTGAGGTGGACGGGTTTGCCCAACCTTCAGTTTTATCCTTATTAGAACACTCTGGAGCACGTAAAAATGATAGCAAATAACCATAATTAAATACAGACTATAAGAATCACGAATAAATCACGTATGAATGCTGAGAGAAAAGTAGGGAACGATAACTTGATGATAGTTCTACAAGAAGTACCCTAGAAAAGGACATTATTATATTTATAATGCTTTTTATTAGCAGTTTTCAAAGCAAACAAATGTGATAACTATCGCCTTAATTCTTTTGAAGCTCAGTTTAAACCTCACTACGAATGGCGCTATTTTTTATAACAGTCCAAGTTGCTGGCATCTAGTGGCCAAATTAGAAATTATTGGCTAATGGGAAAGCATCCTGTGCATTTATTTTTTTACAACTTTTACGAGTATGACATTGAAAATATTCGTTCTTCGCGTATGAGGTTGCTGGTTAATGACCGAATTATATATTGATTTAATGTTATTATCTTTGTAATTTGAATATAATTTAAGAAACTGTTGTTTTGTTAGGTTTTCATTGTTTATAACAAATTTGTATCATAAATCTAAGAATTGCTATCATCTTGTAACGTAAGATTTTCTGCCATGTATTTTGAATGCCATCACCAAAAGAAATGTTATAACTTTCTTACGCTAGGTTTTTATTTTCTGTTATGCATTTCTAACATAATTAGTAAAAGAAATGGAACCACTTTTTAATGCTATTGTTTTCTTTGGGACTATGAGAAGTTTGTTGCAGAATCCAGGAAAACATTTGTGCATGATATACTCAACATTCCATTTCAGTAGTTACATTTAAATTGAACCATTTCCTTAGATTGAACAAAAGAAGATGGAAAATCATATGCAAAATTTTGTGGAGGTTAATTTTACAAGTGCAGAAAGAAGTGTAATCGCTTTGTTTTGCTGGGTTTTAATTTGCTATTACCTATTTTGAAGGTAATTAAAAGTATTTTTTTACTTTATAATTCTAGGGTTTTCATATGCGGTTACATTTTCTTTTGTTTTCTGTTAAACAGCATTATTTATGATAAAAATGAATTTTTTAAGTTGGCTGGGAACCACTCTCTCATAATAACATGGCATCTTATGGGAAAATAGGACTTGCACATTGCGAATTTGTATTTCGCGTCAGTTTTTGCAAAGTTGGAAAAGGCAGTGTATTCGGAAAATCTTGTAAAACCCTAGCTGCTACACGAGATTTAATACTTAGGATAAAATTGGCACCATCCGAACAGAGCACAATTAGGTTTTTGGCAAATAATCTTTGGAGAATCCATTGTTTTCAAAACAAAATATTAAAGCATCATTTATTTTTTCATCCTTTGTTGATGCCAATTCAAAAAGATCTAAGAAAAGAAAAACTTATTCATCACACCTGTTCAACTCATTAAATGACAATTATTCAAACACTTTTGATAGCAATAGTTGATGATTCATCAATTATTACCGTAAATACCCATGTATAATGCGCAGTGGGGTTTTCAGCCTCGTAATCTATGATTTTTCTATATACCCACCTATAGCACGAACAGATTTTTTTTAGCGTTACTGTTCCAGAATAAAGTAGATGGTGTAACGTGGTCTAAAGCAATGATTGAATTATTGGTATTATGTATTGGTAACATAATGAAAGTGAGGGGTTTCAACTGATGGAAACAATCATGGTTCTGAAAGATATTTCCCATAATTATTCAGTATTTTGATGTGAAGGCAGGAGGGTTACAAACCAAATTACCTAATTGAATTACAGAAAAAGCCTAATGGGACAGCAGATGCCATTTCTACTTACGTCAAAGAAACTCTTGAAAAAAATGGTTTGCATGAAAAATGCATTGCATTCACAGGGGACAATTGCAATACGTTTGGATGACTCAGACGAAATGATGAAGGAAATAATGTCTTTGCAAAATTAAAGAAATTGTTACAGACAAAGACCTTAATTGAAGTGGGCTGCCCTGCACATATTTTGAACAATTGTCTTCACAGTGTAGCAGAACTTTGGGATGTTGATATAGAGAACATTAACCATCTCCCATGCTCGGTCTCAGTAGGCGTGCCTCACTCGTATAGTCAACATCCGTGCAAGCGTATACTGTTTACTATAGTGTTGTGACCATGTGTGTGTGCGTAGACATTTTTTTATTTTGTGTCCAAGTGTAGTGACTGTTCTTTAGTAACTGTACTGCAACAATGGCCCCATGAAGAAAAAGGTTGAAAAGGAAGGCGGTAAGTAGAAGGAGATGATTACGGTGGAAGTTAAGAAGGAAATCATCGAGAAGCATGAATGAGGTATGAGAGTGGCCGACATCGCAAGATTTTATAACAAGTCTACGTCGACGATTTGCAGTATTAAAGAAGAAAGAAGAAAAAAGGGGGCTAGATGCAGCAAAAGGAATCACGAGAGTATAAAAGCAACGGCCACGTGTTCTGGAAGATGTACAAAAGTTGCTTCTCTTGTGGATAAACGAGAAGCAACTAGCAGGTGATACTGTGACCGAGAACTTTATCTGCGAGAAGGCAAAGACCTTGTATGCAGACCTCGTAAGTAAACTGCCAGGTACATCGACAGAAAATGAAGAAGGCTTCAAGGCAAGCAGGGGATGGTTTGATAACTTTAAGAGAAGTGGCATCCATAGTGTTTTGAGGCACGGAGAGGCTGAGTTCGGACACTAAGGGAGCTGAGGTGTTTGCTGCTGAATTCCAGAAGCTCATCGTTTCCGGGTGTTACCTGCCGCAGCAAGTTTTTAACTGTGAAGAGACGGGGCTTTTTTGGAAAAAGATGCCAAAGAGGACCTACATTACAGCAGAAGAGAATGCAATGCCCGGTCACAAGCCCATGAAAGACCGTCTCACCCTCTTGTTGTGTGCTAATGCAAGCGGTGATTTCAAAATGTATCGTGTATCATTCCGAGAGACCATGAGCCTTCAAGAAATGCAAGGTGCAGAAGAGCCAGTTAAACGTTATGTGGAGGTCCAACAGCAAGGCTTGGGTCACTCGTATCTTGTTCGTTGAGTGGATCAACGAGGTCTTCGGCCCTGCAGTGAAGAAATACCTTTTAGACAAGAATTTGCCACTCAAAGTCTTGCTGGTTATGGATAATGCTCCTGCTCATCCTCCAGGCCTTGAGGACGACTTACTGGAGGAATTCGAGTTCATTAAGGTCAAGTTTCTTCCTCCCAACATCACTCCATTACTCCAGCCCATGGATCAGCAGGTTATTTTGAACTTTAAAAACCTTTACACCAAAGCACTATTTCAGCGATGCTTTGAGGTGACCAAAGGAACAAACCTTACCTTCCGAGAGTTTTGGAAAAATCATTTCCACATCGTAAACTGCCTCAAGATCATCGATAAAGCCTGGGATGGGGTCACCAAGAGAACCCTCAATTCTGCATGGAGAAAACTGGTCTGATTGCATTGAGGGGTTTGCTCATGAACAGGAGCCACCAGTTGTCGATGAAATTGTGTCCTTGGGGAAGACCATGGGACTGGAGGTGAATGAGGATGACATTCAAGAGCTGGTGGAGGAACATGTCCAGGAGCTGACCACCAACGAACTGATGGATCTGCATCGCGAACAACAGCAAGAGGTTATGGAGGAGATCTCGTCTGAGGAGGAGAAAAAGACGGAGGAATCCCTCACTTCAAATGAGATTAGGAAGATGTGTAAAATGTGGGAAACAGTGCAAAATTTTGTAGAAAAGCGGCCACCCGAATAAGGCTGTAGCAGTGCGAGCGATTAATCTGTTTAACGACAATGCAATGTCACATTTCCATTAAATCCTCAAAAGGAGGCAAAAGCAAGTGTCATTGGATAGGTTCCTTGTTAAAGTCGCACAAAAAGAAAAAGATTCCAGTGAATGTATAAAAAATGTATTTTGTATTAATCATTTTTAAATAAATATTTTTGGGCTGTGGAACGAATCATCTGAGTTTTCATTATTTCATATGAGGAAATTCGCTTTGATATACGAGTGCTTTGGATTACGAACACGTTTCCGGAATGAATTATGCTCGCAATCCAAGGTTTTACTGTACAGACAAAATAACATAAGAAAATAGGGAAGTCCTGGTTAACAGAGGAGATGATTAAATAATGGAAAAGATGAGATGGAACCAAATTAACACAGAATATGGAAGATGAATGTATGGAGAGTAAAAGAATAAGATATAGAGAGAGATTACCAAAGCAAGAGAGATGTGCTGTAAAGGACAATGTGAAGACATGGAAAAACTGCAGAGACAAGGCAGAACAGACTTATGGTATGGAAAAGTGAAAGGAACACGAAACAAGAAAGAAAATATGCTGGCTACAATTAAAGACAAAATGGAAAACTGTTATTTGAGCATGAGGATTTGATGAATAGATGGAAATAATAAATTGAGGAATTATACGCTAAAGATTTGAAGTCAGAATCTACTGAGATAGAGAGGGAGAAATATGTAGACAGTGTTGGATTGCTAATATTGATTAGTGAGATTGAAAAGGCTCTTCAGGATTTGATGTTGAAGAAAGAAGCAGGTATTAATGACTTTACATGAAAATGTTGAAGTAGTTAGGAAAAGGGGGAAAGAGAGCGTTTGTTTGTTTGTATGGAATTTCTGGCTAATCAACCTCTTGGATTATTGTAGCCATAACTTCTTCAGAGATTTTGTAAATTATATCATAAGATATATGAAGAGGGACATGGGCCCGAGGACTTCATTATATCAATTTAAATTTCCATAAAGAAAAAGGTTTAATCAAATAAATGTCAAGATCACAGAAAAATGCCGGCCTTGGCAGAGGGGTGGTTAGCATGCCTAGCTCCCAATGCCAGGGTTGCGGGTTCGAATCCCATGGAGGACATGGTCGTATGTGCTTCTTATATATCTATTATAACAAATGTAGTTTGGAGAAACCTGTTTCTGCTAAATAAATGATTGATTGATTAATTTCACATATGGCTAAAAGAAATGATAAGGGAGGCATTGAAAGATGTAGAGAAACAAGTAAAAGCCAGAAGAAGCCTGGTTACATCAGTTACATAAGTGGATGAAAAGAATTGGTGAGTAATACTGAAAAAGGCCTGCAGAAGCTAGTTAGTTCCTTAATTGAAAGGGTGAAAGCAATCAGGATGAAGATGAATAAGAAGAAAACAAAGTTTATGAGATTTTACAAAGGTGGGTATTCCCTAGTTAATGTAACAGTGAATGGGGAAAAGCTGGTATGGGGAATGTTTTATTTATTTAGGTAATATTATGTCACAAGATGGAAGAGATCAGGACAAGAATAGCAACAGCACAGGAAGCTTTTATGAGATGATTAGAGCTTTTGATAGAAAGACTTGGTAGTGATATCATGAAAAGTTTTAAAAACAAAACTTGCAGAATTAAAAATCAATGTTTGCTCTTCAAATCTTAATATATTTGTAATCGCTAACAATAATTTGAATCAAGGCATAAGTGATTCTGACCTAAAAGTTACCGAAAGGATCTTGATCAACTAACTAGTGATAAATTGAGTTACGGTGGTACCTTCATTGCTGTTAAGATTGACATTAATTCATACATGGCAAAAGTTACCAGGTAAAACATTTAGCTTCTTTGTTGTATTATGTCATGGCAAAACAAAAACTTTAATAGCTGCAGTTGCTACTGCCTCCAGCCTGTGCTTTGTCAGACTATGAAGAGCACTGTTTCACCATTGATGAAGTTCTTGCTACTCCCATGTTTCTCTTTGGTGACTATAACCTCCTAAATGCTGTCTGTCCTCACAATAAAACAAATTCAGCCTAAGTGCAACATGGAATTTTCCTCATTTTCTTTTCTTGCTCTCATACAGGTCAATAGAATCACTAATTCCAAAGATAAACTGCTGGACCATGTATTTCCTTCAGATGACTCTACTTACCTTGTTAATGATCCTCTCTTTAATAAATTTTGAATTTTTGTCGGACGACGGCTTAAGCTTTCCCACACTTCCCGGACGTGGGCTTCCAAAGCCGCCTTTCTTCTATCACCGGCATAATCCCATTTATTTACCATGATACCCCACAGATGCTCTATGGGTTGAGATCGGGTGAGTTAGAAGGCCACGGCAGGACGGCAATTCTCGGGCTTTCTTCAAAAAAGCGCTTGGTAGTATTATCCTTATGAATAGGACAATTGTCCTGGAGGAACAACCTCATCTAGAAAAGGGAGTAAATTCCCCCTCAAAATTTCTACGTAATCGACAGATTTCATTCTAGATGGTGTCCTCACCAAAGGCCCTTGACCAGCTGCCGACATCTCTCCCCAGAAACTCATGCTAATATGCCCAGGGTTATTTTTTGGATAATGTGGCGCTGTTCGTATCTTTAAAAAATACACACAATAGAAATAATATATTTGAAAATGTTAACCTAAACATTTGCACTACATGTACTAGTAATGAAATTCGATATTTATCTGGTATTTCTTGACCGCCAGAGTTCCAATTTACCTAGCTGATTACTTCCAAAAGTCGGAAAATACGACGACGTTCCAGAATGCGTCATCGATATATCTGTAAGATTCCGCGAATTCCCTACTTATTTTATCCACTCACGAACTTTCTGTTAAAAGCCAATATTAATATTGCCCCAGAATTCGAACCCCGGAGCCTGATCATTATTTGAAGGGGATGTTTAAAGATTTTCTGCGAATTAATAAGCTTCTTATACCAACTGCAACTTCGCAGCTGTTGTGGTTCTCTCTGGCGAGCTGTCATAAGATTCGAACTGGATACGGCCACAGTAGTACCGGTCATTGTCTTCGAAAAGTTAAAATGTATTTAATAATACGACACTAAATACATATGGCGACTAAGGTTGAAACGTGAATTTTCTCGATTTGTGATATTTTTAAACGCGTGAAAGCCAAAGTTTGAAAGTACTTCAAGACTTTAGGCTAATGTGAATATTGAATGTATTTGTAATTCCCGGTCGTCATGGAATATTCAAGCTATGCGAGAGTTGAAATACGATTTCTGGAAAGGGCGCCGCTCAGTTTGTCGATCGACTTTTGAAAGTGAGTGTACATTTATACATACATGGTCTGCCAATAAGAATGGAGACCACATACGATACGCTGTAAAATATATGCTTTTCAAAGTATTTTTTTGACTTCAACAACCTAAAATGTAAAATAATGCATGCGTGAAAATTAAAAACCTATTATTATAAATCAGGAAAACGTAAGAACAACGTATTGATCCACATATACAAATTTTAATTTCGACCAGTTTCGTTACAAAATAACATCCTCAGATGACCAGGAAACAGACCATCCAAATACATATACATATAGGAATGCTAGAGAGGGAGGAGGGATAAAGGAATTACGAGGTTGGTTACTTATTGGTTAAAGAAGGGAGGGAGAAATAGTAGTAGTATGGGGTTGTGGGGAGGAACGGTGATGGTTCATTGGAAACCCAAAGCTGTGCTCATTTAAAAGAAATATTAAAATAATAAACGGGTAACAAATGTAACATAAATAACACATTTACCTAACAAATCAAAAAATATTACTATGTTCAGACTCCGTTATAAATTCAATAGATATCAAGTCGACGGTCTTGGATGTCCTTGGCTGGAATAATTCAGATTCCGTAACGAGCAAGATATCCTCCCGAAGGAGCTGGATGTATGTATTCGGAAACCTTTTCTACCATAGAAAACAAGAAATCCAACTGGTTGGTGATGAATTATATCCAAGTCTCCACACTGGATTCTGGTACTCCTCTCACTTTTGATGTACACGCAGGAGTGTCAGGGGTACTTGATCCATCTTCTTGGCAGAGAATTCTAAAAAAAATACTTCTCCAAAGGTATCGCGTGATTTTTTGGCCCAATTCCAGTTGTTATTTCCATTTTAACATTTAAAATTTTTCGAAATAAATTATCTAACCCACAAACTGCACATCATTTGAAAATTCTGCTTACAGTTTCTTTCTTCAATATCCATTTTTAAGCGTCTAATTGCTTTAAGATTGTCTTGTATTCCTGTGAAGATTTTGATGTCTGAAAAATACGAAACTAAAGTTAGCACACTATTCATAAACTTTTATTTTCTCCTTCATTCTTAAATAAATACAGCTCATATATGTGTTTACTAATGCTAGTTAACCATATTTTAGAGTGTAGAAAACAAGTTGAAATTTATATTTATAGAATATGATATAGAGTCTCCTTTTTTATTAGTTGCCCCTGCGTATATAATGTTATATCCTTATTATTCGGGTGTGGACTATCCGTCCTATAACAACCATTGATAGCTTCCATTTTTGTGTGCAAAATTTTCAGCCTTGGAGTTTGTGCCTACTCCGGTCTCAATTAACACGGATTTTAGCGAGTACATACACATAGGCTTGGTGCGTGCATTCCGTTGTAATTGCAGGCGGAGGCAGACCTGCAATCTGCAGTAAAATCTGTCCGCCGTCCTCTTTTCGAAGACGGCGGAGATTAGAGCGGCGAGGCATTCTTTTTCCCGGGGATTTTCTCCGTTGCAGCTTTTATGGTTTTGCAGGATCCCGCCAGAGTAAATGAGATTGAACAAAGGATATTTGGAGGGGGACAAAAGAGGACGCCGGTAAGTGGGGTGCGCGACGCTGTAGACTGAAAATTTGATGGCGGCACACGAAGTAAAATTAAAGAAAAAAGTCCTGCATTCTTTTATTTTTGCGTGATTGCATTGCCCCGCGGGAAGTTTATCAGTCAATACCATCACCCGCAGACTCATGGAGGGACAGCTAGACTTTGTTTCCTTTCTCTTCTCCCACTCTAAAAAAGACATCAAAATGGGGTTTTATATGGAAAAATTGACCAGACGAAAATAATGTAGAAGATAAAATTTCTGCGGAGCTAATTCTGCGGATTCTCGGTAGAGCGAAACGTATAAAATGGCACGAAGCGCGCTTAATATGTTTTCGGCGGAATCTGTGTCAAGCTCCATTGTCTCCGCTAATGTAGCGACTTCTGGAGAGAAAATCTGCAGGATGCGTAGATGGTAATTTGAAATATTCTACCAGACTCATAGAAAATATGTAGACATTTATAGCAAAGCGCGATGTAATACGATAAAAATCTGGAGTTTATTTTATTTCCGTATTTATTATAAATTCGCGAATGTGTAGCATATTATGTGAACGTTTTATGTCAACATTTTTGCTTGAGAATGTCCGATGTGAATATTCTCTTTCGCCCATAAATCAGACAAAGGTAGCCTGCTAATTGAAATGCCTAAATCAGGGTTGGGCGAACTATCCATGCTTCTGCTACCGATACAAATAATTTCATTTTTTTAAAATAAAATCAATTCTGTAAAACATTTACTAGTAAGTTAATGATGCCAAAAAATGATTTATTTTCGCTTTTCATTAATATGGCCCCTATCAGTTCCGTAAGTAACTTCCGATGTGGATTGTAATGCCAAACGCCTAAGTCAGTGGTACCCCAAGTACGGCCCACGAAGGCTTTTTGTGCGGCCCGCGAGGGTACGATGATAAATCTATCCTAAAAAGTTAAAACACAAATTCACACATTTTATGAAAAATTAATAAAACTTTTAATACTGAAATGTTAACCATAAAAACCTTATTCACACTTGATTTTCACTCCTATGAACATAAAGATAATTTCCGATTTAATCTCTAATCCGGCCCACCAAAGGATATGCAACCGCCAGTGAAAAAGTTTAGACGCCACTGGTCTAAACAATAGTAACTACTAGAGCGCCCATCAATAAAAATTTGGCCCGCCCGTCCTAAGTAAAGTAGTTTTACCCTTCAAGCCCGAAGAACGTTTGTGCAAATCCGACCCCAGATGCAGAAGGAGATTATTTTGGCGATTCAGGCGCAAAAATTGCAAAAAATATAAATTCATAACTGTTCAACATTTTATTGGGTTTTTGTGATTGTTTTGAGAATTTACACAAAACATTATATTTTAAAACTATAACTTTTACGCTAGCATGAAATAAAGAGGCGATTTGCATACCGATCCGTTACCAACACAGCGCGTTCCCGCGCTTTCATATAATAGTCAATATTGTAAAAACTAAAAAATTATTTGCATGCATTCTTCTTCAAAGATAAATTTAAACTATTATAAACATTTCATTTGCTGCATGTACTCCCTCTAAACCAATTAGGGAAAAAGTCTCCAAAAGGTCAAATTTTTCATGTCTCGCATGAAAATTTTAGATATATTTATTCTTGAGTTACTTCGCAAACATTACAGAAGTCACAAAAATTACATCTTTTTATTCAGTAGAAGCCGAGATATGACGTTGTATGTATATTCGCAAGGAAGGAATCGCGTGACTACAAAAAGTAATCATGAAATTTCAGCTCTTTATTAAAAATAAGAGAACAATAAAAATTGATGAATAAAATATAATCATTAAAGCCAAAACTTCCCCTTTGAAATATACCGCGGTTTTTAAGATCGAGTAATTTACCTCACGGCAAAAAATAAATAAATATAGTAAAGAGGTTCGACGTACTAACACGTCGGACGGCGGCATGTGAAGTTATCGCTCGACGTAATGACACGTTGGACGGCCTTGAGGGGTTAATGCTCTTATGTCAAGTCACTGTAAAAATCTATTTTCACAGCTGATGGGTAAGTTTTTTCAATCTAAAAGATTCAAGAAATACTGAATTCTTGGTATGTTCATAAATTTCAGCTTTGAAGGAAGAGTATAGGGGAAAACTTCCCTCTCTTATTTCTGTAATAATCGCTATCTAATAATCGCCTGGAGTTTTTTATGAATGAGGAAATAGTAAAAAAAGTACTAACAATATTCTTCCAGCGAAAAGTTTCTGTAATTATTATCATATATAGAGTAAGTCAAAGCATCGATATGAGGGCATAGAGAAGAAAGCTGAAGATAACATGGACAGATAGGATGAAAAACTTTGAAATAATAAGAATACAGTACAATTATGTTAGTAGAAACTTCAAGGGACCTAAAATTTTGTAATTTTTACTGGCGAGGTTGGTAAGAACGAGTTTGTTATAACAAGAAACATATACCTAGGTTTTTGCAGGAGACTGAATTACACTACTTATAAACCAGCATTTCGTATTAATCGAGTTTGAATTATCGAGGTATAACTGTAATAGGTGAAATGTGAGCGAATATACGAAGGCTAACCGTTTCGGACATAACCTGAGGAGAGAGAATGATAAAAGTCGCGTAAGAAGGAAAACTGGAAGGAAATAGTTTCACTTAATAAACGGCTTAAAAGGGAAACGAAGCTACCGACGCATGAAGAATATTACGGAAAGTAGGGATATGTGGAGAGCCAGATTTAAGCAATAATAATCACGGACCTTTTTAAGTGCAAACAACCTTTGACGATATGATGAAGATAGTAGGTCAAATGTCTATAGAGTACGTTTGACTTTTATTCCGGTATTAATTAATTTTCTCCAAGTTTCAATCTCATATCGCATTATTATGGATATTAATTTGATTTTTCGCTGTAATTAACTTTGCCAATGCTACCGCAGCAGTTCCACGTCTCATTTTCAACCGACGATTAAATAAGCTCTTGTTTCTAATGTAATATTTTATGTGTATATATTTTCACTGAAAATCACAAATGAGAATTAAAATCACTTTGCAAATATAATATAATATAATTATTATTATTTCAAAACCTGTACGTTCGCCTTTTTAGAATGTATGTGATATTACGATTTGATTAAGATATAAATTCACCAGCATATTTTGCGTGACTTGCAACTACTTCTTAGATTAAAAACCACCAGAAGTCCAAACCAGGACTAATGCAGGATTGTTTCCCTAAGTTGACGCCCCGACTTGATTACTTATATTGACAGGAAATGTTTAAGTATGTGTTAGTCATTTCAAGGAACTCTCATACGATAAATATCATTTGTAATTCAAAATTTATCAATGATAGAGATATATTGGTAAACAAATTAATAGAGCACTATCAGGTTTAAAATACTAAAATAAATATCAACATCTCTTTCTGACATTATATTTTGAATGTATTTTTTTAAATGAACGAGTTTAATAAATATTACTGTTTATACGCTAATATGTATGGATCAACTGCCCATTGCTGAAATGTTGTCAAGTGGAGAAAAATAAAAAGCCATTTGCTCACCCATCTATTCTCAAGCCGAGTTCCGTATTAATAGTCTCCATGATAAAAATCCGATAGAATGCGATTTAAAACGCTAAGTTTGAGTAAAAATTCAAGAAAATACGATCAGTTATCAAAACTCGGCGATAAGAATTAAAATATCCAGTCTTTTACCCTTAGAACAGTATAAACATCGGTCCAATATCACTATTTTAAGATATTTTAAAGTATCGAAGAAAACATCTCTGCACGTTTGATTTGAGACTTTCTATGTAAAACAAATAGGGAAAAAAGTTCCTTGAATCGAACGCGGCACTTCAATCTTCGCCAAATGAAATATAGCCCGGAGGTGAGCTCTGACAACACGAACTCATACCAAGTTTCATAAAAATCAGTCTATTAATAAAAAGTTGTTAAGTAAGGGACACACACACATACGCACAGACAGGACCATTTCATAAGGCTATGTTTCGTTTGAAAACCAGCCTAAAAATTGTCGCATATTGCGTCAAAATTCACAAAAAGTATTAAATGTGAATTAATTAAAAACTCGGAACATTCCACAAATTTACAATTATTAAGTGTATCGAGTTTAATCAGCTAATAATTAGTCGACAAATCCTGTGCAGTTTTTCCGGAGCGCTCTCATCATCAGATTACTCTCACAATTCTCGGGAAAGTTCCGCAGTGCCATTATCCTCGAAGTGATTTCATCAAAAATAATGATATCCGGAATTTTTTAATTCCGAGCACGCCAAATCAATTATGGCTTTGTTTCGTTTTCTGGTATTAGGTTTCGGACACATATGTTTCATCTAATTAATCTAGTTAGTCCCTCTGTGCTGCGTATGGCAAGGATTTATTGGCTACCTCGCAGACAGTTATTGCCGCGTATGAGGTCACTTACTAAATTTTCTTTCTGCCATCCATCTATGAGAGGAAAACATTTTTTTGCTATGTATTTTCACGACCTATTCGGGTATTTTAAAAACCTACGCACATCAATTATTGAGAACTTTTAAATAGCTACTGAAACAAAAATTAGTTAAAAAATACGAAATTTACCTATTTTAACCGTAATTGAATTTTAGAATAATGGCCGTATCTTATTTCGCCACTATCGTATTCTTTATCGTGTCTAAAATAACAGCATTCCGTAAATTACACTAAGTTTGTAGGTTCATTTTTTGGAATAAAATATTTTATCGAAGAGTGAATTCTAATCCGTGTCGAATTAAAGTAAAAATATATATAGAACCAGAAAAAACGTTTTTCAATTCTTAAACGATGAGAAAATTAGCTGCCATGACAAATCCATTGTCGCTGCTTTTGACGTCCATGGAATCGAACCCTTGTACTTATAATAGACGATGACATGTATTAAAGGAGCAGGAGTATTGCGGAAAATGGTCGAAATCATACAAACCGTTCTCGAAATATTAAGCGTTCAGTAGAAAGAATCAGACAAACGTTAGGACTTAGTGTATAGGTAGGTAGATAGAAAGTAACAGATCCATCGCACAAAGATTTTTACTTTCTCCATAGACGTAGTATAGGGGAAAGTAATGTATTCATGAAAGAAGTCGACTTCGAAATTTCAACGGAAATACACGTTTTGAAGTCCCCTGAACATGTTTTCACCATTTTCTCGATGATTTCTATGTGGTAGCTTTATTGTGGGTGTTCTAACTCAAAAACTATTAATCAGATCAATGTGAAATTTTACATTTAACATTTCTATGTAAGTTAGAAGAACTGTAAAGTTTTTGGTAAAAATCGATCAAACGGGAGTGGGTGTTTATTCTGGTTTATTTTCTTTTATTTTTTAACATATGCTTTAATATTTGATATATGAAAAATGTACTAAAATACATAGTGTAGATATTTAATTTTCTACAACCTTTGTTTGATACATATTTCCATATAGTGCATTTTTAAGAGATATCTTATATTTTTAGATGCCACCACCACACCACCTACCGATGCCTATTGTTAACAATTGACGCTTGGTTACGTCTTATTGTTAGTAACGCTCCTTTTTCTTTTCTTAATTGTTGGAACTTTGTGACAATATCCAATATGAGAAGGCTATGGTTTTAGTTTATTTCTGTTTTTGGTCAAGTCTAACATTTTCTCGCAGTTTTTCAAAATATTTATTATTATTTGAAATTTTTAGAAATATTACAGATATGGAGAAGTCATGTGGTGGCCATATCAGATTTTTTTCGTTGGAACTATAAAAAACTTAGATTGTGATATCGGAACGGGGTTTGTACTGTTCTAAGGGAAAATAATATAGATTGCAATTGTTGTCACAGAGTTTTGATAATCGCTCCCACATATTTCCTCCATTTTCAAATAACCGAATGCGTCTTTAGCGTTTTAAGTCGCATTTTATCGCGGTATTGCCATGAGGGTATTATTGCCGAAATTGATTTGAGAATAGACGATTGCACAAGCGGGTTATTTTCAACTCGGCTACACTTAAGCCATAGACTGTGGTCCGAGTGCATGCATAACTCTTTACGTCTAAAAATTATGATGCGTAAAGAAAGAAGAAAAGTCATTCTTAATGCAAATTTGGAACACAATTCGATTATTTTGCTGCAAATATTACCTATATAAAATGAAATGAAAAATATAAAATAAATTACATTTGGGATGCAAACCTATGTTAGTACTGACCTTGGTTTTTTGTAATGAATTGGAATTACTTTCTGTAAAAACTACAGGGTTATTAAATAACAAGATTGGAAAGGTATACTCCATGTCGGAGTATACAGTTTCCAAATGCGTTCTTTGAGATTCCACTATGATCTCAATATTTTTCGCTCAGATGGGAATTTAACGAGGAGCAAGCGAGGTGCGTTGTGGAATACATGTAGGTTTTCATGTAAAGTAGTCGTAATTATCGCCGAATTTGAACCAAAATTGGAATCGGTCAATAATTTTAACAAAACTACTCAATACCAAATTTCATCACAATATGCCAAGCGATTCCCGAGCTGAAACAAAGGAAGATTGTAAATTACTTGTAGGTCTTCATGTAAAGTTTTAGTCATTTTTGTCCAATTTTAATCTAAATTGGAATCGGTTTACCGATTTTAGCAAAACTCTCCTATACAAAATTTTATCAAAATACATCCAGCGGTTCCCGAGTTGAAACAACGGAACATTGTCAACTACATGTAGGTCTTCATGTAAAGTGCTCTTAATTGTTGCCCGATTTTAACAAGAATTTGAATCCGTCGACAAATTCTGGTAAAACTTCCCAATACGAAATTTTATCAAAGTACGTCAAGCGATTCCCGAGTTGAAACAAAAGAACATTGTTAACTACATGTAGGTCGCGTCAAGTGGTAGTAATTTTTGTCAAATTTTAACCAAAATTGGTATCGGTCAATTAATTTATTAAAACTCCCTATTACCAAATTTCATCATAAGACGTCCAGCGGTTTCCGAGTTCACACATGCGGACGGACGGAAACGACCCCCCATATATGCGTTCATTTCGTGCAAAGAACGTATAATAATGGCACCCGCATAATATGCCACCTTCAAACAAAATAAAAATCTGAAGAAACTTAAGGGAAATATAAGAAGAATGACTCTTGACGGAATTCAAGGAAGAAAAGAATCGAGAGCGAGCGAAATACACACATAAATACACACACACGCATATATATATATATATATATATATATATATATATATATATATATATATATATATATATTAACTAAAGGAAAAGAAAAGGTAGTGATGAGGGTGGCAACAAGGTGTTGAGGGAAGCCCAGCGGACACTCACCAAGTTGAGGACCAAGCTGGCAGGCTGCTGGGGGCGTCGAAGAGACACGTAAAACACACGAACACAAAAACACACGCAAGCTTATCGGGCCTAAGCCCTTCTTCAGCGAAAGAGTAACGTAAAGTGACACACTGGGCGGGGAATGACAGGGTGATGTGGGAAGGTTGATGATTGGAGGAGGTGGGGAGTAGGAGGGGTGGATAGCCAATAAAGAGGGAGTGTGATGAGGTAGAGTCCGAATAGTTACAAAGTAACAAGGAAACATTGTAAGGGGGCTAATAGGGTTAGCGGAGGTTGAGGCCAGGCGGAGAGAAAGAGTCGAGAAGATGGATATGTGCTAGTTCCCAGTGTCGGAGAAGGGGGGCAGGAGTGTCATAGGGTAAAGTGCGAATAATCCTAACATTGTAGCAACTATTAAAGGGAACATTGTGGGTATTAGCATGTAATGCAACTGGGAGGGGGCGTCTGAGAGAAACGCTATTCCGGTGACCGTTCATTCGGATGTTTAACGGATTGCTGGTGAGGCCTACGTAAAACGCGGGACAAAGGGTGCAGGTAAGGAGGTAAATGACGTTACGGGTGGTGCAGTTGCTTATATATATATATATATATATATATATATATATATATATATATATATATATATATATATATATTCGAATTTGTGGAACTGGTCGCTGCTGAATTATTGTAGAATTCTCTTTTTCCCTTTCTCTCATCCTACCTACCATCCAATTCTATAAAATTTCTTCCCCGCCCCTTCCACCCATTAAAAACTTTCTGTTACGATTCTCACAGTTGACTTATAACCCCACTTCCCCTTCCTCTCCCCCACCCTCTTTTCCAATTCCCCTCTTCCCCTCCCCCTCTACCACCTTCCACCAACACCTCAATTCCCGAGTTTTCTCGCCGTCCACAATAATTCACGATCAAATACTTCCAGCCATATTTTCGAAGAAGCAGATGCATGTTCCGGAAAAAAGAAAAAGAACGCAGTCAAACGTTAGATTCGGAGCGGGAAATTTCCGAGAAAAAACGTCCGTGCGATTTGAAATCTCGTAAATTTGAGCAATTCTCGTTTCTGAGAAGGCGAGATAGCAATGCGGCATGATCAAAAGAGCTTGCAAGGTTAAACATAAGACGTCGGTTAGACCACCGATAAATTAGTTGTTTCCTTCATTGATTTATGATTATCCTTATATATATATATATATAAACATTATAGGCAAATTTGAAAATTATATTTTAATATCACTTCAGGTAAAATTAAAGGTAATTTGTGAAGATACTAAACTGTAAAGTTAGAATTTTTTATGCAGGATTGCCACTAGATAAAATTGTGGTTTAATTAGGTAACTTTTTGGGTACACTCAAATTAGTCGTCAAGGGTAGCGCATACGTTTAAATTCCTTTATGGCCTAAGACAATTTATAGCGCATTGGTTCTTTAACTTTCCGACTCTTAAGTACATATATATTAAAAAATGTCATTTTAAACGATATTGGCTGATTTTTGAATGTAATGCCGAGGTTCTTTTTAGTTGATAGTTAATGACGTAACAAGTCGACATTACCCTCTCTTCGCCTTTGACAACGTGTCCACATCGATAAAAATACGCGTCAACGCCTCAGTTATACATTCTATTAAAATAGTTTTCCCTATTCCCTCGAGTGCATCACATTTAAACTACTTTATTCTTTTAAAGTACCTCCTCTTAGCTTTTCCCGCTATTCGCATTCTCCTTTCCCTATGTAGAGAATCCACACATCCGTAATTCTCCCGAAATATACGCCCCTTATAAATAGTACACACATGCATATATACGCGTCCTTCCATCACCCGCCTGAAGTTCTCTGTTCTCAAATCCAATAGAGAATTTGGCGCGATCATACAGACATAGCACACATAGGACTTTTCCACTTTCCCGAAAAGTCTTGTAAAAAAATCCGACTTACCGCGCCCTTGCCTGCTTCAGCTCTTGTCCCTGCGCTTCCCTCTCTCTCCCTCTACCTCTCTCTCTCTCCCTCTCCAAACCTCCCGCATTCTCATACACCCTTTGAACTCGAAATAACGTGCTCAATCTTCCTTCGGGGCGGCATTTCACCTTGATTTCTTTGAATCGACCAAAATAAAACCATTTAAAAATCTAAAAAACATATCTCGCTCGCATCCTTTTTACTCCATTCGCTTTCGAGCGGATCCGAAATAAAGGCACTTTACTATATTTTTCTACTCCTTGCACACTTTACCACCTCTCCCCACCCTTTCCCTTCCCCCTACGCTTTCTTCCTCCCCCTATTTGTTCTCCCTCCCCCTACCCTTTCTCCCTCCCCCTATCCTTTCTCCCTACCCCATATCCTTCTCCCTCCCCCATATCCTTCACCCTCCCCATATCCTTTCTCCCTCTTCCTATCCTTTCTCCCTCCTCCTATCCATTCTCCCTCCCCATATCCTTTCTCCCTCTTCCTATCCTTTCTCCCTCCTCCTATCCATTCTCCCTCCCCATATCCTTTCTCCCTCCCCCTATTCCTTTTACCTCCCCCTATATTTTCTCTCTCCGCCTTCCATTTCTACCACCCCGAGATTGTTATTATTCGTACTTCAACGTCTTTTCTTCCTTTTTTTGGTTGTTCGTGAATTAGAACTCATGGTGCAGAGAAAGAAAAAGAAAAGAGAGATGGACGGATTATTTATTGTTCTCGAGTCGTAAAAAAGAAGGGTACTGAAAACCACAACTCGTGGCTCAGGGGTAGCAATACGATTTTTTAAAAAGCGGCTTATCCCTTAGCTTTATTTTTTCCGCTGGAAAAAAGAGTGACATAGTCAAGAAGAGTTAACGAAATGTTTGTCGTTTTATACCTTTTATTATACGAATTCTGTAATTCCGGCGCTCTAAAAATTAGATTACGATAAAAAGTCTAAGATAGATGGAGTTGCTGGGTTTATTTTTTCTCAATCATTCTACGGCTTTAAAACGTATGAATGAGCCATATTTGACTACAAGTTTGGCGTCGTCTTCATTTGAACAAACGATCTCCAACGTCCATAGCTCACATGACTTTACTAAAACCTTTTAAATGCGTAGTAATTGAGTAAATTATTTCAATATCTGCCCTCTAAAAGGAAAAGAAATGCTCCTCAAAACAGTAATGACGCAAACTGAGGAAATCCACGGTTGACTTTTAAAAGTTTGGAAGTTAACATACCCTTTTGAAATGATCCGCTTGATAGTACGTGTGCGTAGAATTCAAACAAAATATTTCGCTTGCAAAGTGTTTCGTCGCTATTTTCCTAACTTACAATGGCAGCAAGATGAAGTATTCATAAGGTTTACTTTTATTTACCGCGTCAAGGCTCACCGTAACAAGTTCTCCCCCTCGCTGCCATCAGTTTGACATGCTAGGAAGCGTCACGCATTTTGAATCCAGCTGCGAAAAAGTGTAACAAATATTTTTCGGAGTTTTGCACGAAAACAAAATTATTGTAACCTTGAGATAAAATTTTCCGCTTTAAAAAATCAGGATTAGTTTTAAAATAATGACAATTAAGAAATAATAATTTGGAATAAATAATCATTTTCCATTTGCATAGTCAATTCTATATCGAACTGCCTTCTGTAAGAGCAGCTATTTTAGGGAATATGACTTCAATTAAAGAAATTATAACTATACAGAATGTAATCAGGCTTTTTTCAAGTTCTTTATTTCTAATCCTTGGCTTATTTTTTGTAATTCTTAATAAAAGGATTATTTTAAGTGGTTGGTTTTTTTTATTTTTGGCTAAAACGTTATATAAATAAATATATTAGCAAATTTCATCACTATAAAAATTTATTGCAGACAATTTTTCAATTTTTTACGTTGGCTCGATCATTGTTTTAGATTTTCCTCATTATTTCGTCCCAACTTCGTATTTCCTGCTTGTGTTTAAGCAATGCGTCTCACATGCCTCGGAACTCGGAACCTCCACCTTTAGGATGAAAGATTCTTGGCCCTTCCGGTCATACTAAACCGTCTCCGGGGCATTTGATTAACTCTCCTGGGATGGTACACGCGTTACTCAACCGATGTGTTGATGAAATTTTCCGAGAGGCTATCTCTCTCTGCTAATTGCGCTACCCTTGTGTAGCAAGCACGGCTTGGCCGTTGCAATTGAGCAAACAAGGGTCGCCTTCGGAGAATTTGCTTCGTATTTGAGCTGAATCTACGAATCCAGGTGAATGAAAACACTCGCTCGGGAGTTTGTTTACCGCACCTGAGGAATAGGAGCAATATTTGGAAATCAAAGGAGCTCCAGAGACCGGGAGCAATAATGCTCCATGGCATGCCTAAATCTTCTTCATCCGACAGAAATAGATCAAGAGACGGACGAGGAAAGTTTTAGTCGAAAATTCAAGCGCAGGAGGATAACGGTTACCGGAAAAGGAAACACTGGCGTTCGTTGTTGACGATAATGATTGAATTTCTTTGAAGAATAATTCATAATAAAGATACAAGTTCTGCGAGTCAAAAAAAAATTTTTTAAGGTCCGCGAATCCGAAATATCGACGCGAAAATCAAAACAAAAAGTTGATGCGACAATAATGTAGAGATTATATAATTAGATAATGGTTTTACTTAAAGCGGTTTTTCTCAACCGGGTTCCGCGCTTTTTTTCTGGGGGGCCGTGAGTTGAGTAGGAAATTATTTAAATTTTTATCTGTAACTTATTTGATCCCGGGCACAGCTCTTATTAATATATGAAAGCGAAAAAAACGACACAATGGATGAAAAGTGTTATGAACTTTTCATGGGAGGGAGTGAGCAGATTTTGTGGGGCTTTTCAGGGTGTCCACGACTCCAAAAAGATTGAGAAACACTGCTTTAAAACATTAGTACTTTTATAAAAAATAATAATATGATTTATTTCAGGTTAGAATTATTTTTTATTTAAAATGTAAACTATTATATTGTCGATAGTTTTAGTGGACTGCACACTGTAATGATCCATATGGCAGAGGACAGGAGTTCATGGTTGCAGCGACAAGGCTTAGCCTTTAGATGAAGAAGAAGATGTGCCTTAATACTCAACGCAGAATCAACGTTTCATTTGTGTAGATCCAAAGGACATAAGTTATCTTAGTCTAGTGAGCAAGACATCGTACATGTATTTTAAGCAATCGATGAGCTGCTATTGTGTTTTGGGTCGCGTGGAATATCGTATCTCTTATATTTTCAATGGGCGGCCAACTTAAAACGATGACAACAGCAATGCGCGTACCCTCCTTTGGCAAATCATTGAAGCATAAAATACATTATCATTGGAATAAACGTAAAATAATTTGAGCCTTAAAAAATTTTTAATGAACTTGATCATTTGTAATAGATATATATGTATGAAACAGCTTAACAGTTTCAAGAAAGTACCATAAAATAATTCGCTGTAGTTCCATAAAGATAGATAATGGATATGGACTATTTTTATTCATATTACTTAAAATTGCGATAAGAATAATTTTTAGCAACTCTTGAAGCGGAGATTCGGGATCCCAGCTCAAGCCGGCACATTTACTATAGAAATGGGAAGGTACATTTCATTTTCTTAACAAAAGTAAATAGTTTCCGTAACGCGACGGCGAAGGAGGGTTCATTTCAGAGTGTTTCTCCCAATAAAAAAATACTCCATTTTTCTGGCATCGGAAATATTCCCGAATCAAACCCTAGTATACGCCTCTTTCCTGTTTTATACATCCGAGAAACCTCTCGAATGATACACACAACGAAACGCGATATTGATTTCAATTAATAGAAAATATGAAAGTGACTACGTTAGAGGAACCTAGGCTGCAGACTAGATTTAAACTGCTGGAAAAATTTATGTCGGACGGACTAGCGAATGAGGTAGTAGATCTTATCAGAAGCCCGAAGTATTTAAGAAGGCAGGACAGCGAGGATGAGATTCGCGAGATCGATTGTAGAACGAAGCGATATAGAGAATCGTTTTCCCCTAGGACGATAAAAGAACATATTAGGAAACGATAAGTAAAGAAAACTAGAGACCTTTGGTGCACTGTACCATCTGCCATTCACCAAAACGGTGACTTGTAGGGTATCATGTAGATGTAGATGAAAGACTCATAAATGATACCGAATGACCCACTTCAGCAGACTCGTCCTCTTGAATTTCATTGCTGAGATCAGAGCTAATATCTCCCATGGCATAATTTGTCTTGTCAATAAACAACTTTGCACCAATTTTTACGACGGCAGAAAACTTATTGAGAAAATAAAATAAAATAGACGAGGCCGAGAATTCGTGGAATTCCATAACATGGAGGAAATGTGGCTTTGTTAAAATTAGAAACAAAACTAAAACTATACATTTTTAATAACACTTTGACTTATTTCACACAATATTATGTATCGACGACCGGTTTCAATGAATAATCTGATGATGATTATTTAATGAAATCGGTCGCCACATTTCATTCACACTTGAGAAAAGCAAGAACAGAAAAAAACAGACATTACTAACTCTGTGACTTCATATTATATTGATATCTAGGGTAACGGGCAATTTTTTCAGTGCTTCTGATAAGATCTACTACCTCATTGGCTAGTCCTTTCGACATAAATTTTTCCAGCAGTTTAAATCTAGTGTGCAGCCTACGTAACTCTAACAAAGTCACTTTCATATTTTCTATTAATGATGCTACGCTTTGTTTACTATCGTAATTTCTCTTTACAGTTCCAGCTAGCATGCGCTGAACCTTTTCTACGTCGTTAGTGAGTCCCTTTTCGTAGGGATCCCAAACAGCGGACGAATATTCGACCTCCGGTCGAACCAAGAATAAATAACGTAATTTTTTCACTTTTTCGGAGCTACTTCGAATAATATTCTCCCTTCTTGTTAGCCGCACCTATTAATCGGCGAATTTGGATGCCACACAAGAGATCACGATGTATCGTGACTCCTAGTCCTAGTCTGAAACTGGAATCTCTACTCCGTCCAAAGAATAATTAACATCTAACGAGGTATTCTTGGTTCTTCAGAAGTTGATGAAGCAGCTTTTCTTTTGGTTGATCTCTAACTGCCATTCCTTACGCCATGTAAAAATCCCTTCTAGATCATTTTGGAGATACTGATGGTCTTCCAGATTGCTTATTTCTCTATAAATGACAGTGTCGTCAGTGAAAAGCCTAATTTTACATCTGACTACTGTGCTTATATCATTAATATAAATTAGAAATAATTACGGACTAATTACACTACCCTGAGGAACGCCAGAGATAACCTACACTACGTTCGAGGACTTTTCATCTATCAGTCTATATTTTCTCCGATTCCCAGTATACAATTAACAAAAGGACGAACTAAGTATCGCAAGACCTACCTTACCTGACGCAGTGTTGACACTCATCTAACAATGAATTACTATCAAGAAATCGTATTATGTTGCTAATGAGTATGTGCTCGAGAATATTGCACGATATCGAAGTTAAGGCCTGTAATTTTCTGGATTCTTCTTGTCGCCGCCCTTATGAATTCGAGTAACGTGCGGTAAATTTCAGTCGTTTGGTACCTCTCCGCGGGAAGTAATTTCTCAAATATTTTATTAAGAAAAGGTGCTATTACTTCAGCTAATTCTTTTCAAACACAAGCAGTGGGTTTGTTAAGTTTGATGAAACTTAATTTCCTTCCTATTCCAACCTCAGAAAACCTTGGACCTCTCTCACATAAGAACAAAACGCTTTAGGGTCCTCCTTCTAATAATTATTTAATACCTTATTTCTGAAGTTACAAAAAGCCTCGCTCATAGCATATCTTGATTTATCGCGGGATTCCTTATGCGTCTGAACTTTAGCTGCTCCTTAATCGTCGGATGATGTAGACGGCATATTTCTTATTTTTACGTGGCTTGTTCTCTAACTCCTAAGCGTACTCTTAACTTGCTTATTGTACCAACGTGGCTCTTTGTCGACCATCAATTTGATTGGAATGTACTTATCGATGCCCTCTAGTATTATATTCTTGAATATTGTCCATGACGACTCAGCACCCGATCGTTTGGTCATATCACGGAAGCCAGGTAATATTTCTCGTAGGCGCGACCTGAAGCTTGATAAGTCTGCCTTAGCAAATATATAAATATATAAAGCTATCTTTGAGGCTTAATGTGCCTTTCGATTTTCACCTTAGATTGCATATACGGCCAAATGATAACTTATTCGATCTTCAATGTTGACTTTGTTTATTCTATCTGGGACGTTAGTTGCTAATAAATCTAATATGTTCTCCGAATGCGATAGCTTTCTGACTAATTGAAAAAGAGATTTCTCGCAGAATATTTCGAATAGTGCCTCAAAGTATTCCTGTTTGTTACTTTTAGATTCGAAACAGATTTACCCAACCAATTGAGGGTAAGTTAATGTCACCACCTATTATAATGATTCCATCTTGATTAATCAGTCTAAGCTTTGATAGTTGATTCCCGAGATTAAAATACAATCTACACCAGCGGTAGGTGGCCTATAAAATGAGCATAAGAACAACTTTTTGGAGCCTTCTTTGCCTATGCGGCACCAAACACACTGGAAATCTTTGTCACTTATCGGAATCTCACTGCTATCAAACTTATCACTAACCGCTATGAAAACCTCGCCGCCCTCTCTATTAGCGCGATCTTTACTAGCCTCTAGGATATATCTCCTGACTCTGAATCTCATCCGTTAACCAACATACTGTGCCTATCAAGACATCGGCGTGCAGACTGCGAATAATATGCTCGAACTCAGCAATTCTCCTACAGATGCTGCGGCAGGTCAGTACGACGACGTTTAATTCTCATTATCACTTCTCATATTAATCTCACCGTTAACTTTCTCTTCCGCTCTAAAATTACACTCCAATTACGCTCCCATCACAAGCACTCCCACGACTTCCTGGCATCGCAATAAAATTGGAATCGCGACCCATCGAGCCATTTATGAAACATCAATGTCCTATCTCGACATTGATGCTGCATGATACTATAAATTTCCTCCTTAGCTCTCGTATTGTGCATTTACCTTACGCTCGGAGTATATTCTATCATTGCATAATCTATCGTGATTCTAATTTTCTACGAACGGGTCGATTATCCCCTTACCCAAAACTTACTTAAACCCTACTCTACTCTGTAGCCTAAAAAATCCCTAATGTGCTCAAGAATCCAACGCGCTACTCTCTGAGCCGATTCTGGCGTGTAGTGAACACCAGAGTGATCCAGTGGTACCCTGCACGATTCTATATTCGGCCTAGGTCGACGAAGTCCACACCCAAGCTCCGAAAAAAATTCCACAGCCTTCGGTTTAGACTGCTATCCCTACTCAAAACCTCAGAACAGTGGTCAATCGTAGGGATTGTACTGCAGATGGTAAGCCGCAAATCATAACCCGGCTCCTCTTGGACGCAAGCAACCTCAAAAGTCAAGACCTGAAAAGAATTTAAATTCTCCTCCGACACGCGCTTCGACGAGTCATTAGTCCCAAGATGGGCCACCATCCGCAGCCGAGGGCAACCTGTCGCCACTATCGCTTTTCTTCACCGTGTTGGTCGCCTGCGGCACCGTGCATCTTGATATGCATCTGGAGAAGACCCGCTTTTCAATTCCCTCCCGGCGGGCACTGAATTATAGGGGTGCAATCACACACCCAACGTTAGAGTTATCTAATACGAACAAACCCCCCTTCCCAACCAGACTCCCATTGGGCCCGCCTCTATCGGCCTTGGTAGACGAGTGGTTTGAGTATCCGACAACGGAGACCAAGGTCGCGGGTTCGAATCCCGCCGAGGGCATGGTCGTCTGTGTTCGTAGTATGTACAGGGTTATATGTAAGAATGGACCAGATGGTCTAAAAATCGCCCTTAAATAAAGTCGATTTATTATTATAATTATCGTAGAGACGGGGGGGGGGGGCGTAATGGCCGTGGAGTCGTCCTCCGACAACACCTCGAACAGGAAGAGGGTCCGCCGAAGTTTCCCCACCTCCCTGCCTCAGCAGCATCACCCCACGTTCCCCCCGAGTGGACACAACTCTCCTCGCATCAGATTTCACAGCCCGAGAACCCTCAGCCCGCTGTAAGGAGTCAGGGGCAACCCCGACCGCTCTACCGGCTACCTTACCCAGACGAACCCAAGCCGCCAATTTGGCGCGGAGAGTTTTCAGGGTTAACCTTGCACCTCCCACACGAATCAAGGCTGCCTCGGATCTTTCCACCCTCTGAAGGAGATTCGCAACCACCCTCTCCAGCAGCTTGACTCAAGCTCTCAACCAGCGGCGCACAAGGAGGAGGACACGGGAGTCCTTGATGAAACCATCCTAAACACCTATCTACATATATACTAACGCAAATAAGTCTTACAATATAAAAACAACACCTAAAATGGGAGAAAGCTGAATAGTCTAGTTTTACGCGGTGGGCGTACGAGAAAGAGTCAAATTCGGGTATAAAGTGAAAGGCGTAAACAACACCAGCAAGGTTAGTTCACGCACAGCAGATAGTAGTATACAACAGCAAAAATATATAAATACTATGGAGCGTAAAAATAAAACAACCTTACAAATGTAACAATAATATGGTAATACACAATAACTACTATAATATAAATATTATTTTCTAAAGGGGAGAATTAAA
Source organism: Tanypteryx hageni (assembly GCA_028673005.1). Classification (NCBI taxonomy): domain Eukaryota; kingdom Metazoa; phylum Arthropoda; class Insecta; order Odonata; family Petaluridae; genus Tanypteryx; species Tanypteryx hageni. Next base: position 61,501,101 of record CM054120.1, on the reverse strand, counting down.
TTTCTAACGGAAAACTACGAGATATAACAGTTAACTATTACGATAGAGAAAAAAATATAACGACGATGTTATTACAAAAAATTAGGTAACTTAAATGAATGTTAAATAAAATTTACAAAGGATAACAAATAGAATAAAATAAATGTTAGTACTACTTAACGCTACAGCTCTAGCTACTCCAATGCTACTGGTACTATAGTAGCTTAAAGATTCGTAGGAGCTCGGAGAAGCAAGTATAATTCGGAAATCAAATTTTTAAGTCCTCTGTAGAAAACTCCTTAATCCCTATGATAATAGAGACACGTTTATCAAAACTCAACAAAGTTGATCCTTTCTTATATTGAAGCTATAGTTTCCTCTGAATTTGTCCTATGGATAAAACTGTTAACCAGATATTCCACCTGGAGTTCATTTGAATTCTGAGAGATGCGGCTTGTAGAAAGTGGCAAAGTTCTTCTTAACTTACCACAAAGCTTTCTCGATAAAAGAATTTTAGGAAAAATTTAAAAACGCCAGGCAGGCATTCTTTGAAAGGGCGACATTTTGAGTAGGAGGAACGATTCAAACAAAAAACATCTACTCAGATAAACATTACTAAACAAGATTTCTGTTTTCAGACGTGAAAAAACCGCTGAGTTAATTAAATGGCTTGACAACAATGAAAAAATATCGTATGCAAGGATTGGCTTTAAAATTTTTTACTATTTCAATTAAATTATGTTTGGAATTTTAAATTGAAAAATCACTACAGAAGTTTAAAAATTATTGCTGGCATTGTTACTATTGAATCCAAAAAATCATCACAGACATTATAAATCTGATGTGGCCACCACATGACTTTCTCCATATCTGTAATATTTCGACAAATCTGATGTAGCCACCACGACTCCATAACTGTAATTTTTCTAAAAATTGCAAATATGGAAAATTGTATCAAACAAATGTTGTAGAAAATTAAATTTTCTACAACTTTTATTCTGATACATTTTTATATTTACCAAATATTAAAGCAAATATTTCAAAATAAAGGATAAGTGACAATTATAAACACCCACTTCCGGTTTACTGATTTTTATCAAAAACTAATCAGTTCCTGAGACTTTCATAAAAATGTTAAATATAAAGTTTTGCATTGACCTGATCAATAGTTTTTGAGTTAGAGAACTCACAAAAAGCTATCACAGACACAGAGGTAAAAAATGTTCAAAACGTGTATTTCCGTTGAAATCTGTCGAATTTTTTCATGAAAACAATACATGCTCCTATACTACGTATGGAGAAAGTAAACATTAACGTGTCTCCATGTTTGCCCTTCCCCCTCCCCCATATTTTGACTAAAATATAATGTTACTGAAAGCAAAAAGAATTTAAATACATATGTACAATGTATACACATGGAAAAAAATCTTATGTGGCCAACACATGACTTTCTCCATATCTGTAATATTTCTAAAAATTCCAAATAGGTTAGATAATAAATATTTTAAGAAACTGCGAGTAAATTTTAGACAACAAAAAACAGAAATAATCACAAACCATAACATTCTAATATTACATATAGCCACAAAGCTCCAACAATTCAGTAAAGAAAAAGGAGCTTTACTAAGACGTAACTAGTCGTCTATTGTTAACAATAGTCTTTGGTAGGTGGCGTGGTGGTGGCAGCTAAAAATATATATCTCTTAAACAATACATCATATGGAAAAATGTTTCAAACAAATGTTGTAGAAAATAAAAGTTTTTACAACGTTTATTCTATTGCTTTTTTACATTTATCAAATATTAAAGCAAATATTTCAAAATAACGGATAAGTAACAAAAGTAAACACCCACTTCCGGTTGACCGATTTTTGCCAAAAACTAATCAGCTTTACTCAATTTTATAAAAATGTTAAATATAAAATTTCGCGTTTGCCTGATTAATAGATTTTGAGTTAGAGCACCCACAAAAGCTATCACTTACAAACACTAACACACACAGACATCATCGAGAAAATGGTCAAAACGTGTTCGAAAAAAATCTTAAGAAAACCGGCATTAGATAAGGGCTCATTTTTGAAAAAGGTGTTTCTCCAATAATTTTAAAAAGGTTGGAAAAAATCGGATGCGAATTTCAGCTACGAAGCGGCAGTCGTCAGCAGCAACTCACCGTCAGTAGTCTTCAATAAAATCCTATTTTACCATACATTACGCAACTACTTCTAACAAACTTGTGTTTCATGTTCTTAAGTCCTTCGGCATTTTTTTCGAACCAATCCTATCTTTCTCCTTTTTTTCCTCTTTTCGTCTCCTCCCGCTCGCCAGTATTTCCCTTTTCCTCGGGACGCGCTCCGACCCTCGAGCGACACTCCCAACCCCCAGTTTCATAGAAACACTTTCCGTCCCCCTTCCTCCGTCTCTCACCGCGCACACACACACGCACGCACGCACGGACACACGGTGACACGGACGCACGGTGAATTGCCAATGACGACGACTGATTTGTGGAAAAAAACGCATCTGGTTTTTCTCAAACTCTTCGCGACTATTGGAGAAACATGGTTTTAAAACAGTGAGCACTTATATAACGCGGATTTCTCTAAGGCGGACCTGTTTGCGCACACGTGACATTTTATACCAAACACAAAACTTAATCCTAGGCGACTCGGAATCAGACGCGCACCGCATTTCACGCGAGCGGGTGAGGCGAATAAGCATGCGACCCTCGAGAACAGGTGATTATTCCTATAAGGCAGCGTTTTCCAACCATTATGCACCCGCGATTCCCTTATTATGGCAGCCGACCTTGTCGTAATCCCTTTATCCACATCAATATGCCAATAAATACAAAATGTAACCTTGATTTCAAAATATTATATTTATTATATTTGCGCAAAGACTGCTTGTTCTAAATACATCCATTCTCGAAGTTAATTAATTAATGTGTTATTTATGCCAATCTACAATCGTATTTATAAGTTGAGATGGTTGAATAAAGATTCACATTGATTATAGTGTAGTCCTGAACGATCTGCAAGAGTTTAAATTTTTTCGTAAAAGTTACAATTCACATATTAAAATACAAAAAAATAAATATCATTGAAACTGTTTCATATATATTGATCTGTTTTAGTGACCCTACAGGTTAAGAACCGCTGACACGAGGTATTAAATCAGCGCAAACGTGGCTTCACTCAGAGCGCTCTTTTCCAAGGAAGTCATCCCAGCGTTGCGCAGGGAACTATACCATAGGTTTAAGGTTAAAAATAATAACTAGGGAAATGTTTATCCAAGATTACATAGGAAAAGGAATTGAAGATATACAGAGAAAGACGAAGCGGCAATATTTGAAACTCAACAAAGTGAATGAGGAAGGAATATGAAAAATGGGAGCCACAGAGGAATATTCCAAAAACGTATATAGCGAGATATAATAAAGAGTAAATCCGTAGGCGGAGAGGAAGAGAGATAGAAATTAAGGTGTTTGAAGAGGATCAAGAGCAGGGATGGGAGAGAGAGGTGGGGAAAGAGGGGGGGGAGAGGTGGAAAGAGGAAGAAAGAGGGGAAAGAGAGGAAAGAGTGGGGGAAGAGGAGGGGAAAGAGGGGGTGGAAGGGTGGAGTGCCTTTTTATTTCGAGTGGACTATATGAATAAGGAGGAGCGGGAAGTGGAGGATAAAAAAATCGTCGTGGAAAGGGTTCTAATTTTTTATATAGTACTGGGAGGAGATTTAAATTGGCAAAGTGGATTAACTTAGGTGGATTCTTGTGATACGGTGGGCACGGGACATCATGAACGGACTGACACTTACTTTTAATTTGGTCTTTAAAAATTCGTCGACGATTGCCAGTCCGTTTTCTCCATCCTTCTCGGGGATCCCATGGATGAGGAGACAGTTTCGGCGGCTATATTGTTCCAGATCATCGAGTCTCTCGTCGACGTTTAAAACACGGTCCTCGATCTGGCAGACTTTAAATTTCAAGGCCGAGATCTCCTTCATTAGCTGTTCCCGGAAATTTTTAAAATTCGTTTCCAGCTTGGCGAGACTATCAATCCGTTGTGGACCGGATAATTGCTTGGCTTCGGCAAGATCAGTGCTGAAACAGTCCATCTTAGACAAAACTTCAACTAATTTGTCTGAGATGGACTTGTTCTCAGCCATGAGCTGGGTGTTTTGCTCCTGAAGGACTGCCTTGGTGGTCATGACGGGCGAAGGATGTTAATTATTGCGTGAGGGTAGGAGGAGGGAGGAAGCGCTAGCTAATGACGTCCGTCTCCTAGGAGGGACAATGACTGAATACTGATATGTAATTTGTGGCGGCATGTATCTAGATGTTTATTATTAGTCCACATTAGCAGCAGTAACGGACAGTTTTCATGTGAATACCATGATAGGAATGGAACGTGAACTGGTGGACAGTTTCCCTTTATCCCACTTCATCAAGTTCAGTCAATATTTACTATTTATTAATATATTATAAATAATATTTTTATATGTAAGAGAAGTAAATTACATACTTTTAACCTGGTGACTGAGCGCGGTGAAAACATTGTTCTGTTCTTGACTACAGGACATACATCTTCTACATTCAAACTCGAACTCTAATTTTTATAATAGTTTTTCAATTATTGCAGTTACCATCATTAAGGTTTTTGCGGAGGATTTTTTTAATGGCAAAATACAATGTAATTTTTTAAAAATTTCTCAATATCCATTTTTGGTAAAATATTTCAGACACTCTTTATGAGTGCACTTTATATTAGAAAATTGATTTCTGTTATGTCTTCAACATTTGTTACAATACTGATATAATTTATTTTTTCCAAGTTTCTAGTTTTTTTCGTGAAATGTGATGGCGACTTTTAAATAAAAAATTTCCCATATTTTTTAATAATCCACCAATTTTTAAAAACGAAAGATTCCTTCAGAAATATGTAATCGAACAATATGGTGAGGAAAAATCAAATGTTATTGATATAAAAACTCGCTGGAAACGTTTAGTTGAAATGATCGAACGTTTGATATTGCTTAAAACCTGCGTAATGAAGACCTTGATTGATCTGAATTCCTATATATCATTCAGTGAGAGTGAACATGAAGTTGCTTCTTCTATTTTTGCAACACTGCAGCCAGTGAAAATTACCATAGAAGCTCTTTGCCGAAGAGATGCAAATCTTTTTATGTCTGAGACAGCGTTGGAATACATGATGAAGAAACTGAATTATGTTAATACAGAGTTAGGACATAAGATGAGAAATGCCTTGCATTAATATAAGAAAAGTTTGTGCGTAGGCGAACAAAATTAACAGGTGATAAAAAATCACATATGTTATAAGGCTACAATTTTTCCAAATTTAACATTCAAATTTCTTTCCCACTGAACTTATCCGTCCAATATTCACCGGAACTCAGGATCGCGCCTCGTCAATACTGCAATCGTCGACGGGCAGAAGACGAGTAATCTATACATTGGGTCAGATAGTGACCAAACCCACGCAGACCTAGTTTAAACGCTCTGAAGGCGGACCCTCATGTTGGTTGCTCGTGGGAAAGTGCCTGAGACTGCGAGAGTATCGTCTGTGAGTGGAATGGACAGGAGATCGGCAGGGCCAAAAATGTGAACATATGTGCGTGTAGGGAGGAAGGTAAAGTGAAAAGCGACAAGAAAGCAGAGGAGAGTAAGGGAAGAGTTGTGTGTGTGAGAGGTAGAGAGAGAGAGAGAATGAGGGGAATATGGAAGACCAGTGGGATTGAGATCGTGGGCGTACGAGCTGGGGGGTGTGGGAGGGGAAGGTTGATGGGACGGAGGAAAACGGAGTAATGAGATAGAACGGTCGGGATTCGCTCGGCTCGGCTATATTCCTCTGCGCGGGAGAGTTCCACGTCAGTTTTTCTCTTTTAAGTTCCAGAACACGGCGGCCAAAAATTGGGCAAATTGTTCGATTGGTTGAAACTTTCCGAAAACTTTCGGTGGACTCCGGAGGTGACAACATATTTTATCCGACTATCGCTCAGCGTAAGTTGCGTGCGATTTCGCAGGAAAGTTCTCGATAAACTCCGTAGGTTGCTAAAGATATGCGTGTGTTCTCTCACTTAATTTTCCCCCATCGCGGGCTTTCCCATCGACCCCCAGTTTTCACATGGAAATAAATAATTATCAGAATTACTTTCCCTATATATATATATATATATATATATATATATATATATATATATATATATATATATATATATATATATATATTGTAATATTGGTAGAGAAGGGTGAAATGCATCACGAAAATAAGGCAATAAATAACCGACGTGACCTAGAGGTTTTTTACAAAAATATTTTTAAAATTATTTATCGTATGAGGTCTACTTATTAGCCCAGAAAAAGCTAATTTCAACCACGTGATAATTATAAACGTACATTCAGTTTGACATAATCGTAATAAATTGTGCTAATGCAGTTAATGACACAATTTTAATCTACATAGCCGCAATAAGTATGATAGAGAAATTTGTATCATACGAGCAAATTATAAAATGAACGATTGCACAAATATATTTCTGGATACTAATGGTGACATTTGTCGATAAAGGTGGGCTCCGTTTTAATTTTAGCGAATAAATGGCTCTTTTCTGCTTGCAAAATAGAAAATTTAAAAAAAACGCACAATCATTTTATTTAGAGAAGGCGACAAAATCATGCGGGGCTTTTTTTAAGTATTGAGAAGAATTTTCTCCTATGGATTAATCAAATATTATTCCACCGCTATCAAAACACTCGATCGCTCCATTAAAAAAAAACATTAAAAGCAATCTCCATTCGCCGATTGCTTTGCGCTGCAGTCTCTTTCATCGGAAGCAAGGCAACATTCTCATTTTCCTCAAATTACTCGCTAAGTACATTAGACGTTTAAAAGATTCCGACTCTTCCACAAAAGACGGCACACGATCATTATCATAAAAAACACGTCTTCACTTTCTACTCTCTATCCCCCTCTCTCCTCTTATCTATCTCACCCGTCTCCATTGTCTGCTGTTTTTGTTACAGCAAAAAACACACCCTTCCCCCATCCCCTCCTTCTCTACAACCAAGTCATTGTATTTTGGAGCACACTTTCGCAAAATTCTCTCTCCCACCCCTCTTTCTCTCATTCCCCTCTCATCTCTCACTCCCCTATCCCTTCCACTACCTCCCCCTTTTCATTTCCGTCACAAACAGAAAAGTACGGAGAGGCGAAGGATGGGGAGGAGGAAGTGCGTATAAAGAGTAGAGGTAAGCAAAAGGGCCAAGGAAGCCGTGATGGTGAGAGAATGTAGAGTAGAAAGGTCGTCGTTCGGGAGGAGTTGGAAATGGAGTGAGGTGTGGAGGGGGTGAAAGGGAGTGGTTGAGGTTTTAAGCAATGGAAGCGTTAGGTCGAGCTGGCGGAGTGGTACCGAAGCTGTCCGTACGAGACGGGTTGAAACTAGGGAGATCCTCTCGGGACGAAAATAAGATGACATGCCTTGCCAGAGGTATCGGAATGAGAGACAATGGCGCAATTTGACCGAGTGGAATTGCAAATTTGACTCTGTTTTTGACATCCAAATTTCTGGTTTGGGCCCATTATGTTAAGACAAAAATTCAAGTACTCTGACGATTAAATTTTGCATGAATAAGTACGACTCGGAATAATGTACGAGTACATATTTAACCCCTCAAGCCCGGAGGAGATTTATTAAATCCCACCCGTACGGCCAGATGAAGTTTTTAAATTTTCACGATTGCGTTGCAAAAACGTTCGAGAAATTTTTAAAAATCATAACTTTATAAGTTTTCTCTCTATTTTTCTGATTTTTTTGTGGATTTACGAAAAACATGAAATTTGTAAATATCCTTTTTTCGTATTATATTTTACAAACAAACATTGTTGCAGTAGAAGAGAATGTACACCGATCGCTAATTTTCCGGCGCGCGTACGCGCTTTATATATAACATTCAGCACCGGGAAATCTATGAAAGATATTGATGTACAATCTTAATAAAAGAATAACTTAAATTAGTAACTATTTTATTCTACGAATCTACCCATCTAAACCAATTAGATGAAAAGTTTTACCTATCTCAACTTATTCATGCCTTGACTGGAAATTTTCAAGCAAGTAAATGTAGTATTAGTGATTTATTATTTATTTATTACTACCAGGATAGGGATAATGTTTGGCGAAACAAAAAATCCCTAAAAAGCTCCGGTTTCACGATCACCGAGTCTCTCACCACCACCAGACTCAAGCTCCTCATCGAAGCAAAAAAATCAGCTGGCTTCGGTAATGTGTGGACGCACGATGGCAAAGTTGTCATACTGCGGCAAAATGGCGTCCGCACATTCATCTCCAACCTAAGGGAGCTGCATGCACTCCAACTTCCTTCAACCGCACTAGGGAAATCCACAACTATGTAGGAGGATGGCTTTCATTGATTAACGTGCGTTTGAGCGTTCTCGCTACATTTGTCCGTTGTCGAATAATTCTCCTGTCAGTGCCTACTCTTCAAATCGACCTCTGCCAACCATCCCCGTTCCTGTGTCGCCTGCAATCCCCGTTCCCGTGTCACCTGTCATCCCCGTTCCCGTGGCGCCCGTCGTCCTTGTTCCCGTGTCGCCTGCCATCCCCGTTCCCGTGACGCCTGCCATCCCCGTTCCCGTGACGCCTGCCACCCCCATTCCCGTGACGCCTGCCACCCCCGTTCCTGTGACGCCTGCCATCCCCTCCCCATAGTGTCCGTCTGTCTGTCACGAATGTTGGCTGAAACTGAAAAATTATGTAGCTGTTTTAAATACCTCTAATAGCTTTTTTATGGCTGCTGGAGATTTCTAAAACAAGTACTTTAATTTTTGATACTTGAGCGCTTATTCTGGATCATGACAAATGTTCAAACATGAATATAAAAACTCAAATTATTACCAAAACCAAAAATATTTTATTTTGCAACAGTGAATTGCACCTAACCGTCTCATAGCTATTACAATAATAAATTAGTAACAAATTATATCGATATGATTATAATATCTTATCCATGAGAACAGAGGCAAGCAACAAAGTTAACATCTATTTTTCAGAATTTCGTCATTGGAGGGACATTTCAAATTTTAAAATAATTAAACTGTTCATGCACTACCCAAATAAATTCTCAAATTATTACATATCTCAAATTATTCATTGGTCTAAACACAGTGAACAATTTCTACTACCGTATTTTCCGCCAGATACCGCGCACCAGCAGATAACGCGCATCTTAATAATTTTATCGAATTGAAAATTGTATACATAACGCGCAGACGAAATTTTTCTGTTTCTGATAGAAAACTGAATCAGCGCAATTTCTTCTTTCAATTTTTTAATCCAACTTCAAATTCATCACGTGATTAGTCGTTCATTTGTTCTGGTTTTGGTGAACGGTATGAAAACGTGCTCAGTTATACTAATTACTAAAAGTTTTATAATAAAGCCCATGGAAAACGAAAATAAATTATGACGAAAATCTTATACTGCAAAATTTAAATTAGAAGTAGTGAAAGTAGCCCAAGAAAAAGGAAATCGTGAAGCCGGAAGAATTTTTAGTGTAGGAGAATCCAGCGTCCGAGAATGGAGAAAAAGTGAAGCAATTCTCAATTGCTTGCATGGAAGAAAACGTTCAATGCGTTTCGGTGCATTAACGGTGCTTGTGTGTTATCTCCATGACCCTTCTAGTCGTTCTATTAGTTTATTTTATGCTTGTTATTATTTACAATACAATCAACTCAACTGCGAGTATTTTCTGTAAAAGAGAAAATGCGTAAATGAAATGATCGGACACGGAGTTGGGTTGTTTCGGTTGGTTGTATTGTAAATAATAACAAGCGTAAAATAAACTAGCGAGTATGTTGAATTACGTTAGAACATTTAGTGATATTGTTTCATATGTTGCTTTATAGACTGATATATTTATAGGTATTACTAATTGAAATTGTATAATATGGAAATGCTTTAATTACGTGGTAAAACGTGTATTTTTTTAATTGAATAATTATTTTCGCTAGGAAATAATTTAAATTGCCATTTGATGAAAAGAACGTCTGCAAGTGTTTTTAAAATGTGACGAATTGTCGTAAATTTCCATTACTATAAGAAAAGCATAACAATTACAAAGAAATAACGTTCGCTTTGAAATACAATTTTTTTCCTGCGTATAACGCGCATAGTCACATTTGCTCGATTTTTATATTTTTTTGTATAGATAACGCGCGCGGTATCTGGCGGAAAATACGGTACTTTATAGGCTGATGTGAACAAGCAGAAAATTTATAATTTCATAGCATACTTGAATCATCAAATCTCATTTCTAGGGCTTAAAGCCTCAGTTGCATTAACATCCTTGCGAGAAAGGCTGCAATAGAAGTAAGAAGCCTAACATCCTCCTCGTCCAATTAGAGACTTGTTTTAGTTGGAGAAAGAGACACACGCACTCTGCTTGTATAGATGGTGATAAATCCAATATGGAACAGATAATTCATCTAGAAATTTTCCTCCGACCCCTCAAAAAAACATCTAGACTGATTGGAGTACCAGCAGATCAAAATTGGGGGGAAGAAATGGGGTTGATATTTATCAATTATATAAGCCTTTTCCATGCATTATAACCACTCCTCATCCGCCACGCCAGATTTCAACCCATTCAACTTCCTTCTACTCATTCATCTGCGTGTTTCACCTCATTTTCCCATCTAACTTTACTCCATTCCTCTCTCTCCGTCCTACTCTCTACCCATCCCTTTCCCCCTCCCCATCTCTCTCCCTCTCTCCTCTCCTTTCCCTCTCTCCTCTCTTCCCCCTCTCTTGCCCTCTCTTCCCCCTCTCTCTTCCTTCCTCTCTCTTCCTCGTATATTATTCTCCAAAGGGAGTTATATGCATAAACAGCACGTCAATTTACGAGGCAGATGCAAAAGACAGCATGAAGGACGATTTCAGCGAAAAATGTGACGGATTGATGAACAAGATAACCAAAGGACTTAAAGAGTGAGGGCAAATACCACAAGGAAAGGACCGTACGGGAAAAGAAAGATTGCGATGAGTGTGTGCGCAGAGAGCGGATTTAAGTGAGGGATAATTAAGGCAAAGTGATGAAAGCTTGCAAAATGAGTTCGGGAGGAATAAAGAGAAAAACGGAGAGAATAAAATAGAGGCAAACAGCAATAGAATGAAGAGAGGGAAGAGAAAAAAAAGAGTAACAAAAAGAGACCGATGGATTCGTAGACTTAGAACAGTGATGCGGCCCGCGAAGCTATCATGAAAAGTAATACGAAATAAATAAAACACACCAATTCATAAATTTTTATAAAATCTTTTATTATAAAACTATTATTATTGAAATGTTAACAATAAAAACCTTATTTAGAATTGATTTTCACTTAAGGATATATAGGTAACTTCCAATTGAAACCCTAATCCGGCTCGCCGAAGGATTGACAGCTTTCAACGCTGCCCGCCGAAGGATCACCGATGCGGCCCGCCATTAAAAAAGGTTGGGTAGTACTGTCTTAGACCTTGAGAGTTAAAGATGATTACCCTGGGAAAATTATTTGAAAACGAAAGTGAATATATAAGAGAAAATTTTCTCAGAGACTGAGGGAAGAGTTTAGAGGAGTATGTGCAATAAAGAACCAGGAAAAGTTTGTGGGAGAGAGAGCAGAAGAATATGAGAGTGAGCAAAAGATTGGTGAATTATTAAAGCGTTTAAAAGAGGTCTGGGAGACAGAAAAGAAGAGTGGAAGAGTTAGGGTGAGAGCGGTGTGTGGAAGACAGAGAGAAAAAACCCCCTTTCCTGTAAAGGGGGAGGGAGGAAGAGTGGAGCGGAATTATTTAGATGCTCGTGGGACCCTTAAACAGCGGCCGCTGTCATCTGTAGGCAAAGAAAGAAAGCTCCTGTCAACTGGGTTTGCGGAGCTAGCGGAGGAGTTTTGAGGTTTCTCTTCGTGTGTGCGCCATTGCCTTGGGAGTGAGGTCGTGGAAGGGAGGACTGGGTTCGGTGAGCTTCTCAGCATGAATAAGAGAGGGAGGTAGTAGCGAACGAGGAGGAGACGTAAGTGGAAGACTTGCCACCGTGTGTGCGTGAGCCGCGATGAGAGAGAGAGAAAGAGAAGGATCAGGCGAACGGGGGCAGAAAATTGTAAGAGAGAACGAAGGGAGTTTAAAAAGGAAGGAGGAATTTCCTTCCACACTCTTCTGGTGAAAAGGGGAATCTCCATCTCCTCACAACTTCACTTCCTCCAATCTACGTTTTGTGCCGTTTCCTCTCGCATCACTCGAAGGAATGAAAGTGGAGGGAAATGTTTTCGCAGTTCTTGCACATGGGGAAAGATAGTGAAAGAGAGGGGAAAGAGAAAGATAAGAAAGAGAAAGGGAGGGAAGAGAAAGAGAGTGGAAATTTACAAGTTTCTTTTTCTTTTAAATGGAATCTTTCCAAAAAGTGGAGCCTTCCCAAGTGGACTTTGTCATACAGTACATTTTAATAAAAGGAAATACAATACAAAACATAATAAAATGGAATCTGTGTTAAAAGCAAGAAGAAAACATTATCTTGACAGTTTCAAAATATTCTTTTCGCATTATAAAAGGAATGATTCACAAGAAAGATTTGGGTTTCCTTTTTGAATTCATTTATAGATTGTCAAGTTTTTACATTATTTGGGAGAGCATTATACAGTTTATTGCACTGTTGTAAGGATGCCGAAAGACATCGTATAGTCAGCCGCAGCGCCACACTCATTAGTTACTCTATGGGTGAATCAGGCCCTTAAGGCACGCTATCTCAGGGCAATGCAATGTTTTGTACCTGGACATGGCTGACTGGCTGTAGGAGTATTTTATTTCTCAGAATATAAGGCATTAATTTTCTGTCGCTCTTGCTATTTTGTTGCAAATGTCATCCTCGAGATATTTTTTAAATGGTACCTCATCATATAAGAGCTAAGGAAAGTCAAGTGTTTTAATCGCTGTCCACCGAAACAATGTTTGCAATTGATTTGAACAAAATAGCAGTCAAGAATGCCACATTTTTCTAATTTTAATTTTTTTCGCCTTGAAATTGAAGCTGCAACAGGCAAGAAGCCTAGTAATGCATTTATTTTGTTGTAAGTTCTTTATCGGACATTAATTTGACTTGTTAATTTTGTCAGAACCTAAGCAACTTTCCAATTAATCTGAACTTGATATATTTTATTGTTGCATATAAAATTTTAATAGCGTCCGTCTGTAAATTTAACTTTTTATCGATCATGAAACTGATTGCCATTTAGAGGAATACTAATATTCTAATAAGCACCTTAAGATTACAGAAGATGATTTATTATTATTTATTGGTGTAAGTCGAGTTGATCCGCGGAAAGCATACTTTGAATTTAAAATTCTGAAAACTTTTCTGGTGGCCTATATGCCAAATTTCTATATTAGATTACCATTTGAGGTGGCACTGTATTCACATATATGAACTTGTTCAATTCCATTGTAAAAATTATAATATTTGCCAAATTGGATGGTTGAAAGAAATTTCATTTTATTCCTACTATGAGTGTAGTCATTAAAAGATATAATTTGATATTTTCAATATTATATAATGAACGTTTTCTTGATAAGTTTGTCATGCTTAATAATTACAAAATTTAAAGCGAGGAAAGAACAATGCAATTGATTTTTCTGTATCCAAGTCTTGAGATTCTAAGTTTTTTAACTCCTAACACAGTCTGAATTCATATCATGAATAAAATTGTAATGAAGTCTTTACAAGGAAAGATTTTGATTCTCAATTCATTTAATAAGAGTCAACTAAGTCAATTTGAAAAAGAATGTAAGTTTTCAACTGTTCTTTAAAAAATTCAGCAAGCTCATTCTTGTCAGGGTCCCCGAACCAATAAATTTCTCAAAAATATTCTAAGTTTTCAACTGTTATTTTTGTAACCGTTATTAAACCAAGTTTTTCCAGTTCAGAGCAATCGTGAATTTTTTTCTTTTTAATGCAGATGTAACAGTTCTTTCCATTCCATTTACTGCAATTGTTTTTCTTTCGTGAACAGACAAGAGCAACTCTCCTTCATCCCAAATTGTTTCATCTAGCCCTGCACACACCTTTTTGCCATCACACCCACGTTTGGAGGGGATGAAGGGGTGAGGGTTTTTTTCCCTCGCCCCTTTTTTGAAGAAAACAGAAGCAACACATGAAAATAATGTTTCATAATAATGAACCTTGTCATTTATTGTAATTTTTGTTGCAAGTACAATTTGTATCATCACAATGTACAAAGTTCAGACATTTGAAGTTTTTTCTACAGTTTTTCTACAGGCGCAGACGTAAAATCCTTCCCCTCTTCTCATCATTTCCACTGCTGAGCTACTGCCCTGGTTGGCAGCACTAATGGTCACTTGCTGCAAGTGACAGTAATGGGCATTTTCATTTCACTTGACTGCTTCAATTATTCAGCACACAATATTCACTTGCATATTTCAAAAGCAAACACTTCGCTACAATAACAGTTTCCCCCCTCAAAATAATGCCTCCCATTGGTCAAGAAATTATTATAATAGTACAAATTGATTGTGCATAGGAGCAATGTACTGCACAAGTGGAAGAAAAATAAAACAAATGCCAGCAGTATTGAACCAAAAATGCATTGAAACACTTTTCAAAAAAATTAGTTTCCTCAACAATCACATACAAAACTGGATAACAACTTTTTCATGCAAAAATTGCTCAATGAAATATTGGATGACATCTCACTGTATTTATCTGGATAATAGCATTCCCTATTCAGTTATTTGAGTGAGATATTAAAGTTTTTCAAATGTCAAATACTGCAATAAATAATCTCGGATTTGAATTTAAAAAGTTTGTCCAGCAATCAAGATGTAAAAAAAGGTTATATGCAGCATGACAAATATCTGTTATATAAAATTCAGGCTCAGAAAGTGACGCTAAATATAAACTACAGATCCAAGCAAGGTCCAAGTACTTTTTAAGGTAAAAATTTTTCAATAGAATAATACATGACATTCACTATTTATCTGGATAATAGAATTTCCTATTTTTTTATATATCATGAATTGCACAACATGTAATGGCAGAGTTACTTAAGGGGGTTGTTAAACGGTTTCAGACATCAAATACTGGGGTAAAGAATTCAGTAAATCATGCAGAATAAGCTCCTTGATTTGGATTTAAAAAGTTTCAGTCCAAGTAATCAAATGTGAAAAAGGGTTACATGCAGCAACACAAATATCTGTCATGAAATTCAGGCTCAAAAAGTGACAAAATATAAAATTCAGATTCATGCAAAATTTAAAACAAATTTTGTTCAAATATTTCTTTTTCTCTAAACAAGTTTCATTCTTATATCCAGGTAAATACAGTACACGATTAAAAATTTAAAGAATCCATGTTAATTCATCTATTTTGGAAGTAATAATTACATTTCACAACTCAACACTGCTGGCATTTTTGGCTCACCATTCGCACAATACATTGCCCCTCTCTAATGGCTTAACACTTTTACAGCCAAGTTATTAATTTTGGGTAAATTCAGAAAAATTCTTATTGTTAAAATCGATTGACAACTATAAAATCTCTTTCAAATTTATTGTTCACAAAAATGTTTTGTAGCCATACTTTTAAAATGTGCTTATTACATGCACTAATAAACTGGCATTTACAAAAAATTGATATTTGGAAGATCTATAAATTGTAATTGAGTGAATGGAAAAATACATAAGAATTTCATACTATTCCATAAAATATTTGGATGTAATTAAGCAATTAATGATAATTTTAATGAATCAATTCTCAGAGATGAGAGAGTCAAAATATCAACAAAATAATCTTTCAAGTCAAGTAACACTTGACTGAATTTTTCCAAGTCCTTGAATGTCCCGAGTATAAAGCACCATACAAAATGCAGGAATCACATTACGTGATGCAACTAATTTAGTGGAACAAGCAACACAAAATGGCTGTGAAAAGGTTAATTCCTCACTTAACCAACAGGAGGCATTAACACTATGACAAGAGACATAAGAATTGAAAAATACCTCTCAAATAGGAAAAACAACCAAGTACAAATGAATGAGCACCCCACAATAAATATTTGAATAAAGAAGCCCACAATACCATTTTAATTGCTTCTCTGAAATATCTCGCCTAGATTCTTAACTTTAGAATACCACTCCTTAATTAAAATTAAACCAATTGAGTGCTAGTAAACTACATAGATAGCTGTTCAAGTAACATCATGAAATTGTTCAAATAATTCGGCCAAGATTTAACAGACAAAGCTGCTTAATGCATCATTTTACAGAAGAATGTTTACGGAAGCTAAATCTTAATACGTGTTTTACCTAAGTCAACAAATTTTGATGAAAATAAGTTGTTAACTTCCCACTCATCATTAAATTGCCGCAATATAATGTCAACCTTGATAGAAAGGTTCATTACGAAGATCACAATTAACTTTAAGCATCGAATAACTATTCCATTGTTCCTAAAATTGTGCAAATGCTGTAACATTACAATATTTCAATGTTATCTGATTAGAACTTCGAAAACATTTACTCAACTGTATAATAACTAGACCGCGGATCTTTAGGTAAAAACCTATTTATTTCCTGAGTAGATATCTCAATATACAATTGTATATATACGTTTCATGAATAATTAACCCCGAAAACGTATATTTTATAGTGCCTAAAAATGCCTATTTTGACATTAATGTCTAAAAATGCTTATTTCAACGTTAATGCCTATTTTTGTCTTTTTCATGCAAAAAAAAGCCTAAAAAGGGCTAATTTTCTAAAATAATCTACTATAAAAGCAAATTTGGTATTATTCATATTTTTTAAACTGACTGTACAATGTTCAGTCATGGGTTGGAAATGTCCTTCACACCACGTTCACGATCAAGTGGCGAACAGCAGCTCGGACCTGTCTTGCGTTCGGCGGGGTTATTCTGTTTCCCAGTGTCACGTGATACGACAATGTAACAATGCCTTTAATCTGATGTTGCGTTTATTTCTCGTTGTTACATTGTCATATCGTGCGACACGGGAAAACGAGAATAACCCCGCAGTCCATCTCCAGACCGCAGACGGTGAAGGTGAGAAGTGTGAACGTGAAAATTGTGAAAGTGCAATGCCTAAAGTATCGAGTTCGAAAGCTTATTTAATACGTCAGTGGCTACAAGAGTTCCCGTACTTCACAACGGATGGAAAGATTATCTTCTGTCTAGCATGCAACAAGGACGTAAGTACATTATAATGCTGGCTTGCAACGAATTATTGGCCGTGAATTGCTTGCCATCTTTGAGGCAAAAACCACCTACATCTTTTGTTTATACGAGTCATTTTATGGTAACTATAGAAGTGGTTATTCAAAATGTCCAGCAATCCAGCTGTGGACCTTCATAGCTGTAAAGTAAATTTTATATTTTTGTCCCATTTCCATATTTATTAGATTATTTCCGTATTTTTAAGGTTAATTATTTCTTCATAATTTTTCTTTATAGGTTTCAAGTGATAAAAAATCCCACCTAACTCAGCACATCCAAGGAGTGCTAAATAAGGCAAATGTTGAACGCAAATCTAAGATGAAACAAATGCTTTTAACACAAACTTCTGAGGGATCTAGCAAGAAGAATCAGTTTTATGCAGATTTGTGTCACGCAATTGTGGTAGCCAACATTACATTCAGAACACTGGAAAATCCAACATTCAAGGGGTTCCTAGAACGATACTACCATCAGTCGGTACCTTCCGAGTCAACGCTACGTAAGAATTACGTGCAACCCACGTACGATGACGCAATGCGCAGGATACGGGAGGACATTGGAGATTCACATATTTGGATATCGGTCGATGAAACCACTGATGCTCTTGGCAGATACATGGCCAACTTGGATGTTGGGAAATTGGACCCAGATGCCCCATCCAGAGCCTACCTCATCTGCACGAAGCAACTTGCCAAAACAAACCAGGAAACAATAGCACACTTCGTGAGCAACGGACTGAAAGTGCTGTATCCCAAAAATTTAGATGAAGAGAAAGTGCTGCTCCTATACACAGATGCTGCATCGTACATGGTTGCTGCCATGCAGTTGTTCAAGGTGTTCTATCCCTCCCTTGTGCATGTGACATGCCTTGCCCATGGTTTGAAACGCGTAGCAGAGCAAATAAGACTGGAATTCCCCAAGGTGAACAAATTGATCTCCACCGTGAAGAAGGTCTTCGTCAAGGCACCAACAAGAATACAGGCTTTTCGAGAAAAACTGCCCAATGTCCTTCTGCCACCTGAGCCTGTGCTCACCCGCTGGGGCACATGGCTGAAAGCAGCTGAATATTACAACGAGCATATCCTTCATGTCAAGGAAGTTGTGACAAATCTAGCCGAGGATGCTGCCTGCGTCACTTCGGCAAAAATGTTGCTAGATGATCCCTCCATTCCCAAGGATTTGGCGTATATTAGATCCCACTATACATCCCTTGTGCAGATTATAGCTGAATTAGAGGGCTCAGGAAAACCCATCTACGAAAAAACTGCTATGCTGAATGAAGTGAAACAAAAAATAAAGGAAGCTCCAGGCGAAGTGGTGGAAAAAGTAAAAGCAAAACTAGAAAAGTTGCTACAAAAGAACTCAGGACTGCAGAGCCTATGTACAGCAGCAGATATACTGGCATGAAAATCCAGTGAAGTTGAGTGCAAAATTCCATTTCAACATGTACCCAAGTTGAAGTTCGCCCCCGTCACGTCAGTTGATGTTGAACGTTCTTTTTCTGCTTACAAAATGATATTAACTGACAAACACCATAGTTTTGCGGTAGAAAACTTAGAAAAGGTGCTTGTTATTTATTGTGAGGCCAACTATGGGAAATTTGTGAAATAAACACAAAGAGGTGACAAATTCATTACGAGAATTTCGAATGAAACAGTTTGTCAAACACTCTGCGTAGTACTTAAATATATACTTGAAAAGTGTTTTCAGTCAGTATTACTATATGTAATGTAGATAGTATTTTCTCGGTAACGCATGGGATATTAACCATAAGAATAAGTTTCAATGCATAGTAGTAAAATATTTTTGTTCTTTGAAAACACAAATCATCAATGTTTCGTTGACTGGCAATTTTTGCGAGCGTGCATGTTTCAGTCTTTTTTCGTGAATTAAAGTTGATAGTTGACAGAAATGATGTTGTTTTTTACTGGACAAAGTTTTTGGAAGTAGTTTTAGAGCCTATTTTATGTTTTATAAAGCCTAATTAAGGTAATTAAAGAGCCTATTTTAGTAGCCTAAAACTTAATTTTTAGAACCTAAAAATCCGCGGTCTAATAATAACAGATAATTATTTCATGTAAAATGAATTTGAGTTTAAAATAATGCTAGTCTTTGTAATAAGAAGTTCAGCATTTAAAAAAATAATACTCGGGATGATATTATATTTTAAAACTTAAAATGTTTTTGCTCACTTCGACAAAAAAATGCATGTAGATTACTTATTCGATATATAAACATTATGTTTTCCTAGCACGTGCTTAATTAACTATTAATTAAGGAAATAAAACTGCATTTCTCAGAAGTTTATGAGACAAGTCTTTTCGCTGGAAAATTAACTATTCCCTTATTTATTAAACAAAAAAACTTCTCAAATATCATTTTTTAATACTAAATTTTTCCTAAATCAACGATATTTTGTGTAGAATGTGCACAACATACAATTTTATAAGTATTAAATTACAGGCTGAAGTTTTGAACTATGGAAGACATGAATACTTGTAGGCGACTTGAAAACAACTTCACACAGAAGCAACAACCTGAAAACTACCATTTAAAAAAATCTCTTTGCTGAATGATTTATATAAATGACCAATTGCCTCCAAGCTACAGAGTGAGTTGCAATATTTACTTAAATTTATAAGTATCTACAGCCACTCCCCAGCTTACGTAAGCCCTGACTTATGTAAACTCGACCTTACATAAACTTTGCCATAAACCACAAACAAAAAAATTCAAAGTGCATACATATTACTTGTGTATTTTGCGACTCCACATAATTTGTGATCCCTTATTTTTTGCCTCAAAATCTTGTTTTCCTCGTGTCATGTAATATGCGAGTTAGAATTTTTGAGTTCTGATAACGCGACCTACAGTTCACCTAAAATATAGTGCGTTTTCTTTAGTTCGTTTCCATATGATTTTTATCTTCATGAAAGTAATTAGAAAGCATTCAAATGGATACCTGTACTTCTAATTGAAAAAATACCTTTTAATTACCTGTATTTACGTATTAATGAAGAGAAAATGAATGAATAACTGTAATTATCACAGTTCATAGCTCACTAGTCATAAATGTTTTAAGAATGTTGTGTTGGAGGAGGAGGGAAAAGGAAGGATCACCACCATAGTAATGGGAGATTGGAACAGTGTAGTCGGAGAGGGACAGGAAGATAACATAGTGGGAAAATATGGACTAGGGAAGAGAAATGAAAGAGGGGATAAACTTGTGGAATTCTGCCATAGAAATAGATTGATTGTAACTAATACATGGTTTAAGCATCACCAGCAGAGACTTTACACATGGAGAAGCCCAGGAGACCAGAGACGATACCAGATAGATTACATAGTAGTCAATGAAAGATTTAGAAATAGCGTTAAAAATGTGAAAACACTACCAGGGGCAGATATCGATTCTGACCACAACCTTTTGGTGGCAAATATACAATGCAGACTGAAGAGCGTTAAGAGAAACATAAGAGTTAACAAGAAATGGAACCTAGACGAACTCCTTAAAAACAAGGAGGCTATCATGACTGAGCTGGAGGAAAGGTTGGGGGAGAGAGCTGAAGAAAATAGGAAGAATGTAGATGAGGAGTGGAGGTACATCCATAGCAACATTAAAGATGTAATGGAAAAGAAGGTAGGAAAGATAACGGGTGAAAGAAACAAAAAAACCTGGATCACAGCAGCCATGCTGCAAAAAATGGAAGAGCGGAGAAAGTGGAAGAACATAAACACTGAAGAAGGCCAAAGAAAGTACAAGGAGTTAAATAATGCTTTAAGAAGGGAAACAGATAAAGCCAGAGAACAGTGGATAAATGAGAAATGTGAGGAGATTGTCGAATGTGAAAGAATTTGTAGAACAGACCTCATGTATAGCAAAGCAAGGGAATTATTCAAGAAAAAAGCAAGAAAGATAGGACGTAAAGGAATCATGAACAAAAGTGGTAAAATAGTATCGGAGCCAGACAATGTAAAGAATGTCTGGAAAGAATACATTTGAGGTTCTGTATGACAAAGAAGGAAAGCCAAGAAATATTGAATTAAATGAAAAAGAGGATGTGGAAAAAGATCAGCTAGGACCAAGTATTCTCGAGTCTGAAGTTAAAAGAGCAATTGATGACATGAAAAGAAGGAAGGCTGTTGGGAGTGATGATATACCTGTGGACGTTCTTAAGGTTTTGGAATCTAAAGCAGTTAAGCAACTCACAAAATTTTTTAACCAAGTATATGATACTGGCATATGGCCTGAAGATTTTTTAGATGTTGTGATGGTACCACTGGAGAAAAAGAACAATGCAAAATGTTGTAAGGATTACAGAACTATTAGTTTAATTTCTCATACAGCTAAAGTTCTAACCAGAATAATAACCAAAAGAATTGAATGTAAAATAGAAAAGGAGCTGCAAGATAATCAGTTTGGTTTTAGAAGAGGAAGAGGGACTAGAGATGCTATAGGATGTATGTGGATGATGATAGAAAGAGCGCTAGAAGTCAATAAAGGTATGTATTTTTGTTTTGTAGATTGGGAGAAAGCTTTTGACCGAGTGAAATGGGATAAAATGCTGGGTATTTTAAACAAAATAGGAAAAGATTGGAAAGATAAAAGACTGCTTAAAAACCTTTACTTTGATCAAAAAATTAGAGTCAGGGTCGAAGGAGAAGAAACAGAAAGTACTTCAATAGGGAGGGGAGTGAGGCAGGGTTGTCCTATTTCACCAGCGATATTTAATATTTATGCAGAAACAATAAAGAAGAAGCGTTTATGGAAGAGAAAGGATTTAAGATAGGAGGTGAAAGTATTACCACCATTAAATACGCAGATGATCAGGGCTTAATAGCAGAAGGCGAGAAAGAGCTTCAGAGGATGACAGACAGACTAGTGGAGGTTGGCCAACAATATGGAATGAAGATCAATGCAGAAAAAACAAAAGTCATGGTGGTTTCAAAGGAACATAAAGAATTAAATATTATGGTAAATGGCCAAAAATTGGAACAAGTAAGTAGTTTCAAATATCTCGGCAGTATTTTAGCGCAGGATGGACGTAGTACACAGGACATCAGAAGTAGGATTGCAATGGCAAAAGCAGCATTTAACGAGAAGGAGCTTTCCACAAGCAAGAAAATAAATTTAGAAACAAGGAAGAAATTAGCACAATGCTACATATGGAGCATAGCTCTTTATGGTGCAGAGACGTGGATGGTAAGGAGGAAGGAGGAAAAATATTTAGAAGGTTTTGAGATGTGGGTATGGAGAAGAATGATGAAAGTGAAATGGACAGAGAGGAAGAGAAATGAAGAAGTATTAGAAATGGTGGGAGAAGAAAGGATGCTAATAAAAACAATCAGGAAAAGAAAAGCAAATTGGATAGGGCACATATTGAGAAGACAGTGTTTACAAAGGACGATCTTAGAAGGAAAAATTAGTGGAAGAAGAGGAAGAGGGAGAAAAAGAATAGGAATATTAGATAATATAAAGCAGGGATATAATACTTATAGAGGTATAAAAGAGGCTTCTAGGGAGAGAGAGAAATGGAGGCAGCGATTCAGTTAAAACCTGTCTTCGGACAGAAGCATGATGATGATGACTTAAAAATTAGAAGTTAGTGAGGCAAGACTGCAAATCGAGTTAACGAGTAAGGCTATGCTTAGAAATATGTTCAGAACAAGAGATGATTTCACTGTTTCAAAAGCATAACCCATGTAATTTGCGACCCCCTACTTTTTGGCTACAAAATAGGTCTCAAAAAGTTGCATATTACGCGAGTATATACGGTAGTTCGGTGTGTGCGAAGGAATACGGTGTATGGCAACAGAGAGTCTGGGTGGCCGGCCTCTCCCATAGATCTTAAATGCAACAATGTATTCAAGATCTATGGCATCTCTCACAAGGTGCTTGCATTACTCTCAGTCAACTGTTGCATATCGGGAATATTACCGCCGTTCACGACTTGCGAGGCTGGAACTTTTTGCGGTTACTGTTTTCCGAGTGAGGGATAGCACAGGGTCTAAATAAGTCCCCTAATTTCTATGATTAGAATGATTTTTTCCCAATAACTTATTTACTGTACTGAACTGTGTTGGCAGTTAGGCAAATTACGACTTAAGTAAAACTCGGGTTATGCAAAGGTTTGCAAAACAGAACCCTTATGTAAGTTGGGGAGTGGCAGTATATAAATAATAGTCCAGGTTATAGGGTTTCACAAAAGAAATAGAAAATGAAAGGAAGAGCTGTAGCTACAAAAAACAAACAAACCCTATAACCCTAGCTCATAATATTTTAGCACATTAACTGATGTATTGTCATTAGTTAAAATGAAAGTGATTACCATGTTCATCATGAACAAAATTAATTATTTGTTCCTTAGCATTTTAATATTTAAATTAAGCCACCAAAAATAATTTAAAATGAATGAATGATCAAAGAGTTTCACTGAAAGGATGCCTGGGGAAAATTTAGTGAATTTAAATAGTGAAATGTAGACAAAAATTTTGCTCAAACTTTTAATTTGTCATTGTCATCCCCACCATATGGATGAGCTAAAAGTTTAACAGCATAAAATCCATAACTGATCTAACCAAGCACTAACAATACATGCATGATACGACAATCTTCATGTTTCGATAAGATCAAACTGCAAAACATTGGAATATAAAAATTAAAAGAAATATTCAACTGCTAAATTAATGAAATGCCATTAAAAATAAAAACCAAGATAAAATATCTACTAGGATATCCTTCAACAAGATGAGATGGAACTATGATTCTTCTCATTCAAAAGCAAGATAAATACAGTAGAGGATCATTTATCCGGAATTCTAAACAACGGAAACATCCAAACAACGGAATTATTCTAAAAGAATTTTATCACGGTCCATTTCTTCAGTAGCGCCAATTTAATACATAATTGAAGAACGATTTGCCATATTAGTTCCGAAAACCACCACCACCGCTTGTTGCTTTCTAACCAAGTGCGGGAGAGGTGTTAAAGGTGTGTTTACAAGGTGTTAAAACTTTTTTGTTTTAAGTGGTAAACAGCAGCTTTGCAAATATTTTATTCATCCCGTCCCTCAACCGTAATAATGGAGAGAATACCCAAGAAGATGCATCCAGAAGACGATGGGACTGGAACAAGTGCCGGCAAGAGAAAAAGATGGAATCTCACTATCCTGCAAAAAGTGGAGGTTTTGAGAAAAATAGATCGCGGCGTAAGTGTATCTCAACTTCATCAGGAGTATGGTGTAGGACAATCTACAATATATGACATAAAGGCGCAGAAAGATAAAATTTCCCAATTTGTTGCGGAATCAGATTCAATGGCCGGTATCTCAAAAAGGAAAACTTTACGTGGTCCCAAGAGTAGTGACCTAGACAAAGTAGTGTATGAGTGGTTCCGCCAACGTAGGAGTGAAGGGATTCCTATCTCAGGTCCTATGATAATGGAGAAGGCAAAATCTTACCACGAACACCTAAAAATAAAAGGAGAATGTGATTATTCTATGGGATGGTTGCAGAAATTCAAAAATCGCCATGGTATACGGTATTTAAAAGTTTCCGGTGAAAAAATGTCAGCAAATTATGAAGCCGCAGAGGAATATGTTAATGATTTAGCAAAGTTGGTGGAAGAACATGGACTTAGCACGGAGCAAATATGCAATATGGACGAGACAGGTTTGTTTTGGCATTGTCTCCCACGGCATCGGGAGTAAAAGAGTCTAAGGAGAGACTTACTGTAATGATATGTTCCAATTCTGCCGGCACACACAAGTGCAAGCTCATGGTAATAGGAAAAAGTGAAAAACCTAGAGTCTTCAAAGGCATAAAGATTTTCTCATGATTTACCGTGCAAACAAACGTGCTTGGATCACTCAAGCTATTTTTGGTGAGTGGTTTAATGGTCATTTTTTACCTGAGGTAAGGGATCATTTCAAGAAGGTTGGCTTACCTGAAAATGCAAAAATATTATTATTGTTGGACAACTGCCCTGCTCACCCTCCAGTAGAAACTCTCGTCAAGGAATGTTTTTGTGTCGTATTTACCCCCAAATTGTATGTCTCTCATCCAACCAATGGATCAAGGCCTAATTAAAAATTTTAAATGCCATTATCGAAGTGAATTAATGAGAAAAATTGAAAATTTTGAGGGGTCTTTCAGCTACGAACGGTTCAAAAAGGATGTAACACTGAAGGACGCGGTGTGGTGTATTTCACGTGCATGGAATAAAGTAACATCCTCAGTTTTAAAACGGTGTTGGCATAATATTTTGCCAGAATCAAAATTTAATGAAGATTCCAGAGAGACAGATGACTTTCTTGGATTTGATTCATCTGAACTTAATGATGATTTTGTAGAATTTGTGCAATATACGAAGGGAATTAATGCTATCCCAGACCTAACCAATAATGAAATTGAGGGATGGATTGAATGTGATAAAAATGCTCCTATTTGTCAAACTTTTACTGACATTGAAATTATCGATGCTGTTATTGGCCCCATGTTAAATGAGAGTGAAGACAGCGAGGACAGTGATGTGTTAGTTGACGAGGAGAAGAAAATGAGTATGTCCGAGGCTATTGTATGTTGTGATAATCTTATCAAGTTCATGGAGCAAAGGTCCTTTACAACTGAGCAGGAGGTACTCCAGATGTACAGGCTGAAAGAAAAATTTGAAAAAGAAGGGCGTAGCAAGTGCAAGCAGATGACACTGACAGAATTTTTTAAAAGAACTGTTTCATCATCCTCTCCTTCAGTTTCTGCAGATGCTGTTACCACAAATCCTACTGTTAAGTGATTCTCTACATCCCTATCTGCAGATCAACAAGGATTTCCAGGTAAATAAAATTTCAATTTTTATTTCTATATACTTCTTTTTTGCGGTTTTTACGGAAATGAGTGGGCTTTGAAAATTGAGAATTTTCTTTCCAGTGTGTTAATAATGATTATTATATATATGTAGTATAAAATAGTTATTATTTTATGTACGAATGAGTAGACCGATCATTGTAAAATTGTTTTGGGGTGTTTATCGCATATTGACGAGCGAATTAGATTGGCTTACATCCAGATCGTGTGGGAGTAAGCACACAGCATGGTATCCGAAGTGAAATCTATTTGCATGATAGTAAAATAATATTAACCAGTTATGTATGTCTACTTCAAATTATGTAATTACGAATATTTTTCTCAACTTACGTTGTAACATACATATTATTTTTTTCCGTTTTCAGATATACCCAACTACGTCTTCCATTGCTGCAAAATTGACGACGATATTTAATACATACATTCTCAAATTCATCGCATGAAAAGTTTGCATTAAATTAAAGATTTTCTAAAACATATACTCTTTTTAAGCTTGTTTAGTTCTTACCCTACTTTAGTCCCGTATTACATATTATACATATTACGTGCTTAAACGTCTTTTTTTGATGATTGTGCTCTTTTGTAGTTAAGCTATCTAAACAGCGGAAATATCGTTTATCCGGAAGAGGCCAGGTCCCGGACATTCCGGATAAACGATCTTCTACTGTATATTGAAACATCAAAATAAATTCTTCGTCATCTTAGATGGACAATTTCTGGAAAACAGTACATTCTTGGTTATCTTAGCAACTGATGCTATGAAACAAATTCTCACTACATTTATTAAAGGCATTTTCCTTAAATTTATTTAACAACAACACATCAACTCCCATTAGGGCATGACTGATCAAATGTATTAATATATCGTAAACATTTAATTGAAAAGTCTAACTGAAGAGTAGAAATGACTAATCAACCTTAGAAAACTTTACAGTGAAGGATGTAGGCTGAGAATTAAGTTCATACAATATTTAAAACAATATAGAACAGAAAACTAATCAATTAAGTTGTTAACATTTTCCCTGGATGTCAAATTTGGCATAATTAACATTAAGATTTGCTATTTCACAATATTTCCGCTTGTTTGGGTTAACAACTGTCTACATAACTAAATTATTAGCTACAGTAAAGGCAAAATAATAAGCTGAATATTTACATATCTTCAATGGCACTAGCATAAAATGGTGGTCGAAATATTTTTAACAACGCAAATTAAAATAAAGGGTGCAATATACATTGCACAAACTTTCTCATATATGTACCTATATACATTTGGTCCACTGTGTACGCTTGTAAAAGAAAAGCGCTTATAATTCAAAGTTAACTGTATATTTTAATGCCACTGTTCTATATTTAGTAATTTTTGGGTATATGGCTTAGTTAGTACTATTTGTGACATCAGGTTGTACGATTGGATGGATTTTAATCGTAATCCTTAGAGCCATTTTTGAGTAAATCGAGTTTTGTTTCAAAATATCAAAGAATTAATTACTCTTAATTGTTGTGCAATATCGTTCATCTCTTCAGAATGCCTTTTATGAATGATATTATCAATAAATGAGATATCATTCGATTTAGTTTAACCGTAAGGCTGTAGTAAGGTGGACTGTGGTGGAGGCGTGATGTCATAAGGCTTAGGTAAGGTAGCTTAGTGTAAATTGTAATGTCACTGGATGCCATATGATGATTTTTTGAGAAATATGGCTTCCGCAGTATTATTTGTATAATCAGGTTCTACAACTGGATTGATTTTAATCAAATTCTATGGAGCCATTTTTGAGTAAATGAAATTTTTCTAAAAATCGCCAGGAATCTACCCTTTATTTTTGTGCAATATCATATTTATGAAAAAAGGGTCTGCAAAAGATGATATATTGCATACATACAAGATATCATTCGATTTAATGAATGCATTTGGGACCTAGGATGGCTAACAGACAGCCAGAATGGAAAAAACCACTTTTATGGACTAAAGGACACCTAAAATATGTATTTCCATCAAAATCTGTCGAATTTTTTCACGATTACAATACTTTCTCTATATACTACGTGTATAAGAAAGTAAAAAGAACTACTCAAAGTTGAAAATAAATCATTTCTCATTCCAATTTTAAATCAACTTTGTACAATTAAAATTATAAATGCTGTTAAGGTCACTGTCCCACAGAACTAATGTTGTTCCAATATTTTCAATTAATAACATGCAAAACTAATATCTCAACTTTAACTGCATGCTTGCACACAAACTCAAAATTGTTGCAATTTACGGCTTGCAAACAAATCTTAGTGCAATATTACGTAATACATTACACTTTTATGCATTATGCTTCATTTATCAATACTTTAACTCTTTGAATTACATAGGATAAATTCATATGCTATTAACGTAATAGGTCATCAAAATTACAACATTTTCTACTGTTTTCGCTAGCATAATTTCTGACATTTAAACACCTCCAACTTGTTTTTATACATGTAAAATATCTATTTTACAAAAATATGCTAAACTGCTTTCAATTCCAAAACACAACTGTCTCTTTTTAAACTTAAAAATGAAAAAAAAAACAATAACAACGATCAACCTGATATACACAACGCAGAGTGGGGAGCTCATTCATTTAACTTTGTAACAAAAATCTTTCTCTCTCACCTCCTTTTCTTCTTAGATGTAACAAAAATGTTAAGGGCAGATCCAAGATGTATGCTGTGTGGTAGACTGCATGTTCTGAATCACCTCCTAATAATTTCTTGGGTCCACACTTCTGAAACAATAACAGAATAAAATAAATAATCTTGAATCACAGAACATCACTGTCTTACTTCCCTCAAGTTAAATAATTCCATATTTTTTCAGAATCAAATCTCTTTAAAACTCAAGTAACGTTTTTAATTTGCATACATTGAGTAAAATTATCTTTTTATACATTAACAAAAATACTGCCAAAAAGTTGTAAAGAAACATTACTTTTCTCTTCAAAAGCGCTGAATATTTTTTGGTTAAAAACAAAAATGTCGACGTCGTAGTCGCAGTTGGGGAGTTAAAGCTTGCTGATGAAGGAGCACCGTAATGGATGGTGTGGGGTCTTTTGTGGGAGAACATATATCCGGCGTTTGTATTCCTGTTTAAGCTGGCATCTCTGGCAACACCGATTTGTTGACAGCTCTCGAATGGATGGATGAAGACTTGGAGTTGGTGGAGATTTCCAAAATAACAGGCCACCTTGTATTTCCTTTCCACCTACTGGTATCATCGTCATACTACAAACAAGACTTACGGATACGCAGTTCACAAAAACGCCACTAGATGGTAACTGAACTCATGAGGGGCGAATAATCTTGGTAACACATACTTCAATTTTATTAACACTTTCAGGTCATAAAATTCAGCTACATCCATTACTTATAATTACAGGAAGATATCTAAGAATAAGAAAAACATTGCAAAAAGTATACATGATCATTCTGCTTCTCGTATCATTAATAAACTAACATGGGACAAGAAGTTAACTCGGTCCCATAAAGTATTCAGAACTATATTTATTGTAATGAATGAATTTCATAATAAATATGAATTCGAGTTTAAAAACAGTTTTTCTACATGGCGTGCACTAAGCCGGCCGTTCACTTAGATCAATACCGGCCTTGGAAAAGTGTCTTTCGCATGGAACTGAGGTTGCCAGCATGTTGAACTTTTGTACCACTAATTTTGCCAGTGAAGGGTATAAGTGTCCATTTCCTTTCCACCACATGAGGGGATCTTGGTCTCTACGAAGATAACTACAATCTAAGTACCGCTGAACCTCTTCGATCGCTGCAGACGTTGTCGTGCCGACTAAAATACACAAGAAATAATTAATGTTTTTTGAAATTTGTAATAGGAAATAAATAACTTGTTACTGCTACTTATCTTGAGGTTGAGTTATTGCCATCTTCTTATCAAAAGCATCCCACAGACAAAATCTTGCGTTAGTGTAACGCTGGGGATGCGTTGTTCTGGCATCTCTTGGTTCTGCCGACCAACTTCATTATTTTCGTCACCAAATTTATGGCCATTCTTTTCGTTGTTTCAGCTGCATTTGGGTTTGAAAATACAAAAACTTTAAACCTTGGATCCAGAAATGTGCAGAGAGAAATTGTTTAGCTAAACTCTAAATCACAAAATCTAGTATACAATCCACCACGCATTGCATTAATGGTATTTTTCACATTTGGGTCATAGTTTTCTTCCAAGAATGAATCATATACTGAAAATAATCCCATTGTAATAGCAATAATTTCGCTCCCTGTAATGTATTTTTCTCCGCTGAATTTTGTGGTGGCTTCTTCCAGTGGCTGAAGAATTTCGCATAAATCAGCACATATCTGCCACTCTTCCTCGGAAAGCACTAGTAAGTCTTTATTTATAAACGCAAGTGCGGTTTTCATAGCATCTCTCAGTTCTAAGAATCGCTTAATGATGAAAAATGTGGAATTCCACCGTGTAGGAACTTCCTGGAGAAGCTTTTTTGGGTAGAAATACTCGAGTTCCGTTGGTACAAAATCAATTTTTCATTTGCCAAAGTACTTCTTCTGAAGTGTGACACGAAACCCTTTATTTTATCAAGAATTATCCTTGGTCCTTTCAATGCATCCTGTACAATCAAATTTAATGTATGTGCAAAGCACCCAAAGTGTTTCCACCCTAGGTCTTCCCTTATGGCATTTCTCATATTGCTAGCATTATCAGTTACTGCTACTAATATCTTATCCGACAAAGCGATTTTTCAGCAATGCGTTTGATGTAGGCGGCTAAGTTGGCACTAGTATGAGATCCATCTATTACGGAACATTCCAATAAAAGAGACTTTAATTCAAAGTCTTTAGAAATATAATGAGCAGATACTGCCAAATAACTATCTGCATTCCTCGAAGTCCAGCCATCTGCTGTCAAACACGCACTAGTCACAGATTCTAAAATCTGTCGAACAGAAATCATGCAACGTTCGTAGGAGGACGGGATCATGCATGCAGTAATGGTCTTCCTACTTGGCAAGCAATACGAAGGAGCTTTTACGAATTCCACAAATCCCTGATCTTCCACCATCGAAAGGTAGGTACCCTATAAAATTGCAATTCATCTCCTGAAAGGTGACTTTGAATCATTATTTTTAACTGCCTTTGCAGCAGGAGGATGTAGAAAACAAATTCTGCAAGTACAATGTTTATAAGCCAGGTATCCTGTTAATATTAGGTAGAATAGGTATTGTGGAAATAATTGGTAGAACAGGTATCATGAAGGGAATATTTTGAAAGACAAAGGCATCATGAAACTAATACGGATTGTTTTTAGAATAGGTATTATGAAAAAATATGGTTTCTTTTAAAAACAGGCATTGTGAAACTGAACTGATACTTTTTAGAAAAATTCTTAAGAAAATGATACGGAGACGTTAACTGTGCCTGTACCTATTAAAATTCTCTACCTGTTAAAAATACCTGTTCTATTATTTTTGGCACATCCCTACCGTTAGTTAGTTAGTTAGTCCTTGGCTGACCCCGTGCCTGGAACTATCCTTAAGCAGCCTGAAATCGCTATCTCGGTACTCTGTTCCTCAACTCGTCAATTATTTTTGAAAAAAAAAGTTAGTGATGGAGAGGAGGAATCTTTGTAGGTAATTAAATCTTTGGACATTGCTATATAGAATTAACGTCTTATTCATGCAATGTGTTTTCTCAAAATTATTGTGAGCAGTATTCAATGTGACTCTAATGCTTTAAGCAGAATGCTCGTTCAGCCATATTTGCGAAAATTTGATTTTATTAATTCTCAACGTCACGATGCATCAGATGTATGTTATTGCTTTAGCCCTGCAGTAAGGATATCTATGACTTCAGTACAGTTTTATCCCTTAATTTCATATTACTTTTATGATATACAGTCCTTAAGTTTTTAAATTGTTAATTACACGTTGAAATCGACTTTGATGTCAATGGCGTAATAATCTTCGTTCCAAAATACGGTTAATTATTACTAATGCAATTTTGTATTTGTATTGAAATTATTTCGATAGGCCCTGTATAAGTTGATGTTGATGAGTACATATAATATCCTCAGCAAGGAGACAATTCATAAGCTCTTACACTGAAAAGTATTGGGGAGTGAAATAGTTAACCTAAGCCTGATTTTTCTATGAATAAATTCATTAAAACCAATTATGTATTTAGCTATGTTGATATCGAATTTTTTAACCATTAAATATTCAGCGTCTTTGAAGAGAAAACTAATGTTCATCTTAGCAACCTTTTGACAGTATTTTTGTTAAGGTATAAAAAGATAGTTTTACACAGTCTATACTAATTAAAACGTTTTTTTGTGTTTCAAAAGAGATTTGATTCTGTAAAAATTACAGAATTATTTAATTTGAGGGAAGTAAGACAACGACGTTTTGTGTTTCAAGATTATTTATTTTATTCTGTTATTGTTTCAGAAGTGTGGACCCAAGAGATTATAACGAGGTGATTCGGAATATGCAGTCAACAACATGGTTGACATCATGGATCTGCCCGGACCTCCTTTATTTTGTTACACCAAAGAAGAAAAGGTGATGAGAGAAAAATATTTTTGTTGCTAAGTAAAACGAATGAGCTTCTCACTCTGTGTTGTGTTTATCAGGTTGATCGTTGTTATTGGTTATTCATTCTTGAGTTTAAATACAAGTTGTTTTTGTAATGAAAAGCAGTTGGGCATAATTTTGCAAAATAGATATTTTGCATGCACAAAAAGAAGTTGGAGGTGTTTAAATGTTGGAATTTTGACGACCTGGTACATAAATTGCATATGAATTTATGCTTTATAATTGGAAGTTAGGGGAAGTATTAATAAATGAAACTATTAATACTTCAATCCATAAAAGTGTAATGTATTACATATTATTGCACACAGATTAGTTTACAAGCAGTAAATTACAACAATTTTGCGATAGTGAATATTCAAGCATACTGTTCAAGTTACATTAGTTTTGCGTGATATTAATTGAATATATTATAACAAAAGTCCACTGTGGGTCAGTGACCATAACAGCATTTATACTTTTAATTGTATAAAGGTTATTTAAAAGTGGAATGAGAAATGGTGTTTTATTTTCAACCTCGAATCCTTTTTTTTAGATTTGCGATGTTAAAAAAAATTTTTATTCTACCAATTAAAATATCCCAGTGAGTGGTAGAATTAGAATAAAATGTGTATATTTTTTTACAGTGCCAAAGAATGAAATCATAGAAGAATTTACAAAAGCCGCCCATACTTAAACCAAATTGAGGCTATGGGCTGAACATGATACAAAATTCGCAAATCTATATTTTTGCAAAATGACAGCTTTGACACTTTTGTACATGCCTGACATATTTGCTCCATTATCATACCCTTGGCCTCTCGCATTTTGAAGATCAATCCTATCCTTTTCGAACTTCTCTATTATTTCTTCGGCTAAGCATAGTTTTTCATGTTGGAATTCATTAACGGTAATGATGTGTTTAGCCACTGTCTAGTTAATATTAATTTGTACTTAAGTAATAGTCAGGCTGTGTTTTAAGGAAATATTAAGCTTAGATAAGCAATGCATGGAAAATAATTTGTTTCGAATATTTTTTTGAATAGTTTATGAAGTCGAAATTGGGTACATTACGTAATGTACAAGATGAATTACGTACAGAAGTATGAAATTACGTGGTGCAAGATTTATGATATGATTTTCTTATTGTTTCAGAGGCATTCTTCGGAAGTGGACTCATCCAGAGAGACTCACTTTCATTCTGGGACTGACTGGCCATGTTCTTTTCGGTCATTTCAAGAAATATCGATAGTAAGTATTATCGATTTGTGCTACAAAGTAGTTAGTAGTAATTTGACATTTATGATAGTTATCAGATTGTGTTTTAAATTGCACAATCATTTGCTGTTACCTCAGAAGTTTTCATTTGATCATCTCTGCATTTTAATTAATATCAATGATCAATTCATTTCACACAACTTTGCATTAATATCCGAATGGATCCACAAGCAAGGTGTAATAATGTGGATTCGATTGCATGGCATAAGTATTATAAAAGTTCTACGATTTCCTTTTTTGGATGAATGACACAAATGTTTACTTTATAATCCACATTTTTTGTCTGATAATTCCATTTAAACTTGATAATTTAAATGTCAAAGCAACGTGACATTTAGCATATAACATTTCATGGGCAAATTAATTAAAACAAATATGTATTTATCTTAATGCCTATGTTTTAGCTAATAAATATTCAGTGATTTTGAACTGAAAACTGGCTTACCTAAGAGATTCAAAAAGTTTTTTGTAATTGCATAAATTTTTTAAAAAATTCATTCACATTTAAGCGTGGCATGAGCCTTTGTAGAAATTTAATTGTGGAGAAAGATTTGAGGTTTTCCCGGCAAATGGCTGCAATGAAGTTTTCTCGGGTTTCCAGCCGGGTGGTAATTTGGTTGCCCAACGTTTCGATGGCTTCCTCTGCCATCATCCTCAGGGATGATCTGAGATGCTGTGGATTTTTCAGCCGGGGTTTATATATATGTCGCCGCCGTTAGTGGTTCTGCTGGTTGGCTGATGGTTCCACCAATCAGCGCGCTCCTGCGTAAGCCGTGCAAGAGTGGGGTCCCACGCCTTGCTTAGGTTGAACCCCGTATCTCGGTTAAAGTTTTGAGGTGTCAGACGGATCTCAATGGCCAATTTTCCTATGATTCCAATGTAAGTAAAACTCTGTAATTACACTATTTTAAGTTTTCCCCCTATTTAAGCCATTTTACGTTAGAATTTCTGGTTTCTTAAAGACTTGAGCATGTGATTCCCAACAGTTTTAAACATTTTTTGGCTTAGCTTTGCAAAAAAATTCAGAACTCTTTTGGACTAAAGTTTCGAAAATGGCGGCAAAGTAGGAACAGTGACCCTGGAGGCAGAAATATGAACTCTTTCTTTTCAAACCTGCACTTGCTTAGCAGATTCTACTTAGGAACAGCATACTTGGAGACGGAAATACGTATGAACTCTTTTGGGTGAAAACTTCAAAACCTCGTATGTAAATCACACTAGCAGAGCATAAAGAGCACATCTAGATAAGGAAATACTATTTGTGCTATTTACCCTCTGAACCAAGTATGAATGCTATTGAAAAGATGTTCAAGTTGGGCGCTGTCATGTTTTTATCCTTTCCTTTCAGATTCTGCCCCTTGGCTCCCACAGTTTGTATTTGAACTTAAGTTAATTTGTAATTTAAATTACCGTATAGTCCCAAGTATATAAGATGTTTTTTTCCAAAAAATGACATTTTAAAATTAATATTCGAGTAATAGTAATTTTAAAAGATCATAAAATTGTTTTTCGAAAAATCACCATACATTCCACATGTCTATTTAGTGATACAATATATGTACTTGTTACATTGTAAACATATTAGGCATACATGTTACAATGTACTTGAAAAGCATTGGAGGCGAAAATAGATTCAGTCGGTGGCTGAACTCCTCACTAGTCATTGAATTGAAGCTATCAGTGCATCGGCGTATTCTTTGTGCCTACCTTAGCGGGTTTTTACCCATCCGTTATTTTAACAATGAGTGACAAAAAGGATGCTGATCATGTTGAGAAAACGGTTCTTCCAAATCCCAGGTTAACAGAGGAATCCGACTAAGTTATGATATGAATTTTAAAATAGTCATAGATCAAGAGATGGAAAAAATGAATAATATTCAAGCTTTGAAAAAGCGTTGTTCCTGTAGTTAATATACCTACGTCTATGTATAATTTTTGTGCAATTTTCCAGGCAAATGTAATATGGAGAATGTAATGGAAACCCAAGCATACTATTCTAGCATTTTAATTCATCATATATTTTAATATTACTATTATTAAAAAGTGTGCTGGTTAAGTAAATGAATAAATAGATATACTCTTTGTAAACTTAGCTCTTTTAACACTGATTTTATTATTAGTCTTACTGTAACAAATGGGCGAATTTAAAAGTAAAGGCAGTTAAGCTATTTTTCCTTTTCCCGCAATTTACACTTTTGATCCCAGGTCCCTAGAAAAGTGTAGATAAGGGGTTTTACTGTATTTTAAGTGAAGCATAACTTGGGGTATAATTTCAGTTTTGAATATACTCAGTTCTCCTGGAAATGGCCGCATAAATGGAAAACATGTAAAAAAGAGATGTTTAACATGTATTTCAATGTAGGGCATTCTAGAAAAGTTCCGTGCTCATCTAGACCATGACAAATCTTCATAAAAAAATAAGATAAAACATTTAACAGCATGCACTAAATAACATATTAAGGCAATAAATGATTAATTTTCGTCATATCTAGTGCATTATTGCACGTACTGTACCGTTTTTTAATATAAAATCATTTGACATTGCATGCGAAAATTGTCTAAAAAGTTATCAATGTTAAAGAGTAAGATAAAGAATATTTGGGCTAGCTTAGTCAAGTTTCCAGTAAAAACTGAGCGAAAACTGTGTTCCCTAATTACGAGCGGAGACAGAAAAAACAGGTACTCAGATATTTAGCTATAATATTTTCATTTCTCATATTTTTAATTCCAGAGTTTTTATATCTTCAATCGCGTATTTCTGAGAATGCGCAAATGGAGAGTGTGCAATACGGGAACTGGGTGTATTTTTAGAATAGTTTATGATGTGGGAATTGGGAACATTACTTAATATACTAGAAAATTAGGGACATGTATGAAATTACATGGTGCAAGATTTCTGATTTGATTTTCTTATTGTTTCAGATACATTCTTCGGAATCATACTTATCCTGAGAGACTCGACTTACATTCTGAGACTGATTGGCCATGTTATTTTTTGTGATATCAAGAAATATCGATGGTGAGTATCATCAATTTGTGCTACAAAGTAGTTAGTAATAATTTTACGTGTAAGTTATCAGATTTTGTGTTTTAAACGACTCTATCATTTGCTGTTACCTCAGAAGTTTTCATTTGACATTATCGCTTCATTTTAATGAATATAATGATCAATTGATTTCACATAACTGCATTAATATCCAAAATTTGATTTTATTTTAGCATATTTTTCCAAAGTACTTGATCAATGGGTGATAGTTCATTCTTATGACCAGAGATTTTTTGGGATCAGCAAGTGATAGAGTTACGCATGCTTGAACTGTATACCATAAAGAAAGCGAAATTAATGTTATCATCTAACCTGTTCAAAATAAATTGGTAATTCTTAACAGTGCTGCAAAATCTGGCCATTTATATGTATGCAAAATACTGGTTGCCTGGGGCTTTTAATTTTGTTTGGTTGGTGACTTTTTGGGCAACCTAAACCGTCTCAATGTTCTCTGTAAATGGAAGTGAATTTTGTAGGAAATATGGACCCAATCTCATAATGGCAATATAGCATGAAATATTAATGCAAGTTTACTGAAATCCTTTGAGAATTGTTAAGTATAAATGTTAACCCCTCAACGTCGAGCGACATACTGAGTACAGTGGGGGCAAATTTCATATGCTGTCGACCGACATACTCAGTACATCACGGTCATCGCTCAGCTTTTTTATTATTTTGATGTGATGAATTTTCTTAAATCTGGATAACCTTAATATATTTCAAAAGAAGAACCTTTGGCGTACCTATTTATCATTTTGCAATTTTTGTCCTTCTTATAACATTTAATATGCATTAAATTTTGTGGTTGATTTTTCACATAACTACAGGGATTGGGGAATCATGTCTTCTAGAAAACTCCTATCCAATGCTGAGACAAACTGTCTCTTTAGACAAATGCTACTGCAAACTGCAAGATTTTGATTTTGCTTATCTGCCCAAAGCAAAAATGATTTCCAAGTGAGCGCACGGGTTCTTACGCTCTGGTCGCAGGGGAAATATTCTCATGCTGCTCTAAAGAAGTTAGTCTGAAGGAAACCTTCACATTGTGCAGAGGCAATTTTATTTGTTTTTTGTGGTGTTAATTTTTAGGAATTAAATAATCATGGCATCAACGGGTAGAAAAAGGTCAAGCGAACCAAGCAAGAAAATGGCGATGGTAGCATTAGGGAAAACTTAATCAGAGGATAGTATTACCTCAGACAGCGATAATGATAATTGTATTGAAGATCGTAAAGAAGTTGATGTACTAACATACATTAACAATGAGCTAGAGGAAGATAGTGTAGAAAACTTTATTTGGAAGGGTATGGCAAGTTACAAAGAACAATGGGAAATCAATCAATGTAATTTTTCTGGTGTTAGGCTACTTAGCAGTTAAGCATCATGAAAGTGGGCTTGTCTGCTATCTCCAGTTTTCAATTTATGTAAACCGAGCCTCATTTATTTTGTGAAATGCCATTCTGGTTGTGTACCATTTGTCTGCTAGGAAGTTACTGTGAAATACAGCCGCATATGATTCTGATCTCTTAAGAGCAGAGAAGTACTGTGTTATCATTTCAGTAGGTTTCCCTTTCTTCTCCGTATTTCAGTTTAAATGTTTAATGTCAGATTAATGTTACAGCTAATGAATCTCTGATGATGCAGTTGGAAGAAAAGTTCTTCTTATTGAGAGCTTATATTTTAGCTTGAAAAATGGACGTTTTTCATTATTATACATTCTTTGCGCAAAGTGACTGCATATAGGGGAGGTCGTGTCCATTTATCCATCAGCATATTAAAACTTGGGAACCGCTGGACATATTTTGTTGAAATTTGGTATTGGGAGTTTTGCTAAAATCGGTCAGGCGATTCCAATTTTGGTTAAAATCGGACGACAATTACGGCCACTTTATATGAAGACCTACATGTAATTTACAATGTTTGTTTCAAATCTGGAACCGCAGGACGTGTTTTGATTGAATTTGATATTGGGTAGTTTTACTAAAATTGGTTGACTGATTCCAATTTTAGTTAAAATCGGACAACAATTACGACCACTTTATATGAAGACCTACATGCAGCTTACAATGTACCTTGTTAACTTCTCATTAAGTACTCATCTGGGCGAAAAATCTTGAGAACATTGTGAAACCTCAAAGAATGCATTTGGAAACTGTGTACTCGGACATGGAGTACACCTTTCCAATCTTGTTTTCTGTACCATTGCCCTTTAGGCATACCTACTTGAAGATTTTGGGTTAGCATCTATAATCAAATGACTGCATTTAAGTGCAAGTAATGTTGGGAAATTACTTAATTAGGCAGTAATTAGAATAAAGATGGCAACAGCATTAAAGAGACATTTTACAAGTTGATGTGGAGGAGTCTCAATAAGCATTACAGTTTTATTATTGAAAACGTAGGCATAGCATGGTGTAATATGTAAGATATGGGATATGAGTTACGAAGGTGAGAGGCTTTTGAGATGTAGATATAGAGTAAATTACCGAAGATTAGTAGGACCAAGAGGGTTATAAATACTAGACTTTTTCCAGATTTATCTAGTTGGAATCTGGTCACCTTAAGCCATTTATCGAGTGTTAACTCTTTCAGTGCCATGTGCCGGTATATCGTCATTTGCTTTATGAAATTAAGTTAAATATATTAGCAAAATGAATAAAATACCACAATTTATTCAATGTAATGTAGACTTTTCATTTTCTTATTAACAAATGAAAATTGTGTTTTAAATTGCACAATCATTTGCTGTTACCTCAGAAGTTTTCATTTGATCATCTCTGCATTTTAATTAATATCAATGATCAATTCATTTCACACAACTTTGCATTAATATCCGAATGGATCCACAAGCAAGGTGTAATAATGTGGATTCGATTGCATGGCATAAGTATTATAAAAGTTCTACGATTTCCTTTTTTGGATGAATGACACAAATGTTTACTTTATAATCCACATTTTTTGTCTGATAATTCCATTTAAACTTGATAATTTAAATGTCAAAGCAACGTGACATTTAGCATATAACATTTCATGGGCAAATTAATTAAAACAAATATGTATTTATCTTAATGCCTATGTTTTAGCTAATAAATATT
The DNA here is from genome assembly GCA_028673005.1 of Tanypteryx hageni. Taxonomy (NCBI): domain Eukaryota; kingdom Metazoa; phylum Arthropoda; class Insecta; order Odonata; family Petaluridae; genus Tanypteryx; species Tanypteryx hageni. The sequence goes on along the minus strand of CM054120.1, from coordinate 61,460,938 downwards.
CAGTGATTTTGAACTGAAAACTGGCTTACCTAAGAGATTCAAAAAGTTTTTTGTAATTGCATAAATTTTTTAAAAAATTCATTCACATTTAAGCGTGGCATGAGCCTTTGTAGAAATTTAATTGTGGAGAAAGATTTGAGGTTTTCCCGGCAAATGGCTGCAATGAAGTTTTCTCGGGTTTCCAGCCGGGTGGTAATTTGGTTGCCCAACGTTTCGATGGCTTCCTCTGCCATCATCCTCAGGGATGATCTGAGATGCTGTGGATTTTTCAGCCGGGGTTTATATATATGTCGCCGCCGTTAGTGGTTCTGCTGGTTGGCTGATGGTTCCACCAATCAGCGCGCTCCTGCGTAAGCCGTGCAAGAGTGGGGTCCCACGCCTTGCTTAGGTTGAACCCCGTATCTCGGTTAAAGTTTTGAGGTGTCAGACGGATCTCAATGGCCAATTTTCCTATGATTCCAATGTAAGTAAAACTCTGTAATTACACTATTTTAAGTTTTCCCCCTATTTAAGCCATTTTACGTTAGAATTTCTGGTTTCTTAAAGACTTGAGCATGTGATTCCCAACAGTTTTAAACATTTTTTGGCTTAGCTTTGCAAAAAAATTCAGAACTCTTTTGGACTAAAGTTTCGAAAATGGCGGCAAAGTAGGAACAGTGACCCTGGAGGCAGAAATATGAACTCTTTCTTTTCAAACCTGCACTTGCTTAGCAGATTCTACTTAGGAACAGCATACTTGGAGACGGAAATACGTATGAACTCTTTTGGGTGAAAACTTCAAAACCTCGTATGTAAATCACACTAGCAGAGCATAAAGAGCACATCTAGATAAGGAAATACTATTTGTGCTATTTACCCTCTGAACCAAGTATGAATGCTATTGAAAAGATGTTCAAGTTGGGCGCTGTCATGTTTTTATCCTTTCCTTTCAGATTCTGCCCCTTGGCTCCCACAGTTTGTATTTGAACTTAAGTTAATTTGTAATTTAAATTACCGTATAGTCCCAAGTATATAAGATGTTTTTTTCCAAAAAATGACATTTTAAAATTAATATTCGAGTAATAGTAATTTTAAAAGATCATAAAATTGTTTTTCGAAAAATCACCATACATTCCACATGTCTATTTAGTGATACAATATATGTACTTGTTACATTGTAAACATATTAGGCATACATGTTACAATGTACTTGAAAAGCATTGGAGGCGAAAATAGATTCAGTCGGTGGCTGAACTCCTCACTAGTCATTGAATTGAAGCTATCAGTGCATCGGCGTATTCTTTGTGCCTACCTTAGCGGGTTTTTACCCATCCGTTATTTTAACAATGAGTGACAAAAAGGATGCTGATCATGTTGAGAAAACGGTTCTTCCAAATCCCAGGTTAACAGAGGAATCCGACTAAGTTATGATATGAATTTTAAAATAGTCATAGATCAAGAGATGGAAAAAATGAATAATATTCAAGCTTTGAAAAAGCGTTGTTCCTGTAGTTAATATACCTACGTCTATGTATAATTTTTGTGCAATTTTCCAGGCAAATGTAATATGGAGAATGTAATGGAAACCCAAGCATACTATTCTAGCATTTTAATTCATCATATATTTTAATATTACTATTATTAAAAAGTGTGCTGGTTAAGTAAATGAATAAATAGATATACTCTTTGTAAACTTAGCTCTTTTAACACTGATTTTATTATTAGTCTTACTGTAACAAATGGGCGAATTTAAAAGTAAAGGCAGTTAAGCTATTTTTCCTTTTCCTGCAATTTACACTTTTGATCCCAGGTCCCTAGAAAAGTGTAGATAAGGGGTTTTACTGTATTTTAAGTGAAGCATAACTTGGGGTATAATTTCAGTTTTGAATATACTCAGTTCTCCTGGAAATGGCCGCATAAATGGAAAACATGTAAAAAAGAGATGTTTAACATGTATTTCAATGTAGGGCATTCTAGAAAAGTTCCGTGCTCATCTAGACCATGACAAATCTTCATAAAAAAATAAGATAAAACATTTAACAGCATGCACTAAATAACATATTAAGGCAATAAATGATTAATTTTCGTCATATCTAGTGCATTATTGCACGTACTGTACCGTTTTTTAATATAAAATCATTTGACATTGCATGCGAAAATTGTCTAAAAAGTTATCAATGTTAAAGAGTAAGATAAAGAATATTTGGGCTAGCTTAGTCAAGTTTCCAGTAAAAACTGAGCGAAAACTGTGTTCCCTAATTACGAGCGGAGACAGAAAAAACAGGTACTCAGATATTTAGCTATAATATTTTCATTTCTCATATTTTTAATTCCAGAGTTTTTATATCTTCAATCGCGTATTTCTGAGAATGCGCAAATGGAGAGTGTGCAATACGGGAACTGGGTGTATTTTTAGAATAGTTTATGATGTGGGAATTGGGAACATTACTTAATATACTAGAAAATTAGGGACATGTATGAAATTACATGGTGCAAGATTTCTGATTTGATTTTCTTATTGTTTCAGATACATTCTTCGGAATCATACTTATCCTGAGAGACTCGACTTACATTCTGAGACTGATTGGCCATGTTATTTTTTGTGATATCAAGAAATATCGATGGTGAGTATCATCAATTTGTGCTACAAAGTAGTTAGTAATAATTTTACGTGTAAGTTATCAGATTTTGTGTTTTAAACGACTCTATCATTTGCTGTTACCTCAGAAGTTTTCATTTGACATTATCGCTGCATTTTAATGAATATAATGATCAATTGATTTCACATAACTGCATTAATATCCAAAATTTGATTTTATTTTAGCATATTTTTCCAAAGTACTTGATCAATGGGTGATAGTTCATTCTTATGACCAGAGATTTTTTGGGATCAGCAAGTGATAGAGTTACGCATGCTTGAACTGTATACCATAAAGAAAGCGAAATTAATGTTATCATCTAACCTGTTCAAAATAAATTGGTAATTCTTAACAGTGCTGCAAAATCTGGCCATTTATATGTATGCAAAATACTGGTTGCCTGGGGCTTTTAATTTTGTTTGGTTGGTGACTTTTTGGGCAACCTAAACCGTCTCAATGTTCTCTGTAAATGGAAGTGAATTTTGTAGGAAATATGGACCCAATCTCATAATGGCAATATAGCATGAAATATTAATGCAAGTTTACTGAAATCCTTTGAGAATTGTTAAGTATAAATGTTAACCCCTCAACGTCGAGCGACATACTGAGTACAGTGGGGGCAAATTTCATATGCTGTCGACCGACATACTCAGTACATCACGGTCATCGCTCAGCTTTTTTATTATTTTGATGTGATGAATTTTCTTAAATCTGGATAACCTTAATATATTTCAAAAGAAGAACCTTTGGCGTACCTATTTATCATTTTGCAATTTTTGTCCTTCTTATAACATTTAATATGCATTAAATTTTGTGGTTGATTTTTCACATAACTACAGGGATTGGGGAATCATGTCTTCTAGAAAACTCCTATCCAATGCTGAGACAAACTGTCTCTTTAGACAAATGCTACTGCAAACTGCAAGATTTTGATTTTGCTTATCTGCCCAAAGCAAAAATGATTTCCAAGTGAGCGCACGGGTTCTTACGCTCTGGTCGCAGGGGAAATATTCTCATGCTGCTCTAAAGAAGTTAGTCTGAAGGAAACCTTCACATTGTGCAGAGGCAATTTTATTTGTTTTTTGTGGTGTTAATTTTTAGGAATTAAATAATCATGGCATCAACGGGTAGAAAAAGGTCAAGCGAACCAAGCAAGAAAATGGCGATGGTAGCATTAGGGAAAACTTAATCAGAGGATAGTATTACCTCAGACAGCGATAATGATAATTGTATTGAAGATCGTAAAGAAGTTGATGTACTAACATACATTAACAATGAGCTAGAGGAAGATAGTGTAGAAAACTTTATTTGGAAGGGTATGGCAAGTTACAAAGAACAATGGGAAATCAATCAATGTAATTTTTCTGGTGTTAGGCTACTTAGCAGTTAAGCATCATGAAAGTGGGCTTGTCTGCTATCTCCAGTTTTCAATTTATGTAAACCGAGCCTCATTTATTTTGTGAAATGCCATTCTGGTTGTGTACCATTTGTCTGCTAGGAAGTTACTGTGAAATACAGCCGCATATGATTCTGATCTCTTAAGAGCAGAGAAGTACTGTGTTATCATTTCAGTAGGTTTCCCTTTCTTCTCCGTATTTCAGTTTAAATGTTTAATGTCAGATTAATGTTACAGCTAATGAATCTCTGATGATGCAGTTGGAAGAAAAGTTCTTCTTATTGAGAGCTTATATTTTAGCTTGAAAAATGGACGTTTTTCATTATTATACATTCTTTGCGCAAAGTGACTGCATATAGGGGAGGTCGTGTCCATTTATCCATCAGCATATTAAAACTTGGGAACCGCTGGACATATTTTGTTGAAATTTGGTATTGGGAGTTTTGCTAAAATCGGTCAGGCGATTCCAATTTTGGTTAAAATCGGACGACAATTACGGCCACTTTATATGAAGACCTACATGTAATTTACAATGTTTGTTTCAAATCTGGAACCGCAGGACGTGTTTTGATTGAATTTGATATTGGGCAGTTTTACTAAAATTGGTTGACTGATTCCAATTTTAGTTAAAATCGGACAACAATTACGACCACTTTATATGAAGACCTACATGCAGCTTACAATGTACCTTGTTAACTTCTCATTAAGTACTCATCTGGGCGAAAAATCTTGAGAACATTGTGAAACCTCAAAGAATGCATTTGGAAACTGTGTACTCGGACATGGAGTACACCTTTCCAATCTTGTTTTCTGTACCATTGCCCTTTAGGCATACCTACTTGAAGATTTTGGGTTAGCATCTATAATCAAATGACTGCATTTAAGTGCAAGTAATGTTGGGAAATTACTTAATTAGGCAGTAATTAGAATAAAGATGGCAACAGCATTAAAGAGACATTTTACAAGTTGATGTGGAGGAGTCTCAATAAGCATTACAGTTTTATTATTGAAAACGTAGGCATAGCATGGTGTAATATGTAAGATATGGGATATGAGTTACGAAGGTGAGAGGCTTTTGAGATGTAGATATAGAGTAAATTACCGAAGATTAGTAGGACCAAGAGGGTTATAAATACTAGACTTTTTCCAGATTTATCTAGTTGGAATCTGGTCACCTTAAGCCATTTATCGAGTGTTAACTCTTTCAGTGCCATGTGCCGGTATATCGTCATTTGCTTTATGAAATTAAGTTAAATATATTAGCAAAATGAATAAAATACCACAATTTATTCAATGTAATGTAGACTTTTCATTTTCTTATTAACAAATGAAAAACAAAATTTTTTAAACAAAAACTCACGAGATGAACCCTAACGTTCCCGTAATCTTTTTCCGCCGGATTTAAATGCCTGCTAGTAGGGTCTATCTGCCGGATTTATTTAGGGGTATTTTAAACATTTTGGTTTACATTTGGAAAAAATCGTACATCTAATAAACTATTCGTAATAAAATGTTCAAATAAAAACTATTCTATAGTTAACATATTGCAGAATCACATGATGCTGCTTATTGGAGGATATAAACGTTTCGAAATATAGTATTGGTATTCAAATTTGGATGAATACAATAAAATGCAGATACAATTATATTACTAGCGTTCATTCCACTCGGACTGGCATTAAAAGGTTGCACACCGATGTTTCATCTTCTACCTTCATGTGAAGATCTCCATTTAGGTAAATCACCACTCCTTGCCAAGACACAGGCTCCTCCTCGCCGTCGCTACCACTTTCCGCACTTTCTTCTTCGTACGTGTCAAAATACGAATCAACAAAGACTTCCTCGATATCCTCGTGCAGCATTTTACGCTTAGGGCCCATTTCCAAAAAGTAATTACAAAAATATATATGATAACTACGAAATAATTATATAAAAATAATCACTAAAAAAATTGACTAACAGATACTGAAATTTTCCACGCATGAGTCTACTCTCGCTCTAATTCGTGGCCTGTAAACGAATGAACATAAACGCGGTAAAACGCAGATACACAAAAGTAAGAAGAAAATAGTAGAGGGACCTTTGGGTAGTTCTTAGTCCTGGGCTTCAGTTTATTGCATCTCTTTGGCTTGCAAAAGAGGGTCTCACAGTGGAGGCTTATATTTTGAGACAGTCGATCTCTCGAGTGTTTATTTACCCTCCCCTCCCCCAATCCATAAGAACTTCATCCTTGGGAGAGGAGGAGGATAAGAAAGATGTCTGGTCTTTTGTCCCCTCTTACTTTTTTGATTCAATGACAAAAATAACACACGAGCGACCTCGAAACTTAGTGGGCCATGGGTGTGCCGTTCGGCAGGCTTAACCAGAGATTTGCTGGCACACCGGCGTGCCATTCAGCATTTAAAGGTTAATATAATTAATGTTTGTAATCATTTGTGCAATTACTGAAAGAATCGAACAAGAATATGAATAAATAGCGTGTATGTGATTTTTCTTCAAGATTGATGCAAAATTGCTGAAATAGCCATGGCACTTTTGGGCATACCTACCAAATTTGCCGTGGCACTCAAAGGATTAAAAGGACAGGAGATAGAGAAGTGACTCTGAATCAAAGCGATAGTGTTAGTTTTTACCACATAAACTGGGTATTGTCATAGTGAAGGCTCTACTTCAAGCAATTTGGAAACCTTTTCTTACCCTTCTTTTACTTGGCATTCTAAAGATATTGTTTTGACTGTTTAAGGTGAAATGCCCTCAAAAATGTTTAAGTAATCACTCTTATTCAACGTGGAATTATGCGTGAAATCAATTTTTTCTATTTTTGTGAAGTTGAATGAAAAGGACTGACAATTTAATTGATTAAATAACAACTAGATGTGCTGGGCAACTTGAAATTGTTTATATGAATTCACTTCCATTTATATTTACCAGTAGCACTATATTTCCTTGTGAACAATGTACTAGTATTAATTTAGGACATTAATGGCCAAAAGGCAGAATAACTTGAAACAAATTTATCATCAATGTTGAATTCATAAGAGATGAAAATGAATTGAAAGCAGATGTTCTTCAGTACAATGATGAAATTATTAATATTTTCATTCTATTCATAAGACCAGAATTTGCGAATCTAGTGACATTTAAGTCTTCAATTAAACAACAATACTATTGTTCTATAAATTTCAATTATTTTATTTGATCGCATGCTTGAAAAACAAATTTAAAGATCTTGGTGTCATCCAAAGATTGAGTAATAATATTCTTCTCCAAAATCTTTAGAAAATTGAGTCAAATAATTTTTATGGTGTATGTCCTTATTGAATTTGCTAACATTTTGAATTTTTCCTCTTTCTTCAAGGCATTTGCAATGGATGCTGAGAAGAGAAGCCGTGATGTGAAGAATCCTGCTGAGCTGCGCCCAGAATTAGTCTTCTGGGTGTGAGGGTAAAGAGGAGTTTTGGCTGGAGGATATGGGATGGGGGAGGGTTTTATGCTCAGGCGTTGCAAATTCTGGTTTGTTCTCAAAAGCAGACAATGGTGGTGAGTGGAATGGGAATTTATTAAGAAGTTTCATCTGCATTAAATGACCTTTTATAATTTACGATTGCTCCTGATTATTTGATTTTTTCTTGTTGAAGAAATGGAAATACAGTGATACCTTAAAAACATGTTTTGTACCTGGACATGGCTGACTGGCTGTAGGAGTATTTTATTTCTCAGAATATAAGGCATTAATTTTCTGTCGCTCTTGCTATTTTGTTGCAAATGTCATCCTCGAGATATTTTTTAAATGGTACCTCATCATATAAGAGCTAAGGAAAGTCAAGTGTTTTAATCGCTGTCCACCGAAACAATGTTTGCAATTGATTTGAACAAAATAGCAGTCAAGAATGCCACATTTTTCTAATTTTAATTTTTTTCGCCTTGAAATTGAAGCTGCAACAGGCAAGAAGCCTAGTAATGCATTTATTTTGTTGTAAGTTCTTTATCGGACATTAATTTGACTTGTTAATTTTGTCAGAACCTAAGCAACTTTCCAATTAATCTGAACTTAATATATTTTATTGTTGCATATAAAATTTTAATAGCGTCCGTCTGTAAATTTAACTTTTTATCGATCATGAAACTGATTGCCATTTAGAGGAATACTAATATTCTAATAAGCACCTTAAGATTACAGAAGATGATTTATTATTATTTATTGGTGTAAGTCGAGTTGATCCGCGGAAAGCATACTTTGAATTTAAAATTCTGAAAACTTTTCTGGTGGCCTATATGCCAAATTTCTATATTAGATTACCATTTGAGGTGGCACTGTATTCACATATATGAACTTGTTCAATTCCATTGTAAAAATTATAATATTTGCCAAATTGGATGGTTGAAAGAAATTTCATTTTATTCCTACTATGAGTGTAGTCATTAAAAGATATAATTTGATATTTTCAATATTATATAATGAACGTTTTCTTGATAAGTTTGTCATGCTTAATAATTACAAAATTTAAAGCGAGGAAAGAACAATGCAATTGATTTTTCTGTATCCAAGTCTTGAGATTCTAAGTTTTTTAACTCCTAACACAGTCTGAATTCATATCATGAATAAAATTGTAATGAAGTCTTTACAAGGAAAGATTTTGATTCTCAATTCATTTAATAAGAGTCAACTAAGTCAATTTGAAAAAGAATGTAAGTTTTCAACTGTTCTTTAAAAAATTCAGCAAGCTCATTCTTGTCAGGGTCCCCGAACCAATAAATTTCTCAAAAATATTCTAAGTTTTCAACTGTTATTTTTGTAACCGTTATTAAACCAAGTTTTTCCAGTTCAGAGCAATCGTGAATTTTTTTCTTTTTAATGCAGATGTAACAGTTCTTTCCATTCCATTTACTGCAATTGTTTTTCTTTCGTGAACAGACAAGAGCAACTCTCCTTCATCCCAAATTGTTTCATCTAGCCCTGCACACACCTTTTTGCCATCACACCCACGTTTGGAGGGGATGAAGGGGTGAGGGTTTTTTTCCCTCGCCCCTTTTTTGAAGAAAACAGAAGCAACACATGAAAATAATGTTTCATAATAATGAACCTTGTCATTTATTGTAATTTTTGTTGCAAGTACAATTTGTATCATCACAATGTACAAAGTTCAGACATTTGAAGTTTTTTCTACAGGCGCAGACGTAAAATCCTTCCCCTCTTCTCATCATTTCCACTGCTGAGCTACTGCCCTGGTTGGCAGCACTAATGGTCACTTGCTGCAAGTGACAGTAATGGGCATTTTCATTTCACTTGACTGCTTCAATTATTCAGCACACAATATTCACTTGCATATTTCAAAAGCAAACACTTCGCTACAATAACAGTTTCCCCCCTCAAAATAATGCCTCCCATTGGTCAAGAAATTATTATAATAGTACAAATTGATTGTGCATAGGAGCAATGTACTGCACAAGTGGAAGAAAAATAAAACAAATGCCAGCAGTATTGAACCAAAAATGCATTGAAACACTTTTCAAAAAAATTAGTTTCCTCAACAATCACATACAAAACTGGATAACAACTTTTTCATGCAAAAATTGCTCAATGAAATATTGGATGACATCTCACTGTATTTATCTGGATAATAGCATTCCCTATTCAGTTATTTGAGTGAGATATTAAAGTTTTTCAAATGTCAAATACTGCAATAAATAATCTCGGATTTGAATTTAAAAAGTTTGTCCAGCAATCAAGATGTAAAAAAAGGTTATATGCAGCATGACAAATATCTGTTATATAAAATTCAGGCTCAGAAAGTGACGCTAAATATAAACTACAGATCCAAGCAAGGTCCAAGTACTTTTTAAGGTAAAAATTTTTCAATAGAATAATACATGACATTCACTATTTATCTGGATAATAGAATTTCCTATTTTTTTATATATCATGAATTGCACAACATGTAATGGCAGAGTTACTTAAGGGGGTTGTTAAACGGTTTCAGACATCAAATACTGGGGTAAAGAATTCAGTAAATCATGCAGAATAAGCTCCTTGATTTGGATTTAAAAAGTTTCAGTCCAAGTAATCAAATGTGAAAAAGGGTTACATGCAGCAACACAAATATCTGTCATGAAATTCAGGCTCAAAAAGTGACAAAATATAAAATTCAGATTCATGCAAAATTTAAAACAAATTTTGTTCAAATATTTCTTTTTCTCTAAACAAGTTTCATTCTTATATCCAGGTAAATACAGTACACGATTAAAAATTTAAAGAATCCATGTTAATTCATCTATTTTGGAAGTAATAATTACATTTCACAACTCAACACTGCTGGCATTTTTGGCTCACCATTCGCACAATACATTGCCCCTCTCTAATGGCTTAACACTTTTACAGCCAAGTTATTAATTTTGGGTAAATTCAGAAAAATTCTTATTGTTAAAATCGATTGACAACTATAAAATCTCTTTCAAATTTATTGTTCACAAAAATGTTTTGTAGCCATACTTTTAAAATGTGCTTATTACATGCACTAATAAACTGGCATTTACAAAAAATTGATATTTGGAAGATCTATAAATTGTAATTGAGTGAATGGAAAAATACATAAGAATTTCATACTATTCCATAAAATATTTGGATGTAATTAAGCAATTAATGATAATTTTAATGAATCAATTCTCAGAGATGAGAGAGTCAAAATATCAACAAAATAATCTTTCAAGTCAAGTAACACTTGACTGAATTTTTCCAAGTCCTTGAATGTCCCGAGTATAAAGCACCATACAAAATGCAGGAATCACATTACGTGATGCAACTAATTTAGTGGAACAAGCAACACAAAATGGCTGTGAAAAGGTTAATTCCTCACTTAACCAACAGGAGGCATTAACACTATGACAAGAGACATAAGAATTGAAAAATACCTCTCAAATAGGAAAAACAACCAAGTACAAATGAATGAGCACCCCACAATAAATATTTGAATAAAGAAGCCCACAATACCATTTTAATTGCTTCTCTGAAATATCTCGCCTAGATTCTTAACTTTAGAATACCACTCCTTAATTAAAATTAAACCAATTGAGTGCTAGTAAACTACATAGATAGCTGTTCAAGTAACATCATGAAATTGTTCAAATAATTCGGCCAAGATTTAACAGACAAAGCTGCTTAATGCATCATTTTACAGAAGAATGTTTACGGAAGCTAAATCTTAATACGTGTTTTACCTAAGTCAACAAATTTTGATGAAAATAAGTTGTTAACTTCCCACTCATCATTAAATTGCCGCAATATAATGTCAACCTTGATAGAAAGGTTCATTACGAAGATCACAATTAACTTTAAGCATCGAATAACTATTCCATTGTTCCTAAAATTGTGCAAATGCTGTAACATTACAATATTTCAATGTTATCTGATTAGAACTTCGAAAACATTTACTCAACTGTATAATAACTAGACCGCGGATCTTTAGGTAAAAACCTATTTATTTCCTGAGTAGATATCTCAATATACAATTGTATATATACGTTTCATGAATAATTAACCCCGAAAACGTATATTTTATAGTGCCTAAAAATGCCTATTTTGACATTAATGTCTAAAAATGCTTATTTCAACGTTAATGCCTATTTTTGTCTTTTTCATGCAAAAAAAAGCCTAAAAAGGGCTAATTTTCTAAAATAATCTACTATAAAAGCAAATTTGGTATTATTCATATTTTTTAAACTGACTGTACAATGTTCAGTCATGGGTTGGAAATGTCCTTCACACCACGTTCACGATCAAGTGGCGAACAGCAGCTCGGACCTGTCTTGCGTTCGGCGGGGTTATTCTGTTTCCCAGTGTCACGTGATACGACAATGTAACAATGCCTTTAATCTGATGTTGCGTTTATTTCTCGTTGTTACATTGTCATATCGTGCGACACGGGAAAACGAGAATAACCCCGCAGTCCATCTCCAGACCGCAGACGGTGAAGGTGAGAAGTGTGAACGTGAAAATTGTGAAAGTGCAATGCCTAAAGTATCGAGTTCGAAAGCTTATTTAATACGTCAGTGGCTACAAGAGTTCCCGTACTTCACAACGGATGGAAAGATTATCTTCTGTCTAGCATGCAACAAGGACGTAAGTACATTATAATGCTGGCTTGCAACGAATTATTGACCGTGAATTGCTTGCCATCTTTGAGGCAAAAACCACCTACATCTTTTGTTTATACGAGTCATTTTATGGTAACTATAGAAGTGGTTATTCAAAATGTCCAGCAATCCAGCTGTGGACCTTCATAGCTGTAAAGTAAATTTTATATTTTTGTCCCATTTCCATATTTATTAGATTATTTCCGTATTTTTAAGGTTAATTATTTCTTCATAATTTTTCTTTATAGGTTTCAAGTGATAAAAAATCCCACCTAACTCAGCACATCCAAGGAGTGCTAAATAAGGCAAATGTTGAACGCAAATCTAAGATGAAACAAATGCTTTTAACACAAACTTCTGAGGGATCTAGCAAGAAGAATCAGTTTTATGCAGATTTGTGTCACGCAATTGTGGTAGCCAACATTACATTCAGAACACTGGAAAATCCAACATTCAAGGGGTTCCTAGAACGATACTACCATCAGTCGGTACCTTCCGAGTCAACGCTACGTAAGAATTACGTGCAACCCACGTACGATGACGCAATGCGCAGGATACGGGAGGACATTGGAGATTCACATATTTGGATATCGGTCGATGAAACCACTGATGCTCTTGGCAGATACATGGCCAACTTGGATGTTGGGAAATTGGACCCAGATGCCCCATCCAGAGCCTACCTCATCTGCACGAAGCAACTTGCCAAAACAAACCAGGAAACAATAGCACACTTCGTGAGCAACGGACTGAAAGTGCTGTATCCCAAAAATTTAGATGAAGAGAAAGTGCTGCTCCTATACACAGATGCTGCATCGTACATGGTTGCTGCCATGCAGTTGTTCAAGGTGTTCTATCCCTCCCTTGTGCATGTGACATGCCTTGCCCATGGTTTGAAACGCGTAGCAGAGCAAATAAGACTGGAATTCCCCAAGGTGAACAAATTGATCTCCACCGTGAAGAAGGTCTTCGTCAAGGCACCAACAAGAATACAGGCTTTTCGAGAAAAACTGCCCAATGTCCTTCTGCCACCTGAGCCTGTGCTCACCCGCTGGGGCACATGGCTGAAAGCAGCTGAATATTACAACGAGCATATCCTTCATGTCAAGGAAGTTGTGACAAATCTAGCCGAGGATGCTGCCTGCGTCACTTCGGCAAAAATGTTGCTAGATGATCCCTCCATTCCCAAGGATTTGGCGTATATTAGATCCCACTATACATCCCTTGTGCAGATTATAGCTGAATTAGAGGGCTCAGGAAAACCCATCTACGAAAAAACTGCTATGCTGAATGAAGTGAAACAAAAAATAAAGGAAGCTCCAGGCGAAGTGGTGGAAAAAGTAAAAGCAAAACTAGAAAAGTTGCTACAAAAGAACTCAGGACTGCAGAGCCTATGTACAGCAGCAGATATACTGGCATGAAAATCCAGTGAAGTTGAGTGCAAAATTCCATTTCAACATGTACCCAAGTTGAAGTTCGCCCCCGTCACGTCAGTTGATGTTGAACGTTCTTTTTCTGCTTACAAAATGATATTAACTGACAAACACCATAGTTTTGCGGTAGAAAACTTAGAAAAGGTGCTTGTTATTTATTGTGAGGCCAACTATGGGAAATTTGTGAAATAAACACAAAGAGGTGACAAATTCATTACGAGAATTTCGAATGAAACAGTTTGTCAAACACTCTGCGTAGTACTTAAATATATACTTGAAAAGTGTTTTCAGTCAGTATTACTATATGTAATGTAGATAGTATTTTCTCGGTAACGCATGGGATATTAACCATAAGAATAAGTTTCAATGCATAGTAGTAAAATATTTTTGTTCTTTGAAAACACAAATCATCAATGTTTCGTTGACTGGCAATTTTTGCGAGCGTGCATGTTTCAGTCTTTTTTCGTGAATTAAAGTTGATAGTTGACAGAAATGATGTTGTTTTTTACTGGACAAAGTTTTTGGAAGTAGTTTTAGAGCCTATTTTATGTTTTATAAAGCCTAATTAAGGTAATTAAAGAGCCTATTTTAGTAGCCTAAAACTTAATTTTTAGAACCTAAAAATCCGCGGTCTAATAATAACAGATAATTATTTCATGTAAAATGAATTTGAGTTTAAAATAATGCTAGTCTTTGTAATAAGAAGTTCAGCATTTAAAAAAATAATACTCGGGATGATATTATATTTTAAAACTTAAAATGTTTTTGCTCACTTCGACAAAAAAATGCATGTAGATTACTTATTCGATATATAAACATTATGTTTTCCTAGCACGTGCTTAATTAACTATCAATTAAGGAAATAAAACTGCATTTCTCAGAAGTTTATGAGACAAGTCTTTTCGCTGGAAAATTAACTATTCCCTTATTTATTAAACAAAAAAACTTCTCAAATAACATTTTTTAATACTAAATTTTTCCTAAATCAACGATATTTTGTGTAGAATGTGCACAACATACAATTTTATAAGTATTAAATTACAGGCTGAAGTTTTGAACTATGGAAGACATGAATACTTGTAGGCGACTTGAAAACAACTTCACACAGAAGCAACAACCTGAAAACTACCATTTAAAAAAATCTCTTTGCTGAATGATTTATATAAATGACCAATTGCCTCCAAGCTACAGAGTGAGTTGCAATATTTACTTAAATTTATAAGTATCTACAGCCACTCCCCAGCTTACGTAAGCCCTGACTTATGTAAACTCGACCTTACATAAACTTTGCCATAAACCACAAACAAAAAAATTCAAAGTGCATACATATTACTTGTGTATTTTGCGACTCCACATAATTTGTGATCCCTTATTTTTTGCCTCAAAATCTTGTTTTCCTCGTGTCATGTAATATGCGAGTTAGAATTTTTGAGTTCTGATAACGCGACCTACAGTTCACCTAAAATATAGTGCGTTTTCTTTAGTTCGTTTCCATATGATTTTTATCTTCATGAAAGTAATTAGAAAGCATTCAAATGGATACCTGTACTTCTAATTGAAAAAATACCTTTTAATTACCTGTATTTACGTATTAATGAAGAGAAAATGAATGAATAACTGTAATTATCACAGTTCATAGCTCACTAGTCATAAATGTTTTAAGAATGTTGTGTTGGAGGAGGAGGGAAAAGGAAGGATCACCACCATAGTAATGGGAGATTGGAACAGTGTAGTCGGAGAGGGACAGGAAGATAACATAGTGGGAAAATATGGACTAGGGAAGAGAAATGAAAGAGGGGATAAACTTGTGGAATTCTGCCATAGAAATAGATTGATTGTAACTAATACATGGTTTAAGCATCACCAGCGGAGACTTTACACATGGAGAAGCCCAGGAGACCAGAGACGATACCAGATAGATTACATAGTAGTCAATGAAAGATTTAGAAATAGCGTTAAAAATGTGAAAACACTACCAGGGGCAGATATCGATTCTGACCACAACCTTTTGGTGGCAAATATACAATGCAGACTGAAGAGCGTTAAGAGAAACATAAGAGTTAACAAGAAATGGAACCTAGACGAACTCCTTAAAAACAAGGAGGCTATCATGACTGAGCTGGAGGAAAGGTTGGGGGAGAGAGCTGAAGAAAATAGGAAGAATGTAGATGAGGAGTGGAGGTACATCCATAGCAACATTAAAGATGTAATGGAAAAGAAGGTAGGAAAGATAACGGGTGAAAGAAACAAAAAAACCTGGATCACAGCAGCCATGCTGCAAAAAATGGAAGAGCGGAGAAAGTGGAAGAACATAAACACTGAAGAAGGCCAAAGAAAGTACAAGGAGTTAAATAATGCTTTAAGAAGGGAAACAGATAAAGCCAGAGAACAGTGGATAAATGAGAAATGTGAGGAGATTGTCGAATGTGAAAGAATTTGTAGAACAGACCTCATGTATAGCAAAGCAAGGGAATTATTCAAGAAAAAAGCAAGAAAGATAGGACGTAAAGGAATCATGAACAAAAGTGGTAAAATAGTATCGGAGCCAGACAATGTAAAGAATGTCTGGAAAGAATACATTTGAGGTTCTGTATGACAAAGAAGGAAAGCCAAGAAATATTGAATTAAATGAAAAAGAGGATGTGGAAAAAGATCAGCTAGGACCAAGTATTCTCGAGTCTGAAGTTAAAAGAGCAATTGATGACATGAAAAGAAGGAAGGCTGTTGGGAGTGATGATATACCTGTGGACGTTCTTAAGGTTTTGGAATCTAAAGCAGTTAAGCAACTCACAAAATTTTTTAACCAAGTATATGATACTGGCATATGGCCTGAAGATTTTTTAGATGTTGTGATGGTACCACTGGAGAAAAAGAACAATGCAAAATGTTGTAAGGATTACAGAACTATTAGTTTAATTTCTCATACAGCTAAAGTTCTAACCAGAATAATAACCAAAAGAATTGAATGTAAAATAGAAAAGGAGCTGCAAGATAATCAGTTTGGTTTTAGAAGAGGAAGAGGGACTAGAGATGCTATAGGATGTATGTGGATGATGATAGAAAGAGCGCTAGAAGTCAATAAAGGTATGTATTTTTGTTTTGTAGATTGGGAGAAAGCTTTTGACCGAGTGAAATGGGATAAAATGCTGGGTATTTTAAACAAAATAGGAAAAGATTGGAAAGATAAAAGACTGCTTAAAAACCTTTACTTTGATCAAAAAATTAGAGTCAGGGTCGAAGGAGAAGAAACAGAAAGTACTTCAATAGGGAGGGGAGTGAGGCAGGGTTGTCCTATTTCACCAGCGATATTTTATATTTATGCAGAAACAATAACAGAAGAAGCGTTGATGGAAGAGAAAGGATTTAAGAGAGGAGGTGAAAGTATTACCACCATTAAATACGCAGATGATCAGGGCTTAATAGCAGAAGGCGAGAAAGAGCTTCAGAGGATGACAGACAGACTAGTGGAGGTTGGCCAACAATATGGAATGAAGATCAATGCAGAAAAAACAAAAGTCATGGTGGTTTCAAAGGAACATAAAGAATTAAATATTATGGTAAATGGCCAAAAATTGGAACAAGTAAGTAGTTTCAAATATCTCGGCAGTATTTTAGCGCAGGATGGAAGTAGTACACAGGACATCAGAAGTAGGATTGCAATGGCAAAAGCAGCATTTAACGAGAAGGAGCTTTCCACAAGCAAGAAAATAAATTTAGAAACAAGGAAGAAATTAGCAAAATGCTACATATGGAGCATAGCTCTTTATGGTGCAGAGACGTGGATGGTAAGGAGGAAGGAGGAAAAATATTTAGAAAGTTTTGAGATGTGGGTATGGAGAAGAATGATGAAAGTGAAATGGACAGAGAGGAAGAGAAATGAAGAAGTATTAGAAATGGTGGGAGAAGAAAGGATGCTAATAAAAACAATCAGGAAAAGAAAAGCAAATTGGATAGGGCACATATTGAGAAGACAGTGTTTACAAAGGACGATCTTAGAAGGAAAAATTAGTGGAAGAAGAGGAAGAGGGAGAAAAAGAATAGGAATATTAGATAATATAAAGCAGGGA
The DNA here is from genome assembly GCA_028673005.1 of Tanypteryx hageni. NCBI lineage: Eukaryota > Metazoa > Arthropoda > Insecta > Odonata > Petaluridae > Tanypteryx > Tanypteryx hageni. The sequence goes on along the minus strand of CM054120.1, from coordinate 61,443,297 downwards.
TATAATACTTATAGAGGTATAAAAGAGGCTTCTAGGGAGAGAGAGAAATGGAGGCAGCGATTCAGTTAAAACCTGTCTTCGGACAGAAGCATGATGATGATGACTTAAAAATTAGAAGTTAGTGAGGCAAGACTGCAAATCGAGTTAACGAGTAAGGCTACGCTTAGAAATATGTTCAGAACAAGAGATGATTTCACCGTTTCAAAAGCATAACCCATGTAATTTGCGACCCCCTACTTTTTGGCTACAAAATAGGTCTCAAAAAGTTGCATATTACGCGAGTATATACGGTAGTTCGGTGTGTGCGAAGGAATACGGTGTATGGCAACAGAGAGTCTGGGTGGCCGGCCTCTCCCATAGATCTTAAATGCAACAATGTATTCAAGATCTATGGCATCTCTCACAAGGTGCTTGCATTACTCTCAGTCAACTGTTGCATATCGGGAATATTACCGCTGTTCACGACTTGCGAGGCTGGAACTTTTTGCGGTTACTGTTTTCCGAGTGAGGGATAGCACAGGGTCTAAATAAGTCCCCTAATTTCTATGATTAGAATGATTTTTTCCCAATAACTTATTTACTGTACTGAACTGTGTTGGCAGTTAGGCAAATTACGACTTAAGTAAAACTCGGGTTATGCAAAGGTTTGCAAAACAGAACCCTTATGTAAGTTGGGGAGTGGCAGTATATAAATAATAGTCCAGGTTATAGGGTTTCACAAAAGAAATAGAAAATGAAAGGAAGAGCTGTAGCTACAAAAAACAAACAAACCCTATAACCCTAGCTCATAATATTTTAGCACATTAACTGATGTATTGTCATTAGTTAAAATGAAAGTGATTACCATGTTCATCATGAACAAAATTAATTATTTGTTCCTTAGCATTTTAATATTTAAATTAAGCCACCAAAAATAATTTAAAATGAATGAATGATCAAAGAGTTTCACTGAAAGGATGCCTGGGGAAAATTTAGTGAATTTAAATAGTGAAATGTAGACAAAAATTTTGCTCAAACTTTTAATTTGTCATTGTCATCCCCACCATATGGATGAGCTAAAAGTTTAACAGCATAAAATCCATAACTGATCTAACCAAGCACTAACAATACATGCATGATACGACAATCTTCATGTTTCGATAAGATCAAACTGCAAAACATTGGAATATAAAAATTAAAAGAAATATTCAACTGCTAAATTAATGAAATGCCATTAAAAATAAAAACCAAGATAAAATATCTACTAGGATATCCTTCAACAAGATGAGATGGAACTATGATTCTTCTCATTCAAAAGCAAGATAAATACAGTAGAGGATCATTTATCCGGAATTCTAAACAACGGAAACATCCAAACAACGGAATTATTCTAAAAGAATTTTATCACGGTCCATTTCTTCAGTAGCGCCAATTTAATACATAATTGAAGAACGATTTGCCATATTAGTTCCGAAAACCACCACCACCGCTTGTTGCTTTCTAACCAAGTGCGGGAGAGGTGTTAAAGGTGTGTTTACAAGGTGTTAAAACTTTTTTGTTTTAAGTGGTAAACAGCAGCTTTGCAAATATTTTATTCATCCCGTCCCTCAACCGTAATAATGGAGAGAATACCCAAGAAGATGCATCCAGAAGACGTTGGGACTGGAACAAGTGCCGGCAAGAGAAAAAGACGGAATCTCACTATCCTGCAAAAAGTGGAGGTTTTGAGAAAAATAGATCGCGGCGTAAGTGTATCTCAACTTCGTCAGGAGTATGGTGTAGGACAATCTACAATATATGACATAAAGGCGCAGAAAGATAAAATTTCCCAATTTGTTGCGGAATCAGATTCAATGGCCGGTATCTCAAAAAGGAAAACTTTACGTGGTCCCAAGAGTAGTGACCTAGACAAAGTAGTGTATGAGTGGTTCCGCCAACGTAGGAGTGAAGGGATTCCTATCTCAGGTCCTATGATAATGGAGAAGGCAAAATCTTACCACGAACACCTAAAAATAAAAGGAGAATGTGATTATTCTATGGGATGGTTGCAGAAATTCAAAAATCGCCATGGTATACGGTATTTAAAAGTTTCCGTTGAAAAAATGTCAGCAAATTATGAAGCCGCGGAGGAATATGTTAATGATTTAGCAAAGTTGGTGGAAGAACATGGACTTAGCACGGAGCAAATATGCAATATGGACGAGACAGGTTTGTTTTGGCATTGTCTCCCACGGCATACTTTTGTTTGCATTGATGAAAAAGCAGCATCGGGAGTAAAAGAGTCTAAGGAGAGACTTACTGTAATGATATGTTCCAATTCTGCCGGCACACACAAGTGCAAGCTCATGGTAATAGGAAAAAGTGAAAAACCTACAGTCTTCAAAGGCATAAAGATTTTCTCATGATTTACCGTGCAAACAAACGTGCTTGGATCACTCAAGCTATTTTTGGTGAGTGGTTTAATGGTCATTTTTTACCTGAGGTAAGGGATCATTTCAAGAAGGTTGGCTTACCTGAAAATGCAAAAATATTATTATTGTTGGACAACTGCCCTGCTCACCCTCCAGTAGAAACTCTCGTCAAGGAATGTTTTTGTGTCGTATTTACCCCCAAATTGTATGTCTCTCATCCAACCAATGGATCAAGGCCTAATTAAAAATTTTAAATGCCATTATCGAAGTGAATTAATGAGAAAAATTGAAAATTTTGAGGGGTCTTTCAGCTACGAACGGTTCAAAAAGGATGTAACACTGAAGGACGCGGTGTGGTGTATTTCACGTGCATGGAATAAAGTAACATCCTCAGTTTTAAAACGGTGTTGGCATAATATTTTGCCAGAATCAAAATTTAATGAAGATTCCAGAGAGACAGATGACTTTCTTGGATTTGATTCATCTGAACTTAATGATGATTTTGTAGAATTTGTGCAATATACGAAGGGAATTAATGCTATCCCAGACCTAACCAATAATGAAATTGAGGGATGGATTGAATGTGATAAAAATGCTCCTATTTGTCAAACTTTTACTGACATTGAAATTATCGATGCTGTTATTGGCCCCATGTTAAATGAGAGTGAAGACAGCGAGGACAGTGATGTGTTAGTTGACGAGGAGAAGAAAATGAGTATGTCCGAGGCTATTGTATGTTGTGATAATCTTATCAAGTTCATGGAGCAAAGGTCCTTTACAACTGAGCAGGAGGTACTCCAGATGTACAGGCTGAAAGAAAAATTTGAAAAAGAAGGGCGTAGCAAGTGCAAGCAGATGACACTGACAGAATTTTTTAAAAGAACTGTTTCATCATCCTCTCCTTCAGTTTCTGCAGATGCTGTTACCACAAATCCTACTGTTAAGTGATTCTCTACATCCCTATCTGCAGATCAACAAGGATTTCCAGGTAAATAAAATTTCAATTTTTATTTCTATATACTTCTTTTTTGCGGTTTTTACGGAAATGAGTGGGCTTTGAAAATTGAGAATTTTCTTTCCAGTGTGTTAATAATGATTATTATATATATGTAGTATAAAATAGTTATTATTTTATGTACGAATGAGTAGACCGATCATTGTAAAATTGTTTTGGGGTGTTTATCGCATATTGACGAGCGAATTAGATTGGCTTACATCCAGATCGTGTGGGAGTAAGCACACAGCATGGTATCCGAAGTGAAATCTATTTGCATGATAGTAAAATAATATTAACCAGTTATGTATGTCTACTTCAAATTATGTAATTACGAATATTTTTCTCAACTTACGTTGTAACATACATATTATTTTTTTCCGTTTTCAGATATACCCAACTACGTCTTCCATTGCTGCAAAATTGACGACGATATTTAATACATACATTCTCAAATTCATCGCATGAAAAGTTTGCATTAAATTAAAGATTTTCTAAAACATATACTCTTTTTAAGCTTGTTTAGTTCTTACCCTACTTTAGTCCCGTATTACATATTATACATATTACGTGCTTAAACGTCTTTTTTTGATGATTGTGCTCTTTTGTAGTTAAGCTATCTAAACAGCGGAAATATCGTTTATCCGGAAGAGGCCAGGTCCCGGACATTCCGGATAAACGATCTTCTACTGTATATTGAAACATCAAAATAAATTCTTCGTCATCTTAGATGGACAATTTCTGGAAAACAGTACATTCTTGGTTATCTTAGCAACTGATGCTATGAAACAAATTCTCACTACATTTATTAAAGGCATTTTCCTTAAATTTATTTAACAACAACACATCAACTCCCATTAGGGCATGACTGATCAAATGTATTAATATATCGTAAACATTTAATTGAAAAGTCTAACTGAAGAGTAGAAATGACTAATCAACCTTAGAAAACTTTACAGTGAAGGATGTAGGCTGAGAATTAAGTTCATACAATATTTAAAACAATATAGAACAGAAAACTAATCAATTAAGTTGTTAACATTTTCCCTGGATGTCAAATTTGGCATAATTAACATTAAGATTTGCTATTTCACAATATTTCCGCTTGTTTGGGTTAACAACTGTCTACATAACTAAATTATTAGCTACAGTAAAGGCAAAATAATAAGCTGAATATTTACATATCTTCAATGGCACTAGCATAAAATGGTGGTCGAAATATTTTTAACAACGCAAATTAAAATAAAGGGTGCAATATACATTGCACAAACTTTCTCATATATGTACCTATATACATTTGGTCCACTGTGTACGCTTGTAAAAGAAAAGCGCTTATAATTCAAAGTTAACTGTATATTTTAATGCCACTGTTCTATATTTAGTAATTTTTGGGTATATGGCTTAGTTAGTACTATTTGTGACATCAGGTTGTACGATTGGATGGATTTTAATCGTAATCCTTAGAGCCATTTTTGAGTAAATCGAGTTTTGTTTCAAAATATCAAAGAATTAATTACTCTTAATTGTTGTGCAATATCGTTCATCTCTTCAGAATGCCTTTTATGAATGATATTATCAATAAATGAGATATCATTCGATTTAGTTTAACCGTAAGGCTGTAGTAAGGTGGACTGTGGTGGAGGCGTGATGTCATAAGGCTTAGGTAAGGTAGCTTAGTGTAAATTGTAATGTCACTGGATGCCATATGATGATTTTTTGAGAAATATGGCTTCCGCAGTATTATTTGTATAATCAGGTTCTACAACTGGATTGATTTTAATCAAATTCTATGGAGCCATTTTTGAGTAAATGAAATTTTTCTAAAAATCGCCAGGAATCTACCCTTTATTTTTGTGCAATATCATATTTATGAAAAAAGGGTCTGCAAAAGATGATATATTGCATACATACAAGATATCATTCGATTTAATGAATGCATTTGGGACCTAGGATGGCTAACAGACAGCCAGAATGGAAAAAACCACTTTTATGGACTAAAGGACACCTAAAATATGTATTTCCATCAAAATCTGTCGAATTTTTTCACGATTACAATACTTTCTCTATATACTACGTGTATAAGAAAGTAAAAAGAACTACTCAAAGTTGAAAATAAATCATTTCTCATTCCAATTTTAAATCAACTTTGTACAATTAAAATTATAAATGCTGTTAAGGTCACTGTCCCACAGAACTAATGTTGTTCCAATATTTTCAATTAATAACATGCAAAACTAATATCTCAACTTTAACTGCATGCTTGCACACAAACTCAAAATTGTTGCAATTTACGGCTTGCAAACAAATCTTAGTGCAATATTACGTAATACATTACACTTTTATGCATTATGCTTCATTTATCAATACTTTAACTCTTTGAATTATATAGGATAAATTCATATGCTATTAACGTAATAGGTCATCAAAATTACAACATTTTCTACTGTTTTCGCTAGCATAATTTCTGACATTTAAACACATCCAACTTGTTTTTATACATGTAAAATATCTATTTTACAAAAATATGCTAAACTGCTTTCAATTCCAAAACACAACTGTCTCTTTTTAAACTTAAAAATGAAAAAAAAACAATAACAACGATCAACCTGATAAACACAACGCAGAGTGGGGAGCTCATTCATTTAACTTTGTAACAAAAATCTTTCTCTCTCACCTCCTTTTCTTCTTAGATGTAACAAAAATGTTAAGGGCAGATCCAAGATGTATGCTGTGTGGTAGACTGCATGTTCTGAATCACCTCCTAATAATTTCTTGGGTCCACACTTCTGAAACAATAACAGAATAAAATAAATAATCTTGAATCACAGAACATCACTGTCTTACTTCCCTCAAGTTAAATAATTCCATATTTTTTCAGAATCAAATCTCTTTAAAACTCAAGTAACGTTTTTAATTTGCATACATTGAGTAAAATTATCTTTTTATACATTAACAAAAATACTGCCAAAAAGTTGTAAAGAAACATTACTTTTCTCTTCAAAAGCGCTGAATATTTTTTGGTTAAAAACAAAAATGTCGACGTCGTAGTCGCAGTTGGGGAGTTAAAGCTTGCTGATGAAGGAGCACCGTAATGGATGGTGTGGGGTCTTTTGTGGGAGAACATATATCCGGCGTTTGTATTCCTGTTTAAGCTGGCATCTCTGGCAACACCGATTTGTTGACAGCTCTCGAATGGATGGATGAAGACTTTGAGTTGGTGGAGATTTCCAAAATAACAGGCCACCTTGTATTTCCTTTCCACCTACTGGTATCATCGTCATACTACAAACAAGACTTACGGATACGCAGTTCACAAAAACGCCACTAGATGGTAACTGAACTCATGAGGGGCGAATAATCTTGGTAACACATACTTCAATTTTATTAACACTTTCAGGTCATAAAATTCAGCTACATCCATTACTTATAATTACAGGAAGATATCTAAGAATAAGAAAAACATTGCAAAAAGTATACATGATCATTCTGCTTCTCGTATCATTAATAAACTAACATGGGACAAGAAGTTAACTCGGTCCCATAAAGTATTCAGAACTATATTTATTGTAATGAATGAATTTCATAATAAATATGAATTCGAGTTTAAAAACAGTTTTTCTACATGGCGTGCACTAAGCCGGCCGTTCACTTAGATCAATACCGGCCTTGGAAAAGTGTCTTTCGCATGGAACTGAGGTTGCCAGCATGTTGAACTTTTGTACCACTAATTTTGCCAGTGAAGGGTATAAGTGTCCATTTCCTTTCCACCACATGAGGGGATCTTGGTCTCTACGAAGATAACTACAATCTAAGTACCGCTGAACCTCTTCGATCGCTGCAGACGTTGTCGTGCCGACTAAAATACACAAGAAATAATTAATGTTTTTTGAAATTTGTAATAGGAAATAAATAACTTGTTACTGCTACTTATCTTGAGGTTGAGTTATTGCCATCTTCTTATCAAAAGCATCCCACAGACAAAATCTTGCGTTAGTGTAACGCTGGGGATGCGTTGTTCTGGCATCTCTTGGTTCTGCCGACCAACTTCATTATTTTCGTCACCAAATTTATGGCCATTCTTTTCGTTGTTTCAGCTGCATTTGGGTTTGAAAATACAAAAACTTTAAACCTTGGATCCAGAAATGTGCAGAGAGAAATTGTTTAGCTAAACTCTAAATCACAAAATCTAGTATACAATCCACCACGCATTGCATTAATGGTATTTTTCACATTTGGGTCATAGTTTTCTTCCAAGAATGAATCATATACTGAAAATAATCCCATTGTAATAGCAATAATTTCGCTCCCTGTAATGTATTTTTCTCCGCTGAATTTTGTGGTGGCTTCTTCCAGTGGCTGAAGAATTTCGCATAAATCAGCACATATCTGCCACTCTTCCTCGGAAAGCACTAGTAAGTCTTTATTTATAAACGCAAGTGCGGTTTTCATAGCATCTCTCAGTTCTAAGAATCGCTTAATGATGAAAAATGTGGAATTCCACCGTGTAGGAACTTCCTGGAGAAGCTTTTTTGGGTAGAAATACTCGAGTTCCGTTGGTACAAAATCAATTTTTCATTTGCCAAAGTACTTCTTCTGAAGTGTGACACGAAACCCTTTATTTTATCAAGAATTATCCTTGGTCCTTTCAATGCATCCTGTACAATCAAATTTAATGTATGTGCAAAGCACCCAAAGTGTTTCCACCCTAGGTCTTCCCTTATGGCATTTCTCATATTGCTAGCATTATCAGTTACTGCTACTAATATCTTATCCGACAAAGCGATTTTTCAGCAATGCGTTTGATGTAGGCGGCTAAGTTGGCACTAGTATGAGATCCATCTATTACGGAACATTCCAATAAAAGAGACTTTAATTCAAAGTCTTTAGAAATATAATGAGCAGATACTGCCAAATAACTATCTGCATTCCTCGAAGTCCAGCCATCTGCTGTCAAACACGCACTAGTCACAGATTCTAAAATCTGTCGAACAGAAATCATGCAACGTTCGTAGGAGGACGGGATCATGCATGCAGTAATGGTCTTCCTACTTGGCAAGCAATACGAAGGAGCTTTTACGAATTCCACAAATCCCTGATCTTCCACCATCGAAAGGTAGGTACCCTATAAAATTGCAATTCATCTCCTGAAAGGTGACTTTGAATCATTATTTTTAACTGCCTTTGCAGCAGGAGGATGTAGAAAACAAATTCTGCAAGTACAATGTTTATAAGCCAGGTATCCTGTTAATATTAGGTAGAATAGGTATTGTGGAAATAATTGGTAGAACAGGTATCATGAAGGGAATATTTTGAAAGACAAAGGCATCATGAAACTAATACGGATTGTTTTTAGAATAGGTATTATGAAAAAATATGGTTTCTTTTAAAAACAGGCATTGTGAAACTGAACTGATACTTTTTAGAAAAATTCTTAAGAAAATGATACGGAGACGTTAACTGTGCCTGTACCTATTAAAATTCTCTACCTGTTAAAAATACCTGTTCTATTATTTTTGGCACATCCCTACCGTTAGTTAGTTAGTTAGTCCTTGGCTGACCCCGTGCCTGGAACTATCCTTAAGCAGCCTGAAATCGCTATCTCGGTACTCTGTTCCTCAACTCGTCAATTATTTTTGAAAAAAAAAGTTAGTGATGGAGAGGAGGAATCTTTGTAGGTAATTAAATCTTTGGACATTGCTATATAGAATTAACGTCTTATTCATGCAATGTGTTTTCTCAAAATTATTGTGAGCAGTATTCAATGTGACTCTAATGCTTTAAGCAGAATGCTCGTTCAGCCATATTTGCGAAAATTTGATTTTATTAATTCTCAACGTCACGATGCATCAGATGTATGTTATTGCTTTAGCCCTGCAGTAAGGATATCTATGACTTCAGTACAGTTTTATCCCTTAATTTCATATTACTTTTATGATATACAGTCCTTAAGTTTTTAAATTGTTAATTACACGTTGAAATCGACTTTGATGTCAATGGCGTAATAATCTTCGTTCCAAAATACGGTTAATTATTACTAATGCAATTTTGTATTTGTATTGAAATTATTTCGATAGGCCCTGTATAAGTTGATGTTGATGAGTACATATAATATCCTCAGCAAGGAGACAATTCATAAGCTCTTACACTGAAAAGTATTGGGGAGTGAAATAGTTAACCTAAGCCTGATTTTTCTATGAATAAATTCATTAAAACCAATTATGTATTTAGCTATGTTGATATCGAATTTTTTAACCATTAAATATTCAGCGTCTTTGAAGAGAAAACTAATGTTCATCTTAGCAACCTTTTGACAGTATTTTTGTTAAGGTATAAAAAGATAGTTTTACACAGTCTATACTAATTAAAACGTTTTTTTGTGTTTCAAAAGAGATTTGATTCTGTAAAAATTACAGAATTATTTAATTTGAGGGAAGTAAGACAACGACGTTTTGTGTTTCAAGATTATTTATTTTATTCTGTTATTGTTTCAGAAGTGTGGACCCAAGAGATTATAACGAGGTGATTCGGAATATGCAGTCAACAACATGGTTGACATCATGGATCTGCCCGGACCTCCTTTATTTTGTTACACCAAAGAAGAAAAGGTGATGAGAGAAAAATATTTTTGTTGCTAAGTAAAACGAATGAGCTTCTCACTCTGTGTTGTGTTTATCAGGTTGATCGTTGTTATTGGTTATTCATTCTTGAGTTTAAATACAAGTTGTTTTTGTAATGAAAAGCAGTTGGGCATAATTTTGCAAAATAGATATTTTGCATGCACAAAAAGAAGTTGGAGGTGTTTAAATGTTGGAATTTTGACGACCTGGTACATAAATTGCATATGAATTTATGCTATATAATTGGAAGTTAGGGGAAGTATTAATAAATGAAACTATTAATACTTCAATCCATAAAAGTGTAATGTATTACATATTATTGCACACAGATTAGTTTACAAGCAGTAAATTACAACAATTTTGCGATAGTGAATATTCAAGCATGCTGTTCAAGTTACATTAGTTTTGCGTGATATTAATTGAATATATTATAACAAAAGTCCACTGTGGGTCAGTGACCATAACAGCATTTATACTTTTAATTGTATAAAGGTTATTTAAAAGTGGAATGAGAAATGGTGTTTTATTTTCAACCTCGAATCCTTTTTTTTAGATTTGCGATGTTAAAAAAAATTTTTATTCTACCAATTAAAATATCCCAGTGAGTGGTAGAATTAGAATAAAATGTGTATATTTTTTTACAGTGCCAAAGAATGAAATCATAGAAGAATTTACAAAAGCCGCCCATACTTAAACCAAATTGAGGCTATGGGCTGAACATGATACAAAATTCGCAAATCTATATTTTTGCAAAATGACAGCTTTGACACTTTTGTACATGCCTGACATATTTGCTCCATTATCATACCCTTGGCCTCTCGCATTTTGAAGATCAATCCTATCCTTTTCGAACTTCTCTATTATTTCTTCGGCTAAGCATAGTTTTTCATGTTGGAATTCATTAACGGTAATGATGTGTTTAGCCACTGTCTAGTTAATATTAATTTGTACTTAAGTAATAGTCAGGCTGTGTTTTAAGGAAATATTAAGCTTAGATAAGCAATGCATGGAAAATAATTTGTTTCGAATATTTTTTTGAATAGTTTATGAAGTCGAAATTGGGTACATTACGTAATGTACAAGATGAATTACGTACAGAAGTATGAAATTACGTGGTGCAAGATTTATGATATGATTTTCTTATTGTTTCAGAGGCATTCTTCGGAAGTGGACTCATCCAGAGAGACTCACTTTCATTCTGGGACTGACTGGCCATGTTCTTTTCGGTCATTTCAAGAAATATCGATAGTAAGTATTATCGATTTGTGCTACAAAGTAGTTAGTAGTAATTTGACATTTATGATAGTTATCAGATTGTGTTTTAAATTGCACAATCATTTGCTGTTACCTCAGAAGTTTTCATTTGATCATCTCTGCATTTTAATTAATATCAATGATCAATTCATTTCACACAACTTTGCATTAATATCCGAATGGATCCACAAGCAAGGTGTAATAATGTGGATTCGATTGCATGGCATAAGTATTATAAAAGTTCTACGATTTCCTTTTTTGGATGAATGACACAAATGTTTACTTTATAATCCACATTTTTTGTCTGATAATTCCATTTAAACTTGATAATTTAAATGTCAAAGCAACGTGACATTTAGCATATAACATTTCATGGGCAAATTAATTAAAACAAATATGTATTTATCTTAATGCCTATGTTTTAGCTAATAAATATTCAGTGATTTTGAACTGAAAACTGGCTTACCTAAGAGATTCAAAAAGTTTTTTGTAATTGCATAAATTTTTTAAAAAATTCATTCACATTTAAGCGTGGCATGAGCCTTTGTAGAAATTTAATTGTGGAGAAAGATTTGAGGTTTTCCCGGCAAATGGCTGCAATGAAGTTTTCTCGGGTTTCCAGCCGGGTGGTAATTTGGTTGCCCAACGTTTCGATGGCTTCCTCTGCCATCATCCTCAGGGATGATCTGAGATGCTGTGGATTTTTCAGCCGGGGTTTATATATATGTCGCCGCCGTTAGTGGTTCTGCTGGTTGGCTGATGGTTCCACCAATCAGCGCGCTCCTGCGTAAGCCGTGCAAGAGTGGGGTCCCACGCCTTGCTTAGGTTGAACCCCGTATCTCGGTTAAAGTTTTGAGGTGTCAGACGGATCTCAATGGCCAATTTTCCTATGATTCCAATGTAAGTAAAACTCTGTAATTACACTATTTTAAGTTTTCCCCCTATTTAAGCCATTTTACGTTAGAATTTCTGGTTTCTTAAAGACTTGAGCATGTGATTCCCAACAGTTTTAAACATTTTTTGGCTTAGCTTTGCAAAAAAATTCAGAACTCTTTTGGACTAAAGTTTCGAAAATGGCGGCAAAGTAGGAACAGTGACCCTGGAGGCAGAAATATGAACTCTTTCTTTTCAAACCTGCACTTGCTTAGCAGATTCTACTTAGGAACAGCATACTTGGAGACGGAAATACGTATGAACTCTTTTGGGTGAAAACTTCAAAACCTCGTATGTAAATCACACTAGCAGAGCATAAAGAGCACATCTAGATAAGGAAATACTATTTGTGCTATTTACCCTCTGAACCAAGTATGAATGCTATTGAAAAGATGTTCAAGTTGGGCGCTGTCATGTTTTTATCCTTTCCTTTCAGATTCTGCCCCTTGGCTCCCACAGTTTGTATTTGAACTTAAGTTAATTTGTAATTTAAATTACCGTATAGTCCCAAGTATATAAGATGTTTTTTTCCAAAAAATGACATTTTAAAATTAATATTCGAGTAATAGTAATTTTAAAAGATCATAAAATTGTTTTTCGAAAAATCACCATACATTCCACATGTCTATTTAGTGATACAATATATGTACTTGTTACATTGTAAACATATTAGGCATACATGTTACAATGTACTTGAAAAGCATTGGAGGCGAAAATAGATTCAGTCGGTGGCTGAACTCCTCACTAGTCATTGAATTGAAGCTATCAGTGCATCGGCGTATTCTTTGTGCCTACCTTAGCGGGTTTTTACCCATCCGTTATTTTAACAATGAGTGACAAAAAGGATGCTGATCATGTTGAGAAAACGGTTCTTCCAAATCCCAGGTTAACAGAGGAATCCGACTAAGTTATGATATGAATTTTAAAATAGTCATAGATCAAGAGATGGAAAAAATGAATAATATTCAAGCTTTGAAAAAGCGTTGTTCCTGTAGTTAATATACCTACGTCTATGTATAATTTTTGTGCAATTTTCCAGGCAAATGTAATATGGAGAATGTAATGGAAACCCAAGCATACTATTCTAGCATTTTAATTCATCATATATTTTAATATTACTATTATTAAAAAGTGTGCTGGTTAAGTAAATGAATAAATAGATATACTCTTTGTAAACTTAGCTCTTTTAACACTGATTTTATTATTAGTCTTACTGTAACAAATGGGCGAATTTAAAAGTAAAGGCAGTTAAGCTATTTTTCCTTTTCCCGCAATTTACACTTTTGATCCCAGGTCCCTAGAAAAGTGTAGATAAGGGGTTTTACTGTATTTTAAGTGAAGCATAACTTGGGGTATAATTTCAGTTTTGAATATACTCAGTTCTCCTGGAAATGGCCGCATAAATGGAAAACATGTAAAAAAGAGATGTTTAACATGTATTTCAATGTAGGGCATTCTAGAAAAGTTCCGTGCTCATCTAGACCATGACAAATCTTCATAAAAAAATAAGATAAAACATTTAACAGCATGCACTAAATAACATATTAAGGCAATAAATGATTAATTTTCGTCATATCTAGTGCATTATTGCACGTACTGTACCGTTTTTTAATATAAAATCATTTGACATTGCATGCGAAAATTGTCTAAAAAGTTATCAATGTTAAAGAGTAAGATAAAGAATATTTGGGCTAGCTTAGTCAAGTTTCCAGTAAAAACTGAGCGAAAACTGTGTTCCCTAATTACGAGCGGAGACAGAAAAAACAGGTACTCAGATATTTAGCTATAATATTTTCATTTCTCATATTTTTAATTCCAGAGTTTTTATATCTTCAATCGCGTATTTCTGAGAATGCGCAAATGGAGAGTGTGCAAAACGGGAACTGGGTGTATTTTTAGAATAGTTTATGATGTGGGAATTGGGAACATTACTTAATATACTAGAAAATTAGGGACATGTATGAAATTACATGGTGCAAGATTTCTGATTTGATTTTCTTATTGTTTCAGATACATTCTTCGGAATCATACTTATCCTGAGAGACTCGACTTACATTCTGAGACTGATTGGCCATGTTATTTTTTGTGATATCAAGAAATATCGATGGTGAGTATCATCAATTTGTGCTACAAAGTAGTTAGTAATAATTTTACGTGTAAGTTATCAGATTTTGTGTTTTAAACGACTCTATCATTTGCTGTTACCTCAGAAGTTTTCATTTGACATTATCGCTGCATTTTAATGAATATAATGATCAATTGATTTCACATAACTGCATTAATATCCAAAATTTGATTTTATTTTAGCATATTTTTCCAAAGTACTTGATCAATGGGTGATAGTTCATTCTTATGACCAGAGATTTTTTGGGATCAGCAAGTGATAGAGTTACGCATGCTTGAACTGTATACCATAAAGAAAGCGAAATTAATGTTATCATCTAACCTGTTCAAAATAAATTGGTAATTCTTAACAGTGCTGCAAAATCTGGCCATTTATATGTATGCAAAATACTGGTTGCCTGGGGCTTTTAATTTTGTTTGGTTGGTGACTTTTTGGGCAACCTAAACCGTCTCAATGTTCTCTGTAAATGGAAGTGAATTTTGTAGGAAATATGGACCCAATCTCATAATGGCAATATAGCATGAAATATTAATGCAAGTTTACTGAAATCCTTTGAGAATTGTTAAGTATAAATGTTAACCCCTCAACGTCGAGCGACATACTGAGTACAGTGGGGGCAAATTTCATATGCTGTCGACCGACATACTCAGTACATCACGGTCATCGCTCAGCTTTTTTATTATTTTGATGTGATGAATTTTCTTAAATCTGGATAACCTTAATATATTTCAAAAGAAGAACCTTTGGCGTACCTATTTATCATTTTGCAATTTTTGTCCTTCTTATAACATTTAATATGCATTAAATTTTGTGGTTGATTTTTCACATAACTACAGGGATTGGGGAATCATGTCTTCTAGAAAACTCCTATCCAATGCTGAGACAAACTGTCTCTTTAGACAAATGCTACTGCAAACTGCAAGATTTTGATTTTGCTTATCTGCCCAAAGCAAAAATGATTTCCAAGTGAGCGCACGGGTTCTTACGCTCTGGTCGCAGGGGAAATATTCTCATGCTGCTCTAAAGAAGTTAGTCTGAAGGAAACCTTCACATTGTGCAGAGGCAATTTTATTTGTTTTTTGTGGTGTTAATTTTTAGGAATTAAATAATCATGGCATCAACGGGTAGAAAAAGGTCAAGCGAACCAAGCAAGAAAATGGCGATGGTAGCATTAGGGAAAACTTAATCAGAGGATAGTATTACCTCAGACAGCGATAATGATAATTGTATTGAAGATCGTAAAGAAGTTGATGTACTAACATACATTAACAATGAGCTAGAGGAAGATAGTGTAGAAAACTTTATTTGGAAGGGTATGGCAAGTTACAAAGAACAATGGGAAATCAATCAATGTAATTTTTCTGGTGTTAGGCTACTTAGCAGTTAAGCATCATGAAAGTGGGCTTGTCTGCTATCTCCAGTTTTCAATTTATGTAAACCGAGCCTCATTTATTTTGTGAAATGCCATTCTGGTTGTGTACCATTTGTCTGCTAGGAAGTTACTGTGAAATACAGCCGCATATGATTCTGATCTCTTAAGAGCAGAGAAGTACTGTGTTATCATTTCAGTAGGTTTCCCTTTCTTCTCCGTATTTCAGTTTAAATGTTTAATGTCAGATTAATGTTACAGCTAATGAATCTCTGATGATGCAGTTGGAAGAAAAGTTCTTCTTATTGAGAGCTTATATTTTAGCTTGAAAAATGGACGTTTTTCATTATTATACATTCTTTGCGCAAAGTGACTGCATATAGGGGAGGTCGTGTCCATTTATCCATCAGCATATTAAAACTTGGGAACCGCTGGACATATTTTGTTGAAATTTGGTATTGGGAGTTTTGCTAAAATCGGTCAGGCGATTCCAATTTTGGTTAAAATCGGACGACAATTACGGCCACTTTATATGAAGACCTACATGTAATTTACAATGTTTGTTTCAAATCTGGAACCGCAGGACGTGTTTTGATTGAATTTGATATTGGGTAGTTTTACTAAAATTGGTTGACTGATTCCAATTTTAGTTAAAATCGGACAACAATTACGACCACTTTATATGAAGACCTACATGCAGCTTACAATGTACCTTGTTAACTTCTCATTAAGTACTCATCTGGGCGAAAAATCTTGAGAACATTGTGAAACCTCAAAGAATGCATTTGGAAACTGTGTACTCGGACATGGAGTACACCTTTCCAATCTTGTTTTCTGTACCATTGCCCTTTAGGCATACCTACTTGAAGATTTTGGGTTAGCATCTATAATCAAATGACTGCATTTAAGTGCAAGTAATGTTGGGAAATTACTTAATTAGGCAGTAATTAGAATAAAGATGGCAACAGCATTAAAGAGACATTTTACAAGTTGATGTGGAGGAGTCTCAATAAGCATTACAGTTTTATTATTGAAAACGTAGGCATAGCATGGTGTAATATGTAAGATATGGGATATGAGTTACGAAGGTGAGAGGCTTTTGAGATGTAGATATAGAGTAAATTACCGAAGATTAGTAGGACCAAGAGGGTTATAAATACTAGACTTTTTCCAGATTTATCTAGTTGGAATCTGGTCACCTTAAGCCATTTATCGAGTGTTAACTCTTTCAGTGCCATGTGCCGGTATATCGTCATTTGCTTTATGAAATTAAGTTAAATATATTAGCAAAATGAATAAAATACCACAATTTATTCAATGTAATGTAGACTTTTCATTTTCTTATTAACAAATGAAAAACAAAATTTTTTAAACAAAAACTCACGAGATGAACCCTAACGTTCCCGTAATCTTTTTCCGCCGGATTTAAATGCCTGCTAGTAGGGTCTATCTGCCGGATTTATTTAGGGGTATTTTAAACATTTTGGTTTACATTTGGAAAAAATCGTACATCTAATAAACTATTCGTAATAAAATGTTCAAATAAAAACTATTCTATAGTTAACATATTGCAGAATCACATGATGCTGCTTATTGGAGGATATAAACGTTTCGAAATATAGTATTGGTATTCAAATTTGGATGAATACAATAAAATGCAGATACAATTATATTACTAGCGTTCATTCCACTCGGACTGGCATTAAAAGGTTGCACACCGATGTTTCATCTTCTACCTTCATGTGAAGATCTCCATTTAGGTAAATCACCACTCCTTGCCAAGACACAGGCTCCTCCTCGCCGTCGCTACCACTTTCCGCACTTTCTTCTTCGTACGTGTCAAAATACGAATCAACAAAGACTTCCTCGATATCCTCGTGCAGCATTTTACGCTTAGGGCCCATTTCCAAAAAGTAATTACAAAAATATATATGATAACTACGAAATAATTATATAAAAATAATCACTAAAAAAATTGACTAACAGATACTGAAATTTTCCACGCATGAGTCTACTCTCGCTCTAATTCGTGGCCTGTAAACGAATGAACATAAACGCGGTAAAACGCAGATACACAAAAGTAAGAAGAAAATAGTAGAGGGACCTTTGGGTAGTTCTTAGTCCTGGGCTTCAGTTTATTGCATCTCTTTGGCTTGCAAAAGAGGGTCTCACAGTGGAGGCTTATATTTTGAGACAGTCGATCTCTCGAGTGTTTATTTACCCTCCCCTCCCCCAATCCATAAGAACTTCATCCTTGGGAGAGGAGGAGGATAAGAAAGATGTCTGGTCTTTTGTCCCCTCTTACTTTTTTGATTCAATGACAAAAATAACACACGAGCGACCTCGAAACTTAGTGGGCCATGGGTGTGCCGTTCGGCAGGCTTAACCAGAGATTTGCTGGCACACCGGCGTGCCATTCAGCATTTAAAGGTTAATATAATTAATGTTTGTAATCATTTGTGCAATTACTGAAAGAATCGAACAAGAATATGAATAAATAGCGTGTATGTGATTTTTCTTCAAGATTGATGCAAAATTGCTGAAATAGCCATGGCACTTTTGGGCATACCTACCAAATTTGCCGTGGCACTCAAAGGATTAAAAGGACAGGAGATAGAGAAGTGACTCTGAATCAAAGCGATAGTGTTAGTTTTTACCACATAAACTGGGTATTGTCATAGTGAAGGCTCTACTTCAAGCAATTTGGAAACCTTTTCTTACCCTTCTTTTACTTGGCATTCTAAAGATATTGTTTTGACTGTTTAAGGTGAAATGCCCTCAAAAATGTTTAAGTAATCACTCTTATTCAACGTGGAATTATGCGTGAAATCAATTTTTTCTATTTTTGTGAAGTTGAATGAAAAGGACTGACAATTTAATTGATTAAATAACAACTAGATGTGCTGGGCAACTTGAAATTGTTTATATGAATTCACTTCCATTTATATTTACCAGTAGCACTATATTTCCTTGTGAACAATGTACTAGTATTAATTTAGGACATTAATGGCCAAAAGGCAGAATAACTTGAAACAAATTTATCATCAATGTTGAATTCATAAGAGATGAAAATGAATTGAAAGCAGATGTTCTTCAGTACAATGATGAAATTATTAATATTTTCATTCTATTCATAAGACCAGAATTTGCGAATCTAGTGACATTTAAGTCTTCAATTAAACAACAATACTATTGTTCTATAAATTTCAATTATTTTATTTGATCGCATGCTTGAAAAACAAATTTAAAGATCTTGGTGTCATCCAAAGATTGAGTAATAATATTCTTCTCCAAAATCTTTAGAAAATTGAGTCAAATAATTTTTATGGTGTATGTCCTTATTGAATTTGCTAACATTTTGAATTTTTCCTCTTTCTTCAAGGCATTTGCAATGGATGCTGAGAAGAGAAGCCGTGATGTGAAGAATCCTGCTGAGCTGCGCCCAGAATTAGTCTTCTGGGTGTGAGGGTAAAGAGGAGTTTTGGCTGGAGGATATGGGATGGGGGAGGGTTTTATGCTCAGGCGTTGCAAATTCTGGTTTGTTCTCAAAAGCAGACAATGGTGGTGAGTGGAATGGGAATTTATTAAGAAGTTTCATCTGCATTAAATGACCTTTTATAATTTACGATTGCTCCTGATTATTTGATTTTTTCTTGTTGAAGAAATGGAAATACAGTGATACCTTAAAAACATGTTTTGTACCTGGACATGGCTGACTGGCTGTAGGAGTATTTTATTTCTCAGAATATAAGGCATTAATTTTCTGTCGCTCTTGCTATTTTGTTGCAAATGTCATCCTCGAGATATTTTTTAAATGGTACCTCATCATATAAGAGCTAAGGAAAGTCAAGTGTTTTAATCGCTGTCCACCGAAACAATGTTTGCAATTGATTTGAACAAAATAGCAGTCAAGAATGCCACATTTTTCTAATTTTAATTTTTTTCGCCTTGAAATTGAAGCTGCAACAGGCAAGAAGCCTAGTAATGCATTTATTTTGTTGTAAGTTCTTTATCGGACATTAATTTGACTTGTTAATTTTGTCAGAACCTAAGCAACTTTCCAATTAATCTGAACTTAATATATTTTATTGTTGCATATAAAATTTTAATAGCGTCCGTCTGTAAATTTAACTTTTTATCGATCATGAAACTGATTGCCATTTAGAGGAATACTAATATTCTAATAAGCACCTTAAGATTACAGAAGATGATTTATTATTATTTATTGGTGTAAGTCGAGTTGATCCGCGGAAAGCATACTTTGAATTTAAAATTCTGAAAACTTTTCTGGTGGCCTATATGCCAAATTTCTATATTAGATTACCATTTGAGGTGGCACTGTATTCACATATATGAACTTGTTCAATTCCATTGTAAAAATTATAATATTTGCCAAATTGGATGGTTGAAAGAAATTTCATTTTATTCCTACTATGAGTGTAGTCATTAAAAGATATAATTTGATATTTTCAATATTATATAATGAACGTTTTCTTGATAAGTTTGTCATGCTTAATAATTACAAAATTTAAAGCGAGGAAAGAACAATGCAATTGATTTTTCTGTATCCAAGTCTTGAGATTCTAAGTTTTTTAACTCCTAACACAGTCTGAATTCATATCATGAATAAAATTGTAATGAAGTCTTTACAAGGAAAGATTTTGATTCTCAATTCATTTAATAAGAGTCAACTAAGTCAATTTGAAAAAGAATGTAAGTTTTCAACTGTTCTTTAAAAAATTCAGCAAGCTCATTCTTGTCAGGGTCCCCGAACCAATAAATTTCTCAAAAATATTCTAAGTTTTCAACTGTTATTTTTGTAACCGTTATTAAACCAAGTTTTTCCAGTTCAGAGCAATCGTGAATTTTTTTCTTTTTAATGCAGATGTAACAGTTCTTTCCATTCCATTTACTGCAATTGTTTTTCTTTCGTGAACAGACAAGAGCAACTCTCCTTCATCCCAAATTGTTTCATCTAGCCCTGCACACACCTTTTTGCCATCACACCCACGTTTGGAGGGGATGAAGGGGTGAGGGTTTTTTTCCCTCGCCCCTTTTTTGAAGAAAACAGAAGCAACACATGAAAATAATGTTTCATAATAATGAACCTTGTCATTTATTGTAATTTTTGTTGCAAGTACAATTTGTATCATCACAATGTACAAAGTTCAGACATTTGAAGTTTTTTCTACAGGCGCAGACGTAAAATCCTTCCCCTCTTCTCATCATTTCCACTGCTGAGCTACTGCCCTGGTTGGCAGCACTAATGGTCACTTGCTGCAAGTGACAGTAATGGGCATTTTCATTTCACTTGACTGCTTCAATTATTCAGCACACAATATTCACTTGCATATTTCAAAAGCAAACACTTCGCTACAATAACAGTTTCCCCCCTCAAAATAATGCCTCCCATTGGTCAAGAAATTATTATAATAGTACAAATTGATTGTGCATAGGAGCAATGTACTGCACAAGTGGAAGAAAAATAAAACAAATGCCAGCAGTATTGAACCAAAAATGCATTGAAACACTTTTCAAAAAAATTAGTTTCCTCAACAATCACATACAAAACTGGATAACAACTTTTTCATGCAAAAATTGCTCAATGAAATATTGGATGACATCTCACTGTATTTATCTGGATAATAGCATTCCCTATTCAGTTATTTGAGTGAGATATTAAAGTTTTTCAAATGTCAAATACTGCAATAAATAATCTCGGATTTGAATTTAAAAAGTTTGTCCAGCAATCAAGATGTAAAAAAAGGTTATATGCAGCATGACAAATATCTGTTATATAAAATTCAGGCTCAGAAAGTGACGCTAAATATAAACTACAGATCCAAGCAAGGTCCAAGTACTTTTTAAGGTAAAAATTTTTCAATAGAATAATACATGACATTCACTATTTATCTGGATAATAGAATTTCCTATTTTTTTATATATCATGAATTGCACAACATGTAATGGCAGAGTTACTTAAGGGGGTTGTTAAACGGTTTCAGACATCAAATACTGGGGTAAAGAATTCAGTAAATCATGCAGAATAAGCTCCTTGATTTGGATTTAAAAAGTTTCAGTCCAAGTAATCAAATGTGAAAAAGGGTTACATGCAGCAACACAAATATCTGTCATGAAATTCAGGCTCAAAAAGTGACAAAATATAAAATTCAGATTCATGCAAAATTTAAAACAAATTTTGTTCAAATATTTCTTTTTCTCTAAACAAGTTTCATTCTTATATCCAGGTAAATACAGTACACGATTAAAAATTTAAAGAATCCATGTTAATTCATCTATTTTGGAAGTAATAATTACATTTCACAACTCAACACTGCTGGCATTTTTGGCTCACCATTCGCACAATACATTGCCCCTCTCTAATGGCTTAACACTTTTACAGCCAAGTTATTAATTTTGGGTAAATTCAGAAAAATTCTTATTGTTAAAATCGATTGACAACTATAAAATCTCTTTCAAATTTATTGTTCACAAAAATGTTTTGTAGCCATACTTTTAAAATGTGCTTATTACATGCACTAATAAACTGGCATTTACAAAAAATTGATATTTGGAAGATCTATAAATTGTAATTGAGTGAATGGAAAAATACATAAGAATTTCATACTATTCCATAAAATATTTGGATGTAATTAAGCAATTAATGATAATTTTAATGAATCAATTCTCAGAGATGAGAGAGTCAAAATATCAACAAAATAATCTTTCAAGTCAAGTAACACTTGACTGAATTTTTCCAAGTCCTTGAATGTCCCGAGTATAAAGCACCATACAAAATGCAGGAATCACATTACGTGATGCAACTAATTTAGTGGAACAAGCAACACAAAATGGCTGTGAAAAGGTTAATTCCTCACTTAACCAACAGGAGGCATTAACACTATGACAAGAGACATAAGAATTGAAAAATACCTCTCAAATAGGAAAAACAACCAAGTACAAATGAATGAGCACCCCACAATAAATATTTGAATAAAGAAGCCCACAATACCATTTTAATTGCTTCTCTGAAATATCTCGCCTAGATTCTTAACTTTAGAATACCACTCCTTAATTAAAATTAAACCAATTGAGTGCTAGTAAACTACATAGATAGCTGTTCAAGTAACATCATGAAATTGTTCAAATAATTCGGCCAAGATTTAACAGACAAAGCTGCTTAATGCATCATTTTACAGAAGAATGTTTACGGAAGCTAAATCTTAATACGTGTTTTACCTAAGTCAACAAATTTTGATGAAAATAAGTTGTTAACTTCCCACTCATCATTAAATTGCCGCAATATAATGTCAACCTTGATAGAAAGGTTCATTACGAAGATCACAATTAACTTTAAGCATCGAATAACTATTCCATTGTTCCTAAAATTGTGCAAATGCTGTAACATTACAATATTTCAATGTTATCTGATTAGAACTTCGAAAACATTTACTCAACTGTATAATAACTAGACCGCGGATCTTTAGGTAAAAACCTATTTATTTCCTGAGTAGATATCTCAATATACAATTGTATATATACGTTTCATGAATAATTAACCCCGAAAACGTATATTTTATAGTGCCTAAAAATGCCTATTTTGACATTAATGTCTAAAAATGCTTATTTCAACGTTAATGCCTATTTTTGTCTTTTTCATGCAAAAAAAAGCCTAAAAAGGGCTAATTTTCTAAAATAATCTACTATAAAAGCAAATTTGGTATTATTCATATTTTTTAAACTGACTGTACAATGTTCAGTCATGGGTTGGAAATGTCCTTCACACCACGTTCACGATCAAGTGGCGAACAGCAGCTCGGACCTGTCTTGCGTTCGGCGGGGTTATTCTGTTTCCCAGTGTCACGTGATACGACAATGTAACAATGCCTTTAATCTGATGTTGCGTTTATTTCTCGTTGTTACATTGTCATATCGTGCGACACGGGAAAACGAGAATAACCCCGCAGTCCATCTCCAGACCGCAGACGGTGAAGGTGAGAAGTGTGAACGTGAAAATTGTGAAAGTGCAATGCCTAAAGTATCGAGTTCGAAAGCTTATTTAATACGTCAGTGGCTACAAGAGTTCCCGTACTTCACAACGGATGGAAAGATTATCTTCTGTCTAGCATGCAACAAGGACGTAAGTACATTATAATGCTGGCTTGCAACGAATTATTGGCCGTGAATTGCTTGCCATCTTTGAGGCAAAAACCACCTACATCTTTTGTTTATACGAGTCATTTTATGGTAACTATAGAAGTGGTTATTCAAAATGTCCAGCAATCCAGCTGTGGACCTTCATAGCTGTAAAGTAAATTTTATATTTTTGTCCCATTTCCATATTTATTAGATTATTTCCGTATTTTTAAGGTTAATTATTTCTTCATAATTTTTCTTTATAGGTTTCAAGTGATAAAAAATCCCACCTAACTCAGCACATCCAAGGAGTGCTAAATAAGGCAAATGTTGAACGCAAATCTAAGATGAAACAAATGCTTTTAACACAAACTTCTGAGGGATCTAGCAAGAAGAATCAGTTTTATGCAGATTTGTGTCACGCAATTGTGGTAGCCAACATTACATTCAGAACACTGGAAAATCCAACATTCAAGGGGTTCCTAGAACGATACTACCATCAGTCGGTACCTTCCGAGTCAACGCTACGTAAGAATTACGTGCAACCCACGTACGATGACGCAATGCGCAGGATACGGGAGGACATTGGAGATTCACATATTTGGATATCGGTCGATGAAACCACTGATGCTCTTGGCAGATACATGGCCAACTTGGATGTTGGGAAATTGGACCCAGATGCCCCATCCAGAGCCTACCTCATCTGCACGAAGCAACTTGCCAAAACAAACCAGGAAACAATAGCACACTTCGTGAGCAACGGACTGAAAGTGCTGTATCCCAAAAATTTAGATGAAGAGAAAGTGCTGCTCCTATACACAGATGCTGCATCGTACATGGTTGCTGCCATGCAGTTGTTCAAGGTGTTCTATCCCTCCCTTGTGCATGTGACATGCCTTGCCCATGGTTTGAAACGCGTAGCAGAGCAAATAAGACTGGAATTCCCCAAGGTGAACAAATTGATCTCCACCGTGAAGAAGGTCTTCGTCAAGGCACCAACAAGAATACAGGCTTTTCGAGAAAAACTGCCCAATGTCCTTCTGCCACCTGAGCCTGTGCTCACCCGCTGGGGCACATGGCTGAAAGCAGCTGAATATTACAACGAGCATATCCTTCATGTCAAGGAAGTTGTGACAAATCTAGCCGAGGATGCTGCCTGCGTCACTTCGGCAAAAATGTTGCTAGATGATCCCTCCATTCCCAAGGATTTGGCGTATATTAGATCCCACTATACATCCCTTGTGCAGATTATAGCTGAATTAGAGGGCTCAGGAAAACCCATCTACGAAAAAACTGCTATGCTGAATGAAGTGAAACAAAAAATAAAGGAAGCTCCAGGCGAAGTGGTGGAAAAAGTAAAAGCAAAACTAGAAAAGTTGCTACAAAAGAACTCAGGACTGCAGAGCCTATGTACAGCAGCAGATATACTGGCATGAAAATCCAGTGAAGTTGAGTGCAAAATTCCATTTCAACATGTACCCAAGTTGAAGTTCGCCCCCGTCACGTCAGTTGATGTTGAACGTTCTTTTTCTGCTTACAAAATGATATTAACTGACAAACACCATAGTTTTGCGGTAGAAAACTTAGAAAAGGTGCTTGTTATTTATTGTGAGGCCAACTATGGGAAATTTGTGAAATAAACACAAAGAGGTGACAAATTCATTACGAGAATTTCGAATGAAACAGTTTGTCAAACACTCTGCGTAGTACTTAAATATATACTTGAAAAGTGTTTTCAGTCAGTATTACTATATGTAATGTAGATAGTATTTTCTCGGTAACGCATGGGATATTAACCATAAGAATAAGTTTCAATGCATAGTAGTAAAATATTTTTGTTCTTTGAAAACACAAATCATCAATGTTTCGTTGACTGGCAATTTTTGCGAGCGTGCATGTTTCAGTCTTTTTTCGTGAATTAAAGTTGATAGTTGACAGAAATGATGTTGTTTTTTACTGGACAAAGTTTTTGGAAGTAGTTTTAGAGCCTATTTTATGTTTTATAAAGCCTAATTAAGGTAATTAAAGAGCCTATTTTAGTAGCCTAAAACTTAATTTTTAGAACCTAAAAATCCGCGGTCTAATAATAACAGATAATTATTTCATGTAAAATGAATTTGAGTTTAAAATAATGCTAGTCTTTGTAATAAGAAGTTCAGCATTTAAAAAAATAATACTCGGGATGATATTATATTTTAAAACTTAAAATGTTTTTGCTCACTTCGACAAAAAAATGCATGTAGATTACTTATTCGATATATAAACATTATGTTTTCCTAGCACGTGCTTAATTAACTATCAATTAAGGAAATAAAACTGCATTTCTCAGAAGTTTATGAGACAAGTCTTTTCGCTGGAAAATTAACTATTCCCTTATTTATTAAACAAAAAAACTTCTCAAATAACATTTTTTAATACTAAATTTTTCCTAAATCAACGATATTTTGTGTAGAATGTGCACAACATACAATTTTATAAGTATTAAATTACAGGCTGAAGTTTTGAACTATGGAAGACATGAATACTTGTAGGCGACTTGAAAACAACTTCACACAGAAGCAACAACCTGAAAACTACCATTTAAAAAAATCTCTTTGCTGAATGATTTATATAAATGACCAATTGCCTCCAAGCTACAGAGTGAGTTGCAATATTTACTTAAATTTATAAGTATCTACAGCCACTCCCCAGCTTACGTAAGCCCTGACTTATGTAAACTCGACCTTACATAAACTTTGCCATAAACCACAAACAAAAAAATTCAAAGTGCATACATATTACTTGTGTATTTTGCGACTCCACATAATTTGTGATCCCTTATTTTTTGCCTCAAAATCTTGTTTTCCTCGTGTCATGTAATATGCGAGTTAGAATTTTTGAGTTCTGATAACGCGACCTACAGTTCACCTAAAATATAGTGCGTTTTCTTTAGTTCGTTTCCATATGATTTTTATCTTCATGAAAGTAATTAGAAAGCATTCAAATGGATACCTGTACTTCTAATTGAAAAAATACCTTTTAATTACCTGTATTTACGTATTAATGAAGAGAAAATGAATGAATAACTGTAATTATCACAGTTCATAGCTCACTAGTCATAAATGTTTTAAGAATGTTGTGTTGGAGGAGGAGGGAAAAGGAAGGATCACCACCATAGTAATGGGAGATTGGAACAGTGTAGTCGGAGAGGGACAGGAAGATAACATAGTGGGAAAATATGGACTAGGGAAGAGAAATGAAAGAGGGGATAAACTTGTGGAATTCTGCCATAGAAATAGATTGATTGTAACTAATACATGGTTTAAGCATCACCAGCGGAGACTTTACACATGGAGAAGCCCAGGAGACCAGAGACGATACCAGATAGATTACATAGTAGTCAATGAAAGATTTAGAAATAGCGTTAAAAATGTGAAAACACTACCAGGGGCAGATATCGATTCTGACCACAACCTTTTGGTGGCAAATATACAATGCAGACTGAAGAGCGTTAAGAGAAACATAAGAGTTAACAAGAAATGGAACCTAGACGAACTCCTTAAAAACAAGGAGGCTATCATGACTGAGCTGGAGGAAAGGTTGGGGGAGAGAGCTGAAGAAAATAGGAAGAATGTAGATGAGGAGTGGAGGTACATCCATAGCAACATTAAAGATGTAATGGAAAAGAAGGTAGGAAAGATAACGGGTGAAAGAAACAAAAAAACCTGGATCACAGCAGCCATGCTGCAAAAAATGGAAGAGCGGAGAAAGTGGAAGAACATAAACACTGAAGAAGGCCAAAGAAAGTACAAGGAGTTAAATAATGCTTTAAGAAGGGAAACAGATAAAGCCAGAGAACAGTGGATAAATGAGAAATGTGAGGAGATTGTCGAATGTGAAAGAATTTGTAGAACAGACCTCATGTATAGCAAAGCAAGGGAATTATTCAAGAAAAAAGCAAGAAAGATAGGACGTAAAGGAATCATGAACAAAAGTGGTAAAATAGTATCGGAGCCAGACAATGTAAAGAATGTCTGGAAAGAATACATTTGAGGTTCTGTATGACAAAGAAGGAAAGCCAAGAAATATTGAATTAAATGAAAAAGAGGATGTGGAAAAAGATCAGCTAGGACCAAGTATTCTCGAGTCTGAAGTTAAAAGAGCAATTGATGACATGAAAAGAAGGAAGGCTGTTGGGAGTGATGATATACCTGTGGACGTTCTTAAGGTTTTGGAATCTAAAGCAGTTAAGCAACTCACAAAATTTTTTAACCAAGTATATGATACTGGCATATGGCCTGAAGATTTTTTAGATGTTGTGATGGTACCACTGGAGAAAAAGAACAATGCAAAATGTTGTAAGGATTACAGAACTATTAGTTTAATTTCTCATACAGCTAAAGTTCTAACCAGAATAATAACCAAAAGAATTGAATGTAAAATAGAAAAGGAGCTGCAAGATAATCAGTTTGGTTTTAGAAGAGGAAGAGGGACTAGAGATGCTATAGGATGTATGTGGATGATGATAGAAAGAGCGCTAGAAGTCAATAAAGGTATGTATTTTTGTTTTGTAGATTGGGAGAAAGCTTTTGACCGAGTGAAATGGGATAAAATGCTGGGTATTTTAAACAAAATAGGAAAAGATTGGAAAGATAAAAGACTGCTTAAAAACCTTTACTTTGATCAAAAAATTAGAGTCAGGGTCGAAGGAGAAGAAACAGAAAGTACTTCAATAGGGAGGGGAGTGAGGCAGGGTTGTCCTATTTCACCAGCGATATTTTATATTTATGCAGAAACAATAACAGAAGAAGCGTTGATGGAAGAGAAAGGATTTAAGAGAGGAGGTGAAAGTATTACCACCATTAAATACGCAGATGATCAGGGCTTAATAGCAGAAGGCGAGAAAGAGCTTCAGAGGATGACAGACAGACTAGTGGAGGTTGGCCAACAATATGGAATGAAGATCAATGCAGAAAAAACAAAAGTCATGGTGGTTTCAAAGGAACATAAAGAATTAAATATTATGGTAAATGGCCAAAAATTGGAACAAGTAAGTAGTTTCAAATATCTCGGCAGTATTTTAGCGCAGGATGGAAGTAGTACACAGGACATCAGAAGTAGGATTGCAATGGCAAAAGCAGCATTTAACGAGAAGGAGCTTTCCACAAGCAAGAAAATAAATTTAGAAACAAGGAAGAAATTAGCAAAATGCTACATATGGAGCATAGCTCTTTATGGTGCAGAGACGTGGATGGTAAGGAGGAAGGAGGAAAAATATTTAGAAAGTTTTGAGATGTGGGTATGGAGAAGAATGATGAAAGTGAAATGGACAGAGAGGAAGAGAAATGAAGAAGTATTAGAAATGGTGGGAGAAGAAAGGATGCTAATAAAAACAATCAGGAAAAGAAAAGCAAATTGGATAGGGCACATATTGAGAAGACAGTGTTTACAAAGGACGATCTTAGAAGGAAAAATTAGTGGAAGAAGAGGAAGAGGGAGAAAAAGAATAGGAATATTAGATAATATAAAGCAGGGATATAATACTTATAGAGGTATAAAAGAGGCTTCTAGGGAGAGAGAGAAATGGAGGCAGCGATTCAGTTAAAACCTGTCTTCGGACAGAAGCATGATGATGATGACTTAAAAATTAGAAGTTAGTGAGGCAAGACTGCAAATCGAGTTAACGAGTAAGGCTACGCTTAGAAATATGTTCAGAACAAGAGATGATTTCACCGTTTCAAAAGCATAACCCATGTAATTTGCGACCCCCTACTTTTTGGCTACAAAATAGGTCTCAAAAAGTTGCATATTACGCGAGTATATACGGTAGTTCGGTGTGTGCGAAGGAATACGGTGTATGGCAACAGAGAGTCTGGGTGGCCGGCCTCTCCCATAGATCTTAAATGCAACAATGTATTCAAGATCTATGGCATCTCTCACAAGGTGCTTGCATTACTCTCAGTCAACTGTTGCATATCGGGAATATTACCGCCGTTCACGACTTGCGAGGCTGGAACTTTTTGCGGTTACTGTTTTCCGAGTGAGGGATAGCACAGGGTCTAAATAAGTCCCCTAATTTCTATGATTAGAATGATTTTTTCCCAATAACTTATTTACTGTACTGAACTGTGTTGGCAGTTAGGCAAATTACGACTTAAGTAAAACTCGGGTTATGCAAAGGTTTGCAAAACAGAACCCTTATGTAAGTTGGGGAGTGGCAGTATATAAATAATAGTCCAGGTTATAGGGTTTCACAAAAGAAATAGAAAATGAAAGGAAGAGCTGTAGCTACAAAAAACAAACAAACCCTATAACCCTAGCTCATAATATTTTAGCACATTAACTGATGTATTGTCATTAGTTAAAATGAAAGTGATTACCATGTTCATCATGAACAAAATTAATTATTTGTTCCTTAGCATTTTAATATTTAAATTAAGCCACCAAAAATAATTTAAAATGAATGAATGATCAAAGAGTTTCACTGAAAGGATGCCTGGGGAAAATTTAGTGAATTTAAATAGTGAAATGTAGACAAAAATTTTGCTCAAACTTTTAATTTGTCATTGTCATCCCCACCATATGGATGAGCTAAAAGTTTAACAGCATAAAATCCATAACTGATCTAACCAAGCACTAACAATACATGCATGATACGACAATCTTCATGTTTCGATAAGATCAAACTGCAAAACATTGGAATATAAAAATTAAAAGAAATATTCAACTGCTAAATTAATGAAATGCCATTAAAAATAAAAACCAAGATAAAATATCTACTAGGATATCCTTCAACAAGATGAGATGGAACTATGATTCTTCTCATTCAAAAGCAAGATAAATACAGTAGAGGATCATTTATCCGGAATTCTAAACAACGGAAACATCCAAACAACGGAATTATTCTAAAAGAATTTTATCACGGTCCATTTCTTCAGTAGCGCCAATTTAATACATAATTGAAGAACGATTTGCCATATTAGTTCCGAAAACCACCACCACCGCTTGTTGCTTTCTAACCAAGTGCGGGAGAGGTGTTAAAGGTGTGTTTACAAGGTGTTAAAACTTTTTTGTTTTAAGTGGTAAACAGCAGCTTTGCAAATATTTTATTCATCCCGTCCCTCAACCGTAATAATGGAGAGAATACCCAAGAAGATGCATCCAGAAGACGATGGGACTGGAACAAGTGCCGGCAAGAGAAAAAGACGGAATCTCACTATCCTGCAAAAAGTGGAGGTTTTGAGAAAAATAGATCGCGGCGTAAGTGTATCTCAACTTCGTCAGGAGTATGGTGTAGGACAATCTACAATATATGACATAAAGGCGCAGAAAGATAAAATTTCCCAATTTGTTGCGGAATCAGATTCAATGGCCGGTATCTCAAAAAGGAAAACTTTACGTGGTCCCAAGAGTAGTGACCTAGACAAAGTAGTGTATGAGTGGTTCCGCCAACGTAGGAGTGAAGGGATTCCTATCTCAGGTCCTATGATAATGGAGAAGGCAAAATCTTACCACGAACACCTAAAAATAAAAGGAGAATGTGATTATTCTATGGGATGGTTGCAGAAATTCAAAAATCGCCATGGTATACGGTATTTAAAAGTTTCCGGTGAAAAAATGTCAGCAAATTATGAAGCCGCAGAGGAATATGTTAATGATTTAGCAAAGTTGGTGGAAGAACATGGACTTAGCACGGAGCAAATATGCAATATGGACGAGACAGGTTTGTTTTGGCATTGTCTCCCACGGCATCGGGAGTAAAAGAGTCTAAGGAGAGACTTACTGTAATGATATGTTCCAATTCTGCCGGCACACACAAGTGCAAGCTCATGGTAATAGGAAAAAGTGAAAAACCTAGAGTCTTCAAAGGCATAAAGATTTTCTCATGATTTACCGTGCAAACAAACGTGCTTGGATCACTCAAGCTATTTTTGGTGAGTGGTTTAATGGTCATTTTTTACCTGAGGTAAGGGATCATTTCAAGAAGGTTGGCTTACCTGAAAATGCAAAAATATTATTATTGTTGGACAACTGCCCTGCTCACCCTCCAGTAGAAACTCTCGTCAAGGAATGTTTTTGTGTCGTATTTACCCCCAAATTGTATGTCTCTCATCCAACCAATGGATCAAGGCCTAATTAAAAATTTTAAATGCCATTATCGAAGTGAATTAATGAGAAAAATTGAAAATTTTGAAGGGTCTTTCAGTTACGAACGGTTCAAAAAGGATGTAACACTGAAGGACGCGGTGTGGTGTATTTCACGTGTATGGAATAAAGTAACATCCTCAGTTTTAAAACGGTGTTGGCATAATATTTTGCCAGAATCAAAATTTAATGAAGATTCCAGAGAGACAGATGACTTTCTTGGATTTGATTCATCTGAACTTAATGATGATTTTGTAGAATTTGTGCAATATACGAAGGGAATTAATGCTATCCCAGACCTAACCAATAATGAAATTGAGGGATGGATTGAATGTGATAAAAATGCTCCTATTTGTCAAACTTTTACTGACATTGAAATTATCGATGCTGTTATTGGCCCCATGTTAAATGAGAGTGAAGACAGCGAGGACAGTGATGTGTTAGTTGACGAGGAGAAGAAAATGAGTATGTCCGAGGCTATTGTATGTTGTGATAATCTTATCAAGTTCATGGAGCAAAGGTCCTTTACAACTGAGCAGGAGGTACTCCAGATGTACAGGCTGAAAGAAAAATTTGAAAAAGAAGGGCGTAGCAAGTGCAAGCAGATGACACTGACAGAATTTTTTAAAAGAACTGTTTCATCATCCTCTCCTTCAGTTTCTGCAGATGCTGTTACCACAAATCCTACTGTTAAGTGATTCTCTACATCCCTATCTGCAGATCAACAAGGATTTCCAGGTAAATAAAATTTCAATTTTTATTTCTATATGCTTCTTTTTTGCGGTTTTTACGGAAATGAGTGGGCTTTGAAAATTGAGAATTTTCTTTCCAGTGTGTTAATAATGATTATTATATATATGTAGTATAAAATAGTTATTATTTTATGTACGAATGAGTAGACCGATCATTGTAAAATTGTTTTGGGGTGTTTATCGCATATTGACGAGCGAATTAGATTGGCTTACATCCAGATCGTGTGGGAGTAAGCACACAGCATGGTATCCGAAGTGAAATCTATTTGCATGATAGTAAAATAATATTAACCAGTTATGTATGTCTACTTCAAATTATGTAATTACGAATATTTTTCTCAACTTACGTTGTAACATACATATTATTTTTTTCCGTTTTCAGATATACCCAACTACGTCTTCCATTGCTGCAAAATTGACGACGATATTTAATACATACATTCTCAAATTCATCGCATGAAAAGTTTGCATTAAATTAAAGATTTTCTAAAACATATACTCTTTTTAAGCTTGTTTAGTTCTTACCCTACTTTAGTCCCGTATTACATATTATACATATTACGTGCTTAAACGTCTTTTTTTGATGATTGTGCTCTTTTGTAGTTAAGCTATCTAAACAGCGGAAATATCGTTTATCCGGAAGAGGCCAGGTCCCGGACATTCCGGATAAACGATCTTCTACTGTATATTGAAACATCAAAATAAATTCTTCGTCATCTTAGATGGACAATTTCTGGAAAACAGTACATTCTTGGTTATCTTAGCAACTGATGCTATGAAACAAATTCTCACTACATTTATTAAAGGCATTTTCCTTAAATTTATTTAACAACAACACATCAACTCCCATTAGGGCATGACTGATCAAATGTGTTAATATATCGTAAACATTTAATTGAAAAGTCTAACTGAAGAGTAGAAATGACTAATCAACCTTAGAAAACTTTACAGTGAAGGATGTAGGCTGAGAATTAAGTTCATACAATATTTAAAACAATATAGAACAGAAAACTAATCAATTAAGTTGTTAACATTTTCCCTGGATGTCAAATTTGGCATAATTAACATTAAGATTTGCTATTTCACAATATTTCCGCTTGTTTGGGTTAACAACTGTCTACATAACTAAATTATTAGCTACAGTAAAGGCAAAATAATAAGCTGAATATTTACATATCTTCAATGGCACTAGCATAAAATGGTGGTCGAAATATTTTTAACAACGCAAATTAAAATAAAGGGTGCAATATACATTGCACAAACTTTCTCATATATGTACCTATATACATTTGGTCCACTGTGTACGCTTGTAAAAGAAAAGCGCTTATAATTCAAAGTTAACTGTATATTTTAATGCCACTGTTCTATATTTAGTAATTTTTGGGTATATGGCTTAGTTAGTACTATTTGTGACATCAGGTTGTACGATTGGATGGATTTTAATCGTAATCCTTAGAGCCATTTTTGAGTAAATCGAGTTTTGTTTCAAAATATCAAAGAATTAATTACTCTTAATTGTTGTGCAATATCGTTCATCTCTTCAGAATGCCTTTTATGAATGATATTATCAATAAATGAGATATCATTCGATTTAGTTTAACCGTAAGGCTGTAGTAAGGTGGACTGTGGTGGAGGCGTGATGTCATAAGGCTTAGGTAAGGTAGCTTAGTGTAAATTGTAATGTCACTGGATGCCATATGATGATTTTTTGAGAAATATGGCTTCCGCAGTATTATTTGTATAATCAGGTTCTACAACTGGATTGATTTTAATCAAATTCTATGGAGCCATTTTTGAGTAAATGAAATTTTTCTAAAAATCGCCAGGAATCTACCCTTTATTTTTGTGCAATATCATATTTATGAAAAAAGGGTCTGCAAAAGATGATATATTGCATACATACAAGATATCATTCGATTTAATGAATGCATTTGGGACCTAGGATGGCTAACAGACAGCCAGAATGGAAAAAACCACTTTTATGGACTAAAGGACACCTAAAATATGTATTTCCATCAAAATCTGTCGAATTTTTTCACGATTACAATACTTTCTCTATATACTACGTGTATAAGAAAGTAAAAAGAACTACTCAAAGTTGAAAATAAATCATTTCTCATTCCAATTTTAAATCAACTTTGTACAATTAAAATTATAAATGCTGTTAAGGTCACTGTCCCACAGAACTAATGTTGTTCCAATATTTTCAATTAATAACATGCAAAACTAATATCTCAACTTTAACTGCATGCTTGCACACAAACTCAAAATTGTTGCAATTTACGGCTTGCAAACAAATCTTAGTGCAATATTACGTAATACATTACACTTTTATGCATTATGCTTCATTTATCAATACTTTAACTCTTTGAATTATATAGGATAAATTCATATGCTATTAACGTAATAGGTCATCAAAATTACAACATTTTCTACTGTTTTCGCTAGCATAATTTCTGACATTTAAACACCTCCAACTTGTTTTTATACATGTAAAATATCTATTTTACAAAAATATGCTAAACTGCTTTCAATTCCAAAACACAACTGTCTCTTTTTAAACTTAAAAATGAAAAAAAAAACAATAACAACGATCAACCTGATAAACACAACGCAGAGTGGGGAGCTCATTCATTTAACTTTGTAACAAAAATCTTTCTCTCTCACCTCCTTTTCTTCTTAGATGTAACAAAAATGTTAAGGGCAGATCCAAGATGTATGCTGTGTGGTAGACTGCATGTTCTGAATCACCTCCTAATAATTTCTTGGGTCCACACTTCTGAAACAATAACAGAATAAAATAAATAATCTTGAATCACAGAACATCACTGTCTTACTTCCCTCAAGTTAAATAATTCCATATTTTTTCAGAATCAAATCTCTTTAAAACTCAAGTAACGTTTTTAATTTGCATACATTGAGTAAAATTATCTTTTTATACATTAACAAAAATACTGCCAAAAAGTTGTAAAGAAACATTACTTTTCTCTTCAAAAGCGCTGAATATTTTTTGGTTAAAAACAAAAATGTCGACGTCGTAGTCGCAGTTGGGGAGTTAAAGCTTGCTGATGAAGGAGCACCGTAATGGATGGTGTGGGGTCTTTTGTGGGAGAACATATATCCGGCGTTTGTATTCCTGTTTAAGCTGGCATCTCTGGCAACACCGATTTGTTGACAGCTCTCGAATGGATGGATGAAGACTTTGAGTTGGTGGAGATTTCCAAAATAACAGGCCACCTTGTATTTCCTTTCCACCTACTGGTATCATCGTCATACTACAAACAAGACTTACGGATACGCAGTTCACAAAAACGCCACTAGATGGTAACTGAACTCATGAGGGGCGAATAATCTTGGTAACACATACTTCAATTTTATTAACACTTTCAGGTCATAAAATTCAGCTACATCCATTACTTATAATTACAGGAAGATATCTAAGAATAAGAAAAACATTGCAAAAAGTATACATGATCATTCTGCTTCTCGTATCATTAATAAACTAACATGGGACAAGAAGTTAACTCGGTCCCATAAAGTATTCAGAACTATATTTATTGTAATGAATGAATTTCATAATAAATATGAATTCGAGTTTAAAAACAGTTTTTCTACATGGCGTGCACTAAGCCGGCCGTTCACTTAGATCAATACCGGCCTTGGAAAAGTGTCTTTCGCATGGAACTGAGGTTGCCAGCATGTTGAACTTTTGTACCACTAATTTTGCCAGTGAAGGGTATAAGTGTCCATTTCCTTTCCACCACATGAGGGGATCTTGGTCTCTACGAAGATAACTACAATCTAAGTACCGCTGAACCTCTTCGATCGCTGCAGACGTTGTCGTGCCGACTAAAATACACAAGAAATAATTAATGTTTTTTGAAATTTGTAATAGGAAATAAATAACTTGTTACTGCTACTTATCTTGAGGTTGAGTTATTGCCATCTTCTTATCAAAAGCATCCCACAGACAAAATCTTGCGTTAGTGTAACGCTGGGGATGCGTTGTTCTGGCATCTCTTGGTTCTGCCGACCAACTTCATTATTTTCGTCACCAAATTTATGGCCATTCTTTTCGTTGTTTCAGCTGCATTTGGGTTTGAAAATACAAAAACTTTAAACCTTGGATCCAGAAATGTGCAGAGAGAAATTGTTTAGCTAAACTCTAAATCACAAAATCTAGTATACAATCCACCACGCATTGCATTAATGGTATTTTTCACATTTGGGTCATAGTTTTCTTCCAAGAATGAATCATATACTGAAAATAATCCCATTGTAATAGCAATAATTTCGCTCCCTGTAATGTATTTTTCTCCGCTGAATTTTGTGGTGGCTTCTTCCAGTGGCTGAAGAATTTCGCATAAATCAGCACATATCTGCCACTCTTCCTCGGAAAGCACTAGTAAGTCTTTATTTATAAACGCAAGTGCGGTTTTCATAGCATCTCTCAGTTCTAAGAATCGCTTAATGATGAAAAATGTGGAATTCCACCGTGTAGGAACTTCCTGGAGAAGCTTTTTTGGGTAGAAATACTCGAGTTCCGTTGGTACAAAATCAATTTTTCATTTGCCAAAGTACTTCTTCTGAAGTGTGACACGAAACCCTTTATTTTATCAAGAATTATCCTTGGTCCTTTCAATGCATCCTGTACAATCAAATTTAATGTATGTGCAAAGCACCCAAAGTGTTTCCACCCTAGGTCTTCCCTTATGGCATTTCTCATATTGCTAGCATTATCAGTTACTGCTACTAATATCTTATCCGACAAAGCGATTTTTCAGCAATGCGTTTGATGTAGGCGGCTAAGTTGGCACTAGTATGAGATCCATCTATTACGGAACATTCCAATAAAAGAGACTTTAATTCAAAGTCTTTAGAAATATAATGAGCAGATACTGCCAAATAACTATCTGCATTCCTCGAAGTCCAGCCATCTGCTGTCAAACACGCACTAGTCACAGATTCTAAAATCTGTCGAACAGAAATCATGCAACGTTCGTAGGAGGACGGGATCATGCATGCAGTAATGGTCTTCCTACTTGGCAAGCAATACGAAGGAGCTTTTACGAATTCCACAAATCCCTGATCTTCCACCATCGAAAGGTAGGTACCCTATAAAATTGCAATTCATCTCCTGAAAGGTGACTTTGAATCATTATTTTTAACTGCCTTTGCAGCAGGAGGATGTAGAAAACAAATTCTGCAAGTACAATGTTTATAAGCCAGGTATCCTGTTAATATTAGGTAGAATAGGTATTGTGGAAATAATTGGTAGAACAGGTATCATGAAGGGAATATTTTGAAAGACAAAGGCATCATGAAACTAATACGGATTGTTTTTAGAATAGGTATTATGAAAAAATATGGTTTCTTTTAAAAACAGGCATTGTGAAACTGAACTGATACTTTTTAGAAAAATTCTTAAGAAAATGATACGGAGACGTTAACTGTGCCTGTACCTATTAAAATTCTCTACCTGTTAAAAATACCTGTTCTATTATTTTTGGCACATCCCTACCGTTAGTTAGTTAGTTAGTCCTTGGCTGACCCCGTGCCTGGAACTATCCTTAAGCAGCCTGAAATCGCTATCTCGGTACTCTGTTCCTCAACTCGTCAATTATTTTTGAAAAAAAAAAGTTAGTGATGGAGAGGAGGAATCTTTGTAGGTAATTAAATCTTTGGACATTGCTATATAGAATTAACGTCTTATTCATGCAATGTGTTTTCTCAAAATTATTGTGAGCAGTATTCAATGTGACTCTAATGCTTTAAGCAGAATGCTCGTTCAGCCATATTTGCGAAAATTTGATTTTATTAATTCTCAACGTCACGATGCATCAGATGTATGTTATTGCTTTAGCCCTGCAGTAAGGATATCTATGACTTCAGTACAGTTTTATCCCTTAATTTCATATTACTTTTATGATATACAGTCCTTAAGTTTTTAAATTGTTAATTACACGTTGAAATCGACTTTGATGTCAATGGCGTAATAATCTTCGTTCCAAAATACGGTTAATTATTACTAATGCAATTTTGTATTTGTATTGAAATTATTTCGATAGGCCCTGTATAAGTTGATGTTGATGAGTACATATAATATCCTCAGCAAGGAGACAATTCATAAGCTCTTACACTGAAAAGTATTGGGGAGTGAAATAGTTAACCTAAGCCTGATTTTTCTATGAATAAATTCATTAAAACCAATTATGTATTTAGCTATGTTGATATCGAATTTTTTAACCATTAAATATTCAGCGTCTTTGAAGAGAAAACTAATGTTCATCTTAGCAACCTTTTGACAGTATTTTTGTTAAGGTATAAAAAGATAGTTTTACACAGTCTATACTAATTAAAACGTTTTTTTGTGTTTCAAAAGAGATTTGATTCTGTAAAAATTACAGAATTATTTAATTTGAGGGAAGTAAGACAACGACGTTTTGTGTTTCAAGATTATTTATTTTATTCTGTTATTGTTTCAGAAGTGTGGACCCAAGAGATTATAACGAGGTGATTCGGAATATGCAGTCAACAACATGGTTGACATCATGGATCTGCCCGGACCTCCTTTATTTTGTTACACCAAAGAAGAAAAGGTGATGAGAGAAAAATATTTTTGTTGCTAAGTAAAACGAATGAGCTTCTCACTCTGTGTTGTGTTTATCAGGTTGATCGTTGTTATTGGTTATTCATTCTTGAGTTTAAATACAAGTTGTTTTTGTAATGAAAAGCAGTTGGGCATAATTTTGCAAAATAGATATTTTGCATGCACAAAAAGAAGTTGGAGGTGTTTAAATGTTGGAATTTTGACGACCTGGTACATAAATTGCATATGAATTTATGCTATATAATTGGAAGTTAGGGGAAGTATTAATAAATGAAACTATTAATACTTCAATCCATAAAAGTGTAATGTATTACATATTATTGCACACAGATTAGTTTACAAGCAGTAAATTACAACAATTTTGCGATAGTGAATATTCAAGCATGCTGTTCAAGTTACATTAGTTTTGCGTGATATTAATTGAATATATTATAACAAAAGTCCACTGTGGGTCAGTGACCATAACAGCATTTATACTTTTAATTGTATAAAGGTTATTTAAAAGTGGAATGAGAAATGGTGTTTTATTTTCAACCTCGAATCCTTTTTTTTAGATTTGCGATGTTAAAAAAAATTTTTATTCTACCAATTAAAATATCCCAGTGAGTGGTAGAATTAGAATAAAATGTGTATATTTTTTTACAGTGCCAAAGAATGAAATCATAGAAGAATTTACAAAAGCCGCCCATACTTAAACCAAATTGAGGCTATGGGCTGAACATGATACAAAATTCGCAAATCTATATTTTTGCAAAATGACAGCTTTGACACTTTTGTACATGCCTGACATATTTGCTCCATTATCATACCCTTGGCCTCTCGCATTTTGAAGATCAATCCTATCCTTTTCGAACTTCTCTATTATTTCTTCGGCTAATCCTCTTCCCGTATTTTCCTTGGTTTCAATGAAGTCTATAAAACTTTCTTCTATATATACAATTCTCACATTGATTCTCATGTGTCTCACAATCTGGAACATTTGCTCACTATGGGATATGGCTGGTGTAAAATCCAGTGGTGAAAAATAGCTCACTGAACCTTTTTTAGCCTACTTTCCAAAAAATAGAAAGTAGGCTTATGAGGTTGATGTCGATGTGTGTCCTCCCTAACATCTTCATGAATGAACCGATTTCAACTAAATTTGGTATATGGAATCTTCACGTAAATTAATGACCGAAATGACATATTTGAACAGGATTGTCTAAGTAGGGGTGCTACAATTGCAAACTTAAACTTTTCGGTAATTATGAATTTGGAAGTAATTGGCCCAACTGATTTCAGCAAAATTTTGTATGAAGTAGGCATGCAACATAAAATAACAAAATCAAGATGTTTAGTATAGATATAGAAAGCAGGGCTGCCACAACACAAGGGATAAAAAATTATTTTTACATTTATTTGTGTTGAACTGTTCACATCAATTGTAACCAAATTTAATACTCATAATATACACATATATAAAGACCATATTAGCATGTTTTAATCGAATCAGCCAAACAGGAGTGCCACAATTACAAATTAAACTCTTTCAGTA
Organism: Tanypteryx hageni; assembly: GCA_028673005.1. Lineage (NCBI taxonomy): Eukaryota > Metazoa > Arthropoda > Insecta > Odonata > Petaluridae > Tanypteryx > Tanypteryx hageni. Next base: position 61,402,459 of record CM054120.1, on the reverse strand, counting down.
ATTAAGGATTTTGAAGGAATTGGCTGTACAAATTTCAATTAAATTTTGTATATATGTTAAAAGTGGAGCTAAATAGCAGGACTACCACAGTAAAAAGTTAAATAATATATTTTTACAAGTATTTATAGAGAACTGACACAATGGATTTTAACCAAATGGGTCGAGTGAATAAAAACTAAGCAAATGCTTAAAGCATTAAGCATAAGCATTTGCTAAAAGCATAAGCAAATGCTAAAAGCATTTGCTTCATATTGAGTGAATAAAAGTTTGCTTTTGCTTATAAGCATTTGCTACTCTGTTTTAAGCAAATGCTTAAATTTTACGGAAGAAAGCTCTTTGCAACTCTTCCTTCACTTGTTTTTGTTTACATTTAAAGTTTTACATAGTTGAATTTCAAACTAAAAACATAAATATATTGGGTAATATTTTTTAAAAAGTTAATTAATAATTTTTTAAAACTATTTCTTTTATAACTGAATTCGATAATATCACAAATCATGGGTGTATTTTTATTCAATTAGTTATAGTAATTTTATCCAGTCATTTGCCTTTATAGTGATTTTGGACGCCACAAATATTTCTATCTTACATCACTTAAGTACCTTAAAAATATTTCTATCTTCTGTTTGGAAGACAGTACCCCCGCCACGTCTCTCTTGATGTTCTCCGAGTAACAGATTTGAAATATAGGTACTAAACATTTTCATCAGAGAAACGATATAAATTTTTATAACGTTGAAACTTTTCTCGTATTTTTTAACCTTTCGTGTCACCATAAATTACCATATTTATATTTAGGATCAATTATCATGAAAATAGAGTACTTGGAAATATTTTACCAAGCCCTTTACCTCACTTAAAAAAGTTTAAGCATATGCTTAAAGCATTAAGCAAAAGCTCGGTTTTATTCTCACAATTTTAAGCAAATGCTTAAGAAAATTCCTAAAAATAAGCAAATGCTTATTCTTTCTAGCAAAAGCAAATGCTATTTTTTTTATTCACCCCAAATTAAGCATTTGCTCAAAAAGTGAGGGAAATCTTAAGCATAAGCATTTGCTTATTTTTTATTCACTCGACCCAATATAGTATATTTAATCTTCATCTAAATTAATAACCAAAATGTCATATTTCAACCGGGTTTACTAAACAGGGCTCCCATAATGTCAGGGTTAGAATTTTTCTGTAACTATGAATATGGAAGTTATTTACTGAACGGATTTTAAAGAAATTTCATTTGTAGGGCAAAATGAGATGAATATGTTTAGAACAGATCAAAAAAGCAGGGCTACCATAATATGAGGAAAAATAATTTTCTGATTTCAAAGCAAATACATTGCTATACGATTGTACTAAGGCAAATTTGACAAAAAGCACTTCTGTAGTATGGGAAACCTGTATACACCCCTACTTTTGATATATTAAAATTGTATTGAAAGAAAAGAAGGCGGATTAGTTCTTTCCAATACTAGTTGTTTGCGAGTTATGATATGTGATTTTATTTCAACATCATAATGACTTATAAGTTCCAATAGATAAAGAAATATTCCTGAATTAGCATTTTCTATAATGCTACATCATTCTCTAAGTGGTAAATTTTTTTTGGGACAAAACATCACAGGATCAAGAATTATTTTCAGAATATGTCTCCATTTTTGTTTATCAGCTTCAATAGCTTTTGGTAGTGCATCATCAATACATTCTCTGCTCGATAATCTTTTTTGTAGGGATTTCCATTTACAAAACTTTTCACAATCATTGGTTGAATTTTCATGTTCTAACAACATGGTTTAAAAATTTCCAATCATTAAATCCTGTTTTCTGATTTGCAATATTTGGTTTGGAAAAGCGCTGATTGAATGATATGCGTGGAAAACAAAAAATGGACTTATTAGTTTCAGAGTAAATAAGACAGTTGCACTCTATGGTTTCACCTTTAGAAAGCATTTTGAAAAACCAGTCCCCTGAAAATTTTCTTCCATCAGCCGATGTTGATTAAAAAAATCTGCAGCTTTTCCCTGGTCAGGTCCATGTCCAATAAGGTGGCATTTAATTTTGTTGTTTATACAGGGCCAAGATTATGGATCATTAAAATTGATTTGAATTGCAGTTGAATTTTGTTGCTGGTTGCAGCCATTCTTAATGTCAACAATCGTAATCGGTGATGAAGTGTAGACCTCAAGATCAGTGTGTTGGTCAATCTCTGTAACGGTACTAACAATGGGTGCTTTAGTAATGATACCAAAGGTGTTGAGTTTCAGTCAGTAATTGATACTGAAGTTATAATGTCAAGATCCAATTGCTGTTCAATAGTAACAATAAATGCTGAAGTTGCATGATAATTGTCATTCTCACCATTAAACACTGGTGCCAAGCTTATGATGTCGGAGAGGTCAGCTATTGGCATATTTCCAGCATTTGATGCATTTTTCACAAGCTGTTTCCCCATTTCCTTCAACATCTTTTCATTTTCTACTGTGGCATCTTTTCGTCATTTACGATACTTTGCCCCAGATGATCATTTAGAATTCATGATGCAGGGTCTTGCTCTGATAGTCTGAAATAAAGTAAATAATAAATGTATTAAATTCATCAAATATAAAACTACTGAAAGCACAAACATGAGGTTTAAATTTGGGTTATGAACTGCAGGAAGGAGCAGGAGTTTTGATTTTCTACAGGACTATAAGGGATCACAATAGGAGAAGCAACCTTGACATCGGTGGCGGTAAAATGTGAAAAGTATTTTATTGTTGTGTTTCATAGTTTTTTGAGAAATTTAAACTTTTTTCAATTGTTAAATATAATGGTGTCATACTTTTTTGTGATAATTTTTAGCCAAATACATGCTAAAGGCATGGATGATGATGCCATAATCCTAACAGAAAATATCCTAATTTTTTCATAAATTTAATGTATAGGGTATTGTCTTAATGATGATTATTCTTATTGCTATGCAGTACGTTCTGAGTAACGAAACCTTGGACAAGAGCCGATTGCCAGAGAATTTGGAAAATACAGATAGTAGCCTTAATTTCACAGAAAATTATAAATATACTGCTATTACTCATGGAATTTATCATTTAATAAATATAGACCACGTGACTGAAGTGCTGTTGCCCTGGAGATCGCGTTGGTTTATTTATGAGTTTAGATCTTGGTGTATGGTGATTATTTAAAGGGCTTGCAGTTTGCAGTCACTGACTAATAGTATGTATATATATGTGTGTGTGTGTGTATATATATAGTTATTCCCATATTTATGGCATTGCAGAGAGAGCCACAAAGAGACAGATGTAGGCTTTTATATTTGTTAGGTGTATGTGTCGTGCTATAAAAATGCAAATAACTCGATAGAAAATTGTGATACATTGTTTAAATTTGGCAGGAATGCTAGACTCACATATTTTAAGGTGAGAAGAAAAAATCTCAAAATGTTCTGGGTTTGACTCCCAGGAAGATATTTCACTTTTCCCATAAAATAACACATAAAAATTGACTTTTTGACATGCAGGCTTCTATTCTTTTAGAGATCTAAATTAGAAAGAATTAACGTACAATCTTGAGACCTGAACCACTTTAAAGGAAAAATTATTTAATTTCTTATTCTGTTAATTTTTTTCCGTCCACAGTTTGATATTCCTTATGTTAAAAATTTCATTCACATATTATGGAAAATCTCATTTTAATGGGATGTTGCCTTGCCAACATTTTACACTGTTAAACCTCAATATCCTATTGTTATTCCAATTCTTATGGGTGAAAGCGTGCTTTGAATGCTTTTAATACAAGAGAGAGAGTTGAAGCAAATGATTTTCATAGCAACAAATGTAAACAACCTTCGTTGCGTTATTAACGAAAAGGAATACATTTGAATGTAGAACATTAATCATTCGCATATTAAAATTACTTAGACTCATTGTAGGAGTTTGAGACAAAAATAAAATAGTAGAGGAAATGAAATACTCTATGTTATCAGTTCTACAAGTTTACTTAAAAACTATTTTAATTTGACTTTTGTTAATGGTGTTCTAGGGATAGTAGATGTACAATAATTGTTTATATATTTTTTCTGTGACCCTCGGCTTTATGCCCGAGTCAAGTGCCTCACTCACCTCACCCTTGTTATGGCTCTATGTATTGGAATATGAGTTGTGCTATCTATCTGTTAAATGCCATCTGTTCTAGCAAAAAGAAAAGTTAGAAATACCAAAGCAAAACATCCTAACCTTTCCAATAAGTGATAGCATTGTCCTACTGTCGGTAAAAGACATTGGGGCATTATAAACCAGCCTACCGAATAAGTCGGCAGGAGGTAGGGGAGTGGTTTGTGTAACTTTGGAAACTGAATCTCTTAAGTCTAAAGGTAAAATTCATCTTAAACTGAAAAAAAAATTTGAGTATGATGTTGAAGTAATAAAATTTGTTCAGAAGCAAAAGTAAATTCAGATTTCTCTTTTTGCAAGAAATGGGGAAATACATAGAAATTGGATTACATGAAGAGGCACCTGTCAACAAATATTCATGTGTCTGCTATAAATATTTTGAGAAGTAAAATTTCTCACCCATTGGAGTTGAACATGCAAGATTTTGTACTAGAATCATCTAGTACAAAAAACTGGAAAAAACTGGAATTAGCAGAAATAAAGTGTTCAAAACCCGACATGATAAAAATTTTATAGACAACATTTTGCTTTCTGTGCAAATGAATTGCTCTATGAATTTGGTGCAAAGCATTAATGATCACATGGCTAAGTATCTGATTATTCCAGAATGCTGGTGAAGTAAAAATTATGCATTCGAGTTGATAGAATCGATAAATTGTGTTGTTCATGGAGAAATGATGGCAGTCTCAATATCACACATTAATTATTGATGAAAGTACTGATATCTTAGTGAATATGCTGATAATATACTTAAAATTCAGAAATGCAATATCTAATGTGTATAAAAAGGTTTGGAGGATTAATAAAATTAAGTGCTTGTAATGCACAAGCTATCGTTTTCTGACAGCAATTATCACATAACTCTCAATGCATTAAATGATGTATTGTGTAAATTAGAATAGTTGACCAAAAGATTTCAGAAAAACTCCCTTACAACAAAGGAAGCTGCACAGCTTGGAGCAGCAATGTTAAAAACCAAATTTCATCAGCCACCAGTGATGCAATTTTCAGATGCGATTGTTTTCTTCATTTCATATCAATCTTATGTGATCATCTAAATAAAAGGTTTCCAGAGAATGAGCTAAATGAATGGGGAGCTTTCGATTTTAGTTCTTTTTCACTGCAGAGAATGAGTTGTGAATATGGCAATGAGAATATTTGTAAGCTATTTGACAGGTACGGGAGTATTTTGGACCTTAGTCAAGTGAAAGAATCTGCAAATAATACCCTGGAAGAAAAGCAGTTCATTGTAAACCAATACAATGACTCCAAATATCTATTAGCCGAAAAATATTAAGCCAAGTCAAGCACTAACTTCCACGAAATATTGAATTATATTCTAAACAAAGGAAAACAATATAGTGTTTTTTTCCAGCTTGCTGATATATGTGAAACATTTCAAGCTTCCAGTGCTGGCTCTGAGCAAGGATTCAGTCTCATGAATAACATAAAACTAAATCGCAAAACAGATTAAAGGAGGCTCATTTAGATATGATAATGCGCATAAAATTTCACTCCTCAAGTGATAGAGAATTGAATCTCAATGCATTTTTTGAGCAGTGGAAAAATACTAAAGACAGGAGAGAAAAGATTCTAGACTAGGAATATGTACAGTAATAACCTGTTTAACACTGCCCCATTTAATGCTGATTCAGACCTATTTTTATGCATTCTTTTCATTAAGTGAGCGCATATAGGGGAGGTCATTTCCCTCCATCCATCTGCATGTTAAAACTCTGGAACTGCTGGACATATTTTGATGAAATTAGATATTGGTAGTTTTATTAAAATTGGTCGACCAATTCCAATTTTGGTTAAAATCGGACAGCAATGACTACCACTTTATATGAAGTCCTACAATGTTCCTTTGTTTAAACTCGGAAACCGCTGGACGTATTTTGATGAAATATGGTATTAGGGAGTTTTGCTAAAATTCACCTAATGATTCCAATTTTGATTAAAATCGGACAACAATTATGACCACTTTACATGAAGACCCACATGTAGTTTACAATGTTCCTTTGTTTCAACTCGGAAACCGCTGAACGTATTTTGATGAAATTTGGTATTGGGAAGTTTTAGTAAAATTCGTAGCCCGATACCAATTTTGTTTAAAATCGAACAATAATATCGACTACTTTATATGAAGACCTACAATGTTCCTTTGTTTCAACTCGGAAACCACTGGACGAATTTTGATTAAATTTGGTATTGTAGACTTTTGCTAAAATGGGTCAACCAATGCCAATTTTGTTTAAAATCGGACAATAATTACGACTACTTTATATGAAGACCTACATGTATTTTACAACGCACATCGCTAGCTTCTCATTAAATACTCATCTGAGTGAAAAATATTGAAAACATTGTGAAATCTCAACGAACGCATTTGAAAACTTGGCATACTTCAACATGGACTATATCTTTCCAATCTTGTTACTTTCTGCCTCGGTGGTGGAAGGGTAAAATCCTCGCCTGCCAATCCAAAGGTTGCGGGTTCGATTCCCACCCAGGTGGGTTTTTCTCCACCTAGGGCATGGATGTTTGTGATTGTCCTTATTTATATGTTGTTGGTATTTCACTTTAAATTGGCTATTACGCTGTATGTGAAATTATTGATAAATAAAAAAATACATTATTTTGGGTGCTCAAACTCAAGAACTAATTTCTGGATCATCATGAAATTTCATATTTAACAATTTTAAGTTCTTAATACATTTGACTTGATTTTATAGCACATTTTTGCTATGTAGAAAAATTTCAGTCAAAATAACTGAAAGAAACTACCGAAATCATCAAATCAGCCACAGGAAAAACACCACATTCTCAAACTGCAGAGCAACGTATGGTTTTGTTTACATATCTCACGAAATTGGACACCTATTGGTGGTATTGGGCACTGATTATAAGGGGAGGGTGTTTGAATTCTATTACAGTGTGAGGAAATGGCAAAAAACTGCATCAGTTAGTATATTGCACAATTTCTGGTATGTAGCAGATCTGCTACATTGTGCTTTTGATTAGTGTGTGTGTGTGTGTGTGTGTCTTTCTGGCTAATCAACCTCTTAGATTATTATAAAGGATTGATTATTTACTCTCCAGTTTTAGAGTATCAGATAGAAGAGCTGTCATAGAAATATTTTGAAAATAAGTAATAAATTACGATTTTGGGAATCCATCTCCATAAGTACTATACTAAAATGACCTTGCATAATGCTGTTTAGTTGGCACTCTTGTTTTCAGCAATGGATCCCAAGCGTTAAACATGGTATAACTGTATCATCTTGCTCAAGTTATCATGTCAGTAACAATGAATGAATTTTTTAATGAACACTACTGTACATGGTTATTAAATAAGCAACTTTTAACTCTTTATCACAAAATAATATGATATTTCTAGTTTTTCCATAATAAGGTTAAATAAATTATTTTTATTCCTAAACTTTATAATGAGGAAACAGGTTATGGAAACTTGTAATTTTATATATTTATTTATTTTGTTTCCCAATCCAAGGTTATCTCTATTTCATTTAAGTATATGAAATGTATCTGTACCGTTGGATTTATTGTGTAAAAAAACTTGTGCAAATCTTCTTCAGATTGACAGAAGGAAAGTTTCATATTTACATTGTAGAATTATAACTGTATATAACCACAAAAATGATATTAATTAAAAATTCCTTTTATCCTTACTGCTCTGCTGTTTCCTTTATGTAGCTTTATTACAAATAGGAGAAATCAATACCGTACAGGTTGTTGTTGTTAGAATCCTGTTACTTTCACTTATTTGGTTAAAAATATAATTAAGTATATGTTTAATTCATTTTTCTTTAAACCAATCCAATTTCGATGGATTAAGGTCAGTTATCTCTAAATTTAATTTAAAATAAAAACAGCTTGCAGGCAGAAAAGTCTATATACATGTGTTATATTACTGGAAATGGAGATTATCTCACTGAGTCGCTCAGTAATGATCTTTGAGTACTTTTATATCTAATTGCTTTTTAATATGTGATTCAGAAATTATTTTCCAAATTTTTACCCTTTTCTTTTGAGAAATATGTTAAAACAGTCACGAAAGCTTTCCATAATGCGATTTTCATATTTATAAAATTGATTTAATGTAATTATTATTATTAACTGTTATTCAATTGTTTATTCTTCCACTTCATGCATCAAATACACAAAGATATAATTCATTATTTTTGTATGAAAACTATCTGAAGAACAGAATAATGTAAGCATACAAAGCAATATACATTTCGCACAATGATGGAAAAAATAGAGGGAACTATGCATCACATATAAATTTGTGGGAGAGAACAGTGGTAATACCATATTAATAAAAAGCTTCAGGGCATAATATTCCCAAAATTGCACAAAATTAGTGATTGTTTTACTCCATTATTTTATCCATAATGAAAAAACGAAAACCGGTCCAGATAAGAAATCTTTAGAATTAAATAAATATATCTCATGATGAAATATCTGCAGGAAAAATGAATGTTTTTGAAGGTGAGATGAAATGCTTGCAGTATGCAAGCACCTTGTACTAGTATATATTATATATATATATATATATATATATATATATATATATATATATATATATATATATTCCGGGCAATATCTCTACCTAAAAGAACTCAAAGTAGTGGATTCCCGTGAATGTCACTCACGCCGAGAGCTCCACGAATCTTTTATTCTTTGAAAAAAAGTGTGTCACCATTTCTTGATAATGCGCCTTCTAAAATCAGAACCTTTTCTCATCTTACGACCCTGCCTCAAAAAAATCCCCGGAACAATAATAGTACCACAAAGCTCGGGAACACCTTTAGTTTTCCCTCAGCTGGGAACCGGAGGAGGAGGACACAGCAATAACATCACGGTCAATCAGATGCACGTGCTCATTCGGCGGAGAAGGCTGCGGTAGGGAAGGGAAAGGAGAGGTTCCGTTTTCACCTCGAGCCGCCGTGACACGGTTGCGCGGCTGTGTGGGAAGTGGGATCGCCGAGAGCAGATGAAGATGCGTCGCGGGTCGGAGGAGTCGAAGAGAGCGGAGAAAACTGCGTGAGGATATACATCTCGTGCGCGGAAGAATTATAATAACTTCCATCACGAAAGCGAAGGTGGAGGAAAAGGACGAACGCGTCAGTTTGTTCGCTGCTTTGTGAGACGAGGGCGTTATGAGTTAACGTCGGCGCCGTAGTTGCTTGTGTGCGAAATAGCACGAAGGAAGTCCACCAAAACGAAGATAATGACCTACGGGAGACTGACTGTCACTCTGCGCCTGACGCTGTGTCTGGTTATCGTCTCGGTGCATACATCAGGTTGGTTATGTTTTAACCCTTAATTGCGTGGTGTTGCATGTTTGCAACGCCGTGTATAAAGTGAACCAAAGCTCTTCTCGGGGATTTCTACAAACTGGAATGAATGATATATTGTCAAACCCAGATTTAGCGCCCCCCTATATATTTCCACCCCCGCATACCGCCCATGAATAGTTGTGAGCAGAACATTCAGCTTATGATTACATAGAGCAAGCATAAGACTCGATTTATCGCCATCCCCACTTTAGCACCAATGTCAGTGATGGACAAACGGTGGTGATAAATCGGAGTTTCATTGTATATCCAAAAGCAGGGGTTCTCAACCTGTGGTACGCGAGCCAGTGCAATGTGGTATGGGAAAAAATAAAAACATGGTTTTGCCTATAGTGGTGGTACGCGCACATTTTCGTTTTTGATTTGGTGGTACGCAAATAAAAAAGGTTGAGAACCCCTGTCCTAAAGCATAGTTTCTCATCTGCTTAATCAGTTCTCTGTAAGATATATGAAATGTTATCTTAGATTTTCATATAAATAGTAATCTTACAATAACAAATAGACATAAGGGAGTCTAGTTCTGAAAAAAACGTGCATGTAAGGGTTAATTGTTTAGGCACCGATTAAATTTTATTCATTACGTTACGTCTACGGTCCAAGCAGAGAGCAGTTAATTTTCTTGAATCATTTTTCGAGTCATTTTGTTTTATTTTTATCGGGGTAAGTTATTGGGAAGGGGAAGGATTATCGTTATCTTCCTGAATCGCTGGAGAGATGTTTATCTTAATTTCTCGCCCATTTTTCAGCTTTTTAAAGATTATTACGCCTTTTAGTATATTCGTGTTTTTATTAAATACACGGTCACTTAAGCATTGGTAAAATTGCGAAACCTCAGTTTTGTTCTCGCAGTTATAAGGTAGAGTTTATTAATTCTATGCTGCCTTTGCGAAAGAATTTACCGTATAAAGAATTTACAAATATGACATGAACCGAGATTTATATATAATTCGAAAAATTGTCCTGAACACATTATATATATATATATATATATATATATATATATATATATATATATATATATGTGTGTGTGTGTGTGTGTGTGTGTATATATATATATATATATATATATATATATATATATATATAATGTGTGAACAGTGAACACTCACCAATCGGACGACTTCAGGTTGGCGAGGCCCCGGGGATGTCGAAGCGACACACGTAAAAGAACACTAAAACACAGAAACATCACAAACGTAGAAGCTTTCGGAATTATTCCTTCATCAGCTACAGAGAGAGAACTGATGGCGGTGACACTGGGTGGAGGCATGGGGTGGAAGGGTAGTGCGGAAAGGTCGAGGATTGGAGGATATGGAGGGGGTTGGGGATTGGTAGGGGGTTGGGAGAAGATAGAAAGGGAGTGAAAAGCTATCGAAGGTTGAGGCCAGGGGGAGTGAAGGAGTTTCCTCATCCCAACACCTTGTTGCCATCCATATATATATGAGTGTATATATATATATATATGTCAACAAGGTGTTGGGATGAGGAGTTCTCTCTCTGTAGCTGAAGAAGGAGTAGTTCCGAAAGCTTTACGTTTGTGATGTTTCTGTGTTTTTGTGTTATTTTACGTGTGTCGCTTCGACATCCCCGGGGCCTCGCCAACCTGAAGTCGTCTGATTGGTGAGTGCTCACTGGGTTTCCTCATCCCAACACCTTGTTGACATCCATATATTCATTTTACCTTTCCTTTTCCGTAAGTTGTTATATATATATATATATATATATATATATATATATAAAGCCAAAAGAGTTTAAATAAAACCAGTAATTCAAATTATAAATTGTTAATGAACGGTGATAGTCTAAGATCCAAGGTTTATGGACGGATAAAATACAAATTACCTCTAAATTGAGGCATATCATTTCTTAAAGCTCTTTGGTGTTAAATTGATTAATCATATCTTAAACTAAATTCAAACTATCCACTCACAATCACTCGCGATAACTAAAGTTCGTTTAATTGACTGCGGACGTTTTTACATCAACACATTCATTATCGCATTGGCATTATACATGATTAAGGCTGCGCATCTTAGACTTTAGAACGCAAAATGAAAAGGTCGAAAGGTTTTTCGTTATGTGGGTAAATTTAATAACGTTTTTTATAAAAGTCTTGGCTTTAAAAGTCGAAAACGAACCGGAAAATAATGACAAACTTCCGCATTTAAGCATTCCACGAACCAGAACAACATAGAATGCAAAATTTATGAGCCTCGTAGAGTTTCTGAATATCGATGATCCAATTTCGCGCCAAGACCCAAACCAACGGAGCTACAGGAATTCAAGCGCGACCATACGAAATGTGATTTTCACTGAAAATTAGTCAGTCGGATCCAATCTGCGCAGAATCCTCCATTCCTATTAAATGTTTTGACCTTCAAGATTTCCGAATATTACCAACATCTTAATGACAAATTCGCAAAAAAGGTACCACAAATCAAAAGCATATTTTCAATGTAATTAATGTTAAAAATAGGATAGATCCAAAATATAGCAAAGCACCGGTTGAAGTCATAGCATAATTACCCTAAACAAATAGGGAATGATTTTATATGGAAGAAATATTTTGAAGAAAATCATATATTTCTATTATTTCAGCATTTTTTAACTTTCGTTAAAATTAAATATACCCATGCATAAATTTATCTAGTGCTACGTATATTACAAAGCGTGGCGCGAAACTGGAACAACGAAGCAATTTTCGAGAATTAACGTCAAGCCGTCTCCTCAGTCACGATATTTGATTGGCTACTGGACATTTAGCGCATAGAATATTCTAACTAAATAATTAAAATGTTTGATATTTAGGCATTGCTACATCCCGAATTGAAGCAAAATTATTTCGTATAAATTGGCGTCATGCATTTGGATGAAATTTATCATTTAAAATTTTCGAAAAAAAGACATTTTGAACTTACAAATTTCAAAGAATATTTTTCTGAAAAAACCTAAAACAGATTGCATTGAAATAACAGGTAATTTACGCCGGCAGTGCCTAAGGTAAGGATCTCAAACAAGCGACCCTGCAATTCATTCAATGCTTCCCTCTCATTGCCTCAATTCCTCTCACGTAACTGGTCGCGCAGCGCACAGAGCACCATTGTATTATGTGGATAACGCGACTGTAAATAATAATAATGATGATAAATTCATTCTAATTTTTTGTTTATTCAGTATTTTAATGTATTTCATGATTTGTAATTCTCATTGTTAAAGTTTTTTATTTGTTGCTATATATTTATTTTTGCTATAAAATATTAAAATAAGTGCCAATTTAGGCTAAACGTTGTAACAATAGAAAAAATAATGCTAAAAAATAACGTTATTCAAATATGCAAATGTTTACAGACATATCACGATGCGTACATAGAGCAGTAAAAGCGACTCACACAGCTTTGCGTCTGTTTTACTCCTCAAGATATCAATAGTAAAAAGGATGCAAACAACTTGTTCGACTACTCAGGTAATACTGATAGGTTACATAAAATAACAATGTATATGAAGCAAAATTTACAAATTCCCAGCATTATTTTAAGTATAAGGAAGATAAGTTTGCACGAGACGATAACAGGGAGACAAAGAAACGGGAAAATTTTACAAGATATTTTTTTAATTGCGAAGGTTGTTCTTATTATTCTAAATAGGCAATCTTATTAGAGGTCAATGTGATGTTTGAGTTTCAACGAAATCCCTACCTATGCTAATAATTGATTTGAATGACATGAAGCCGCCATATATTTCGAAATTATCTATTTTGTTCCGGGACGATTATAATATGAGACACTTGGGCTTTAGTAAAATATAACCGCATAAGTTTGAAAATTATCTCCTTACATTCTTCAAGATCATTCATATTAACTATACCGAAACATTATCTCTTCATCAATTACTTCGTAGACATTGGTATAAAACGCTATAAAACATTCCTGAAAACTTTTTCAGCTGAGATTTGATAACTTTAAGAAAATATCACGGTTGAGATATTCGTTACCTTAGTACTAAATAAAGTAATCGTAAATGTATGCAGTATATTGTTGTTTGTTGCAACTTCTCGGAAGCATTACCACAGAGAAAGTACACTAAAAAATTTCGTTTCTCCAAGGAAATCGTGTCATACAAATAAACGGACACTTCCAAACGATACTGCCAAATATTTGCGTGAAGGGCTTCGCTGCGACACACCTTCCTCTCGAACACTTTCACCGCGGAGCCAAATTGAGGTATTCCAGCTCCCTTGATTTGTCATTCCACCCAATTGGCTCGGTTTCGGAGTGGCATCGATCCAAAAATTAACAATATTCCACGTTAGCACATCCCTCATGCGGCGAGGTGACGAGAATCCAAATTAACAAGAGCCGACAAAGAGAGCTCCCTCTTCGTGATCACGTCGCGTCGGTGCGATGACCTGGATAAAACAGGAGTTTCACCGTGTATCATCCGCCGGCATTGTCGGAGTCCTGCAGGTGGAAGAAGAAAGCCGTAGAAGTCGATGTCTTTGGCTAAGTAACGTCGTCTTGCGTAGGATTCTCCGACCTAATCGACCAACTGTTGACCCCGAATTTCTAGAGAGTAGGGTGTGTACGAGGGAGAGGACGGCTGTCATCTGAGCGGATCTTATATTTCTTCTCACCGCTAAGTGTGCCAGGGCGCGATTCACGCCGCGCCTCAATGCTCTCGGATATTTTATAACTGGGTGAAAAAGTGCCGTCCAGAGCCAGCGGCGGATTAAAAGTCTTTGGGGCCCCAGGCGGTATAAAATCGGGGGTCCTATAAGGGTATTATAAAAAATACTAATTGTTCATCAAAATATTATTAAATGAGCTTTTATAAAAGTGAAGCAAAATAATAATAAACAGTATAGAATAATTGCATATAAAAGTTAATATAACAGAAAATACATATTACGCTAATGGGGGCCCTGGGTTCACGAGGTTCCTGGCGGTCGCTTCAAATATTTTCTATTGTCGGGGAAAATAACCAAATGTTATGTTTGTCACCTATTTTTTGTAGAGGGCACATAAATTTTGTTTGATGAGCTTAAAAAATCAATGTCTGGATATACAAATAGAAAAATCTAACTTTATAGTTTCGTTCTTTGCTCGAGTTCTACACGAACGTCGGGGGAATGAACGACAAAGAAGCGGTAAATAGTTTTTAATTACGTGTCTACAACTCCACGCACTTTATTCATACAACCGATTATATTTACATTCTAAAGTTATCCTTTCACCATTTTCTTCGCCAAATTTAATGGTGATTTTTCTAAAAAATATTAATGTTATTATGTCTACACAAAAAATACAAAATGAGATCTTTAGAAAGAGAATCCTTCATTGAATATCTTGCGACGGAAATTATCTGCGAAAGAAAATGGAACTGCTTTTATTGAAAGCATGAGATGAATTTAAATCGATTTAATAAAGCGTTCCATAGTTACGCATAAAAGTGAAACTAATTAACAGTAAAGAATTTCTTAACGGATAAAAATTTTTCATGAGGATAAGATTGGATTGTCGCGCAAGAAATTATTAAAACATCAAAAAATATTTCTTCGCTTGATCAAAAAATGGAAAACGCCCCTTTCCTCTCTAAATGGTGGCAATGCGCCACCGCAATCGTAATACATCCTACCGAAATAATTAGGCACCAAGTAGTTTCGTCATTTTCATTTGAAACAAAATAGTTAACATTTTTACGACGCATAGATTTTTCGGAAAGAAACCGCATTTCGCCATTTTCACGGTGACGGTTTTCCCAAGCATTTCAACGCTTCTTTATGCGCTAGGACAACTCGAAGCGTGAAAATAAATCGCCTCAAAACACGTTTTTTATGTGAGATGTTTTAATTTCCCGTTAAAGGACTAAAAAATTCCTTATACGGAAATGGCTTTCTAATTGCCCTCGGCGTTGCACCATCGGTACAATTTTTTCACTAGAATATTAGTGCATCCAACACCTGTTAATTTCTTCTTACGCGGAATTCGTTGAATGCGGTTAAGAAACGAGAGTTTGTCACTTGAAACTGAAGCCTCGGTATTCTAGATGCGAATTATACTTGCGCATCGAACGAAAACTTCATTTGGCCACATTTCTCAAAATATTTATGACATTTTCTTCATCGCTGAATTGATTTTGTATCTTATTTCATAGATTCGTGTTTCGTGAGAAATTCGTCGTTGTTAAATAAAAATCTTGTTCCAAATTCTAGAAATCCATAAATTCCTCTTTCGATTAGCGTACGTTCTACGTCGTATGCCATTTCTCTCCTTGTGAAACGATGCGGAATAGGTTTCAACGCGAATCTTTAATGCGCAGAAAAAGACCCCAACGGAATATATTGACGTCAACAAGCAATGTGAGCCAAGAGCTCCGTGTCATCCAGAACAGGTATTTCACGGTTTCCCCTCCTTTGCCGTTCATGATAAATACAAAGATTTACTGGGCTTGGAATAACGAGTGATTTTAAACACAGGACATGACTATTGCAGACGTCTCTCCAAGTAGCTGTGAAAAAAAACTTGACAGTTTCTGCCACAAAAGTGATAGAAATACGCGCAATAAATATATTTAAGATTTTTTCTCCGAATGAGTCATCCTATCGGTGCTATAAGAACCTGGGTAGCACCGTTAGGGCTCATTCCGGATGATGATCCGAACGCTATGAGACTAGCAGTGCTACCAAAAAGCACCGCGTGCGCGTTCTGGCTCCTTTCTATGACCCGCTGGGCTTAAATTCGTGTTTGAACTTGCTCGGGTCTGTTTAGCTCAGGTCGATCTCGCAGGAGCGGCATTTGAGCGCCGGAATGCAGTCAGTATCCGAAACGGAAGTCAAACTCGAAAGAGTAGGAATTGCCATAAAATTATACGCAAGCTTAAGCGAAAGAAATATTTTATTTGAATTTTTACTAGAGAAAACTAGAGTAAAATATAGACGGGTGGACAACCTACGGCCCATGGGTCCTAAACAAACCAGAGAGTGTATAATGCGGCATGCGAAACCATCATGGAAAATGAATTTGTAAAAGTGAACACACAATTAATATTTTTTTAAATTAAAGCTATGATAGTAATACATCAATGTTTGAAATTGAAACCTAAAAAAACCTTATCTAGAATTGATTTTCGCATATACAACACCTCAGAATTTCGATGTAACTTCCAGCATAAAGTCCAATCAAGCCCGCTTCTGATGCAGCCCGCCAAAGAATTTGCAAAAAGTCTACCATGTAGAAAAGGTTGCCCATCCCTGATGTACAGGTTTCCCTCTCTTTGTGCGGGGGTTGCATTACAGGAAAGTGACGTATAAAGCGAATTCGCATTAACAGAACCCATATTTACATGTAAAAGATAAAGATATATTCCACAAGCAATCCTAACTTCCCTCCAAGATGCTCTTCTTTTGCTCCGTAATTACTTATTATGCACTAAATACAAACTTAAACAATTAACACTAAATTATAATCGCCAATAAAAGGAAGCAGACGAGCACAAGTGGTGGCTGTTGTGTGTGACATAATAGTGGAGGTTTAAAGTGCTGGAGGGTTGTCTTGGCCCAACCCAAGTTCTGCGGGCAAGGAGACAAAACTTCTTAAGTGTATTCAAACAGTATCACATGAAATCTCCATCTCATCTCCACTCTACAATATCCTCTACTCTCATCTCTTTTACTGTAGTACTAATACGGACAGCATAAGTGACAGTGAGAGACCAAATGGTCACCTTGTGGTGTAGTGGAGAACTTTCTTGCATTTGTATTGCACTGGCCACATAATCGCATAAGAGCAAATCAAAGAGGCATTAAAAGAAATTACAGTAGCAATATGTTTGTAGCAAATTCGCATAAAGCGACCCCTCATAAAGAGGGAAACCTGTACTGTGTTGAGGATGGGCACTTTAAATGCGTTTGAACAGTGATTTCAATGCTGAGACTGATTTACTGAATACAAGGTGTTTTATATTGAAGGATAGTACCAGTAGCTTGTCCATACTTCTCACCATTTAATCACTATATTTCCAGTTTTAACACTTTTGGAACACCCATTGTAGTTGAAATAAATATGAGAATTTCAGCAGGGGACATATAACATAGATCCAGGACCTTGGAAGAAAATCTATCTGTTTTCATCTTTTACTGAAGAATAATTTCAATATTTACCTGCAAGTGCCAACACACTGGATTGGTTCTTTATAAAGTGGAAAAAGCACTTTGAAATCCCAATTTCAACTTTTAGCAGCTGATTGATGCTGAAGCATTTCATGTAACATCTACCTGAAATCATGCAATTTCTTTTATTTAAACGCAATTTCACAAGCAGAAAATACTTACATCACATTCACATAACACACTCAAAAGTAACACAAAATTTAGTTAAAATTAACTTTTTAGCTTTTACAATCATTTTCCAAGTTCATAATCTAAGTTTTTAAAGAATTTATTAGGGGTGTTAAATAAACATAAATCTGCCACCCAAGGTAAAAAGACAAAATGCTGCCCCAGTTCACAACATGTTCAGATTGGTGGTGACTATGCTATAATGCCACCCCTATAAAAGTGTGGCCTGAGGCAGTCGCCTCTCAAACTTACCTCGAGCTACATATGCTAATGATTTCTTGCATCACAGCACATATGGTGAATTCACTGATTCACAACAGAATAAATTGCACAAGCCACTGATAACTCCATATCACTTCCACCGAATATCTTTGTAATAACAGCTTACCCAAAAGTGAAATCCTAGTTTTCATTGCAAGACAGGAAAAATCAGAGAACAAATTTTGATTAGATCCTATATCAGGAATAGCAAAACTATGGCACCCATGTCACTTTTTGCACACAAGACAATTTTTGAAGGCACACATTAGAAAAAATTGTTTAGAACTACATTCTTAATATTTTTCCATTTCTAATACAATATAAAAGAATTTCTAACAGGATTGTAACTATGTTGATAAAATAACTGACTGATAGTGACTTTTTGTCTGAGGACAAGATGTTTGTTGCTCCATAACTGTCCTTCAGCCATAAATGATCTGGGAAAATAAGTATTTTTATATAATAAATTGAACTTTATACATGTAACCAATTTATTGCATTTTGAGCTGTCTGAAAATTAATCATCAAAGTAATACACAAATTATTCCTTTATAGATGAATTTTAAAATGCGACTCTAGTTAGAAAATGAAAGCTATTTTTTGTAATTTTGGTGTGTAAGCAAAAACAGATTTGTCATCCATCCTATATCATATAATATGTGGTTCAAGTGACACTAAGTCAGCAAAACACTTTTCATACAAAAATATTCATTACTGAAATAAGAGACTTATGTTACACTTATGATTCTGCTAAGATGAACTTAGCTCTAAAGCTGTTATATTTTCTTTGATACAATGATTTGTCTCTTTTAAATGTAAAAAATCACTCTTTCAGCTTTTATTTTTTTTAACACTGTAGCAGCAAGTTTCATAAAATGAAACTTTAATATCCTACCTTCTTTGTTTTTGCATTTAAAAATTAGTCAATGCAAAAATTAAGAGTAATACCAAAGCATAGCCAATAATAGTTGATCAGGAAATGTAATTATTTGTATCTATAAATTTTGCTGTTCATCTACATACTGTTTTTTCTCATTTTTAAAACTGATGACCTCATCAATAATTACCAATAATAATAATCCAAAGCTAAATTCAATGCTAAATTCTCTGGGTGGTTCATAGATATAACTTGTTAAGATTATCGTTTTCATACTGCTAAAATGTCATCAAATAGCCTATCAAGAGTATACATTTTTAGCCTCTTTAACAATTATTACAGAAAGTATATTGATACAATCATCAGAAAAGTTAAAAACTGATAAATCAGGATTCTCCAACAGATATAAAATGGTTGTATAAACCAAATGTGCATTTTGGCTACAAGGCAGCCATCACCACTTGTGATTCACTGATAGTAAATTCTGGAGCTATATACCACTGATGATGACTGTCTTGTAGCGAAAATATGCATTTGGTTTTCATAATCAAGTTTATGGCTTTCAGAGAATCCTGATTTACGAGTTTGACCTTAGTCCTAAGAGAAGCATCATAATCCTTCAAATACGATGTCCTTGGTTTAATGTGACTATGACATGTGCGGATCCGGGGGGGGGGGGGGGGGGGGCGATCGCCTTGGATACTCTCTCGGACAAGAGAATAAGCAGGCTGTCAGGTGGTGGGATGGTTTTCTTCAGTAGGCTTAGGTTATTGAATAGATTCTTCTTCGAAATTTCCCATGCTTCATGTCTTTATGTCGCTGCCGATTTATTGTCCTAGCAAAAAGGGTCCGTTGGAGATAGTGTTACCCTGGGCGGTGCTGAAACTTGCTAATTGGGGTGGTGGGGAGGAGAATGGGATTCCCAGGATTTTCAACGAATGGCGAATGAAAGGGAAGGAACCTACTCACGTGGGACATTGCCTTCGAATGCGCTCAATGTGCACACTCCGGGCGCGTAGCCTTTTGTAGAACCCTCGCACCGGTAGCAGTAAAGATAGTATCATATGAATCCTCTCTCTTTCGAACCGCGAGTAGGGGTGATGGCCATGTTAACGACCTACGTTATCGGCTAGGTGCCGGTAAAAGAATGAAACAAAGCCATCGGTTTATGCCTTGGTTCTCCTTCCACCCTCATTCACTGGTGTCGGTTCGTTTTGTTCTTACGAATGGCTATAATTTAAGAAGCTTTTTAGATATCTCTTCTTGGGTTTACCCAAAAGGACTATGATGATATTTCTAAATACACATTTTGGAATTTACCCCCTCCCCCCGTTTGCTTAGAGTGCTTCCCCACTTCTGAGCTCTTCTATCTCCCAAAATCCTTTACAAGGGACCTTTCTCTATCTTGGGTTTTTCCGTCATTGTTTTCAAAAGCTTACGAGCGTTTTAAAATCATTCATTCAGTGATTCGCTAGCACGTGTGTGATAGTTTGTCGGAGAAGTGCTATAAGTTGCAAGTGTCGCAGAAGTATATAGTTGGTACAGACAATCAGGTTTTGCGTTTCATCGTGTCCCATAATTTAGGATTACAGCAGCAGTTCTACAAATATTCGAAATACCATCACTTCAAGAGTGATTATACCATCTTTGGAGATAGTCGACGAACATGCAGCGGAAGAATTCTACAATTATCTGTGATTTCTTACGAAATAGTACACACATGTTAACTCGGCGGAGCCTAATGAACGACTGCATAGGGAGAGGAAAGTGTTTTGAGTAGGTGTCTCCCGACCACTAGCATGGAAAGGGAAGTAGAGTTCGGACGATGATCGTCGTCCGCAGTCACGGGCGAGCACCCGGACGACACTTGACGTCTGTTAGCATTGAATGGGTTAAAACCCCCGGCCGCCCTTAGGCATGTGAACAGCTGCCCCTTCCCACAACTTTAGTATGTCCCAGTGTTTTATTTAAATTAGCACAAAGAACAAATGTAGGCAGACAGACAGTTTCAATAAGATATTAAGGCCATTGGTTCTGACTTAAGAATTGACAACGTAGTGACCACCTGGCCACTTGTTCAGATAAGAGTGCCACAGCTGATAATGTGAAACAAGTGACTCTCAGAGGATGGCCACCAGTAGGCACTTGCCTACTCAATCGGTAATTCTGTCCCTGATGGCAAGGTCATTAAAATGACATGATATGCCTTCTTATCAGTTCTGATCTTTTTTGCATCATATACAATTATACGGAGCAAGGTTTTAAAAATAACATTCAGATCTAGAAGCAGTTGTAATAAAAGATACACTGTACCACTTTCATCTAGTAGCACTTTTGGACTAGGTAAAAACCTATTATAAAGCCTAAATATATAATTATCATGCATAGTGATCTGTGAATATCAAAAAGGCAAGATAACATATAGCATTATTTTCTACCAAAAAATCATCTAAGCAAAGTAAAAACTCAAAATAATTGCACTATATAAATTAATAAAAACCATCTTTATTTTTTCAGCTGAAAGCCCAGCAGACCCTATTTTTGAGAGGCACAATTTTAATTCAAGCATTATCCAGAGCACTAAAAGCACCATGATAAATCCTCAGGAAAATGAAAGTCATGATAAAGATATCACGATATCAAACCAGCCCAACGAATTTTCAAATTCCACAAATATTACAACTCATGTTACCCAACCTGAGGATGCAATTCTAAAAGTGATGCAACAACATGAAGTTGCTGAGGAATACAATAACATACCTACAAATGGTACAAAATGGCCAAAAAATCAGAAAAATGAATGGAATCCGACTGGAATTGGAGGTAATTTTTAAAATATATAACCAAGTTCCTGTCCAAAATAATTTAATAACAGGATAATGGTAGAAACTATTACAAAGAATTACTAAGAAATTCTCATCACACAAAGATTAATGTGAGAAAAATTAATTTTATTGAGATTATATTAAAATTATAAGCAATTTCACATACAATACAATATAATTTTATGTCAATACAATTGAAATAAAAGTACAATTTTTAAAATAAAGTAATGGTTACATAAAATCTTAACTAATAGTAACATAATTAAAATAAACCAAAATAAACAAGGGTCAATATGAAAAAATATATATCATCACTTTATTGCTTTGATTTGATGGCCATGAAATTCAATGTTAGTAATCAAATTAACCGGCTTGCAGTACCACAGAAAATTTAGTTTGAGAGTATGGATATATCATTATATATCGACATTTCTTACAGAGGATATCATTATACTAGTAGTTGGTGCTTGCATACTGCAAGCATTTCATATCACCTTGAAAAGACATTCATTTTTCAGACAGACATTTCATCATTACAAATGTTCTTTTAATTCTAAAGATTTCACCTCCACAGCGATTTCAGTTTTCCCCAAATGTAAAAATAATAGTATTAAACAATCCCCAAATGTTGCAATGTAGCTTTTCTAAAAGTCAAATAATATTTTCTAATTGTTTAAATTTAAATAATTTTTAACGGCCGCCGAAATTCATGTTTGGTAAAATTGAAATGTTTTTTGTGCTAGTTTACTACTTTGTACATAACTTGAAAATTTCAGCTCCATAGCTCATCCCGTAATGTCTAAACAGTTATCTATTTATTTAAACTTTAAGAATTTTTAACTGCCAAACAAATTAAAATATCAAAATTTGTATAATCCCGATTTCGTTTTTTTATGAATTCTACTTATAAAAAACATTTCAACTCCATAGCACATGCGGAAATACATAATCCATGAAAATTTGTTTAAACAATTGCGAATTTTTAGCGGCCGCATTGTTGCACTTTTTCAAGATTTTCGTTTTTTCTAGTCGGTTTTGCACAAAATCCTATCTATGAAAAAAATTTCGAATCTCCAGCACATCTGGAAGTGCCTAAACATTAGTATCCTCCTATCATTCTATATAGACATTCCTTACAGAGGATATAACTTCGCAATTGTTTAAATATATTTTTGAGATTGATGTATTACCGAATGTGCTATGGAGCTGAAATTTTTTTTAGAGGTAGAGTTTGTAAAAAAACGAAATAGTGATTATAGAAATCTTGATATCTTAATTTGTTTGGCAGTTAAAAATTCTTAAAGTTTAAACAAATAAGTGTATGTTTAGATACTACGGGGTGAGTTAGAAAGCTGAAAGTTTTAAGTTATTTAGAGTTTACTCTATAAAAACGAATAAACATTCATGTATCCATGAAATTTTACTGCGGCCGTTAAAAGTTATTTAAATTTTAACAATTAGATAAATGTTATTCCACTTCTAGAAGACCTACAACTTTAAAATTTAGCAAAAATGTGTAGCATTAGTACCCCATAATGGAGAATATATAAAATTCTTAAAATTGCAAAGTTTGGGGATTGTATTAATCTATTATTTTTACATAAGGGAAAAACGAAAATCGCTGCAGAGGTGAAATCTTGAGAAATAAAAAAATATTTGAAATGATGAAATATCTGTCGGAAAAATGAATGCTTTTTCAAGGTGAGATGATATGCTTGCAGAATGCAAGCACCAACTACTAGTATATATATACAATAAAACCTAGTCCAACGCTGCTTTTATAATGCAGATTGGATTATAATTGGCTAAAATAAATATGACCCATACATACCCAACCAAATTTAATTATATCTAATGCTGCATTTGACATGCATCTCATTTTACATATGCATGTGATGAGATAAAGCCTGTAGCCTATATGAACAGGTAATTACTCCCATAAGGCATCAAATTTGAAAATTTTGACTGCCCTTAACAAGACATTAGCCTTAGTTGAATAAAGGACTACTCGAAATATTTCATTTTATGGTATTACTACATATTTAATGCATTTAAGTTAAGCACAAAACTAATTTGATTAAGATTTCCAACAAATTAATGCAATTTCATAGAAACAACAGCTATCAATGATGCAAGCCGGCATGAGCAATTGTAAAACTTGCTTTCAAGTAAAGGATTCCGATATGATGATATAACTACATATACAAGCATTTAAGTTTAACTTACAATTAATTTCATTAAGAGTTCCCGCCAACTAATACAATTTCACAGAACCAATAGCTATCAACAATGAAAGTAAGTATATACATTTGAAAAACAGTCCTCCAAGTACAGAAGGATTCTGATTTGATGATATAAATAGGTATTATCAAGTATTTTAATTTAACTTCAAATTAATTTCAACGAAAATGGAAGTAATTGTAAAATTTTCCTTAAATATTAAAATCTGATGGCATAACTACTTATTAACAATTATTTAAGTTTAACAATCAATTTCATTAAGACTTCCCACCAATTATTGCAATTACATAGAAACAATAGCTATCAACAATGAAAGTAAGTATATACATTTGAAAAACATTCCTCCAACTATAGGAGGATTTTGATTTGATGGTATAACCGAGTAATATCAAGTATTTTAATTTAACTTACATTTAATTTCATTGAGAGTTTCCACCAATTAACAAAATTTCATTGAAACGTCAGTTTTCAACAATGAAAGGAACTACATTTGAAAAACATTTCTCCAAGTATAGAAGGATTCTGATTTGATGGTATAACTAGGAATTATCAAGTATTTTACTTTAAATTACATTTAATTTCATTGAGAGTTTCCACCAATTAACGAAATTTCATTGAAACAATGGCTATCATCAATGAAAATGGGAATAAGTAATTGTAAAATTTGCCTTAAAATATAGAAATATTACAATCTGATGGTATTACTACTTATTAACAAGTATTTAAGTTCAGCAATCCACCAATTATTGCAATTACATAGAAACAATAGCTATCAACAATGAAAGTAAGTATATACATTTGAAAAACTTTCCTCCAACTATAGGAGGATTCTGATTTGATGGTATAACCGAGTAATATCAAGTATTTTAATTTAACTTACATTTAATTTCATTGAGAGTTTCCACCAATTAACAAAATTTCATTGAAACGTCAGTTTTCAACAATGAAAGGAACTATATACATTTGAAAAACATTTCTCCAAGTATAGAAGGATTCTGATTTGATGGTATAACTAGGAATTATCAAGTATTTTACTTTAACTTACATTTAATTTCATTGAGGGTTTCCACCTATTAACGAAATTTCATTGAAACAATGGCTATCATCAATGAAAATGGGAATAAGTAATTGTAAAATTTGCCTTAAAATATAGAAATATTACAATCTGATGGTATTACTACTTATTAACAAGTATTTAAGTTCAGCAATCCACCAATTATTGCAATTACATAGAAACAATAGCTATCAACAATGAAAGTAAGTATATACATTTGAAAAACATTCCTCCAACAATAGGAGGATTCTGATTTGTTGGTATAACCGAGTAATATCAAGTATTTTAATTTAACTTACATTTAATTTCATTGAGAGTTTCCACCAATTAACAAAATTTCATTGAAACGTCAGATTTCAACAATGAAAGGAACTATATACATTTGAAAAACATTTCTCCAAGTATAGAAGGATTCTGATTTGATGGTATAACTAGGAATTATCAAGTATTTTACTTTAAATTACATTTAATTTCATTGAGAGTTTCCACCAATTAACGAAATTTCATTGAAACAATGGCTATCATCAATGAAAATGGGAATAAGTAATTGTAAAATTTGCCTTAAAATATAGAAATATTACAATCTGATGGTATTACTACTTATTAACAAGTATTTAAGTTCAGCAATCCACCAATTATTGCAATTACATAGAAACAATAGCTATCAACAATGAAAGTAAGTATATACATTTGAAAAACATTCCTCCAACTATAGGAGGATTCTGATTTGATGGTATAACCGAGTAATATCAAGTATTTTAATTTAACTTATATTTAATTTCATTGAGAGTTTCCACCAATTAACAAAATTTCATTGAAACGTCAGTTTTCAACAATGAAAGGAACTATATACATTTGAAAAACATTTCTCCAAGTATAGAAGGATTCTGATTTGATGGTATAACTAGGAATTATCAAGTATTTTACTTTAAATTACTTTTAATTTCGTTGAGTTTCCACCAATTAACGAAATTTCATTAAAACAATGGCTTTCATCAATGAAAATGGGAATAAGTAATTGTAAAATTTGCCTTAAAATATAGAAATATTACAATCTGATGGTATTACTACTTATTAACAAGTATTTAAGTTCAGAAATCCACCAATTATTGCAATTACATAGAAACAATAGTTATCAACAATGAAAGTAAGTATATACATTTGAAAAACATTCCTCCAACTATAGGAGGATTCTGATTTGATGGTATAACCGAGTAATATCAAGTATTTTAATTTAACTTACATTTAATTTCATTGAGAGTTTCCACCAATTAACAAAATTTCATTGAAACGTCAGTTTTCAACAATGAAAGGAACTATATACATTTGAAAAACATTTCTCCAAGTATAGATGGAATCTGATTTGATGGTATAACTAGGAATTATCAAGTATTTTACTTTAACTTACATTTAATTTCATTGAGAGTTTCCACCTATTAACGAAATTTCATTGAAACAATGGCTATCATCAATGAAAATGGGAATAAGTAATTGTAAAATTTGCCTTAAAATATAGAAATATTTCAATCTGATGGTATTACTACTTATTAACAAGTATTTAAGTTCAGCAATCAATTTCATTAAGACTCCCCACCAATTATTGCAATTACATAAAAACAATAGCTATCAACAATGAAAGTAAGTATATACATTTGAAAAACATTCCTCCAACTATAGGAGGATTCTGATTTGATGGTATAACCAAGTAATATCAAGTATTTTAATTTAACTTATATGTAATTTCATTGAGAGTTTCCACCAATTAACAAAATTTCATTGAAACGTCAGTTTTCAACAATGAAAGCAACTATATACATTTGAAAAACATTTCTCCAAGTATAGAAGGATTCTCATTTGATGGTATAACTAGGAATTATCAAGTATTTTACTTTAACTTACATTTAATTTCA
The DNA here is from genome assembly GCA_028673005.1 of Tanypteryx hageni. Taxonomy (NCBI): domain Eukaryota; kingdom Metazoa; phylum Arthropoda; class Insecta; order Odonata; family Petaluridae; genus Tanypteryx; species Tanypteryx hageni. Next base: position 61,375,412 of record CM054120.1, on the reverse strand, counting down.
TTGAGAGTTTCCACCAATTAACGAAATTTCATTGAAACAATGGCTATCATCAATGAAAATGGGAATAAGTAATTGTAAAATTTGCCTTAAAATATAGAAATATTACAATCTGATGGTATTACTACTTATTAACAAGTATTTAAGTTCAGAAATCCACCAATTATTGCAATTACATAGAAACAATAGCTATCAACAATGAAAGTAAGTATATACATTTGAAAAACATTCCTCCAACTATAGGAGGATTCTGATTTGATGGTATAACCGAGTAATATCAAGTATTTTAATTTAACTTACATTTAATTTCATTGAGAGTTTCCACCAATTAACAAAATTTCATTGAAACGTCAGTTTTCAACAATGAAAGGAACTATATACATTTGAAAAACATTTCTCCAAGTATAGATGGAATCTGATTTGATGGTATAACTAGGAATTATCAAGTATTTTACTTTAACTTACATTTAATTTCATTGAGAGTTTCCACCTATTAACGAAATTTCATTGAAACAATGGCTATCATCAATGAAAATGGGAATAAGTAATTGTAAAATTTGCCTTAAAATATAGAAATATTTCAATCTGATGGTATTACTACTTATTAACAAGTATTTAAGTTCAGCAATCAATTTCATTAAGACTCCCCACCAATTATTGCAATTACATAAAAACAATAGCTATCAACAATGAAAGTAAGTATATACATTTGAAAAACATTCCTCCAACTATAGGAGGATTCTGATTTGATGGTATAACCAAGTAATATCAAGTATTTTAATTTAACTTATATTTAATTTCATTGAGAGTTTCCACCAATTAACAAAATTTCATTGAAACGTCAGTTTTCAACAATGAAAGCAACTATATACATTTGAAAAACATTTCTCCAAGTATAGAAGGATTCTCATTTGATGGTATAACTAGGAATTATCAAGTATTTTACTTTAACTTACATTTAATTTCATTGAGAGTTTCCACCAATTAACGAAATTTCATTGAAACAATGGCTATCATCAATGAAAATGGGAATAAGTAATTGTAAAATTTGCCTTAAAATATAGAAATATTACAATCTGATGGTATTACTACTTATTAACAAGTATTTAAGTTCAGCAATCAATTTCATTAAGACTTCCCACCAATTATTGCAATTATATTGAAACAATAGCCATAAATTATAAAAGTTTGTATTTACATGTGTTTCATAAAACATTTACCCAGTCACTTAATTTCATGAAGGACTTCCACAAATTAAACAAATAAATATGCAACAACTTTTTAAATACTTTTCTCACATTAAACTTTGAAATTCCTTCAATCGTGAGAAACTTCAACTGCAGAAATATATCTAAAATAGACATCTTTAAATTACTAAAACCAAGTAAATATAAGCAAAATTGGTCAAAGAAATTAATTCATCAGGCTCAATAACAAAACTCCTCTCATTCACCCCTTATCTTTTCCAGTTGCAACTTGGTATGAGATAAGCCTCACAGGTAGACAGGCGCTCTACACAGAAGACGACACAGCTGGAAGGGGCATACATCCACATGCCTCAACTTCCAGGGGTGCCAGATCAATCAAGAATAGTAGCCAAATAGGCCTACTTCTTGTTTTCATTAAATTAATAGTACAGTAGTCAATATTAACTTTCTCCTTGCCTATTTCAAGTTAATCATTTGGCTTCCCTTATGGCAGGAATTCAATTAATTAGTATAACTCCAATTCAATCTCCCAAACATTTTTTGGTATACAGAATAATCCAGATCAAACCTTATCCAATCATAAAAATTTCTAATCACCCATTCCTTGAAATCCAAGAGACCACACAATTCTCCTAGTTATTCTGTGAACTACTTCCACATCCCATTAGGGATAAAGAACTCAACATTTCCTCTGTTTTGGCAAGGGTGTCAGTTTTTCTTAACTGGACAGATTCTTCATAAATTGGCGTAATTGGAAGTTGAGGCGCACCCTTAGATTCATAATCATCTTCATCTTCCACATCCTATTAAAATGCAATGAAAAAAGATAACCAATTGATGTAACAATTAATGAATCAAAACAAACACTTTTAACCTACCAAACCCATGGTACTGTCTGAATCAAAGGACGACAAATCACCAAGTGATACAAATGGTACAATCATTTTGGTTATCCCAGTGGTTTTATCAAATTCCTCAGAATAGCCACCATTCATCATAGGATTTTCCATTGATGGCACAAAACCAGAAGGTAGGGTATAATCTCTGCATACAATGAAGGCTTCTACAATCAAATATAATGCAATCTGCTTTAAAAAGCAATCATAACCCATATATAAATTTTTTTAAACCATAAGTTAAAATTGTCTAATCACCAATATTACTTTAAAATGAACACATAACATATCATTCCACAAAAGAACATTTGAAATTTTCATTTATTAGTTTTGATTGAACTTAAAATGGAAATAATCATCATGGTATGACAAATATTTTCTAGTCATCATAACTTAATTTTCTCAAAAATGAGGGACGTAAATCTGCTTCACAATGCCACAAATTCCAATTTATTGAAAATCAAATTTTGCAACACAGCCAAAAAAATTAATCTTGCATCCCTTTCACAGGGTTTTAACTATATTTTGGCATCTAAAATGCAACATATGGCACTTGAGTGTGTGCATTATAGCATCAATTCTCACTTCTATGTTAATAGACTTTGAACAACAAATTCTTAAAACTTAACTTTATCACCTAACTTGACTAAAATGTTTACTATAGAAATATTTTTGTAAAATACCAAAAGGAAAGCAATGAAATAAAAAACTGCAGCATAAAAATGTGAATTTAACTATAAATACAACATACTCTGCTTAAATAACTGGGTCTGAAAGATGGGCCAGTTGAGCAAAAATCAGTTAATTTAGGGTTACTTGGATCCAGGATTAATCCTCATGATAACAAAGCTGGTACTTAGTGCCCATCATTTATTAATTTTTCCCCTTGCTAAAATGCAAATCGATTGTTGAAAAATATTTTTAAATGGAGACCATGCCTTTTCCTGTACAGTATATCCTCAATTAACTATGTTAATTCATTCCTGAAAATCATGATGAAGAATGAAAAAAACGTTACATGAATCGACACTTCTCTTAACAAACCATGTTATACAATATAATAAGTTCCAAAACTCTTGAAACACAAAAGGACGTTATATACTTTATACGTTTCAAGAAAAACTTCTTAGATAAATTTTCACTTTAGGTTTTCCTGAGAAAGATCTGCTAAATAAAAATTAAATGCTTACTTATTTCTTTACCAAAATAAAAATAACAATAATCAAACAAAAAAGTTAGAATAAAATACATATGCACCTATACTTGAAGTTCTAGAGCTGGGAGGCTTGGATATGATTACTGACTGGAAAAAAATTGATAGCTGAGTAAATAAAAAAGTTATATCCTTTCCACGAAAGATTTTTGCTACAAATGTCCCTTTATCCTTCAGGATGTGTGTTGTGATATTCAATGCAGCAATAAGCAGCTGATGCTGAATATATTCATCCATATCATGAAGTCCAGAGACTGAAATAAAAAGTTTTTCACTTTAAAACTAAAATCAAAACACCTACGAAGCTCTTAGTGCCATGACATGGTTTAGTAAGCCATATACCTTATATCATTGCTAAGTATTTACCATTAGCTGTAATTTACATCAAATTCCTTAATACAATCCACTATAGGAAAAACTAATGGTGACAACTAAGTTTCATATGAAACACCTACCATAAATACCTGCGTATAATGCACACCCTCGTATAACGTGCAGGGGGGTTTTCAGCCTGGTATTCTATGATTTTTCTATATACCCGCGTAAAGTGCGCACAGATTTTTTTAGCGTTACCGTTCCAGAATAAAGTAGATGGTGTAACTTGTTCTAAAGCAATGATCGAATTATTGGTATTATGTATTGGTAACATAATGAAAGAGCGACATGAAATTTTCGAATAACGTTCCAAAAGAACGTCAGCTAACTCAATCATTACATACTCTATGTTTACTTACAAGGTTATATTAGGGTATACACAATAAATCGAATTATATTAATTTCATAGTATGGCATACGGCATTCTTTGAGCTAATAAAATGAAGGAATGACGATAATCCTGTTTTTTACGTACGTTTTTGTCACGCCTGAGGTGGATGGGTTCGCCCAACCTTCAGTTTTACCCTTATTAGAACACTCTGGAGCATGTAAACACGATAGCAAATAATCATAATTAACTACAGACTCTAAGAATCAATCACGTATGAATGCTGAGAGAAAGGTAGGGAACAATAACTTTATTTAGTTCTACAAGAAGCATCAACTCCCAGCATACTCAAAGGCATCAGCTGCCATTGTTTCTAATTGTAAGTAGTACCAGTACCTCACCACCAGGCCGGGCGCCGGTGTAGGGTGACATCATGCGTAATATGATGATTCCGATAACAACATCGAAGAAGAATTTCTTGGCTTTTAAAATGAATAAATACTGAATTCATTCTTTTCATATCTAATTAATGTATGTTTATAGAATTAGTTAATAAATTTTTACTATTATCTATCTTACTTTTCGTAAAAATCACCAATAAAAATATGAGGATACCCGGGCAGTAATTACTGTCGAAATTGTGGAAATATGGGGTCAAATGAAAATAGGAAGATTATGTACCCTTGTATAACACGCATCCTAATTTTTAACTAAAATATTTCGAAAAAAAAAGTGCGCATTATATGCGGGTATTTGCGGTAAGTAACTTATTGGCATTTTTACAGCTACAAGAGTTTATACAAAAAATTAATAAATAAACCCTTTCATAATATGAATAGCATAAGATGCACTTATTCGCTAAGCCTGAAGGATATGAGTAAGATATAAAATACATTCTCTAACAGAAAAAATGAGTTAAGAAAAAAAGACTAATAAAGGATGACAAAAATAGATATCCCCTCACAAAACTTCCATTTCCAACAATATCTGACAGAATGATTTTAGAATAAAATGCAAACAAAAAGGTTTTTACCCTTTCTCTAAATCAAACATTTATAGGTATAGTGCCAATTAACATCAAATATATACCAAAATATTTTTGTCCACCTAAAAAATGAAATAACCATCAAAGGTAGTCAACAATCCAAAACTTAACCTAAAATTATGCACATCCTAGTTAAGTGAAGAGACATCCGATTTAAAAATTTGTTTGTTTAAAAATAATATATATTAAAATTGAACAAATGAGAAACATTCCATGTGTACCTTCTAAGCCGAATTCTTTTAAAACAGATTCAAGACAAAGCAATCAAGCTCAACTTATGGGTGAAATCAATTTGCAAAAAACATTGCTTTTTCAAAGGCCATATAAATAATAGAAAAAGATAATTAATTTTGAATATATTATCAGTGAATCACCACTGATAATGGCTGGTATGTAAACAATTGCATATCTGGTTTTCCCAGCCTTTCCATTGTTAATGGAGAAACATAGTACAGTAAGCTCTCGATTATCCGGCCTAATGAATGTAAGAGGAAGCACGCATAATCAAAAAACACAGATAACATGAAAATGATTTTCTTAAAAATACATGCTTCAATTCTTGCGAGCAAAAAGGTTAGAAAACAAGTGGCTGCGATGCCAGCCACATAGAAACAACTGACTGATGAAAATCGCATGCTGCTTCCCATGATATTGTCACAAAACTCCTTAACATTGAAAAAGTAATATATTTACATACTTTGGAGGATGCACAAATAAGTGAAAAACATGGATAATGCACAAATGATTTATTTCAAAATATATGCTTAAATTCTAATTACAGTGGTAACAATAAGGCTAGAAAAGAAGACTTTTATAATGGTACTTTCAAAAAGTTTATAATTTTAGTTTGTTTTGAGGACTTCTTTACACTTTCTTTTATGATTGCTCATATTTTCATGGCTGCTATGACATTGCAGTATTCAAAATCATTTTGTCCCATATAATCTAACTAAGGTTCAACACACTAAACAGCCGTACTATTTTTAATGCATTCAATTTCAGTCGCTTCACTTTCATCACTGCATTCTTTGTCTCCGCCATCCTCTTCTTTTTCTTTCTCTTGCATTACTGCATTGACAATATCCGCATCACTCATATGCTGGAATCCAGATTCGAACATCACAATCATACCATTCACTGAGATTCTCGCAGTCCACATCCTCAAAACCATTTATTCCCTGCAGTAGTTTAATCAAATTGGAGTTTGTAGTATTTACTTCCTCTTCAGAAAAACCATGAAAGTTCTCTTCAAGATCAGGAAGAAGTTTGATCCTAGACCGAACTAGGGTCAGGCTTCACAGAGGCCCATGCTTGAGAAATACCATGCACTGCATCTAGAAGCGACATTTTTTTAAAAAATTCCAATAACTTTTCATCCTCTTTAGCTAGAGTCTCTAGAAGACCAGCCCGATATTGTCGCTTCATTAACGAGATCAATCCTTGATCCATGGGCTGTATTAACGCCATGACATCTGGAGGCAAGAATTTTGTGCAGATAAGACCATCATCAGAAGTTAAAACAGCTGCATTTGGATGCGAGGGAGCATTATCTAATAACAACACTGCTTTTGGTGATATTCCTTGATTGCTTAAAAAAGAACGTCAGGCACAAAATTCTTGCGGAACTAATCAGTGAATATATTTCTCTCCATCTATGCACCCTTCTGGTTGTAGTAATTGACAGGCAAAGTAGCACATTTGAATGAGCAAGGTTTTTTGCCTTGCCTATCACAGTAAGTTTCAACTTGTGATTGCCTGCTGCATTTACACAGCATAATACTGTGATTCGCTCTTTGTGTAATTTATGGCCATGAGCATGACTTTCTTTCTGAAACGCCAAGGTTCGTGTTGGGAGGCCTTTCCACTACAAACCTGTCTCATCAGCATTAAATATCTGGGTAGGTGTCAACATCTCTTCCTTCACAAATTTTTGAAATTCTAATCGAAAGGAATCAGCAGCAGACACATTACCACTCAAGCATTCTCCTTGAATGACAATTTTGCATATACTGTATCGCTGTTTGAATCGAGTAAACCATCCAGATGAAGCATTCAAGTTCCCTTCTAGCCCTAGTGATTCATGGAAATACCTTGCTTGCTGTGCACACATGGGACCGTAGACAGTAGTTCCATCAGCTCGCTTTTGATTAAACCACAGAAGTAAAGCATCTACTTTCTAGTAGGTTGATTTTTTCATACTCTTACGTTTTGAGGGACCAGCACTACTGTCAGAAACTGCAGCAAACTTCATCAACTTAGTTGTGTATTTCTTTATATCACGAATGGTTTGTATGCCAATACCATATTCATCTGCCAATTTATTTACAGATTCTCCTTTTTCAAGTCACAATTAATTCGAAGTTTTTTATAATAGGAAGAACAATTTTCTTCCGTTTCTCTTCCATTTTAACAAGGGGTGGGATAAAAGTTAATCACTACAAAAACCGCAATACAATGAGCTGCACAAAAGATGAAACAACAATAGGAGAATCTATAATCCGATCACCCTTACTGTGGCATACCGGTAAAAGTAACTGCATCACCGCAAAGAAACAACTGACTGATGGAAGTCACATGCTGATTCCCAGGATACTGCCATGAAACTCACTAGCATTAAAAAAGCAATATCATATATTATTATTTATTCTATGTATTTACAAACTTATCATTTTTGTACATAATAAAATCTTTGGACATTAATATAATGGGATTACCAAAATGTTGTCTCACATTGATGAATTTCTTTACAATCAGAATATTAATAAAATTTTGAGGTATAATGAGAGACTGCATGGATAATCCACAAAACCGGATAACCTATGCATGGATGATCGAGAGTTTACTTTACTTCAATTTGATTTAAAGCTGGCCAACAAAATAGGATAAAAAGGTAATACAGTAAAACCTCTACCTTACGAACCCCTTTATAGCGAAGACCTCTGAATAACGAACAATTGACGGGGTCCCACCAAACTTGTATACAAAATCTCTAATTATAACCTCTTTACTACGAACTTCCGTACTACGAAAACTTCAGAACAACGAAGGAAAAAAGTGGCCCCTTCCGTTTTTATTTACCTCTTTAGAACGAAATTTTGCTCGCTAAACATTTTTTCAGTTACATAAGTACGGAAAACTATTGAAAACAGTCGCCAACGCGCCAATTAGCGTTAAGCTTACAACAAGCCAATCATAGCACGTTTTCTAGCATGATGACGTATTTCCTGTGTTTCCGGCATTCTCGCGCCATTGACCGGTGTGTCCTAGGTGAGAGAAGGTGTAAAAGTGCGACAAGTTATTGAGTGAGAAGAAGTGCGTTAAATATCAATTCCTTTTGATATTTAGTGCTTAACGGTGGTTCACAACGATGGCAGGAAATGCAACCCTCCTTAAATGGAACCTCTTGCAGGCAATGCAACGGCTTTGCATTTCATGGGAAGCCGTCTCACCGTCAAACGTAAAAAACTGCTATGCAAGGGCGGGATTTTTTTGTGATTCCATTGCAAGTGAGGAGTGTGTGGAACCTGAGGGAGAAGGGTGGGAGGAATTAAGGGCAGGTTTAAATTTAAACTCGGCGTCTTTTCAAGATTTTGCCCATGTAGACGACAATTTGTTGACCTGCTCTGTGGAAAGTGAGGATCCCGAAGGGATAGAAGTGTCCAATATGGAGGAAGACGGAGAATTGGAGTTGGTGCGGCCGAAGTCGAGCGACGTATGTGCAGCACTGGATGTAGTGGAAAGATATTTACTCTCATCCGAGAGTTGTAGTGCTGCAGCTATGCACGCTTTCAGGGAAGTGGAGACTGCCGTTTCCCGAGAATTTACGAAGAATTTAAAACAGAAAAAAATAGACTCGTTTTTTTAAAAATGTTGATTTATTAATAAATCTTTTAAAAAAAGTGTTGTATTTGAAATCATTCCCGATTAAATTAATCCCCTAATCCTTTTAGAGAGAATTTCAACAAAAGATTGCAGCAATGAGGTATGTATCATGGTGAGGTGGTTCCTATGCACTTTTTTGTGATAGATAATTTATTCGTCAGAGACGGAGCTGGAGTGTTGTTAAGAATGTTAGTGAAAAATATTGGAGTCTTGATTTGGAGTGCCAACGACAGTTAGTGCTTTCTTATGGGGAAAATGCTGCTTTCTTTCATTTCGTTTTGAAATATTTGCAACCCGCTCCGTGGTGGTCAAATAGTAGTTTATTAATTGGCGTTGCTGTCAATATTTTTTATAAATTTAGCGACTCAACAGATGCTTTAGGATAGGCTCAGCGAGTATCACACAATGCATCCTCGAAAAAAGTCGCATAATAAAAAATTGCAGAGGATGTTTTCGTGCAGAACCTGCCAATCAATGCTAGAAAAAATAACATTGCATTTCCGAGTTATTTGGTGCTTGCCACTGTCAAACATTGCAAAATGAGATGAATGAAAGTGGCCCTTTTTCCCATAAGAAAGCATTGTGTCATTGGAGCTTCAAATCAATATGGCCGATTATTAAACATTGGGGGCGCGTTTTGAATATCGTCCACTTATGTGATACTTTTCCTGAAAAGATGTAATGGGCATAATTTAGTAGAGTTACTCCGTTTCTGAGCATATGCCTTCATTTGGATAGCCCCGTTGCTCCCGTATAATCTAACAGGCAATGTGCCCCTGAAGTTATGCAACGCCCAATAACCTCCGATCAATGAATTTCCGAATAACGAATAGATGAAAAATTGGGTCCCTTGATATTCGTTAATGAGAGGTTTTACTGTATAATGACAGTACCCATAACTGAGAATCAAGGGTAAGATTCGTCTTTAATAAATTTTTTCTCAGCACAAAGGAACATCTTGAGGGTATTTAACAACAAAGTGACTATTATCAAATAACAAAGAAGGAAAAAAATGATACCTCCCAAAGACTATAGACAATTTAAGCATTTAATGGCAATAAATGTGAAGTTGGCTTCAACCAGTCATAGCACTAAAAGGATTAAATTATTCAAGGCAAATGGCAAATTAGAGAGGGAACACCCAGGCAGGTCGTCACTGGTTATGGTAGAGAAGCTTTGAAAGAGGGTTAACTATAAATATTGTCCCATTATCTCTTAACATAATTACTACTTCAAAATGAACGACAATAACTGTGGAAATATTTGACATTGGGCCATCGAATAAAATAATATCATTTCTTACTTTATCACAAACTTATGTTTAAATTGACATAATCATTAAAATAAAATACCATCAGGTGCACCATCACAGACTACCAAGTCAGCTTTCCCTCCATCAAAATGGCTGATAATTTTTTGAGCAGTGGTTAACTTTGTTATATCTCCTTGGATTTGAAAGACGCCTTCAATTGGTGCCATAGCCTGCAAATCCACGGCCACTATTTTGGCACTCTCTGAATTACTATCATTCCTATCATTAGAAGAAATAATAAAGGCAGTTACACCTTATAATGAAATATAACAAAAATTAATCATCACATAAGTTCAATGAGTTTAAACCATTTTTTATTTGACAGACAATACATAAACCATGGACAAACATAATCAACAGCCCTCATCAATGGGAATATAACAACAAATCAACCTGGATGTCAAACTAAACAATATTTTAAAGCTAGAATGCTGTATGTTTAATTTCATACCTAATCCTTTTTGAAAGAACCTGGCTCCAGCTTCCTGGGGCAGCACACAAGTCCACTGCTCTATTTACACCTGCAATGTTTTCCATTACAGCCAATTATAAACGCACCAATTTAACATCATTGATCATCAATCATACAGTGATAATATAATTTTTTTAAAACAGGAGAAAATAAAATTGCAGGATATTTTTAATTGAATTCAAGGAAAATATTTACCTTCAAATATTTTGAAGTATTCATCGATATGAATTAATTTAAAGGCACTCCTGGCACGCCAACCTTCCTCTTTGGCTAATCTGTAATACACATCTCGCTTATCTTTCGATGTCTTCCCCATAGTGAATAATTACTAAGGAATAATTGGCTTCACCTTATGAAACCGGAGCTGACTGTCCCTCACATTACCTAGTATGTCAACTAATTTGTACAACTATCCAGCAAACATATAAGGTCAAATTGTTTAACTGTATAGAGGAGAGAAACGCGTTGCAACTAGCAAGGAAGGGCAGCAGATTTAATTGGCTAATTCTTTAGAGGGATTTTCAAAGTAAGGGCTGTTACCCAGAACTGGGTAGCGAGGCCCACAAAGAAAATCTGAGCACTCAATATATAACCAACTGAAATGTACCAAAAATGAGAGAACGAAATGCTTTTATATGTCAATATTTTAGCACGAGTTTCTTTATATCAAGAGTTAATGAAAACTCACTTCAGAACACATTTGTCTTCATGTTGCCTTCCCTTCGACTGGGTCGCGATATAAACAATTTGAAAAACACTGGTTTAGAGCACCGTCTTCCCAATTGCGATCTAGGGCACGGAGGATTAGCGCAGCCGTTATGGATGACGCCAGCAACTTATTTTATAAACAAATCGATTCGGAACTTTTTATTAGTCATTTGGGCAATAATGTTTGCTATAAATAATTCATGATGTAGTACCAACAGATAAATGCGTCCAATTATTATTGAGTGCCAAGTAAACCGTAGGAAAACTGGTATCGAGTAACATTTCCAAGCTTTTACATACGTAAGCTATAGATAAATTAGATATCTAATAAATCAATGCTAGCTATTATACATGGTGGTTAAAGTAGTTACAATTTCAATACACATTTTAATGGGAATACATACACATTTTAATACGAAATCCTTAACATTTTTCTTATCTGAGGTTGCAACTTTGACCAAAAGTCCTCACATACCTACTGCCCAAGTTCTAACACAGGTGATGATCAAAATAACTTCAACCACGAAAAAACGGCTGTAAAATATTATTTCTCGAAATTGATCGTCCTGGTTTTCTTAAATCCGAACGTCATGATCTTGTAAAATCAGCTAAACACTCCATCGTTGATGAGTTGATGATGAGTACCAAAGACTAGTCCCCAAACGGAAAGACCGGTAACTCAATGCTAAAAATCTAAGCCGAAGTTTTCCTTTCAGAGCGCTCCACTCTGCCAATGGCGAAAAGTGGAACTACGTCGAGACGTCACGTGAAAAATCTTCCCCACCCCCTTCGCGGTATTTTCGACTTTCTAGAATGACGATCCAATTTTTATCTTCGACTTTTGCTTATCGATCGTATTTCTTCGAAGTTCGCGTAAATACTGGCGTTTTTATCACTCATTACGAGAATGTTGCCATTGATATGACTATTGTTGGACTATTCGAGTATTATACATACACAGAATAAATAATTTAGAATAAAAATTTGATTAAATAATATTAACAACAAAATAGCCAACAGAAGGAATAAAAAGAATATAGAATTGAATTATTAAACTGATTTTATTAGCATATGTTGTACACACTGAGTACAATGAGGGTTGTGATAGCCAAAACATAGAATATAATATACATATTACAGCAATTATAACAAATGCAGTATAAAAAAGATTAAGAAATAGACTAATTTTAAACAACCTTTACATAAAAAATTAATAGAAATGTCCAAATGTGACGTAAATATATTTGGTATAAAATATATACCCTTTACATAGTTGTATACAGTGATTTAGAAGTATATCATGAAATATCAGACTAGATCGAAACATTTTGGGAGTCTATGCCAGGAAAAATAGGAATCCTTTTTTTGACAAAATTCAAGAATAAATTTTAAATAATCTGAAATTTGGGGACCTCTATAAATCAGAGTCCCAATGCTACTACATTGCTGGCACCTGTTTCAATCTGTTCCTGATGAAATACACTAACAAATTGCACATGAATTACAGTTAAGGTCATACAAACAGGTATTAAGAGAAACAACATGTATTAGGTACACTTAGCAAAGGAAATGAAACATTCATGTATGGACAAACAAGTTCTCTACTTGGAGGCCTGTTTTTCAAATGTATATACTTCCTTTCATTGTTGAAAATCAATCATAATCATAATCAATTTACTCCAACAGTATTTATCAACGTACTTGAACAGGAGTCCAGTGATTATCTCAGGGCGGACAGTCCTTGGTTGTGAGGAATGTTGGTGTAGAGGTAGCAGATGTAAATAGTGGACAGGATTATGTTAGGTGAGAGAGGGGAAGGGTGTGATTCGAGGCATTGAAGGAAGTGGTTAGTGTCTTTGATAAATGATGGGATTTGATGGATGAGAGGTTGTAGGTGGAAGTCCACAAAGGCAGAGATGCATTCCATGGGAGAGTTGAAGCAGGCAACAATGGGATGGCTGGGGATGTTGGGTTTGTGGATTTTTGGGAGAAGGTAGAAGGTGGGGGTCCAGAGTTTATTGGGGATCATCGGGAAAATGGTGGAATCAAGGAGGCCTTCTAGTTTTCCCACAGATTGCAGATATGCAGATATTTCAGAGGCAGTCAGCGGGATTGGAGGAGAGAGGATGATAAGAGGTTTGGCCAGATAGTTGGTGGAGAGCTTCATCATTGTAATGTGAGTGGTCCATCACCACAGTGGTGGTACTTTTGTCTGCAGGGAGAATAATAATTTTGTCATTGCATTTCAGCATAGAAATAGCATGTCTTTCTGGTTTTGTTAAATTGTCATGGTGGTCAAGAAGGTTGGGAAAGTTGGGCTGGCCAACTGCATGAATGTCGTAGTGCGCATATTGCTCGATGGGGTGATGGGGAGGAAGAGAGGGTGGGATATATTGGGAAGGAGGTCTGAAGGTGGAAAGGGGTTGTGGAAGTGAGTTGGTGGAAGGCAAGTAATTAGATGTGGGTGGGGTGACCATGAGGCGAAGTAAGCAGGTGAAGGATTGTGTATCAGCAAGGAGGCAAAAATGGTCAAATATTTGTGGTGGGACAGAAGGAGAGACTGTGGGAAAGAAGGGCATTCTCAGCAGAGGTGAGAGCAAGAGAGGAAATGAGGACATCATCTACCTGGAGGGGTGTGTGGTACACATGGAGGTGGGGGTTTACAGAGAATGGGGTGCATCCTTGGTTTGCAGGTTGAAACAAAGGGAGACCTGAGGTGGGAGTGGATTAGGGATTCCCACAAGGTCTGCCAAGGAGGGTTTTTGGACAAGGAAGGGTGGAGGAAAGAGGAATGTTGGACTCACCAGCTGGGATGAAGGGGAGAGGTAGGCCGAGCTGGAGGTGATGGATGCACATAAGAGAAAGTTTGTGTACAGTAAAACTTCGCCGAACGCAGGGGTTAGGTTCTACAAGGGTGTCGCGTTGCGCGAATCCGCGTTGAAGGAATCATTAGTCTTATGGGAATAAAAGGGTTCGGTTCCGAGTTAGGAAAAATGTACTCCTTGAAGGTGTTTTTTCAATAATAATGACATAGTTTGCTTATATTTCCTCGAAAAAAGATTATAAACATCGCATCAACTAATTATATACAGTAGTATTGCGTTTAAAAAAATATTTATTAAAAAATTATAATTAAATTCTCGCGTAATTTTACACTAGGGAGACATTCACTTTTATAGTTTTCCCTTTATACCTGGTAATGCTTGCTTAAATACGACACTTTCATCGCTCGCAGTGATAAATATTTCGAAACAAGTTTTGAAATATTTAAACTTATTGTTCACAGAACTGAAACAATGCATATAAAAAACTTGTTGATTAATATCGACAGCGAATCCAACGATAGGTCCTCAGCTATGCTGGATTGGCCTCTGCACAGATGCATAACACTAGCGGCACTACCGGCAGTTGTTTGCACTCACTGAAACGGTATATACTGGTATTAATTTTCGCGTAATTTTTATTTATCGCTAGAAAGATTATATTGAAAATTTAATGAAATATTTTAACGAAGTTACAGTGAAACTCACCAAGGTTAATTAGATGGTCTGCTCTTGGTCTTGTGATTTCATGTGCTCGGACCTTGACTGGAAGAATTTCGAGATAGGTTACTCTCGCAGTGAAGCAATCATTGAATTTTAGGTTGTCCTGGCATAAATTTTACAGAAAAAGGAACCCCCAGCAACCACTCCCCTGCATCCTGCTGGATCTCATCCCTGCATCCAGTTGTGGTGCAACCAGCTAGTGCATGCTTCCCGAACCTTAATACTGGGGTTGTACATACAAACATATTTGCTGGTAATTTTTTAATGTAAATTTTTTTTACCCAACTAATGTTGTACATTAATTTGTGTTAATAAAAATTAAAATACAACATTAGTTATCCTAGTTAAAATGCGATTTTCAACATTTGGATGACTTCAAACATCCAAATGCTGAAAATTGCATCCTCCTTTATGCATGTTATATCCTCCTCCTCCTCCTACTCTGTAAGGAACGTCTATATATAATGATAGGAGGATACTAATGTTTAGGCACTTCCAGATGTGCTGGAGATTCGAAATTTTTTTAATAGGTAGGATTTTGTGCAAAAACGACTAGAAAAAGCGAAAATCTTGAAAAAGTGCAATAATGCGGCAGCTAAAAATTCGCAATTGTTTAAACATATTTTCATGGTTTATGTATTTTCGCATGTGCTACGGAGTTGAAATTTTTTTATAAGTAGAATTCATAAAAAAACGAAATCAGGATCATACAAATTTTGATATTTTAATTTGTTTGGCAGTTAAAAATTCTTAAAGTTTAAACAAATAGATAACTGTTTAGGTACTAAGGGATGAGCTAGGAAGCTAAAAATTTCCAATTATTTACAAAGTAGTGTATTTGAACAAATAAACATTTCAATTTTATCATATATGAGTTGCGGCTGCCGTTAAAAATTATTTAAATTTAAACAATTAGAAAATATTATTTGACTTCTAGAAGTGCTACAACTTTAAAATTTGGCTGAAATGTGTAGTATTAGTACCCCATAATGGAGAAAGTGTAAAATTTTTAAAATTGCAACATTTGGGGGATGTTTTAAGCTATTATTTTTACATTTGGGGAAAACGAAAATCGCTGCGGAGGTGAAATCTTTAGAATTAAAAGAATATTTGTAATGATGAAATATCTGTCTGAAAAATGAATGTTTTTTTCAAGGTGAGATGAAATGCTTGCAGTATGCAAGCACCTTCTACTAGTATGTTATATCCTCCTCCTCCTCTGTAAGAGTCGTCGATATATAATGATAAGAGGAGGATACTAATGTTTAGGCACTTCCAGATGAGCTGGAGATTCGAAATATTTTTCTTAGGTCGGATGTTGTGCAAAACCGACCAGAAAAAACGAAAATCTTGAAAAAGTTCAACAATGCGGTCGCTAAAAATTCGCAATTGTTTAAACAAATTTTCAAGGTTTATGTATTTTCGAATGTGCTGCGAAGCTGAAATTCTTTTTAGAGGTAGGATTTGTAAAAAAACGAAATAGGGATTATAGAAATTTTGATATTCTGATTTGTTTTGATGTTAAAAATTCTTTAAATTTAAACAAATAGATAACGGTTTGGGTACTACGGGATGAGTTAGGAAGCTGAAATTTTCAATTTATTTACAGAGTAGTGAATTTGCACAAATAAACATTTTAATCTCTCCATAAATATGTTGCGGCGGCCGTAAAAAATGTTTAAAATTTAAACAATTAGAAAAATATTTTTCACTTCTAGAAGTGCTACCACTTTAAAATTTGGTATAAATGTGTAGCATTAGCATTAGCATTATTAATGGAGAAAGTATAAAATTCTTAAAATTGCAAAGTTTGGGGATTTTTAATCTATTATTTTTACATAAGGGAAAAATGAAAATCGCTGCAGAGGTGAAATCTTTAAAATTAAAAAAATATTTGTAATGATGAAATATCTGTCTGGTGAGATGATATGCTTGCAGAATGCAAGCACCAACTACTAGTATGTTATATCCTCCTCCTCTGTAAGAAACGTCGATATATAATGATAGCTACTTGTGCCTCACTCACTCATTGACACAAAGCTATTATGTACTTCTAG
This sequence comes from Tanypteryx hageni, assembly GCA_028673005.1. Taxonomy (NCBI): domain Eukaryota; kingdom Metazoa; phylum Arthropoda; class Insecta; order Odonata; family Petaluridae; genus Tanypteryx; species Tanypteryx hageni. The sequence continues at coordinate 61,358,374 of CM054120.1, read as the reverse complement.
AATATATGACATTTAGCATGTTGGTAGATCAAGTGGCACAATCTATGAAAAAAATCGAAACTAACAAAAAGGTTTACATTTTAGGTGTCTTTTTAATCCCAAGCATGGAATTCAGTGCAAGGCTTTCTATAAATCCATTTTCAAGTTACTTTAAATTGGGATACGAATTCAGGAAAAGAACAGTTGTCTATCTGAAAGAATGGAGTTCTTAATTTTAGAAGGCAGAATTCAATTACCTACTGAATAAGCTTAAATATCAATTTTTAATCAGAAAAAAGGTGAATTTTTTCATCTTTTCAAAAATGAAAATCTTTAAATACTATGGCAATGACCTCGGTGCTTTTAAAAGGATCTGATATTATACGCTATGATTTCCATAAATTTAATGTATAGGGCATTGTCTTAATGATGGTTATTCTTATTGCTCTGCAGTGCGCTCTGAGTCACGAAACCTGAAATACAAAAACTTGGACAAGAGCCGATTGCCAGAGAATTTGGAAAATACAGATAGTTGCCTTAATTTCACGGAAAATTATAAATATACTGCTATTACTCATGGAATTTATTATTTAATACATATAGACTCCATGTGGCTGAAGTGCTGTTGCCCTGGAGATCGCGTTGGTTTATTTACGAGTTTAGATCTTGGTGTATGGTGATTATTTAAAGCGCTTGCAGTTTGCAGGCACTGACTACTAGTATGTAAGTATGTATATGTGTATATGTATATATATATATATATATATATATATAGGTAGATATTTTACTTTTCCCATAAAATAACACGTAAAAATCGACTTTTTGACATGTAGGCTTCTATTCTTTTAGAGATCTAAATTAGAAAGAATTAACCTACAATCTTGAGACCTGAACCATTTTAAAGGAAAAATTATTTGATTTTTTATTCTGTTAATTTATTTCTGCCTACAGTTTGATATTCCTCATGTTAAAATGTTCATTCACATACTTTGGAAAATCTCATTTTAATGGGATGTTGCCTTGCCAACACTTTACATTGTTAAACCTCAATATCCTATTGTTATCCTAATTCTTATGGGTGAAAGCGTGCTTTGAATGCTTTTAATACAAGAGAGAGAATTGAAGCAAATGATTTTCATAGCAACAAATGTAAACAACCTTCGTTGCGTTATTAACAAAAAGGAATACATTTGAATGTAGAAAATTAATCATTCGCCTATTAAAATTACTTAGAATCATTGTAGGAGTTTGAGACATGAAAATAAAATAGTAGAGAAAATGAAATACTCTATGTTTCTAGTTTTACAAGTTTACTCAAAAACTATTTTAATTTGACAAAAATTTATGAGATATAACAGAAAGTTCATTTTTTGTCACCAGTAAAGTGGTACCCCTGATTAGCTTACGTGATTTATTTTGTGATTTTCTTATTGTCTTTGACTGTCAGTCCTTAATATCAAATTTCATAAAAAGGTGTTTGGTAGAAGCTGAGAATGAACATGTGGGCGGACGGACAGACAAACCACCTCTAATAGGCGCTTATGCTGAAAGTGAAATGCGCCTAAGAAGATGGAAAAGTATACTCCATAAATGGAATACACAGAGATTTCAAAGGCATTCTTAATGGGATACACATATGAAAAGGTATCCGAATATTGGACGATTCCCAAATTGTTATCCCCGAAACTATAAGTCTTAACTATCTGGTCTCGGGGACTATCTTGTTGTGAATGTTGTTCTCTATCCAAATAAATTTTTCAATCTGAACCTCTTGTGGAATTTGTTCATTATGAGATGTAATGAACCCACTTTGACACTTCCACACTATTTAATAGATGTAAACAAAATCTGCGATGTTTTGTGCAGGATTTTCTAGAATTTCTATCTCTGAAACTATGACTCATAAGTATGTGGTCCACAGACTTTCTTGTAGTAAATGTTCTTGCTCCAAATAAAGTTTTTAATCTATACCTTACAGATCATATAAGACCTAGGGAGAGAAAAGTTTGATATTTCATTGTTGCATTATGGATGCCATTTAATGAGATACAAGCATAAGTTTACTGAAGTAATTATGTAAAGTGGAAGTACTAATTGACGGATCCAGTTCAAAATCACAATTGGGCAATGAATTTTAATAACGATCACTCATACTTAATAAAAACTGTCCAGCAGTTTAGGAGATGAAAGATATGGCAGGCGGATGGACCAGAAATACCCATAAGGTATTCCGCTATTACTGGTTTGCTAGTAAAAATGTCTAATAAAGTATAATTTTAACAATGGGCTTGCAAATTTAAAAAATTTAACAATGGGCTCTTGTGAGCCCAAGCGAGCCTATTACAGCTCACCCCATATATATATATATATATATATATATATATATATATATATATATATATATATATATATATATGTACATGTGTGTGTTTAAAATATTAAATATGTTGTAAATGGAAAGTATTCTTCATTAAAAGTCTTGGTTATCATTTTTGCTTCTTTATTTTCATTGTTGTCTATAGGATTTGTACAGCCAACAATAACCTTTGACCCCATCACACAACCAACATTTATTCAAAAACATTTTTGAACAATAGAAAATCACTTATTTTCTTGAGTAATGCACTCAAGTAATTCATTTCTAAGATGATTTATCACTCATCTCATTCATGACTTATCCTCATTGTCTAATACATGGCACAAAACATTACCATTTTCCAAATGCAGGAGTTAATCTAAAAAATTTGTTTTCTTTCATTTCAATAGGACAAGATAGTTGGCACCACCTACATACTTATTCTTAGCAGCTTTCGCCTTCTTACTGCAACAAGGGATGAATGATACTGGTATAAGAGTTTCCCTTGAATATTAACTTTTTAAAGTAAATGAAAGTGAGACAATAGAGTAAGACTTTTAAGATTTCTATTTATTTCTGTTGTATAAAACATTACCATCTCTCTACTAACTTGTTTTTTTTTAAGAAAAAGTATTCTGAAAATGCATTTTATTTGCAAATTTCTTATCCTTTTGTGTACCTTTCAAAAGATATTGTTTTCGAATCACTATCATTACTGGATTTTAATTTTTATGAATTTGTAATTGTAATAAGTGTAGGTAATTGTTATCCTATGTTTCAAAACTGTACGATCCTCAATACAAAGGAGAAAAAAATTGTATAGAAGAATGAATAATTTAAATGGATTTATGTTGAGATACATACTTTAATTTGATATAGGAACTCATAGTCTAATGACACTTGTGTTCATGGATATAAATAAATAAAATTGAAAAAATGTTGCGTTATGTATCAGACATGTTAAATTTAATATGCGATTGAGAAAATTATGACATACTGTGAAAGAGCTATATTTTATTTGTGCATTAACAACAAAATAATAAAAACTTCATATTTTAAAAGTTGGACAGTTTTATAATCTGGCATGTTAAACTGCTTTAAAAAGACAGTCCATATGACTATATGGTTCCTTATGCTGCAAATAATGAATTCATGGAATTGAGAAAATTATTGATATGATTACCAAATATTTAGGTAGAAATATTTCCTAAGGTTTCAACTTTTTTTGTTGACATATACCTTAGAGCATTTTTTAATGGTGGCATACCCTCTAAAGCATTTTTTATGGTCACATACCCCAAGTACATTTTAAAGTGATAATAAAATGGATACATTTGTATTAAGATAGATAACTCATCTTTATAGCATTACCATTCAGTTTTGGCATATTTTTCTGTTTTATGACATTATTCTTTGTTGTCACATTGCAACGTTTGATTCTAAATTCATGCATGACAGATGAAATAAAAAGAAAAATTATAATCTTTAATACTTTTGTATACCCCTTGAAGTACTCCTAGAGGTGCGCATACCACCAGTTGCAAACCCCTGCTCTAAGCATTAAAACATATTTTGTATTAAATTTAGAATAATTGAATCAAAGAAAATTTATATTATGCTCTTTATTATGCTGTACTATCCTCTATTAATCAAATATTCAATATTAGTAGCCAATTTGAATTATAAAAATATAATTGAAGTAACAGAATATATTGAATCCATTTTAAGTAAGACAATTAATTCTTTTACTTATATTAGTGTGTTATTTTGGCACAATTTAAAGTTGAAAAGGAAGAAATTACTTCCTATTACACAATGTCTACACTTTTTCTCTAAGTTCTCTAGAAAGCAAGAAAAATTACAATCTTCAAAAAATTATAACAATAGAAAATGTGCAACAATGAATTGCTAAAAATTCATTTCAATTTCACCTAATTAATTAGTGTGGACATACATTCAAATAATGGCAATAACTGAGATTGGTTTATGTAGCAAAAGTATCATTAAATTATAAGCAAACAAATCAGCTATTGAATTTCCTGTGAATGTTTCCATCCTCAATCATGTGCATGATTTGATGTGTATTTGTAACACAATATAAAGGAAGCTGTCTGTGACTTTTAAGTTGAAAGTTGCACTTTCTGGCCAATATTTTGTCACTCATAGTGCAGTATGAAAGCAAGCTGATAAGAAACAATACTTCTCTTAGCAGTAAATCTTTCCATTCATTAAAATAATTCACTCTTCATTAATAGATCTCAAAATCACATACCAATCTCTCTTCTCAATGAAAATGTATTTGCACAATGTCTACCAATGCATCAATTAATTTACGTTTAACTTATAAACCACTGAGATATCAATTTCAGTTCCTTACACATTTTTTTCAATGTACATTGAACATTGTGTCTGGTAATACATATTACATAAATACATTTTACACATCTTTTTCTAGTAATTCTATTAAATTTTATTATTGACTTTTGCATGCATTTTATTCTAACATTTGGGCATACTGATTATCAAATATGTTTGGAACTGATTTTGAATAAACATACATTTACCATCAAAGAAACATTAAATTAGCATTAAGTAGACATTTAGGATAATTACATTCATTTTAAATAAATTTAATTAAACAACAATTGTATATCTTTCTCACATTAATCAACTATGATACCATTAAGACATCCATCACATTGATTCTTTTCATAAATTATACATATCTTAAAATACCAACATTTCATAATTATCATATACTATATAAGCCTGATGAGCAGTCTATTCCATCGTTCATTTTACAGTTAATCTAAGGCCTCAAGTCCATTGCCATAGAAACATGATATAATCAAAATAAAAGCAGAAATCCACTCCTAATGTAATTCAAATACTGATTTATAATTATTTGAGAATGAGCCGTCAGGTCATAAGTCAATTTATATATATACACTAAGAAACCTTACCCTCCATAATAAAGAAATAAACTAATGTATCCCATGAAATTTCAGACACAAATCTCATATTTATGGGAAATGTGGCAATCTTATTTCCTTTATTAACTTTAAATAAAGAAATTATTATGTAGGCTATTATATTTTGCACCTCCTAAATTTTAAACAACTTAAAATGTAAGTGAAAGTTTTCAAATAAGCTAATTTTTTCCTAAGATAAAAAAGTGGCAATTCTGAATTACAGGTAATATCTATTAAACTTTTCATACAACAATGAAATAAAAATACGTTAATATAGTCATTAAAATAATATTGTTTATCACATCATAATTTTATCATATTAATGGATTGAATATAAATTATCCTTCTGGAAACATTCTTTTATCACAAGGCTTCTGAAGACTAAGCAAATAAATCAGATACAGAATTACTTTGATGTCAGCACCATTAATAACTCTTATTCATTTACCTTAGTTTTATTTCTTCAACAACTTTCCAAATGCTAAGCTTTTAATCCAAACATAATTTTTTAATGGTATCACCCATTCCCATAATTATTAATATTTTATTCCATGTATTAATAATTGATGGACATTGAGCTAACAATTACAATCATACTTTTAATTTCATAAAGCAGTTGATTAATAAAAGAAAGATTTTAATCTAAAGCACTTCTTGAATACAGAATAACAGTCCCTAAAAGATTAAATATAAAATTAAAAGGTTCATAAGATTGTAAAAAGTATAAATAATAATGCATAGTTAAAATTATACTTGAAAACTAAGATCCTCAACCTAGTTACAAATGTAAATAATGCCACTTTCAACTCTTTACAGCCCGCTTATCATTCTTAGCATAATCAATAATTTGATGGAAGACACTTAAATAACTACAAATAGAATTTGCAGATATTTGAAAAGTAACTAATTTCCCATCTGCATCAAACAAAATTATTAATAGCATATTAGTTTTTAAAAATCTTATTATAAAGTGTTAATATCTATAAATGTCATTTGGCACCAGGAATTAGTGAGTTAAATTTACAGTGTATAGGGATCAAAGCTAATGATTTTCAATAGGACTCAGCTAATTACACACCGCTTAATTAAAGTTTAAATTAAATGTAATAGATCAATATTTAAGAATTAAATAAGGAAAAATCTACAAACTGAAAGTTAAAACAGTCCGCAATATAAAATAAATGAAGTAATGCATTCGGAAGCCACTGTGACACTCAAACTTTCCATTTTGATCCTAATCTATACTTACAGATAGTCAATCTGATGAGCTCATTTGGGTACCTCTTTCTCTACCACCATAAAATACTATAATAGTTGGATAGGTATGGGGTACTAGGAAAAATAAGCTTTATTGATGCTGGTATACCAACGATTTCTTTAAAAATGTGTTTAAAAAGACTTGTGATGCAAGGTTTTTAAAGAGATGTTAATGGTTCAAAAGTATTGAAAAAATTAGCCTAGTCATGGCATCTGCTACCAAAATAGACTTTCCCAATATCAACAAAGAAGACAAGTCAGTGCTGCATTTCATAGCCATTCATCAATACTTATTGGAGAATCGACTATCCACAAAATACATGGTTTAATAATCTCAAACCAATCACTAACTGCTCACTAACAAATGACTAAATATTTAAATTGTTCTACATTATATCTATGCAAAAGGATAATCCTACTGATCACACATGTTTACTCTCTGCACTTACTATGCTTAACTACATACTCAAGTATGGGTTTCATCAATATTGTTATATCATGTGTTTGGGAAACAAAGATGTTATATAATGATTTAAATATCAGCTTGTCATTCCATAACATAGGTTATCTAATTTATTGCCAATTTTTCTTGAGATCATCCTGCTATGCTTAGTCTTTTTAGGCTGGACGTTATATAATATTTCTAATTTGCTTCTTGACGAGAAATATATTACTGAAATTTACTTTTTATTTTCTTCAAATATTTGAAGTAAAGTAGCAGCAAGCGAAGAAGAAAACATGCATGTATATATACATGTAATCTGGATCTGATGGGTAAAACAAACATGCAGACATATGTAAGCCATAGATAAATAGCAAAGATGATATTATGACAATTGATGCATGGGTGCCAAAGGTGATATGAGTTTGAATAACTTATCATTGTTTTCTTTTCAATGCAATAACATTGACAAAGTGGAATGAGTTTGTTTATAGTAAAGTAGCTTCTACAAGAGGCTTAATTTGTCTGTTTTGATACCATTGGTACTCAGCAGGAAAAGAAGAATAAAATGTATTGAGAACTGAACATAACCATAATATAATTCAGGCAATTTTCTCTCATATTTAATTTATTTGTTTAATGTTATATTAAGATTTAAGACAAATTTCAAAGGTATTATCCAAATCTAAACATTACAAACTTATTGCTCTCATTTTATTGATAATCTTAGTCCACTTCAATGCCCAATGTGCTTAGTAATATCTGTGATGCACCTCATTTAAAGAAAAGTTGAGCTGAATGTTTTTTACATCAACATAAATTTATCAAAGTAGTTTATTCAGTACATAATACTTCACTGATTTAATAGTTTAACTTTTATACAGTAAAGGAAAGTTTATTTAAGAATTTTTACTGACCATAGTGCGGTAGACTGAAACAGTCACAAATTTAGATTATTTCTGGAAGACAGATGTTGAGAGAAACATTTTGAAAATGTTTTAAACATAATTATTGAAATTGGGATATCCATGGAATCTATTCCTAAATTTAATGTTTATTACAGTTGAAAGAGTATCAATTTCTTGAGCAATTCAAACTGATACATAAATTTTGTGCTTTTACAATTGAAATTTTAATTTCTTTTATATTGTGCTTGAAAAGAAGAAAATGTAGTTTCAGATATAATTCAATTATAAATTATATCCTATTAACATTTTTCTATTACTTTTGTTGTCTTTATCAAAAATAATTAAAGTGAGTTTTTAATAAAATAATAATTATAAAATTTCTTAAAAGCGTATTAGAAAGTAAAAGAAAACAAATTGAAATGAGATTTGAAACTGCTCAGTATTCATTAGTAATCATGCAGATTTTAATATTTTACAAGGATGTGTAACTTATAGGCATTGCCAAGAAAACAGTGACATGTTATCTATTTGATTTGACATTGACTCTTAATATGTATTTTTACCTGATTATTTTCTAAATATTATAGATGAAATTAAAAGTATTGTTTTCACCTTAAACAGTATTGAGAAATTTATGTATTTCAACATAATAGTTTCTTTTGAATTGTGCAATTCCTGTTTGTAACTAGAATCTAACAGAAATACTGATTAAGGTAAAAGTGGTAGTTCATTATTTCAGTTTAACAGTGATACATCATATGCTTATTTACTTACCAGTATAATGAATGCATTATTATTATTTCTTACTTTCTCTTAGGAAAACATTTACATGAATTTTCATATATTTTCATCAAAATTTAAATGTATATCTTGGGCCAATGCATAGTTAGATCCTTATTCTTGATTTTAAAGACATCTTTGCATCTTTACCAAGCTTCAATTATGAAATGCCATTAAAATTTCACCTTATATGCATTGCTTCCCCATTTGATATTGGAAGTTTTCCTTATTATTATATAAAATAAAAAATACCATATCTTCACAAGAGAGTGATATGAAAACATACTGTGCCCATTGGGATAAAATATAACTAAATACTTTGATCTTGATCTTTGAAGCTAATTTAATTAATAGACTTAATCATTAAGGAACTTGAAATGATACAATGTAAGCAGTAGAAAGACAGAACAATAAATTCTCAGCCCAGTTACCTAGCACCTTAATTGATAATGCAAAATTGTTTCCTTCTGTTTCTCTTTAGAAAAATAGGTCCCTAACTTACAAAGTATAAGATAGTGCGCAAAAAATCTGATATTAGGTTATTTTGGCATAGGAAACCAAAACAATCTTACTTTAAGCATATAAACATAAGGAGCATGTCAAAAACATAAACTCCTGCACATTATTCACTGAACAGCAGCAAACTTCCGCATTACTTCAATATATTTACTGGATAGTAACATTTCCGGTAGAGTTAACCATACGCTAGCCTGAATTTAATATATGCATGGTGTTTTTGAGCGAATGAAATTCTCAGACACACCTGCTTTAGCCTCATTTCCCCTCAGCAATTCTTTCTTTGCTTCCTTCTTATCCTTCTCTTTCTTACCCTGCTTTTCCTCTTTCTTTTTACCCTTCCCACCCTCGCTACTTTCTTCCTTCTTCATCTTTGCCTCGGCTTTCTTTTCCTTCTCTTTCTCCTTTTCTTTCTCACGGGCAGCACTAGCAGCAGCTGCTGCTGCAGCTGAAGCTGCTGCAGCTGCTGTGGCTGCTTCAGCCTCAGCTCTCTTCTTCTCCTCTTTAAGACGCTTCTTCTCTTCTTTTCTTTTCTCCTTCTTTCCAAGTTTCACAGGTGAGTGTGAACGGAAATACGAAGAGGACGCAGATGCATTGGCTTTCTTAGAGTTAGGTGGAGGAGGGCATGAAGTTATTGATGGTGATGCTTCCAGCTGAGTTACAATTTTCTGGGCACACCTGTCCGACAAAATTGGTATGCTGATATAAGACAGTGTGTACAGCTTTACCTTATTGTGTTAGCAAAACATTTTGAAATGTTGAGCCAATTAATGATTTTGGGTTGTTTCTAAGTTTAATTATGTATATTAGCATAAAAATATGAGAATACAATTATTTGATGCTGTTTATAGATATAGGAGTAGTTTTTAGCTAATTAGATTTCTGATTAAATCTGATACAGTATCTTTACTTCACTTTAAGTAACACTTTATTATGGAATAAATTTATGGCAATATATCATTTGAAAAAGACAAAAAATATTTTTGATGGCAAACTTCAGTATAATAATTCATGATTCAAGTTTGAATGGCTCTTCATATTTTTATACCTATCAGCATGAATGAAAGTATCAGAAATGAGAACTGGCAAAAAATAACATTATCTTGCAAACAAATGCAAACATTATACTGAGTGTACACACATTATTTTTACAACTTTTATCTGAAATCCAAAAATACAGAAATGATCTCCATATACATGGTTTATGCCATCTGTGAGAGATAACCATTAAGTTTAATTGAGTAAAATGCCAGTATGTGCCACTGGTGTTATGTGAACCATAATGGCATGAATCATCTGAACATCAGTCATGATGATGTCACCACAGGAGAAGGCACGGTGCATGGAGTGGTTTATTATAACAAAATTGGATACACAGGTCCATAGAAACTTCTGAACAATGTCATCAAAGCCATTAATACAGGCTTGGTATGAACAGTTTAAAGAAAAGGGGAGTCTTATTCATAGGAAAGGTGCAGGTTGTTTGCATGTACGAAAATGTGGAATGTGTACAACAAACATTTGCCCGCAGTTCGTGCAAGTCCATAAGAGTCACAGCCCATCAGCTACAAATGCCATAGTCCACAATGCATATTTGCATAATCATTTATGCCTATTTATGCATACAAGTTGCAACTGTTGCATGCTATCATGCCAGATGACAGGCTATCCTAGGAGAAATTCGCAAGTTCCATGCTTGAGCTACAGGACAATGACAATGATTTCTTCAAGAAAATCATGTTCTCATGTCTCTGGGAAGATTAACAAACAAAACAAGAATTTGAGGGTTAGAACATCTTCAGGCTGTGCAGGAACACATTAGAGACAGTCGAAAAGTGAATGTTTGATGTGGGGTATTACATGATCGTATGATTGGGTCTTATTTCTTTGTGGAGAAAACAGTGATATTGGTCAATTATTTGGATATTCTTGAGTGCTACATCTTTCCACAGTTAGAGGAACTACAGTCTAATATGTTTCTGCAACAAGAAGGTGCACCACTGCACTGGAGCTTGCTTATGCGTGGTTCCCTTCAGTGGCAATTCCTGAATCAGCTGATTGGCCATGGCAGACCCATCTCTTGGCCGGCTTTTCTCTATGGGAATATGTAAAAGATTACTATACAAAAGTCCGGTGGTCAACATCAAGGATTTAAAGACCAGAAATGCTTCTGCAATTGCCATTGTTGATGTTGGAATCTTGCAATGCGCATGGAATAAACTCGAGTATCGATTAGACATTCCAAGAGTTGCAAATGGTGCCCATGTTGAATATGTTTAAAGTTACAGTTAAACTTAATGAGTTTTACTCACAGATGGTGCAAACCTTGTTATGTGTAGATTGTTTCTGTGTTATCGAACTTCAAATTAAAATTGTAAAGATAATTTGTGTACACCCTGTATACTTTGAGAACTATTACATTTTTATTTTTTATGCAGTTTCTGACCATCATATTGGTACAACCTTAAATGGGACACAATACCTTATGCGAGTTGAAGTTGAAGTTGTTTTATCCCTCGATGCTCTTTCTTTGCTGGCTCTATAGTCACGCTGGAATTCCTTTATTGGTGGGAGGCGAGGAGGAGCAGATGCTGTAGCATTTCCTTGATTTCCAGTGCTTCGTTTACCATTTGATGATGAAGGAGATGTAGCCCTATCTTTGTTAGATGCTCCTTGAGATGTTGATGCTCCACTTGTACCAGCTGCATTCAAACGAGGTTCCTTGATTTCTTGAACTCTCAGCTAGGAATAAAATGGCAATTACTGTATAATTATTGTATGCAACAACTTCTGGAAGAAACACAATGTGGAAAAAATTATCATCCTGTAGCTATTTAAATTAAATGAGGATAATTACTTAAATTTGAAGTTTTTTATTGAAACTGTGATGAAATAATACTCAATATTGCTCAAGAACTTATAATCGAAAGGATTGCTTGTTAAATAAATGGATTTCAATTTAACTTAGTAGAAAAACTCATTTTTGATAAAACAATTTATGCAGTTTTTTAGAAGGTTAAGCTTACTTCCAATTATTGAATTGTAATTAATTTGTTTATGCTGTAAATTTATCAAAAAACCTTTAAAATCCTATACTTCAAACTACCTAGTTTTGATAGTGATATGATTATGAAAATTGTGTAAATAAATCATGCCAATACTCTGAATATTAGTGTTTCAATTAATCTATATAGTTTATACCTTCATTGACTGTGTTTGAGATTTTTTAAGAGCTCCAGTGGGTTGTCGATATCCCAATTTTCCAGGTCCATTCTTTGATCCAACAGAACTTGCTGATAAAAGTGATTTTCCAGACCCTTGGCTGCTAGTAGTTGCAGAGCTGACTGAGGACATCCCTGTTTTTATAAAAATAAACACCATGTATTAGCTATCATTAAAGCAACATCAAGACAAAGGCAAATTCTTTTAATCAATCGCCAAAAAACTGCCAATTTGGGGTATGGTAGTAAACATCGTAGGTAATCTATCTGGACAAAGATCCATGATTATTATTTGTTAAACCTGGTTCTCCACATACTCCTGTTTTCCTCAATCTTCTTCATTTCAAGTTGTCTATCAGCTAAAACCTTTTCGATATAAATTTTCCTGAATGTCTATTCAAGAACAAGTATTTAAAAAGTAGGACTGAATGTTCATGTTTCTGCCCCTTACAAAGTGATCAATACAAAGCATTTTCTTAATTTCTTACTTATATCTGCCTTTATTTTTACCATAAGTAGAATTATCTTTCTTATAAATGAGGCTTATGGGCTGGCATGAGAGAAAATAAAAGAAGAGGGTCACTTGGAGAAAAATGCTTTGAATATTTTCCAGAGAGGTGTAGAAAGGGAACTGATTTTATTTTTTATGGATTATTAACCCGCCATTGGTCATGCAGTATTTTTTGATGCCATTGGTCGTGGGTGAGGGCTGCACTCACCCAGATGATTGTTCCTTTCTTGCAGTAAAAATAATTATTTGTTATATCATTTAAGCATTATCTTCCAGAATTTCATATCCTTAATAAATGTATAAGTAAAAATATAAATAAAAAAAGCTTTAATATATTTTTCATAAAAACTATTAATTTTCAATAATAATGTAAAATACTCTACCGTACAATTCTGATAATAATACACTAGAAAAAATATGGAAATTGCTATAAAAGTAAAATAAAGCTAAAAATTTAATTGTACAATTTCAATATGGTGAAGAGACAGGCACATAACAATTGTAATACTCTCGATGGTGGGTGAATTGGCACTATCCTCTCAATGGTATGCATCCCTATTTTTGTTACCCATGAACAAACGAGATGATCCAAATGGAACTTATGATGCCTACTTTCCTTATTAAATTAAATGTGGTGCAGCAATTATTTATATTGGCTTTAATAGCATTAAAATCTCCACAGATGAGTTGCTCTTTGTGTTCCCAAATTTCATCATTTAGCGTTATAAAATGTTACAATGACATTCGAATGGAAAAGTAAATTAATCACATGTATTTATCTGGCTAAAATAACGTGTGTACATTATACTAGGATATACTGAATCTGAGTTCAACAATAGTTGTTGCAATGGTAAAACTCTCATAATAAGTGATAAAAACTGCAAAAACATCAGTATTTAAATGAAATTCAAAGAAATACAATCGAAAAGCAAAATTCTACAATGAAAATTGGAATTTCTACTCCTTTCCTCAGAGAATATTACAAATTCTGCTCTGATATTACAATTTTAAGATATTTTAATGCGCAAGAGGAAATTACTCTTGCATGATGGATTTCAGATCTCCCATGTAAATCAAATGGGAAGAATAGTTCTTAGAAGCAAACCCAGGACTTTCAATCTTCACAACAAAAACTATCCTTGGGAGCTCAGCCCCAGTAGCAAGACATTTCCACCAAGTGTCATGAAAATCGGTCTATTGGTTCAAAAGTTAATAGGGGGCAGACAAACAGACAGACACAATGACGGAACTATAAGTCTATTTCCATTCTGAAAAGTAGGCTAAAAATATCTTGGATAACACGTGATGTAAATTCGAATACTTTTAGAAAAGTATAATGATCCGGAAAGTCGTAACTTGTATAGAAAAAAATAAAAGCATGTTTATTCTTGGGGTGAGGGATTCACCCACCACGTGACCAATGTTGGGTTAAACAGAGAATGCATTATATTCTAGGGTCTTATCTAATTTTGGTCTATTGTTATTGCTATGAAATCACTGTCATGGTTAGAGTCGATCAAAGTCAGCTGCCTGATATGTATCTTCCTGCAGATGCTTCATTTATATCTACAAATGGTATTTTTAATATAGTGTTTATTATTTTTTAGCTGCAAAACAAATATATTTAAATATGTCAATCAGGATGTTGAACATTTTGAGTAAGGCAGACACTTTATATGTAGTAATGTCCAATAAGTGAGATATAAATGAGTCAGGAATGTTCATTGCTTCATTTTGAGCAATGGCTCCTAACTAGGAGTGTGAGACACTAGTGCAGGGAGTGTGAGGATGCTCAACTTTAAAGCATTGCTTTTCTAACAGATTTTAAGTAACCAGAGAGCACATTACCATTTTTGAACAAGTCATGGAAATAGTGAAACTCATTTTGAAATATCTTTATAAACAGGAATATAATGAAACTTCTTTCAGTACAGTTGTAGATCATGAATGCTTCAGTAAAAACAAAATCTATCATTTTGATTGTATTAATGTAAATAAAATGTATTTACTCCAATAACATCAAGCAAAAAGTAATCATGAAGGATTATATTTTTAAATATGCCAGTATTTAAAGCAGAGGCAGACTGAGAGCATCCTGTGTGTGGAAAAGTTCATCATGATTACTCTTATTAATTTGTAAACCCATGATGATAATTTTAATGTTGGGGTGCATAAAAATACCTTGAGAGCTTCAAGGGGTACATTGGGATAAAAAGGTTAAGAACCACTAATCTAGAGCAGATGCCCCCAAACTATGGCCCGAGGGCCAGATCCAGCCCCCGAAAGGGTTTTATCTGTTCCATGGAAATTTTATTAAACATCATAAAATCAGTGTTTACAATTTAAAAACAGGCGCATTGTTCGCATTAGAATATTTTCTTATATTTATTCACATTTAAGTTATATATGCATGTATGCTTAGGTAGTAATAGAATAAAATATTTTAAATTTTGAAACGTTTTTTTGGAGTAATTTACACAAGATGAGGGTGAGATGAAAAGTGGGTTGTCTGGGGTAGTGGAGATAGAAGGCAGAGGATTTTTTTGATTAGAAGATAGCTAAAACCATAAGATTTGGTTCTGGATGGTACTTTAAAAACATGTTATCTGTAGGATGCCATTTTTTTGGAATGATGGAGCAGAGAGGTAATGGAGTAGTTCCTATTCACTAGAGAAATCAATTGAAATATTGGATGGTATGAGCACTTGTAAGAAATTAAATAGTGGTAATTTTATTCCAGTATGGGTGCTAAGTTTATTCTTCATGTCTTTGATGATAACAGATTCTATTTATTTATTTGCTGAGTTTAGTAAGTCTTTTTTATGCCTGCTGCTAACTCATATTTCCACAACTTCACTATCCATAATTTCCACTAATGATTCTCACATAAGTAGAGCCCTGCAAAGCTTTGAGATTAGATTCAAATTTGAATCAGATTTTAAAATGTGATTTGATTTGATATTGCAAAAAAGGATTAATAAATTTTGAATTGGCAGACGATATATCGACCAATGAAAGGTTCTTATTAAATTATTGGTCTAATTTTAACCCTCATTGTGTAATACTCTAAATTTAAGGTACTTGTGGGGAAAATTTTTTATTTGGATCATCCCCTCCCCTTGGTACAAACACAAACAGAGCAGTCCAAATATGGACCAGTGTCCATTTAGGCTTTTTGTTTTAATGTGCAGTGCATTTGTAGTGGTGTTCTTCAATCATCTTTTATTGTAATAAAGATAAGATAATACTAATATTAAATTATCAATATATATTGAGTGAAGTATCACTCACATACATATGACATTAGTTGTTGGTTTTATGTTTTAGTGTTTGCAATTATAACTTCCACTTAATACAGACCTATGACACTCTGACAGATTTCTTTGATCTTGAAATTTTGCCACTGTTACCTCACTCAGCTTGCTCAGACTTCAGTTAGTGTTGCCAGTTTAGGCTCAGTTAACACAACAAGATGGAATTTTAGGATAATTAGGTTTTATTTTCTTATCGAACTAAATATTTAAAGAAAAAAACAAACTACCATGACACATTTTATGAGAAAATCAATTGATTCGAAAACAAAGGAACAATATGATAAAGCAGTGTTATACTTTGTTGTGACTGATAGAAGACCATTCAAAGCTGCTGAAGCCACTGGGTTCAGGAATTTTTGTTCCAAGTTAACGCATGGAACTTATTGTCCCCCACATAAAAGAACACTTTCCCACCACCTTGATGAGCTCGAAAATAGTTTACACGAGAAACTCAAAAAAGCATTTAAAATCAGAAATACATAATTCATGCCCATACATCACCTTCGATCATTGGAAGGCTAGCAATGGAAGCAATTATTTGATTATCACATTACATTACATATTTGAATCAGATTGGATCTTACATTCGTGATGCTTGTTGGTTGTAAACCTAGAAGACTTGAATGCTGACCATACTGCGGCTGTCACTGAAGAAATTATTAGGAATCAATTAGAAAAGTATGGAATAGAGATGTCTACAGTTCTCTTTGCTACTACAGACACTACATATACAATGTCTACTTATTCAATGGCAAGGATTTGCCATTCACCTTCTGCAGCTTTCTTTAAATGCAGCCATGGATGCTCAGCCATTGATAGAGAAGTTAATTAGCCATGTACATCATATCACTGCTTTTTTTCATTCTTCAACAGTTGGTCAGAGTGCATTAACAAAGCATCAAATTTCTCAAAATTTGGGTGAGTCACAGACACCACTAGATGTCGTCACCCAATGGAATACAACGTACAAATTGCTTGATTGGATGCGAAGGAATTATATTGCTATACCTCTTGCTCTTATTGAATGCAGTGTGAAATGGAATTGTGCTAAAGTCCCTCCCATACATCTGACTAATCAACTGAAAGAAACCCTAGAAGCATCTCTTCCATTTCGCAAGGTAACAGTGGAGGCAAAATCTATATTTAGCTCCGAAAAGTATGTTACCATTAGTCTCATTATTCCCTACATTTCGATTTTAAGAGATGAACTAAGAGCAACATCAGTGCCTGGTGTAAAATTATTCCGTAATGAACTCATGAAGCGTTTGAATAACAGATTTGACATTTCCAAAGACCACCTTATGGCTGCAACATTTCTTGATCCAAGATTTAAACTCGTCTTATTCATGGAAAACTAAACTATAAAGCATTTTTTGGAGGGATTCACTTCAGATTTAGGAGATGCATTCTGGCAAGAAGGAAAAGATGAAGAGATAATTGTAACAGATAAAGGTTCTAATACTGGGTGCATAAAAAGCAAAGCAGAAAAGGACAACCTTTTGGATACTTTATTTTAAAAAATTAATGACTTGCAAAAAGAATTGTCGTCAAATATGAATGAAATGTCCACACTTCAGGAGGAAATACACCAATACACAATCCAATCTATGATGGACTGGGATAGTGATCCATTATTTTACTGGAATGAGAACAATAGATCCTGCCCATTTTTGGCATAAGTTGGGAGATATTTGTTGGCAATTCAGGCTACAAACACTTCACCAGAATGGGTATTCGATGGGTGGCATAATGTTATCCGACTTCTGATATTATCTATCTAACCATAATGCCGAGACTTTGATATGGGCAAAGAAGAAGAAAGATTTATTATTTAAAATTTTAAAGAATCCTAACTTTGTATGTTTTATTTTAAATAAAATGTACCTTTTCTTGTAATTGTGCTATTATTTCAACTTATATGCTAATTATTATGCTATGTAATTGATCACAAAGCCTAGTACAGTTTTTCTGATACAACATGACGAAAAAATCATGCCATCCTGAGGATTAATTGTGCTGTGTAGTGTTTCTAAGTGTCTGTTTTTGGTGTTTTATTTAGATTCTTGACACAAAACAGAAAAAACAAAACTGGATATCTAAGTAAGGAGTGATTAGAAATAAAATACTTCAACCTAGAGAGAGTTAATTTAAAAAAACTGCCCAATTCGAGATTCGAATACTTTACAATGATTTGAATCAAGATTCAATTCATTCCATAATTTGAGATTCACAGGGCCCTACACATAAGGTAACTATTACATGGCAATTCCAATTAATAAAAATTGGTGTTGGTATGGCACAAAAATTTATTTTATGTAAAAAATAAAATCATTCAAGTGGAAACTTTAAAAGGATGGGTTAAAATATGTTCACATTGTTGTTTTATTACATTTATACAGTTTTCAAGAAACAAATTTTGCTAGAAATGTATTCTTCATTCATGTGCCTACTCACCCGAGAAGGATGATGAGCCCGATGTCATGGAGAAGAGTGATGAGGAGTTTGGCACTGCCCATTGATTTGCGTGAGAGCTTCCTGGTGACATCATTGAGTATTGCGATGCAGATGTTGGCATGAGAATGCTTCTGGAAGTTGTAACTCCGCTTCCACTGCGGCCATTGCTTGACTGCTTTAGTCTTAGGATTTTTGATCTGAAAATACAGGTAACACATCATCATAGCACTTTTCTGATACTGTAGATTGATGAGGTCTGGTATAAAAATTTCTGAATCAAATTTGAACTAAATTGTAGTTTAGACAAAGCCAATTAAGAATAATGTGGGAGCAGAGCTCTTGGAAAATGAAAACTTATTTTTTTCATTTCTTGGATAAACAGTGAAATCTGAAACTTTATGAGAAATTTTAAGTTTTCTATGCATTCTTGAGCTACATTGATTTTTAAGAATGTCTTTACATATTTGCAGTAATTCCAACATGAGTCAGAGGATCTGAACTTATACAAGACCACAACCCTTTACAAGCCATGAAAGTGTAATGGACCTTGTAAATATGTACTTTTATTGCGCCACCCTAGAAGGGTTAGGATAACTTGGCCTGTGCAGAGGCCTCTTTACATTAACCAGCAAATTAAACTATCCTAGCAGTGATTTTGAATTCCAGAGCCTGAGGATGTTGCTCTGATATGTTCTACCATAGGGATGGCCCTGAATATCGGAAAATAGCTGTGTTCATGTTAACATGACCAATAGTATAATAGGATATCCAATACCAGAGCCAACTGTAGGATATCTCCTATCAGTGCTTATCAAATTTAGGAGTTTGCTTCTAGCATATAAAAATAATGCAAACTATCTCATTATTTAAACAATTATCCAATTAAAAAAATCTGACTTTCTTCATACCTGTAATATTTCTAAAAATTCCAAATAGGTTACATAATAAGAAATATTTTTAGAAACTATGAGAAAATTTTAGACTTAACAATGAACAGAAATAAACTCAAACCATAGACTTCTGATATTGGATATTACCACAAAGGTCCAGCAATTAAGAAAATAAAAAAAGCATTACTAAGATGTAACTAAGCGTCAATTGTTAACAATATATGGCAGTAGATGGTGTGGTGATGGCAGCTAAATAATTTAGTTTAGATATTTAGATATCTCTTAAACAATGCATTATGGAAAAATGTTTTGAACATAGGTTATAGGAAATTAAATTTCCTACAACTTGCATTCCAGTATGTTTTTAAATATATCAAATATTAAAGCAAATATTTCAAAATAACAGATGTGACAAGAGTATACACCCACTTCTGGTTGACCGAGTTTTACCAAAAACTAATCAGTTCTTGTGACTTCCATAAAAATGTTAAATATAAAGTTTTGAAAAGTTAAAGTTAAATGATAATGAAGAAGTAGGTATTTAAAAAATATTTTTTCATTTTGCCAGTAGAGTACATGAGTAGCAGTACGAATTTATTTGCCCTCACATGTCTTGTTTACGCTGATAAAATACACTTAACAATACTATAGTTGCCAAAAGCCGCATATGTACTGCAGAGTGTGTTTAAATACTTCATTTGTAAATACCAACGGAAACATTTCTAAGTGTCAAATTAACAGTAGCTGCAAAGTACCTCCACAATTATGGGAACGGTAAAAATGTTAAAGAGTGAGCTTATATTGAAGCGAAATGCTCGCCAACCTCAAAGTTTCTTAAATAACCATTTTTATTGCATGGAACCATTGGGAAAACGTAATTGTAGCAATTAGGTGGGTTTTCGTAAAAACTCTGAAATAATATATCGACGTTAAATTTAACTACGAATAATTTTGATTCAAATCACACTAATTTTATCTTATCAGCACAGCAAAAAGAAAACTAGCTTTTCAAGCTGCATAGGACTAAATTCACGTTGAAGTGTAAGATAACATTTTATACAATCATTAAAGTGAAAGTATAAATCGAATCCAACTTCCCCGGCGCAACAAAAAAATCGTATACACCGCTAAGAAACTAAAAAGGGAATAGCGAAATCTCCTTTTTAACATATTTAAGGAAAAATTAATTTTTTGTCAAACAAAGAGCGACAAAGTTAAACGTTCTGATAACTCGCGCTATACTTAAGAGATGTTATCATTCTTGCCGTTGGTGTTTCAATTATTTTCGTAAATAATCATCATCCAAATATCGATTTTGGCTGTTATTCCTTCAAATATACTGCGAAGTAGGTCAGTATTCGTGTTTGAACAGATTATCATGCAAAACAGAAAACAGCTAGTCATGGTCACGTGAAAGCAGCTTTTTGATAAAGAAGCGAGGTACTGTAAGGGTAAATTTTTATGGAAAGATAATAACCTGCAAATTACGCATCTCAGAGGCAGGAGTCGCTGGGACACTGCCATTTGTATGGTTTTCACGAAGCATTTCCTGCATACGACTCGATGGCCGCATGGATACGTCTGCATGGTAGCCCGGGCATTGACGCAGATGACACACTGAAGTCCATACGAAGAGAAATCATGGAAAGAAAATGGGCAATCATTAATTACATAAATAACAAAAAAACGTACAATAAAAAGTAAAAATATGTAGTTATAAAACGACCATCGATATTTGTTGAACTATGCAATTCATAATGAAATTTCAGAGTATAGCTAACATATAAAATTTCAATGAATACAATTTAAAACACATTTGTGAACAAATGTTGCTTAAAGGGATACGACAAGCTCCAGCATTAACTTCCAGTGATCTGCATTCCTCAGTACATTTAATAAAAATACATACCTTAGGTAACGTAACGTTTCGATTATTTCGTATCTGTTTTTAGTAAACAAATATGCATGTAATCATGAAAAAAATAAGCGAAGTAAAATAACTTACATTTTATTCTATTAATTTAAAATCTGAAAAAAGAACAGCGCTGAACCGCAAATCATTGCCCCTTTCGAGATACGTATAAGTTACCATTTGTTAGAATTAATAATAATTGGATACATTTAATTTAAACGAGGATTCTGCACTATATACCACATACCTACGTTATATGCAAAGTAATTTAAGCTAGCTGCCATCAAACAAAAATATCATATTCAATGCCACGAATAATATTTCTTTTTGGTGTTTAAATCCATTGCTGTGCCCGCTTTATGATTTTTAATTTTCTTCGGCAAATTCTATTACAAAGTTTCAAATACAAACTTTTTGAATAAAGGCGGAATCTTTTAGACTTTAAGAGTTGAAAACTTTAAGTATTTAAATAACAATAAAGAAAAGCCACTCAGGGATTCCTAATTATTTTTAATCGTACGTTTACGTAGTGGCATGACGGGTTTGCGGAAATTTTAACTTTTCGCGTATTATAACGAAAACCCGATAACTTAATTCATCTCTGCCAGCCAACTGGGGTCCAATTAATCCCTCGAATGCTATGACTAAAACGGTGGCTTCTTTTGTATTTGGATGGACGGATTTCGAACGGAATTTTTATACCTCGGGTGGATTTTTGTGGAAAAGAAGCGTCACTGATTGGCGCATTTCGTTAGCGTAACATCACGCTAGCGCCGAATTTCCGTCCTCCCTTTCCTCGCGTAATTGCTAACTAGCATTCGTCCGTGGGCAAAGGACGCGAGAAAGGAAAATGCGACCCGAAATCTGGAGAAGCAGCCTCCTCTTCGTCGATCCATTCGAAGAAAAGGAAGCGGCGGAGAGGGAGAGGATGACGTCAGACCCACACCCACCTCCCCCCCCCGGGATTCGGTTCAAAGCCGAACGGGAAATGGAGGGCGTGAGCGACATCCATCGTTAACGTTAATTCATCATTATCATCCGCCCCGGCTTGCGTTGCCTCGTAGGCGACGGGAATTGGAAACGAAAGCCGCAATAGGTGAAGAATAAAAACACACGAGGAAACGTCACGGTTTTCGCCGTCTCTTGCGGGTGAAGCGGGGATTCTATTTATAGGACGAGGAAGAGAGAGGAGTGATGGGGAGAGAGTAGGAGGGCGTCGTTATGTCAGGGGTCGGTTGAGGCGCGGAGCAAAAAGGAAGCAGGGAGCTGGAGAAAGTGTGCGAGAGGGAAGAAGAAAGTGAACAATAGTGGGATGGAGGGCGAAAGGAGAGGGAACGAAAGGGGGAAAGAGCGAGAAATGGGGGGTGAAGAATGTGCCCAGTTGAGCGCTCGAGTGTGAGGGATCGGAGGGATTATGTCAATATTGAATTATGTGAGACGTTGCCTGGGATATTTTCCCGAGTAAAATGAAATAAAAAATCCGAATATGAGAAACAAAACTTTTCGATTATATCGCACTTAACTTTAACGTATGTATAACTCCGTACTGTAGAAAATATAACTTTACATTTAGTTATTTGAATGCAATCCAAAAACAGCCATCACTAGGCCTATTAGATGTTTAACAGATCAAGAATAAGAATCGAGCAAACCAAAACGTAACAAATTACATATGAAACAAGCAGAAACTATAGGAAAGATTTATATTGCTACGCTGATTTCAGCACATGAGGCGTGAAGTAGCCTGCATTAAATATAGTTGTCGCAAATGGAGCCCCATAAATATTTTTACAGTGAGTAATATTTATTGGTGGAGATAATGTAAGAACCAAAGTATTGTACCAAGGTTTGCATGCATTTCAAAGCAAGCTTAAAAATTTGTAAGGCTTTTTAACAACTACTAATGCGGCTACATAAAGAAGAGATTGGTTTCCTTATAAGAATTGCTAGCATTTCACTTAAGACTATAAGGCCCTTGATATAGTCTGTCTGAAGATACTAAGGCATCGGATTCAAATCCTGCTCAGAGGGTGAATGTGAGGTTTTACTGTACAAGATATTTGCAAAATACCGTGATGTGCTGTGTGCTAATGAAAATAATAAATACAGAGAAATGTTCCATACAGTTTCATATAGTTTACTCTTTGTAAATTTTAACCTATCTTCATACAATCCTTGTTTGTAAATTATTTCGTTATCTGACAAGGACTGGCAATCCAAACATTTAACGGTATAATCCGATTAAATTACTTTGAGAAATAAAAAATAAGTAATGAACTTTCAGAATTGCGTAAATCAGAAACAATTTAATAGCTAAATAATCTCATTACGCACCATTACAAAATTAAACTTAGAGCAGCATCAATGGCTTCTCTAGGGCAGAATTTCTCGTTAAAGCCAAATACTTATACCATTATATTAATACGAAAAGCATTAAAAGGAACTAGTTTTAGAAAATCCACAAATTGATAGTGAATTTCCTCAAATTTTTGGTCAGCATATTTCACAGTTTGATAATTAACACCAATAATGAGAAAATACGAGTTCAACATGAGAATAGATACGATCCTATGTGGAATAATCTCATCTCAAAATGACCAATATTTTTAAAAAGTTTTAGCGATATAATAATATTTAAAAACTACAAAAAACTAAAAACTAACTTTGATACAAATAAATATTCACGCAAAAGTTATTTTTACATTTTCATTTTCGTAAAACTTTTACGAAATTTACCAGAACGGGGGAACCCACTAAACGTCACGCATTCTTTTACTCAGCATTTCCAAGCAAAGTTACCGTAGAAAAGGCAAACATAAAGTAAGTTTTTGCTTTATGAATGAAAAAAAATGTTCTTTTCCATATGCCAATCAATTTCCAAGTATCGGTATAACATCATTACAATCAGATTTACATTTGAAAAAAATCTGATGTGGCTACCACATGACTTTCTCCATACCTGTAATATTTTTTAAAATTTCAAATAGGTTATATTATAATAAATATATTAAGGAACTGCGAGAAAATTTTAAAGACATTACAAAGAACAGAAATAAACTCAAACCGTAGCCTTCTGATATTGGATATAGCCACGAAGCTCCAACAATTAAGAAAATAAAAAGGAGCGTTAATAAGACGTAAGCGTCAAGTGTTTGATAGTCGCCGGTAGGGGTGTGGTGGTGGCAGCTAAAAAATTTAGTTTTCAACATATCTCTTCATCAATGCAAAACGTTTCGAACAAAGGTTGTAGAAAATTAAATTTCCTACGAATTTTATTCCAGTACTGTTTTATATTCATCAGATATTAAAGAAAATATTAAATAAATAGAATATCTACTTAACAATGTGTTCTATGAAAAAATGTTTCAAACAGAAGTTATAGAGAATAATATTATCTATGAAGTTTATAATAACAATATTTACATTTATGATGATTTAAAAGAGTTATTTGCCAATAACCGAAACATGACTAGAGTAAACATCCACTTTGTTTGAGCGATTGTTGCCAAAACCTAATCCGCTCTTCCGAAATCTAAAATTTGATATTGATACGAGAGTTAGTTTTTGAGTTAGAGCACCCACAAAATCCTATCACATACAGAAATACCGACTGGCAGACAGACTGACAGACAGGCAGCCACATGTCAAATATAAAATTTCGCGTTGATCTGATTAATAGTTTTTGAGTTAGAGCATCCACAAAATTCCGGTCAGACACATACACAGACATCATCGAGAAAATAGTCAAAGCGTATTCAGGGGACCTTGAAACATGTATTTCCGTTGAAATCTCGTATTCTATTTTTTCATGAAAACAAACTTCTCTATATTTCGTATATGGAGAAAGTAATTACAAAAATATGGGTTTTTAATTGTACAAAGCTTCATCGAAATTTTTCTTCCCAAGCCATACAAAATTAGATTTATTTGTAATCTTTAAGTTACGTTTGTTTATAAGCATTTTGAGGCAACTTGGTGTATCGTATGGGATTCATAGCATTATTATATCATTCTTATAACCTCTATTGGTTAAGTTTAGCAGCATCAGAATGACAGTATTTTAATTAGGACCGCTTAAATATATAGGAATTAATCACATGTGATTCAAGGACATCCTGTGTAATAAGTCCAATGACTCGCATATGATACATGGATGGAGAAAAAGTTAAACTAAGCGTATAAATTAACCAAAAAATTACTGGCGTTGATAAATACTCAAGTTCAATTAAGTTTTTTGCATCAATAATACAGATAATGAAAAGAAAACATAAGTTACTCTATTGAAAACGGTGGACTACAATAATACATTTTAAAGCGCGATCTAATACCAATGACATTCCGCAAATTTCCGTTTTCTTTGTCTCTACGTTTGAAGAATATCAATCGATCACGCGTCTACAGTGCCCACCGGAAGATCTAAAAATACTATTGAAAATAACATCACTAGGAAACTTCGAGTGTTTTTTTCCGTCGGAGGAGGAGATACGATTCGGATGAGGCGCTGTTCGAAAGAGAGGGATACAAAATTTTCCGAGCATTCAAAACCCACTGTTCATCCAAAGTCTCTATCGTAAAATCGTCAACGCTTTCCTCGGGGTGAGCGGAGATTCATATAGAAGTGGGCGAGATACGAGGAGAGGCCAGAAAAGGCGAACGGGAGTATAAGGGGTGGGAGTGGGAGGTAGGAAGGCAGGAGGAAGAGGGGCGAAATAGGAACGGAGCGGTTTGAGCGGGTGGAGGCCGTTCTACCGCAGCGATGAAAGAGGAGAGGGATCTGCGAAAACAATGGGCAGAAATTTATAAGGTGTAATGGGATAGGGGAGGGAGAGAGAGATCGCGGAACTCATTCTCATAATATCCAGCTTCTAACACGTCAGTCAAATCACGTTCACACATCTTGGTCGGTATTGAGTGGGTAACGTTGTTATTAGGTACTATCGACGTTTGCATCCGTCAAAAATTTCCAAAGATTTGAAATATGACAGAAAAACACGCAGCAAGTAATCCGGCGAAGATATTTCCATATGATATCAATTTTACTTTATTAGTATTACAATTATCATCATAAACAGTATGTATTGCAACCTATTATAAATGTTTTGCACATTATGACAAAAAGATTCCGAAAGACATACCCTCAATGTATATCATTAAGTGCGTGTTTATGTATATATATAAATGACTTCGTCGTCGGTGGGTGGGAAAGCGGAAGTGTATTGCTATTTTTAAGACTGGCATTTGGTGGGAATCTTCGACTCTTAAAGTAAAAGCCATTTACGAAAAACAATTTTCCAAAATCGACCCGGGTTCGATTCCTGAGAATGATTTCCATTCCCCATAAGATAACTTGGAGAAATCGATATTTCGACCTGCAAGCTTATTTTCTTTTGTTTATTAAAATCACATATTTGACCTCCGATCTACGGACTAGGACTGCATTAAAGAAAAATGACAATAGTGTCTTATTCTTATCGTCTTCGAATCGAAATCTCTCGAATTTAAAGTTTTAATATCATATTTTGACAAAATTTAGCCATTTTAAGAAGTCGCCTTGCCAACCGATTCCATTGTTGAACTCGAAATCCTCGAAATCGAAATTACTCTCACATATGCTCCCGTTCCACCCGGACCTCCATATACCCCCCCGGCCCAATTCATAGGTATCAGAGATATCTCAGAATTAGTTTTTACTTTCTCCATATACACAGTATATATATAATATATTTTCATGAAAAAATTCGAATTCGAGATTTCAACCGAGACATACGTTTTGAGGTCCCCTGAACACTTTTTGACTATTTTCGCGATGATGTCTGTGTGTCTGTCTGTCTGTATGTGATAATATTTTTACTTTCTCCATATGTGGTATAGGGGAAAGTATTGTTTTTATGAACATGAAAAAATGCGCAAAAGTTGAAATGATTGTGTTGTCATATGACATAATTTTATTCGCTGAAGACGTCTGGCGTAGCCCGGGCATCGCCGGGTACTTCCAGCTAATATATACACATACACACACACACACACACACACACACAAATATCCGTGACTGAAAATTGCGTAGTGGCGACTATACATTGTTATATTTTATCATTTCAGTCAAGTTACTATATAGGCAATATTTTTAAAGTTATATGTATGATGTATTGTAGGAAAATTCCTAGGTTTAAGTAGAACGGCGAGAAGGTGGGTGAGATGGTGACATGGATTAAATCGGACAGGCAGTGTGTGCTTGCGAGGTGGGATGTACCGGACGTCGAGATAGTGGACGGAAGGCCTTTTTTGCGCCATCTTTGAAAGAGCGAGGCGGTTACGAAGGATTGGGAAGGAAGGGCGTGTGGAGGTGGGAAATATCCCTCCGTGGGGTGCGGGAGCGTTGGGGAAGGAAGAGGGAGGAGGTGGTGCGCATGGTCCGTCCATGCGGGGTTTGTTGAGCGGCAATGCGGATGCTGTGGGGCGCGGCGGCCGAGGAAGGATGGAGGCGGGGGCTAGGGGAGTGAAAGGGGGCAGAAGCGTAGACGGATATCGGGGAGACACTGGATGCATCCAAAACGGAATAATGGAATTTCGGAATGGTTTGCTATTCGGTCCTTGTTCGACCTGAAACACATTTCTCCGTTTCTTTCTCTTCTAACCACGTTTTTTGGGACTTTTTATCGGCGCATGTTAAAAGGAAAGGCGGGGCGAAGTTAAATAACGAATAATATAATCTAGGTCGATTTCGCGTTTCACCGTTTCCGGCAAGGTGGGAGTTTGCGGATGCCGAGGCGCTTCGCCGCTTGCTTATTTCTAGGCTGAGCAATAAAGGAGACGATAGCCGATTTTTGGGTCGAAATGGTCCGAAAATACGGAAGAGAGTGTTTGAGGACCAGAGATGGTCCGAAATCCATTGCCTTAAAGGTATAGAATCGCGCCAATTTTGGTATGAAATGCCCAACATTTTCGATGACTTTACTAAAACCATTATCAGCATTTGTGGTATAGTAATATCTCCAGAAAGGCAAAAATAAAGAGTTGTTGCAATATTTTCCAATGGAGAACCATGTTTATTTTTAATGGGTTATATTTTTGTTTAATGTTTACATGAAAATTAAAAACATAATATCGAGAAGTATGCCAGTCAACTCTCAATGAAATGCATTTATATTAATCAAACAATGGAAAACGAACATTGGTATTTTGTCATGAAAATACTATAATCAATTAAAACTAAATATATGTGTTGCGAGAGTAATAATAAATAAAACGAAACCAAGGACAATGAGGTTTCAAATTTTTTTTATGAAAATATTATAATGATCTCCGCTTTATACGCACACAAAATAAAATTAAAAATGTAATGATGTAGATATAGGACTAAAATACTCGAAACGAGACACGAAGGAAAAAGGAAAATAAAAAAATTACGATTTTTAGCGCTTCACATTAACGATATCTTGCGTCTAACTACTTTCGTTTTTTAATCGAAAAAGTTTCTTTGCGAATTTTCATGAAATCAGCATGGTAAATTTTGAGTTGACAACAAATGGCACACAGAAATTTCGTAAATTTACTCGATCACTGCAAATAAGAGATTTTAAGACATAGGTCGCCATTAACAGTGTCCGCGATCGATTAAAAATTAATATCTATGAAATATAGCGCCTTATTAAACTATGAAATAAATATCCCGGAAATACAGTATTTTAAGTAAAAAGAAATAATCTTCCTTCTTTGTCCCACTGCTGACTTATATGGTGAAATATGTTTTTTACGAGTTAAGAATATCGATTTCCCTT
The DNA here is from genome assembly GCA_028673005.1 of Tanypteryx hageni. Lineage (NCBI taxonomy): Eukaryota > Metazoa > Arthropoda > Insecta > Odonata > Petaluridae > Tanypteryx > Tanypteryx hageni. Next base: position 61,329,084 of record CM054120.1, on the reverse strand, counting down.
TTGGACCGCGTTAAATATCACATCCCACGAGGGGAATCGTAATTATCTCGTCCATGAATTATATTTGTGGGACATTATGGAGATAAACTTCTCAAAAACATTAAGCGGAATTTTAAAACTTGCCCTGACGAACAAAGGCCACGACTGTACCGAAATTTAAATGAAAACTTTCCTTATAATTCACGCGGACGATGACGCCTTAACGCGTGTTACAAAGTCTGCCTCGTTAAGTCCCGTTGGTGGAGTTGTAAAACCAGCGCCTCCCGTATAAATATGAGGATCATCAGGGGTCCGGGGAAGTATTTCGGGAGAGAAGAGAGAAAGGAACATCGCAATGGAATGCGTTCTTCCAGAGCGAAATTCTTCACGATTCATTCGATTATTCCGTCGACCTAATACTTACGACGGAATAATGGAAGAGGCAAGAGCTTAACAAACGAATAAGTGCATCGAGGAAATCATTCACATAAAGTTAGAACTTGTCCAAGGGTTAAAAACACTACTTAACTGAATTGGCGTATCGCTAAAATCGTTCTAAAGCTTACGTCTGCTGATGCACGAACTGTGAAAGTAAATCGAGGAAATTTAAAATAACTTTGGAGTGACGCAGAAGGCGCTTACGTCGCATAGTCTCTTTTCGGCATTTTTTTCAAATCATCAATATAATGTGTCCGATAGTGGAGTCATTATACCGAAGAGAATGTTTTGCAATGTTAAGTAATTTTTTTAAATTTCGACGCTCGATGTAATTTCATTTAGGGAAAAATCGATAGAGGCGATTCCATTAAAATTCTGAGTTAAAATGCTAATTTTAGCCTGATTCGTAGTTTTTGAAATACGAAGTGTTATGCGATTTCCGATGCGCATTATTTTTTAAATTCCATGAATATTAAACTAATTATACCTAAATAAAATATATGAGCCTTTCTGATTAATTGGACAGGACAAACTACCTTTACCTAGTTCATGAAATTATAGTGTAATCACGTTTGTGCGATAAAATTTAGGCCCACACAAATTGTAACAGTTAATTTATATAAACAAATATATAAATAAACGGATAAAAAATAATTACATAAGCAGCATGTAAGTTAACGTGTTGATATTTTCATAACAAACCGTCGTTTAGGAAAAATACGTTTGAATAATTCTATGAGAATGGAATGATGACAATAAAAATCTACACTTAACAGGCAAAAATTATTTTTCGTCGTGTAATAAATCTTTCCACGGATTCGATGTTTATCGAAATTCTTATTTAAATATAATAAGCCTACTCTCTGTTTACATAAATTGATATAATTAGAAAACGAACAATTACATCTGCAAAGATTTAACAAAATGTAATGTAGAAAATCTTATGACTTATTTCAGAGCAGCATGAAAAAATTATCGAGTTTACCGAAAAGAGTAGAGGGAACGTAGATTTCGCATGAATTTGCAACCGCGGGAGAGGATTTACACAAAAATTACCACCCAACGATGGAGGTTAAAGACAATTAATTATTCGGTATTTTCACTGAGCAATTCAAGAAGGTCGAAAAAGGGGATGAATATATAATTTTGCAGGTAAGCTTGCACTAAATCACAAGTAATTCATGAGAGAAGCTACGTGCGGAAAGAAATAATATTGCGCCGGTTACGCAATATGTTAGCTCTAAAAACACACTCAACTGTGGGAGCAATTTGCATTACTATTTACAGGAAGTGATAACCACTGCCTGCGCATCTGAATCCACCCCCGTTAAATCGAAAATTACACTTATAGAAAATGCTGGTCTAGGAAAGTTAGGCGCAGGAAAACAGCCCAACCCATAACAGTTGCCAAAAAAACAATTAACATCTTTTCATTTCTTATTTGATTACTTTCGTGAAGTTTAAAATAGTCTTCTGGATTTTCCATTTAAAAATAGGGGTACATTTTTTTGTTTAGTTTTTCTTGCGTAAAAATCGTAAATCAGGCAAATTTTGGTGTTAAAAACACAAATATGAACAAACTTGGTTTGTAAATTAAAATTTGTTGCTGGGAAATTGAAATGTTACTCGGTACTGTTTTTCTTCTCCCCGCAAAAATTACGAAAACAAAGAAGTATAAAGGTAAATAATTTTTACGTGAATATATCTTTTATTCACGTGAATATTATACTATTTTCAGATCTTAAACCCATATAAAACCTACCCCCAACCCAACCCTAAAGGTTTTCAAACAAGGGGCAAAAGATGTATCAAAGCCTAAAACCATACCTAACCTATCCAACGCCCCAAGTCTACCCAGGGAAGATTATAATCCACTTTAGCCCATGAATTATCCAACCTAACCTAACTAGAGATATTCATTTGATTTGGGCATTTGCCGCCAATTTCTTTGGGCGGGGAAAAAGGAGTCTACCTTATATTCTTTTTATACGTTTCTGAGATACTAGTGTGTGCGCCGAACTGGCCCTGTGCCGAACTGGCAGCGCAGAACCACCCCATTCCCGGAAAATGTATTCTAATTTAGAAAACCGGTTAAAGCGAATACGCTGTAACAGGAAATTTATGAACATATAACACGCATTCCAAAAAGAATTATCGAGATCGAATAATGGCTGAAATCAAAGTTGAAAAAAGTGTTTCTCCAGCAGCTATAAAAGGGTTACGACAAACCAGATGCGCATTTTGGTTACAAAACATCCGTCATCAGTGGGGATTCAACGTTAGTAGATTCTTCTCTAGTAGATTTTTAAGTAGACTCTTTCTCACGATCTACTATCAGTCAGTCACCATCGATGACGGCTGCTTTGTAGACGAATGTGAATCTGGTTTCTCTCAACCTTTTTCTGGCTAATAGAGAAATATTAAAAAAAACCTTTTATAGAGTGTCAGTGTCAGCTATTGCATATCGGCCCATACTGAGGGTAGATAAAGCGTTTAATTTCAAATTTCTAGCCGATTCGGATACCGCTATGTGGATGTATGCCATTGTTTGGATGAAGAGGACTTTCGTTGTCCAAGACATCTAATTATCTACAACAGCTTTGGAGAACTTACAAATATGCCTCCTTAACAAGAAATTAAAGAGGCAGAGACCCTTCCCGTTACTTTTTTCATGACAACGACCGCTCTTATAGTTTTAAGTTATCTAGCGTCTCATCATATTGTGCCATTTACAGTACAGTACACTCCCGGTTTACCGGATACCCCGGGACCAAGTGTATTCCTATTAACCGGACATTCCGTTTCATTGATAATTTCATTTACAACCACCATAGTAGGTACACAAAAATGAGAAAATAACGTGAATATTAAGAAAGCAAAGAGAGCACCCAAATAAAAGTCTAATCACATGTTACAGGTCAAGTATAATGCAGTAGGTAATAGCACCTTTATTAAATATTGTTAAGTATAGGAAAAGTTAATATCTTTCATAAGTACGAACATAAGGCAGTATAAAAACAATAAATAAAAATAATTAAACAACAATATTTACTAATTTTCGGAGAAAATCTCCTCCATATAAATTCCGGTTAATCGTGAGTTTACCACATCTGACTTTAAATAGTTATTAACTCAGCATTTTTTGACTTGAATGTCCGAATACGTCATATTTGAATGAAATATAAATTAAAGCCACTACATATAGCATGAAGTGCCAGCCTATAAATAACCAACAACAATAATAAATTTCTCAAATAGTTTCTTCAACCTATTACAAGGAAATTAAGACGAACTATAGTACTTGAAAAATAAAATTTATACCTTTTGGCGGAAAATTACGAAATTGGCAATATTGATTTTTAATGACATTTTATTTGTATATGAAGAAAAGAAAAGATTATTACTGTAAATTTTCTCGTATTATCTATCAGAAAAGCGCATGTTTTGATTTTATTATCAAGTAACCAAAAAATATTTGTCAACTACACCTGGTATCGCTAAGAAGCCTAAAGTTTTGCGTAAACTAGTCTTTTTATAGCAACTATAAAATTTAGAAACTTTCGAATTAATAGAATGTAAATTTTTAATATGTTTTAGCTGTGAATTTTTGAATTAAAAGTGTTTTTTACTGTAAGAAAATTTGCTTTACACTTCACTGGAGAAATCGGTGGGAATTCAATACAAATTTCAACAACTCGAAGTTATGATGACTCAAACTTTTTTGTCTTCCCTTGAAGTTCTAGTTGCGCATATACAAGCATGTGTGATATTTGTCCAAGTTTTTACTAAAACTGTAAATGTGACTGAGCTAATAAATCCAATCAGTCCAAAAGAACAATCGAGCCTCAATAATTAAATCATAGCCGTAACAATTGGTAATACCACAAAAAATTTTAAAAAGCATTTTAAAAATTAGCAAGAGCGAGGGTGAAAACGTTTGACGTTAGGTAATTCAACGATAACAGGGCAATTTTCTAAACGTAAGAGACGGAAAACGACCATTTTGTCGGCCGTGAGACGAAACAATAACTCCCCCAGATACGACCTCGTAAAAAACGGCCGTAAACTTAAAGAGCGAGTGTGTGTATATATATATATATATATATATATATATATATATATATATATATATATATGTATGTATGTATGTATGTATGTATGTACATATATACAGGTCTTGCGATTCCCATCTTCCCATTGCCGCGTTCATTGGCACATTAAATGATTCGCTCGCGAACACTTTTATTTTTGAGACGAGAAGCGAGTCGCGATCCACTCGTACGATAGTCGCTTGCTTAAGGTGCTCCACGAGGTCTTCATTGCCGGCTTTCCCGGTTCGACGTTGATTTAACCGCCGCCATTAAATGCCGCGATATCGCAGCACCTTTTGGGGGGTGAGAAGGTAGTAGGGGGGGGGGGCACAGCTGGCAGATGGGCAAAGAGGGAGCGATGTAGGGAGAGAACTAGGAGGGACACTGACGGGGATCTCGCCACAGCGCCATTCCGGAGCTTGGGATATGTTGATGTCGCGGTTGGCGCAAAATATAGATGGCAGGCATCGTAGATTCCAACTGGCTTATGAGCCTAAGTCAAAATGGACGAATGCATCCAACCTAGGACCCAGGAAATGGACGCCACATAGATTTGAGAGTCGATGGGGACGTAATGTTTTTTTCGAATGGGTTCGGAATTTTTGCGGAGGAAGCGCGTAAGGCGGGAAAGAAATGAAGAGGAGTAAGAAGGGGAAAAGGGAACGAATCTCCTTTTTTTCAGAAATGATTTGGGAAGCTGACTGCGTCTCTTTACTCCTTCGTCCCCTTTCTTTTCCTTTTTGCGAGGATGCTACCGTTGAGATAAGTTGGGGCTTGGTGGGGAGCATGGGGAATGGGTGGGGTGCCAAAACGAGAGCTGCAATGCGACAGACATTGGAGAGGGGTGAGGGGAGAGGCGAGGGAGGGAGGATGCGAGGGAAGGGGGGCGAGAGAAAGGGAGGGGCGGGAGGGAGGGGGAGATACGCTGGACCAACGGATTCTACTCGCCCGAGGCCTCGGGAGTCTCGGCCTCCAAACGGCTGGTTCGCAACTTTTCTCAAGTTGCGGTGGCGAAGATGTGCCTTCCCTTTGAAGGTGCTGAGCGAGGCATTTGGGGATGAAATGGAAAGCGTTATATGTATATTCAATTTGATTATAGCGACGTACCTGTTTATAATGGTATGAGATACGAACTGATGTGCTACGGGAAAGTGTTTTGGGCTAAAGTTTACTTTAAGAGATGGATTATTGACTAGTTACGCTATGAATGCCGCAAAAATTCGAAGTACATAACTTGTTTTTTAAGGAGTTTTTGAAAGTTTAAAAACAACCTCAATTTATAAAAAAAGGTTTTATTTTACAGTAAGATATACTCGCTGAATGCTGACCACATGAGAATGAAAAAGGCAACATTTCGAATTCACTAAAGAGTTATCCTCAAAAACTACAAACGGTTTGGTGTTGGTAGATATTCGTAAACAATTACAGTGGATGTTTACATAGCGGTGTACAATTCGACGGATAATATAGTAGAGGCAGTGATAAGGTAATGGTTTTTACGAGATCGAATATGAGATACTCCCAAATATTTTTGGGATGACAATTCTTGTATAAGATCAAGGACCAAAATGTTCATTATTCGTCCGAGTGAGGCAATCGTCTTGACATGCCAATAAATCTCTCAATGCCTCTGGGGGAAACCAATTCCATCAGTGAGAAAACTTTGGTTTGAGGCCACAGAGGAATACACAAATTTGCAAAAAAGTAGTTGTCTACTTAACCTAATAAAAGGAGAAGCAAAGTCTTCTTGAGTAAGGATTAAAGTTAAAATCAAATAATATGTTACACTGGCGGATTACGGAATCTCAGTTGTAGGTCAAATAATATAGGAAGTCATTTGTTACCTTTAAAGCATATGGTCGATAAGCAGTGTTTTGGATAATTGATATTTTGAGATAGAATTTACTTTACCATTACGAAGGAATATGTGTAATTAGAAACAAATGGATATAAAAACCATCTACGTTCGCGTTTACGCATAAATATTGCTTTTGAACTAAAGTAAAATAATTTTCTATCATAAATAAGAAGGCATCTGACAAGTAGTATGACAAAAATTGGAGGAAGATTGTATGGTGGAAGTCTTACGAACTAAGTTGTGGAGGTTCGAGTCCCACCACCATAAATCCTTTTGCAATAACTTTTCATTCCCTGTATATCGCAACTGATACGACAAGATGCTCTCATAAAGGGAAAAAACAATTTTCTCTTTCTGCCAATTGCAATTTGGCTGATACATTCCGTAGTAGTCTCATATATATAGAATTTTAATGTTCTTAAGAGGAAATATTCACTAAAATCGCATTTTTAAACCCTATATTTCCCATAGTAATTGATGTTTGAAAAAAATTTAAAATTCGCATCGTCTTTAAATTAATTTAGTTTTTTTTTTAATTTTCACTTTCCATCTGTAATAAATTGACTTTGAGAGTATTAAAACACAAAGCATAAATATCAGGTACATATTACTGTACTACGGGAATTGTAGAGTATAAAACCTCCATGTTCATTTACGTTAACATTGAGCGATCGAGGTTTAATTTAATAGACTATAATAAATCTTACGCTGAAATTCAAGATTTTGCATTTATTTATCAAACCAGGTAAAGTCAATGATGAACCAAATATCTGAGCAACCAAAATGTATTTAAAAAATATTTTAAAACCGATCTTAATTTACGCACATGATACCTTCATTTGAATTTTAAAAAATCTTTTCTTCGGTGGTAAAGTGTTTGCTATATCCTGTCTTTCATCTAAACTGAATAGAAACAAATCATTTCCTCGAAATTAGCATTTTCTCAGACCTAATATACTGCTCTTGGCACGTTTTTTGGCAAAGTAAACAACACGTGAGACGGATTTTTATGCGGAGATACGTGCATCAGATTTCGAAATTCTGTAACAATCCAGAAAACGGCACATCCTAAAAATAAATATCACCACGATAAGCGCGTCCGTGTAGAATAAATACGCTTAAAACTTCTGCCAAGTCGGAAGAAACGAGCGAGGTGGCGAGTGCGAAATGCACCACCAAAAGGCCGACGCGCCTAAGTACACGCCAAGCTGAGAGACTGCAGTGAGCGAAATGAACGAGAAAGGTGAAGCGAGGCTATGTAACACTCCCCGTGCATTGCGATGTCTTACGTTCTTCGCCGACTTCAAAAGGGAGGAAAAAACGGTTACCGTGAACATTTTTTTCTCTCCGCCCTTAGAAAGAGTCTCGCTACATATGGTGGCCCTCAGAGGATGAATGACGCCTTCGTGACCAGGTGGGAGAGAGGAGATGGAAGGAAAGGGAGAACGATAGGGTACGTCTAGGAGGAGAAATAGGGAAGGTGAGAGGAATACGGCGAGGGCGCGGAAATAAAACTTGTGCAGCCGAAGTGTATGGCTTCGAGGTCCCATTATCCTTTGAGAAAGGGTCTGAAATACAAAGATGGCGTAAAGGGAGAAGCTCCACCTTTATCATTGCATCAGTCTTCTATTTTCTCTTTTTGCCGAGTCCCTCGACCGTCCGTACTTTCCGCACCTCCCCGCTTGTCCGCGCGATATTCACCCCCATCTTTTTAAAACGCCTAAAGCCAGAGTTCCCAGCAACTAAGCTAGTTTTTCTTTTAATTACGGGTGACGAATTATTGCCAAGTCGAAAGGCACATCACACTCTAACGGAGCAAGTCTGTTTGTCTGTCCGGCATCAACTATATACATAAGCATAAGATCCAGGGGAATATATTTTTCGCTATCGCTGAGGGAGAGTTATATTTTTTAGAAGAGCGTGAAAGGTGGAGAGGGGGAGATTTTTTATTACAGTAGTAGGGATAATGCGAGCACTCAACACAACTAGGGGTAGGGTCGTAGGTTCGAATCCTGCATGGTGTATGTGATGGTCTGTTTCATCACTATTGCGCTCACTGTAGAAGAACGGCAACGGAAGTTTATGAGCTAGTAAAAATAAATAAATAAAGGTATTGTCCTTTATTACGTGATAATGGAAACATAATTCAGAACAATTTCTCCATTCCACTGCCTTATCTTTCAGAAGGCAGCAAGATAAAAAGTTCGGAAAACACTGACCTAAACCAACTGGGACCAAGGGTGTCTCGGATAAACGAAAGCCTAGGTAAATGGACATTTTAACAGTCGAATTTTACACAACAGTAATGTAGTTACTACAAAGATCTACATTACAATTTTATTGATGCATTGGCCAAAAATATACATTTACACGTACATAGTATAAGATGAAGGCAATAAATGGCAATTTTCAATAAGTTATAATCCTGCACATAGGCCGGAGACGCATGGCATACCCACCACAGGGCAAAAACGGACGGATTAAACACGTTTTAAATCTTTGTTAAACATTTTAAGTATTTAAAATATCAGTTTATTATCTCCAGAGGATTTCCAACAATTGATCTTTTTTCAGAATTCGATCCAAACAATAGAACGTGCGGATATTTAGAGTTCTGAAAATCGGAACTCCACTTAGTCGCCCTCCCGCCGTTCACTCGACAGCCCTAACCTTTCTCGCTCCTCAAATCTCCCAATCTACCCATCTCTTATTATTACACACCACACTCTCTCCCATTTCCCTTTCTCCTTCCCCAAATCCCTGCCGCTTTCCAATCCGTCTCCTATTTACTTCTACTCCATTCCGACCAATCTCACAATAGCATCTCATCACTCTCTGAAAACCCAGTCCCAAACGTTGTCTTGATGATTAATTTCATTACTTCCGCGGTATCCTCCCCTAGCTAAAATTCTCTTCCCTCCTTCCTATGCTTCGACGACGGCTAACCCACGCCTGCAGGATATCGTCTCGGGAAAACGTATAACGTGGTGGGACCGTTGGCACTATCTCGAGCCCTCACCTCAAGAACCCATCATCTCGGATTCACGAAGTCGAAAGACGCAATATCGGAATGACGCAATCTCGAAAGGATGAGTTAAAAATGAAAATAAAACTATACAAATTTTCTTTTTATCCTACCAAATATTTTATACGTTTAAGTGCACTAAAAGCAAAAAAACATGAAAATAATTAGTTTTCATGCAACCTCGAAAGGATGAGTTAAAAATGAAAATAAAACAATACAAAAATCACTTTTTATCCTTCCAAATTCAATAGACGCTTAAGTGTACTATAAAGGAAAAAACAAGAAAATAATTACAATTTTCGTGCAAACGTTGGGTGGCTCATGTTGTAAATATTTCGTTTTTTCCTCACTGCACATTTATATTTAGCTGAAAAGCCACACAAATTTTTAAAAATCAAATTATTTTATCGTTTTTTTTTTGTTTTTAGTGCACTTAAACGTGTATAAGAGTAGGTAGGATAAAAATTAATTTTATATAGTTTTTATTTTACCGTTTTTAGTCATTATTCATTTATACCTTAGCAGGGATATAAATAACTCTTACCCTCATAAAATTGTCGAAAATAAATTGTTAATTAATTTCTTAGTTGAATATGTTTATTATGACGTATTAATTAACACGAATATTAATTAGACGAAGTTATAATTTAAAATCATAAATAAAACTATTAAAAATTTAACTTGAACTCAACACGTGTAACTTATTATTAGCGAATTCCTTATAAAAGATTATCTTTCCTCCCGTTCTTCCTAGGCATTCATTTTTCTTTCTACTGATTTATTATAAGCCTATAGAAAGATATTATAGAGTGCACAAAAGAAGTCGGACAAATAAACTATTCCAACGAATATAATTAAAATGGATAACGGCGATACATAAAAACCTTATTTTCATAAATTAGTTCCGAATGGATTTTTTTGTTGAAATCATTTCAAATAATCGTATTAATTAGTAATATAATGTCAGTTAGACAATTGAATTATTCCAAAGAATAGAATTAAAATGGATAGCAACGATATAAATTATACTTAACGTCATAATATATTTTTAAATCGATTTTAATTGTTCAACTGTCTTTGAAATGCCACATTAATTAACTTAAGCCTAGTAATTAAAATGAAATTAGAATTCAAAATTCATGAAGATAGCCGCTAAACATCTATCTGGATCTTCAAACTATGCTACCTTAGTGGTGTACTTGTCTAAAGCAGCAGACTATTAATGAGTAAACAGAGGAAAATGCGGCCGAGGAAAAGTTTTTTCTAATAACGGAGGGGTTGAAAATATATATATATATATATATATACTTTCGAAGTTAATATAAAAGTAGGTATAAATGATCTCATTGCTCCGTAAGAGTTTCAATCTTTAATCTCAGAATGTCGCGATTATATCAGGCGAAATTTCGAGAATGAGTCTTTTTCCAGGATTTGCTATTTGAGATTGAGCCAGAAAACGACACAATTGTTTATGAACTACAAAAGTCTCATTTTGTATAAAAACGTATTAGTATCACTTGAGTATATATTTGCAAAAATCGAACAAAAATGCGATAGTTAGGAATTACGACAATCACAGGATATTCTTGAACAGGGGAATATAATCCATGTATACAAATATGCTGAGTAGTAAACCAAAACATTGGATAATGATTTGTATGAAGCCACACAAATGTACTGAAATTTAACAAAAATTGCTTTACTTATGACGTAAAACATAAGCCACCTCAGCTCTAGCGCATCCTATAAACGTTTTAACTAATAATAGCTCCAAAAAGTTTTCAAACTATTAAAAAACTCTTGATAAGTATATCGTTTAATGCCTTAACTAGAGTGTAGTGGAGTCCAGGAGTTTCTTTCTGCAATACCTCATAGAGAATCAATCACGAACCGAGTGAAAATAAAATATACGAAAAGAAAATATGGGAAGAAAAATCTTTCATGGAATACCTCGAATCATTCGGTCACGGTGGGCAACTCATGATTGAATTTTATTCAATATTTATGTGTACAAATTAAACAAGATTTAAAAATCATCTCATTAATTTTCCGTCCTTTCGTTAAGCTCTCTAAATTATATTCTCACCATAGATATTTATATCATTCTCAGCTAAGGAAATAATTTTAGCTTTTATTATTCGCATAAATTTTCCATCAAATAAATTATCTTCGTCTTGTAATTTTTATCAATGAATTCTAAAACAACCTCAAGGCATCAAGGATCATCAAATGTCTCTCCAGCATATTGTGAAGTACTCTTTCACAAAATAACTTTCGATAAGGATCTTCGCGCTCGCTGAAAGATTTTGTTCTTAATTTTGCTTCTAATTTATAAGTAAATGTATTGACCTTGGAAAAGTCTTTTGTGGAAGAATTTCAATCAAATACGCGAGTTTCATCAAAACCGTGAAATCCTTGAAACTTTTTAAGAATTTATATCCCCATTGTCCTAAGACTCCGAAGTCGAAAATAGTTCTCTCTTTTTAAATTAAGATATGTTCTTCAAGGCAAAAGTTAGAGAGTTTGCCTGAAAATTAAAGTTTAAGGTAAATCTAGGCTAACTACTATATCACTAATTTTATTAATATATATGCAATTAAATTAAATTAGTTTTGAAAGTCTGAATTATACAAGTTTGGCAAAGCTTAGTTTTAATTAGCTTGGTTAGTTTTTCTTACCACATTTGTATCGAATTGTTTTACTGTAAATGCTTGAGATAGTAAAGAAGCTTCTTTCTCTATGCATTAATAAATTAAATAAGCGATACTAAACTGCGTTGTTACAATATCCGATTTTCTGTAATTCCGTAAGGTTTATTCGTATGCAAAAACTCGGGAGTATATTGCTGTAAAATGTATAAAAGACGTTTCGAATATATATTTATTCCTTCAACTTCCATATCCTAACAATACTAAGGCTTGTTATAGAGGTAAACTTGCGACATTAGTTTGACAAATGCGCTTTTGATAAACTTTTTGATCCGATTAATACTACCATGGTTTGAAGCATTTACCACGAACTGCACTCGTTGAGTATTTGAAGACTTTCGACCCATTTTCTTTCGTATGACACAAAAAATCGCATTACTTCAGTTTTCAGAAGATTCCATAACGTAATTAGATCGCTCTACGGAAATAAATTCCTCTCCGATTGTTCGTCACCCTCAGCTTCCAATCACGTACCCTTAACAATTCCCTTACCATATCTCTTTCAAGGAGTTTCCACCTCCAATTTCATTCCTTTCAAACGAACTCCTCTAATTGCCCTTAAAACTTCTTTTGATATTTAATCACTCGCTTCCATATTTGGAAACCCTTTCACGTAAAAAAACCTCAAATGCAATTTGTATTGCTCCTCGTTTTCATCTATCCATTCCCCTCTTTCTTAATTTGTCTAATGAATCTTTAGCCATAAACTACGTTTCCACAATTTAGACACCCTAAGCTTACTATGACGTGCCCTTAACAGTATGCTTTCCGTCTCCTTCACGTTTAGTTTTCTTCATCTCCCTTTTCATTCCATTCAGATGAGATACTCTAATTGGCCTTAAAGCCGTATTTGAAATTGAATCGCTCGCTTCCGTATATTGAACTCTTTAACGTCAAAAACCGCACAGCCAATTTTTATTCCCCTTCATTTTCGCCAATTCATTCCCTGCTTACTTTGTCCGTCCAATGAATCTTATATAGCATCAACATTTCTATATTCCTTTCCTCGCTTTTAAGATTTACCATTATCTTCTACCTAAATTATAAAATACCGTCACGCCATTTATGGATTCACAAACAACTGAGTAAAAGTAAAAGATAAAAATCAGCTGGGATTATGAAAACCAAATACAAATATAAAACGACATCGGCCGCACTCAAGTAACCAAAAATTATATCTGATCCTCGAGTGAGGATATATATATATATATATATATATATATATATATATATATATATATATATATATATACACAAGATGTGACCCAAAAGAATTCTGACTTTGCAGTAACAATATGCAGCTGGAACCATTGGAAAACTTTTCTCGGATTCTTAGTTGTCAATATTGTAGGAGGCCGCTACAATGTTTTATGTTTAATTTGTGATGTTCTCGGTTTTTCCTATAGGTTGTTTTCGATCGTCGTAAAATGATTTCAAAAGTTTTGAGCGACAAAACATTGCGATGGGCGGAGATTCGTATTGATCTCATTCTAGGAATTCAGGAGGACGAATGTTTCCTGAAGAAGGTCATCCAAGAAAATGAAGTATGGGTATTTCAGTACAATTCGAAGACCAAATTGCACAGTCTTCAGTGGAAAACTCCGGAATTACATTAATAAGACTAAAAAGACCCGATTGTCAAAATCGAAAGTGAAGACAACGTTGATCCTTTTCACTGATACCGAAACACTGTTCACTCCGAATTTATCATATGTTTAACCAGACATTCTACTTGAAGATATTGCAACGCCTGAGGGACGCAGTCTTTGTCCGGATCGCTGGATTATTCACTGCGAGCCATAGTACAGTATTTCTCGGGATGGAAATTTTCAGCAAAATATAAAATCACTCAACTAGAACATATTCTGTGTTGATCCGGCTTCGCCCCATTTGAAACTTGTTCCGCAAAACATTATCGAGCTCAAAAAGGTTAAGTACCAATTTTTTTAAACCTCCGGATAAGACAAAAATCACAGAGTCCTAGTTTTGGTAAATATGGTCTCTTGAATGCGCTGCTATACGGTTACTTTTTCCATTTTGGCCAATGCCTCTGGCTAAATATAGTCATGTGGACTACGAAACTGGTACATAGAGTACATAGAACGCCTTACTGATTAAGTGCATATAAGCACTTGCTTTTGTACCCGAAGAAGATCTGACATTTCAAGGAATTAATGACAAGTCTAGACCATAAAACGGAGGAGACTGTCAGATTTCCTGACATATTTCGAAAAAATATGGGTGGGTGTGGTAAACACCACTTTGTTTCTGCCGACTAGAGGATTCAGAGAAAGCTTTTCATTTTTAAAAGTGTCCTGGATTCGATTCCAGAGCTCTTGTCTCGATATTTATACCATTTAAGGGAAAAAGAACAGATTTTCTTATTCTCGCAGTATAATTTCCTTACCGTTTCGAAATGGCTTAAAATTTAATTTAATTTTCAGACTTAGGCAAATTTATCGTATTTAAAGTTGGGTTGACATACCAACCCTCATTTTTGGGACGATGTACCGGATTACATTAAAAATGATTCACGAATCAGGGGACTGATACTTTTTAAATTTTATCATTACAAATAAGAGGAAAGGTGTAATCCGTGTAGGAGTACACGGAGTTTCCAAATACGTTCCTTGAGATTTCGCAATCCTGAAAGATGTTAACTTTGTGAATTGCTTTTAGGTACTTGAGAAACTGTATTTCATGTAATTGTGACTACATGGGGCATCTGTGTACCATTAGTAGCATTAACATTTATTATTTCAATCGAGAAATAAACATTAATTTATAATTTATTTAACGATCACCATCCATTTGTTTTCTTCTCTCCTGACAGAGTTTATGTTCTACCGTTAGTTTCTTTCTCTTGGGCATAATCACAAAATTTTTCAAATAATAAAACAATAAATTACCACTATATGTTCGGACACATAAGCACGACAAATGGTATATTGTTTCCAAATAAACAATCTTCGTAGCAACCGCCATATATAAGATTTGTTATAATTACGTAAATACGTTTATTTCCTTTTCTTTAATATTTTTCGTAAATCTTACGTTTTACGGGAAAAATACTTTGGACATAAAATGTGCACTTAATTATTTCCTTTAACTTTTATCCCAAACGGTTTTCGCCGAGATGAGTATTTAGCGAGATACTGGCGAGGAATGCTATAAAATGCATGTATGTCTTTATGCAAATTGGTCCTTATTTCTGTCCGATTTAAAGAAAATTTGAAATCAGTCAACAAATTTTAGTAAAACTCCTCAATACCAAATTTTATAAAAATCTGTTCAGAGGTTCCAGAACTGAAACATGCGGACGAACGGAGACGACCTTCCCTATATGCATTTACTTCGTACACTTTGTGCAAAGAACGCAACAAAACGAGAGCTTAAGTATGGAATTGATACAATTTGATTAATCATGGTTTTTATATCGACAGATGGCATTTTAGTGTTTTTAAAAACTATGATACGTTTTAGGCAAATTTACTGTATCAGTTTATAATATTTTAAAGGGAAAGGTACATGATAAACTATAAGTATAAAACTTTTTATGTAATACTTTTGAATCAAATTAATTAGATTATTTATTGAGTTGCGAATGGTAATTATGTACTAAACTCCTAAATTAAGTAAGAGACATCCTGTAAATTGTATATAACTGCTCCCGAAGACGGTTAATTCGATTAATTGCAAATATTCAACTAAGAAAACTGGATGGTATACAAATAACATTATCGTCCTAACAGCGAAACGTCCTGTCGGCGAAACGTCCGTGTACCGAAAAATTATCGGTGTATTAGGACATTGAGAATCTCAAACTGTTCGAACGACGATTGGTGCTGGCAAAAAAGATTTGGATTAGTGCCATCGACATCAAAAGCGATTGTTGCTTATGTACTATGACGGGAAACAAGGGTTTTTGAAGAGGGTTTCGGGTGCAAGCTGGTTCTATGAGAGTGAGTATAATGGATAGAGATGTTTGGGAAGAGGAAAGGATGTAAAAAATGAGAAAAAGAGGCGTGGCAGTGGGAACGGGTCGGAGTCGGAGAGAAAGCTGAAGGGGAGAATTGGAGAGGAACCAAGAGAGAGCGAGACGAGGTGAAGACGAAGTCCATGTATTCTACGTATGAATTACCTGAGTGCATACGTGAGGACTGCAAGCCTATTTCACCTAACCTTATGGGACGTGATACGATATCCGTGGGAGTTAACACGCGTATGCACCAATCGCGTGTCGAAGTTTAAAAACATGGGTGGTTACAGAATTCCAAGCAAGTCTTCATAGTAATACATAATGCGTTTGATCTTTAACTTTAATTTAGAAGAGCATTAACCATAATTCGAATACACAAGGGAAGTTTGAATTAGTTACGAGACGGGAAATCTTTCTAATTTCCCAAATATCCAAGTAATACTTTTAAACTAATTCTCTTTGTGATCGATACGTCAACGTCGAAGGTTCTATCGTTAAGGATGGGCGTCGACGCGATTAAAAGAAATGATAGCAACTACCTTACGTCTGTGTTAAAGAAAGTAGAGGTTATTTCTTGGAGGGAGGGGGAAATGGCATAACTTTACATGGGCAGTTATTTCAGCATCAAATTTTGTTAATTGTATAATCGCTACCGTAATACTGTAACGATGCCTACAGGAAAACATTCAATGATGTATTTACATTTTATAATATATTAACTGCCGTAATCTTAATAAAAAATCAAACATTTCCCAGATAAATAATACAAGAAATGTAAGAAATGTGATAATTAGAAGTCTTGCGAATGTTACCTCATTCATTAAAATAGACTATCTTATTCGAATCATTTAATCACCAATCCTTGGGCAAGATGTTGTTCAAGTCCAATTCACTAGCTAAATACAATAAAAATGCACAGGAAAATTGATTCATGCACGTGCGCTTGAATCTAAAATTAAATTACTGAAATTTTAAGGCATGAGCTGAGCAGGAGATTGTGAGGGAAAAAATACCAATTTCATATGCAATAGAAAATTGCATCTTTGGCGATATTCCAAAACCTCCCGACGGGGGTGCGCGAATAAATGCTCCACCGAGGTATATCACATCAGAGACGAGAAAATAATACCTCTTCGTATTCGCAAAAAATTACTCTCCGCCTTTCAGCTCGTGTGGGAGAATCCGGGAGGCATATAAAGTAAAGCTAATCAAATCAGCTATCCGTTTCAACCCAAAATTTCTCTTTGAAAGCAAAAATAAAATCACTCCACGCTGATCTTGACACTTGTAGACTGAACGTACAAAATGGCAGAGAATGGATTTTCGTGAAGTGGGAGGAAGAGAGAGCGAAACAGAGAGAGGAAGAGAGCCGAGTCTAAAGTGGCTAAAGGCTTTACGTATGAAATAGAAAAAGGAATTTGTGGTCCAAAGCTTGGCTTAAGAGGATGCGATGAAATGAAGAGGCTGCGCGAGGAAATGAAGAGGCTGCGCGAGGAAATGAAGAGGCTGCGCGAGGAAAGGGAGAAGTGAGAGGGAAAGGAGGGGGAGAGTGAAGGGAAGGAAAAGGCAGGAAAAAGAGGAGCTAGGGAGGAGTTCGTAGCGACGTGAACGGGACAAAGAAGGGATGGAACGAGGCACAGAGAAGTAGAAACAATGACTAAATGGAGAACGAGTTGAGGAGGTTTACGAAGGTATGTACAACGGATGCGAGGACGGGGAGAGACATAGTAAAGGGAGTTGGGGCAAGTAGACTGGAGGAAGAGACGGTAAGGAAGGACCAAAATAAAGAGCAGAAACTTACGTCACGTTGGTCGGAAGAGTATAATGGTATTAACATTTACAGCCAAACTCGATGATGTTTAACGCAAAGGTAAAACTTTATGCTCAGTTAATTGAATAAAGGACGCGACATTTAGCGTGGAAGCCTTGAGATCTAGTTAACGTGCAAGTGTTGACGCAGACAGAAATAGTCTAGATTCTAAATATCGTATTAAGGACCTATATTTACGGAGAATTCAGACAGACCCTTATTTCAGATTAAAGGAATCTACAATTACGCGTAGAGGGCAAGCGGTAAAAATATATGAATAAAATGACGTACTATACGATAACCTGTTCTCTCGGCAGATTTCGAATTCATTAACTCTTGAGTATCCTTCCGACCTGCTTTCTGGTGTCTTGAAAGTGTTATGCTGAGAAAGAATGAGCTCGACATTCACTCAGGAAAGAGATTAATTAAAAGAGATCAAAGAATATTCTGGAAATTGAAAATTACTCAGAGGCCTATGAAGAAGACAATATGAAACAATGGTTATTCGGCTTAATGATGTTAATTTATCATTTATTCATTTATTTATCCGAGTAAATTCACATACACCACATTAAGAACCTTTTACAGTAAAATATCTCAATAATAATAAATAACAAAAGAACAACAAAAAGATACATGACAAAGAAAAAGAAAAGTAGTAGGGAAAGAAAAATTAAAATTAAACCAAAAGAAAATAAATTTGGAATGAAGGGAAATGGAGGTGATAAAAAATGAGTCCATCTATAGGAAATAAAATTAATATCAACGTGATAATATAATGTACTTGTTACTCTGCGGTTCATTATAAAAATGATCTAAGATAACGAGTAAAATATTTGATCAAAGTTATATTTTTCCTTTCTTATCTACCCATTTTCGAGTTTGTGGCAACGAACGCTACATTAGAATGTTTTTAAGAAATAATTATCGAGCTCACGTTATGGCTGACATCAAATTAACCAACTATATCTCTCCAACTTTTTTATGGCTATTGGTGATTTATAGTTAGCAAGCGTGTAGGCATAAATCGTAATTTCTCGCAGAAAACGTGCTACAAATTCCAAATGTTTCAGAAAATACCAACTATGCGTTGAAACAATACATCGTTTGAAATGTTATTTATAAAACAGTTTTACTTAAAACTTACTGGGTGGGTAAAGTGATAGAAACATTAAAAATGTTGTCTTCGTAAAAAAATCTTACAAGTGGCATTCATGAGTGAATTACAGCGACTTGGAAGTAAAAATTTCCTACAATTTTGTACAATAACTGTAACTGTAAGATTTGAGAATTATTATCAATAATTTACAGCAAAAAAACTTAATATAACTTAAATCGCATCTTTAAAAATAATAATACGCTGGTACCACATTTATGGTCAAATTTATTTTTAAAATATTTCAATACAAACCGTTCAATTAGTGCTTCGTTGTATTTATTTTCGAGTTTTATCATTCTTTTCATATTTATTTTTAACATTCTTTTAAACTGATCTTAAAAATTCTCGAATGTATTCCAAAGGAATAAGATATAAAAGTGATTTGTCGAGTAATTTTCTAAGAACTTTTTAATACGTTACAAATACTATTATCGTTTTTGATAGTTTTAGAGATTGAAATAAATATTGTTATAAATCATTTAAAAACGTAAATTAACTATCTTTTAGCATATAATGATAAATTAAAATAACGAACCACATTTTATTTTTTCTTACCTCGTCCTCTTGGGACGTTGCCATTTCCGGCTCGTTCTCCTCCAGCTTGCTTAGTAGCTTGTCCTGAAATACACAAAGAAGTCAAATTAGCTTTATCCCCAGATTTGTGTATTGGTACTACAAAACTTTGCTTCCATTTCTTAGGGATATAGCCACTATTAAGTGACAAATTAAATAATATGCTTAATGGGTGAACTAGTGACTCTTTGCACATTTTTATAACACAAGGTGGAATTTTATCAGGACCCATACCTTTATTGAAATCTAGGCTACTTAATTTTAGCAATATTTGCTCTGGGGAAATTGAAATTTGACTGAGGTTGATATCATGTTCATAATGTACTATTGGTGCTTTCACATTGAATTTTTCATAAACACTTGAAAAAAATATTTTGAACAAATCAACAATGCCATCAAAAACATCACTGTGTGTGCCATCAAGGTATATATTATTTGGAATACTGTTGTCTTTTCTAAAGGAGTTAATGTAGTTCCAGAAGGATTTAATATGATCACATAATGAATATTCAACTTTTTGTATATAACTACGATAGCCTTTCTGCACCCAATTTTTACATTTAGTTCTAATAATGGAAAAAGCATAATAATCTTTTAGGGAGCCACTAAACTTATATGTTACATGCAAGGCTTTTTTAGTTCTGACTAGATTAATTAGTTCCAAATTGAACCAGATTGGATAATGTTTATTTATAGTTTTATATTTAGGAACAAAATTATCTATTGCCAAACTATGTCATAGAAGTGCTGGAGTGATATATCCAAAGATTCACAAGACAAGGCCAATTCCCAGTCAAAATTCGAAAAATATAGGGACATATTATAATAATCTCCCTTCTTAAAATCATATACATACCTTACTTTCTAAATATCCATGCTGAGTGTAATTTAACATATACAAAAGGGCAGGGTGATGCCTATCACAGGATACAATTGGGTCATAAGTCTGTACAACAATAATACCTCTAATACTAGAAAAAGCTAGGTCAAGAGTATTGCCAAATGCATTAGGAATACTATTTACCTGAACTAGATTGTGAAAATCACTCATATCTCTCACTATTTGGGTAGAAGGGTCACATTCTAAGGATGACCAATATATTTAATTTTTCTGACAATAAATATTATTAGCATTGACGACGAGACGCATATTACTAGAAGAAAGGAATTATATAATGAGGAGATATTCAATGTCAAACTAAGCGAAAAAGCGATTAAACCGAGAATAAGAGAACAATAGTACGAGCTTTAGGTATATCGTAAGATTAAATTAGTTTCGAGATGCAAAGGGTGTTGATCGAGGAAGTTACCGCTAATTAAACAAACCAGTCAGTATTCTCTATTCCAAACGGTTTCTTGCGGAACATTCGTGGAACTAGAAACATTCTTACAAACCTTTCATAGTCGATAGAATTTGTCAATTTCTCGCTGACTAGACGCCACGGAAGGAATGCAGGGGGAAAATAACCCATCCATAAATATCGACCCGGGTAAAGCGTGTCAAGTGATTCCTCCATTTCTTTTCTACACCTCTCTCAAAGAGTCGGCGAATCGAGTACGAGGCGTCTTTAAATCCGGAACGTATTACGAGAGCACTTCTGAGCGTGGCTTCGTACATGCGTAAGGATTTTCTTCCCCCTACCCTTCCCTATATCTCTCCACCTCTCACTCCATTTCTCGATCCATTCCTCTAAACCGCCAACGTTTCCGGCGCAAGTGTTTCCCTCCTTCCTCCCTCAATTACGCTGCTGCTTTGTTCTTTCTCTCATTAGAGAGTCGTGTGCTCTGATATGGGCTTGGATGTTTGCTCGGGCGACGAGGGGGTGGTAAAGAGGGGCGAGCGGATGAAGGGGGCGGCGGGAGGCGAGGGTTGGTCCTCCGCAGGCTTTTTGTCGAGACGCCACGCTTGTCGGGGGGGCGAAAGAGGGGGAAGAGGGATTGTGAGGGGTGGAATGAACAGCAGAGACAGCATGGAGGGGAGAAAGAAAGAGCGGGAGATAGAGGAGGCTAAAAGGGGAGATAGGGAGAGAGAGAGATTGATGTAGGGAGAGAGAGGAATGGGAGGAGAGAGAGAGAGGGGGGAGAGACGAGAGAGAGAGAGAGAGAGAGAGAGAGAGAGAGAGAGAGAGAGAGAGAGAGAGAGAGAGAGAGAGAGAGAGAGAGAGAGAGAGAGAGAGAGAGAGAGAGAGAGAGAGAGAGAGAGGGGAAGGAAAAGTGCGCAACCCGGCACAGAAGAACGAGCCCCTAGGAATGTTGATGATTTTAATTTTCCGTTTCCGATTAAATTCTGCGTTCTCGCCGCGTTAGGCCGCAACAAGGCGACTAGAGGAGAATGAAAAGAAAAACATTCCCCACGTCGCCGCTGCGGCTTTTTTTATCCCCGGTAAAGACTCCGCAGAAAATTACACCTGAGCGGAGAGATCTTTTTTTGTTCGGTTTTCATTAGATTGTCGAATCTTTCAAACAAAGCGGTTCGGAATCCCGCGAAAACGTTCGCTTTTTGCAGATTATGTCGGCGATGGCTCGTGTCGCTTTTTATCGTCCTAGGAAAGGAGGAATACGTAATGTTTTATTTAATCGAGACGAATTTTGATCCTTTTCTTTACTCGCGTTGAAATTATGAATTAATCTCTGTTCCGTGTTAACGGTCGATAGAAATTACCGTGTGCAGAATGTATCGTTTTTATCAGATATTTGTTTGTTTAAAGTTTTTATTAGAAATTAATACCAATTATTATCATCTATTCAGTGGTGAAGGTGGTTGCAAGTTCTTGCCGGAAGGGAAAACATGTTTCGGGAATATTTCGAGAATATTTACGATCCATATTTAAAAGATTTGTAAAATAATGAAATTAACACAATGCATAAGTCTCACTAAAACGCATCATTAAAAATATGCACTTCAGATTCCCTAAGATAAGTGTTAGATGGATTCAATTTTACAGTTGATTTAAGCTGTTTCAGTTACATTACATGATCAAACGTAAGAGACATAACAGGTGACGAACATCTGTTAATGAGAATTGTTTTGCAGATGTTTAAGAAATCTATAACAATGATTAATATCTAGAAATGATCATAATAATTTACCGGAGCACCGTTCCAACCCACTTTCCCCATCGGTTTAAGGCAGTTTTTGTATCAGCGGTGAAAGGGGAAATATTATTTCTATTATGAATTGAAGTTATTACGCAATCGCATCAAATAACTTATTTTAATTTAAAAGACTTTATAATGTCCTGTGGAATGAGGCGGATGATAAAAGTTATAGTAGATTGTAGTTCGAATGATGATGATAAAATTCATTGTGATTGCCGCAAATGAGCACGGTAAATTAAATTGATCGTTTGCAGATTCTATACCTAAAATTGAAAGACAATATAAAACATGACTTTATTATACTTAGAGCGAACAATTACTTCCCGTCACCTACTATACTAATTTTTATCCATGAAAATAAAATTTGTAAATTTACGTTACAAGAGTTATGAAGAAAATTCTGTATGTAAACGAACCGCAATTCCAACTAAGATAGTTTGGATATCTTTAACCACGGAAAGTCATTCCTTCTGCTAAGATATCTTAACAAAAATGGTTAACCTCGGGCTTCTGAAGCGTCGAAGAAATTGTCTTTACGTTCAATTAGTTTTTTTCGACAATGAATAAGAGGCAAGATAAAGTTCTCCAGGGAAATACAGAAAATGAATTGTAGAGAACGACTAAAAAGGATAAGGGGAAAAGAGATTCGAGATCTTATAGTCGAGAATAAAATATTACACGGAGATGCTCCAGGAAGAAGAATGAATAGGTTGGAAGGAATAAGTTAAAAAAATAAAATCAATTTATATTTTATTGGAAACGAATGAAAAAGAGAAAAAGTATTCGATAAATGAGCGATGAAAATTGGAATGATGATTAAGAATTGTTCTAAAAAGTAATTAATAGAATGAATTATTTCAGAATAAATCAGGGACTTGTTTTGCATAATTTTGCTAAGTATACCATGATCATTATTCAACATAACCGCCTTCATTTATAACATAAACAGAATTTATTCTTAGTTTTTTATCCATATGGATAACACTTTCTAGCTTTTCATTTAAAACACTTTTGCGCTCATGTGTTTTGGGCTCCTATGATTTTTCTTGGAAATATTTCTCGGGAAATTTATGGAATGTATTTATTGCGATTCCTAACGGAATTAATTTTGTCGGTTAAAATTAATCAATAAATTAGTTCCATAAAACGTTTTAGCAAGTTTTGCAGGTTTTTTGTGGCTATACATTTAATGTTCAGTTCTCATAAATATTAAAAGTAAATAGTTGGCCAAATTTGATCTCGTGCAATGACGATATATCTAGTCAGTTATTATCTATATACCCGGATAACCACTATCTTCGAGCCCAATAAACTGAGAAATTCAAGATGGGGTAAATTTAACACCTGCAGAAGTCATACGGAACGTTATTGCAGTTATGTGGGAAAGAAGGTTGATCCACTCGCATCAAAATACCAAAATCAGAAAAAAACTTCAAAATATCGATTCACTTACTTCTACGCATCTTTTAATGATCAATTTATACAGTAGAGATTGCACTCGATGCACATATTTTTATCGTGTTTCTAAAATAAATTCCCTTTCTAGTGAAGTTCTTCTGAATATTTAAGCGTTTTAAGTGCTTCTCACGTGTTTACTTTATCATATCGTGTGATGGCGCTGGAGTTCATAAACCCAAACCCTTTTAGCTCGAAAGGATCTCTTTTGACCCTCTCAAGATTTTAAATATTAACTCCCGACCATCCACTGCAAAAAATACGTATGAAAGCCTTTAGAAGAGAAAAAAGATATGCAATACGAGGGCAACCTACTTATGCTAATAACACTACTATTTGCAGCAATGTAGATCGAACTATTAAATAATAGCATAGCCTCTTTGGTAATTTACTCGGTTTGTATTTGAAATAGCTATCGAAAATTTTTGTGGGAGCATAGATATGACACAATTTCTCTCAGGCATTATTACGGAAAGTTTTGTTAATGGAGATGAAGTTAAGAGGAAATCTAGAAAATGTGGCGTAGAACATTTCGCCCGAGTTTTTGGGGTTTAATATTAATCATTTAGGCTGACGTTATCCTGTCAACCTTTAAAGCGTATAGCAGACAGTAACATCGTGTCTCGAGCATATTCTAAGGAGAACCTCTACATTCTTGCCAATTTCGTTTGAGGATGAAGACCAATGTTATCTGTTGGCTTTAGCGGCTAGATAGTCGATTTTAACATGTTGTTATATTTATATTTATCAAAGACTGATTTGTTGTTTAAATTCTCAAATTCTATGCCAGACTGTTTTACGGCTTTAGGAACAACCGTATTGACCCGAATATAAGGCAGCACCGAATATAAGGCGACTCCAGTTTTGGAGAGCATACATCGAGGAATTTACAAGAAAAACTGAACAAAAGTAAAAACAACGTTCTTATTTTTCGGCAAATTACATATTTGTAGTGCGCTTTATTTTATAAATGCCCTTATGTGCCCGTCTGTGCAATCAATTAAATTAAAATAACTAGTTTACAGTTAGATATATGACTAAAATTTGCAGTGTGTATGTGATCTATGATGCGATTAGTTACGCTATCAAAGAAATATTTTGTAGAAATCGGCGGGTGGCAGGGGGTGCTTTAAAATATTTCAAATTATTATTCCGAGCAAATGGTTATAGATATAAAGTTAAAACTATGGAATTAATTACAGAATAAAGTACTTTATGTCATATAATTAAATTACTAAATTTGTAAAGATTTTAAAGTTTACATTTCTAAATAAACATTAATATATAAATCCCGCTTTTTCATATTGCGTCAGAAAATGATGCTCCCATTTTTTATCTTACACTCTCTTTATCGCCATTTGTGAATTCCGGTCACAAAATTGAGAAATAATTTATTTGCAACAAAACCGCGCCTCATATTAGGGTCAATGCAGTAATTAACCGTATCATTAATTTTATACAAGTCGAAATCGTATATTAAAATGTTCACCGAGACTGAGGAGATTCGCCGCTATCTTCCTCCTCATCGGTGTTCGGCAGATAAATCTTTACCGAAACTCCCTCACTTTCTGAAAAATTTACATTTATTTCGACGACATTTCAGTGAAAAAGTCCCAGTGAAATATTATCCCCAAAAGAGCGGAATATCACGTTATCTCGGCAACTTTTTACTCTTATTCGACAAAAGAGACTTGCGCCATACCGTTTCGCATCTGACGCGTTTAAAAAAATACTTAAGTGAGCAAAACAAGCGCCGTTTAATGCACGTCCCAAAACATAAGGACCACTCCACCCGTCCCTTTAGGGAGGTCGAGAGGGAAGTTGCACCGTATCCTCCGATGCCTGGCGTCACCGAGTGGACAGGGCGGGCACGAGTGGGTGGGGCGAGAGTGGACGCATGAGGAGAGGTACGGAGGGAGGAAAGAGGTGGAAAGGAAGTTCAGGGACATAAGAGGGAAGGGTGAGGTCGCAGAAGAGTGAGTCACCTGTTGAGTGGGGGCGTCACGCACGCATGAAAAAATTCCCCTTCACGGGTCCATCTTTGGGTCTCCTCCTCCCTTTCTCTCTCCTTACCCACCCCCTCTCTCCATTACCACTCTCTCCTGAGGGAGAACGAGTGAGTCATCTTGTCTCACGCCCCGAGGAAACGTGCCAATCCCTCATCCGCTAATTTATGCGCGCGTGCGAGAAAAATAAAACCGCCGTTAAAAGGTAAGCCGCGACGTTTGCTGAACGACACTCGACGCAACTCCGGGGACGTTCAATTAAAATCGTTTCGGGGTTTTAGTGTTCCTTCTTTGTTCCGTCTGGGTACTTTCTGTCGATACATTCATAAACCAATCAATCCAAATGAGTACGGCTAACTCCATATTCGCAGGATCCCCCGGGATCGAGCCGATTCCGGTTATTCGGATGTTGCGGTTGATCGATATTTCTATTCACAAGTACGATTGTAGATACAAATGCGAAATAAAATATGTTTAAAGAAAGAAAACACTTGGCCAGCCTCGGTAGAGGGGTGGTTAGCGTGCCTTGCTCCCAGTGCTAGGGCATGGTTGTATGTGTTCGTCTTTGTTTGCGTTATTAAACTCATTGTAAAAGGCAGTCAGCGGTTTGCTTATGAGTTAGTTAACATAAATAAGTAAATAAATAGACAAATTTAAGAATAGTCTAATTTAACGTTAAATATCAAATAATTTTAGAACTCGGGTAATATTATACTAGATCTGAATACCTTTACTGAGTGTAAGACAATACCGCTAATATGTAGGTACGTCAAGCAACATAAAAAATTCCGGTAATACGTTTTAAAAATCTGGTTAGTCGAAACCTCGGTCATTCGATATGCGGTTAATCGGGAGTTTACCGTAACTTCTGTCCTCTTTTTATAATTACACCGGATACATAAATCTTTCCTTTCACCTTTACTCATAATTCTCTCATTTGTCGTTTATTGTTGAAAATACTGCCGCTCATCTACATTAGCAGATCATTTACTATATTCACATTTCACTCGTCAGCACATCTCTCGGAGCCATGTTAACGCTACAACTCACTTCAACGTTTTTGCTACTCTTCCGATAATTACCTACTCATCCCCCTTTCTGCTCATATGGACTTTTACAAACCTCTATTTTTAGAATCGTATCGCTTGTAATGTTTTCTCGCATCTGATTTTTAGAGAACTTTAGCATTTGGAACATAATTTAAGTTTTACGCAAAATATTTTTATTTCCCTCAGAAAGCATGCCGCACTATAATACGCAAAGCAAATTCTAATAGGGGCTTCGATTTTATCATGAAAAACATTTACTTACCTTTAAATTATTATTTAATAATTTTTAAACTGAACATACATACGTAAGAGAATAGCTCGCTAAAATAAATTTTGCTGATATTCTTTGGTTATGCAGAAGTTACGTTTGGGAGTCGATTCTGTTCCCATAAATTTATATAGAATGATTTCATTCGAATTTATTAGACTCTTTAAATTCAATTTTAAAAGCACATAATGAAGTATCTTCCGAATAGTATTTTATATATCAATTATACAGCACGTCGTAATTATTAATGAATTGTATAAAATATGAATGAGTAGTGAAAATGTATTAATTATAAAACACGTAATAAATCAGCGAATAATTGGAATTTTCACGTAAATGTTCATAAATAACTAGCTCTTTTACAAATGATGTAACTTACTATCAATGAAGTATCATTCATTTATGGTAATGAGAATGGGAATAAATTCACATCAATGGACTATCATTACTTAATCTTCTTAATTACAATTATTCAGCCACAGACAGTTATTTATAATTGGTGTATTTGAGAATTTTAATTGCAAAGTATCCGTCATCATTCGCAATGTATTAATGGTTCTTTCGAATTACGCACTAAACAATATTAGACCTATAACAAAAAAATAGAAAACGTAGCAAAAGTGGTTGCTATGAACTTGGCATAATTTACTCCAGCATAAAGTACTTCCAAACATCCACATAAGATATAAATTAAAATTACTACATACATAAATTCTACAATTTGATAACGAACATTCAGTAAAATACCAAAAACCCTTAAAGAGGTAAATAAGATAAAACTTATTAGCAAAATTCTTAAGGCGTTTATTCTATATGAAAATAATCCGCCGAAGATCTTAAATTGGCAAAAATTAAAATTTATATAATATCTGTCCAATAACTACAAAAAGGTTAGGAAAACCACATGCACATTTCTTTTACAAAGCAGCCATCATCAGCAGCGAATCTCTAATAGCAGATTCTAATATCTGCTATTAAATAGCAAATAATTTACTTTCGCAGGCCAAATTATCTTCTGGTTTACCTAACTTTATCATGGCTATCGGGGAGTCATATTGTGTCAGTTTCATTTTAGCAATAAGGCGAGCTCAGCAACTATCTATCGAATTCCTACAAAATAGGTGACCATAAAAAATATTCTCATACTCATTGTTAGATACTTTGTGTCCGGATAACGCAGAAGAATTTCCGATGACGCCTCCATCAAATCTCACCCTCGAGGGTAAATATCTCCATTTTCACGCTTATACGCACGTCCTTTCTCAAAGTCGTATTATGCATGCGGCAGAAAACTCCAATGTTGGAACTGGAAATTGGAGGGACACGTATCTACGAGGATTTTCTCCGCGAGAAAGAGAGGCCTTTAAAAGTCACGCCATTCAAGCCGCGAGGGTTGATCGTGAAAATAAATCGTTCGGACAAAGAGGTTCGTAGGGGGGAGGAAGGAGAGGAGTAGAAGATAGTAATGCTGGACGTGTTCTTGCCGCAACTAGAGTGGATGTATTTCTCGCGGAGACGAGTTGAGAGAAGTGCTTCTGCCGAGATGAATCCGCTGCGAATTCCATCTCTAGTATTCTCTCTCCCTCCTCCTTCCCCCGCACACCCCTCCTTCCTCTCCTTCCTGAAATCGCTGCTATCTCACTTCCATAACGCTGCCGATCTCTCTTAGCATCTCCACCGACACCTCTCCTCTTTTCCAAAATTGGTACCCTCCAAATCTCTTCCTTTTTCCCTCTGCGCCTAAACGTTGCTCAGAACACGTTATTTTGATTACTCTCTAGAATTTCGCGAGATTATTTCGCCTACTTCCTATCCTCCGCTAACCCTTTTTAAGAATATCTCCCTAAAACAAACCGTTCCAAGTCATTGCAAATCCGCTGTTATGTTTTCAAAGCATTCCGTCTCCATATATCGATTCGTACATTTGCTTTCCTTCGCCTTTCTCGAATTCCTTTCGACCTTATCACAGGGTTTCGATTTTTTTGCGCCTGCCTTTTAGACTCCCTTCTTCACGGTCTCATATCACTCACCTGTCTCGTCTGTTGCTACTCATTTGTTCTATTTCTCCTCGTATTCCCTCTCAAATTATTCGAATAATTATTTGTACACTTTTCGGCAATTTTATAGGCACTACACTAATGCAAATATCTACAACAGGTAGACAATCTGGTTTTAATTACAGCTCTCACAACTTTTTTCGTTCATATCTGTCCCCTGTTTCTTCAACTGTACTATATGGATTTTATCTATTATAATCGTTACTTCGTATTGTTAGATGGAAGAGGTGTCTATTTAGCCTCTACCTGGCAATAAAGACATTGTACTTTCTTTCAAATTCCATCGCATTCCGTCATTCTATCTTCAGCTACCGCTTGAATCTTCGCTTCTTTGCCACTCTCTCTCTCTCTATCCATTTCATCCTCTTCAATTCCTCCTTAACCGTCCTCTCCCTCTCTCGCTAACGTTTTGTCATCTCTTTCCTGTCCTACCTCACTGCTTGTTTCTCATTCTACCTTTTCTCCTCACTCACCCCTTATTTCTCCTTTCTTTAATCCCATCTCTCCTCCCTCTCTTTTTCCTCTCCGCATTCTCGTCCCCCTCCTCGCGCACTCTGTTTTCTCTCGCTCAATCATCCTGCTTCCTACTGGACAGCTGTTTGAGTGGTGCCTTTGCCCACCGCATGCCCTACTGCGGAGGTGGAGGTTTTAGTTTTCCCCGGGGGAGCGTCGGGCGAAATAGAATGTCTGCTCCTCGAGCAGACATACGCAATGTTTCATGCAAGAGGGAATTAACGTGGTCGTCTCATGGATGGAATCCAACTGGCAAATCAGATAACACTAACAGGCATGAAAAGTTTGGGAAAAAAGGATTTTTTATAAATATGGGTGTTATCTTATCGACCAATATACAATGTACGCTATTAACTGGACTGAACGAAAAATTCTGATCGAAAGCTTTGAAATCATAAATCTCGGTGTATTTTAATAACCATTTACAATACAATAAATGTTTCAAGGTAATACTTGGTGAAAGATCATCAAAAATTAATTTGTGAATGTATTGTGTATGGAAATAATTTTAAAAGGTTACAGTTGTTTTGTAAGAAAAGCGCTAATATGTTACATAAGACAACGGATGGATCCTTTTTAGCGATAACAGTTAAATCCGATAAAAAATCAAATTTAGAGCGACACTGGTGACTGATTCAAAACTTGAGACGTCCTTTTCATAAAATTCTCTGGTGAGTTCAATTTATGACGCTTACGCACAATTATACGAGGTTAAATTGGAGGTCAACTTAAAACTGGCTAGGATGGCCAGGATAAGATATATTTTAGAAATGAGCTACTTTCGGCTTTCATTTAATTTACGCAACTGAATGTAATTTGTGAGAATGAATGTTACAGTTTGCCGCAATAGAAATAAAAAATTATAATATCTAAATTGCACAATATTCCTCTTCAATAGCCATAAAAAGGTTAGGAAAACCAGTTGCACATTACGACCATTAAACAGTCGGCAGCAGTGCTAAATAATCAATGTTATATTATATAAATTCTATGCATAAAAATACTACGAAAATCAAAATTGCAAACTCACAAAAGAAGTGAAACAAAAAATAATGACATAGAAATGTCCTAATTCCCTCCCCTCGAAAAAAGATCAGATAATATATTCAACAACGCCAACCAACCAACCATTCAGTAACTCATACTTGCATACATTCAAAATATGTCATGAAACATGAGAGAATTCCAAACTTTGCAAAATCCAGATTATGCAAAATATACTACACTCAGTTCCACAGACATTTTATTGTTTATATATAAGACTATTTTCGCTGAATCACTTTTTAGCGGAAATGCGCATTTAGTATACCTGACCTTTTTACGACTATAGGAGAGACACACAATATTAGCTCTAATTCAGCCATAAAGGGATCTCAATAATTATCTATTGAGTCGCAACGACCATTTAAACAGGAGGAAATGGTTTCTACCTTAAACCAGGAACCACAAAATCAATTCGAGCATTATTCTACATCCCCGGCAAAAACTCCTCCCGGATAAACGCGTCACCGACGAGTGAAACTTGTATGGATACTTATCGCAAATTAATCTTCCCGTAAAAGAATGAGCAGGTTTCGAAATACGAAATTAGGTTCCGTTAAACATTAAACATCCGGAAAATGCTCCCCGTAATGACGAATCGTTTTCACGAGGCAGCAGCGTCTGATTTTAACATCATCTTAGATAGGAAGAGGGATCGCCCTGGTCTTACCAAATCTTCCGAATAAAAGGGCGCGAGTCGAAATGCGGGGAAACTAAAAAAAACATTCACCCCATGCCGGAGGGTTTGCCGTGATTCCATCACGTCCCGACCTCCTACCAACCGATACCTTCCCGCCCCTTCCTCACCCCACGCCCCCAATTCGACTCTCCCCTCTCCCCATCCCGCTCCCGCCCGATCGATCAATCATTTTAGGCCGAGGAGTCAAAAGCATCGGTAAGCGGTCGATATAATATAAGTCACCTTCCCCTCAAAGTTTACAACCACAGAGGAAGTAGCCGAAATATCGAGTGGGGGGAGATATATATATATAATATATATATATATATATATATATATATATATATATATAGAGAGAGAGAGAGAGAGAGAGAGAGAGAGAGATAGAGAGAGAAGTAGAGAGAGAGATGGGGAGGGAAATAGAGAGAGAGAGATAAAGAGAGAGAGAGGCGAATCACTTTTCATACTCTACTTAACTGAGTTACGCGAAATTGTTTCTTGGTCGGGAGAGGGGGAGGGGAAAAAAAGGGTTAGGGTAGGGAAGAGCCGAAGGGTTTGGGTTATACTCTTTGACCCTCCTCTTCTTCCGCACCCCAACCTCTCCCCGCCCTTAACCCGTCCTGTCGAAATCGATACAAAATGACTATGGCGTTGGCACGACTGAATAATGGGATCCAGTCTCATTGGGACGGTTTCAGAGTGAGACATCGGACTCTCTCTCTCTCTAAACCTTTTCCCCTTTCCCGTCCTTCACGCCCCTCTTCTCCCCTTCCCTCCTCAGGGTGACTGGGCTACCTTCGATTGCCTCTCGGTAGTCGGGATTGAGTGGAAGGAGTGTGGAATCAAAAAGCGGGTTTTATCCTTAAGGGGTCATTATCCACGGAACCGAAGAATTCGACCACGACACTTAACCCCTTCCATCGCCAAGGTCACGTTCGTATTACGTGTTTAGTTACATTTTTTGTTTTCGGCTGGGAGCGTTGAAGTCCGAGGGAGAGAGAGATAGAGAGAGGAAGTAAGGGTTTGCAGAGGGTATAAAAAACGAGTTAGATGACTTTTTTGGTGTTGATTATCTGAAAAAAGGCGTCGACGGAACGGATTTAATTTTTCGTCTTTATCTTGAGGTAGATCGCAAAGCTTGGGAAGGGATTTTGACTGGGTTAATTGTGTCTCAAAAAATTGGTCGAAAAAAGACGATGAGGTAATTTATTTATTCAATTCGCTCGGATCGAATCACTCGTCATATTTTAAAGAGAAAAAAACGCGAATGTTTGGAAATACCGGATCAGGTTAATGAAATTAAAAGCAACTATATTTGATTTAAAATTATAAACTTTTGGGGAATCAATGTTTCGTAGATAATTACTATTACTACTTCTTAAAACATAAACGAGGATGATGCATGAATATGAGAAACGTTGTAAGAGTTATAGATCAATGTTATCTTTGACAAAAGTGAACGCTGCATATAATCTCCCAAAAAAATAATTTTCCGTCTTTTTCAGAATCCGTAAGAAATACTATAATAAAATATTTGTTGTTTATTAACAAAATCATAAACTTGATTACTAAGAAAAACGGAAATAATGCATAATAACACAAATAGCATACCGGAAGTGGAAACGAGACAAATAACTTGGTAACAAATTTCAATTACAGCGAAATTTGTTTCAAGGTTATTTGTCTCGTTTCCACTTCTGAAATGGAGAAATTTCATGAAGTTCAGCCTAAGGTGATTACTTTCAAATAGCATACGTGTTTCATATTATTTAAATGGAATTAATTACTTCGTACTAATTCGAATTGGATTTGAATGATAGAGAAAAGTTGAGATAAAATAGATAATTCAAGAAGAAATTTAAAAAATTAAACCGAAGAAAAATGCATTTGATAAAAATTTATAACAATATAAAAATACCAATTAAAACATATACGCCTCGGATGAGAGGAAATCGATTTGAATTTGATTTTTCTCATTTTCTCCTATTTCTCCTTTTCAATGGATCCAATCGTGATTAAGAAATCTTTTTTTTCAACTGATGGCAACATTTTTTTCACTCTGCTCGTCTATCTAAATTTAATTAATAGTTTCAGAATAAACATGTTATTTATCATGCAAAAACATTGGAAACGCTAACACGCGTTAAAATAATTGTTCCAATAACTGTAATTTTTATAATTTCAGTTCTAAGAAGACAGAGGATGGACTAAAAGTTGTTATAAATTCAACAATAGAACATTATTTATTTTCAAGTGTTAAATTTAACAGATTACACAAATAAGTTATTTATGATAAAGAAACCTATGTAGACTATAACCAACTAGTACTACTAGTCTAAACGCTCCAAAACTCATTAAATAAGTAATTGTTCTATTTTATTAATTAGATTTCAATGCGGATTTATACAAAATAGGAGTAAAAAATCATACATACATACGAAGGATGGTTTTTTTAAAAGGAAAGTATAATCCTTGAGATAATAATACAGGGATAAGATTTTTCTTTTGAAATAAAATACGTAAAAATGAGAAACTTTTAGAATTGTAATCTTTGTAAGAACAAGAGATCATTTTTATCGTAATTTGTCCATACTATGACTTTTAAATTAAAAATAATATAATCAAAGGATGGGTAATATGAAACTTACAAACACCCTCTAGTGATAAATAATCTAACGACTTTATTTTTATTAGATAAGAAAAATATTTTTTTGAGAAGGGATATTCCCATGTTTTGTATAGCGGTAGAGATTTAGTCAGATGTAATTATCATTGAATCATCTATAGAAAATTATATTTAGTAAACAAAAACTAATGTAAAAATCATGCTGAAATAGAAGACTCACTTTTTCCAGAAAGAATACATACATAAAATTCTGCTTTATATAATGGAAATGTTAAAGGAAAATGGTTTTAATATGTAGCAGTTTATAAGGATTGGCTCATTTATTTATCATGTATTCACCTATGGAATGTATCGTACGCTACTCAACGATAAGAAAGACTAAGTCTCCTGTATAATTCTTAAACGTATCCATGACATAGGAGAGAATTCATCAAATAAAATATCAACGCCGAGAGCTAAATAAGGAGGTGACTAACATGCCTAGAGACAATGCCATCTTCCTCATATTTAGGACTCCAATAAAATGTTACTACCAGAATGAAAAAAACAAAAAACAACCGAGGACCTTGGCGGAAGCTAGTTTATTTACCATTTATCGTATTCCCAAAATTTTTACTCAATATGACCAACGACACACAGGAGATTCCGTAAAAATTTCACTCTAATCCTGCGCCGTTTACTGTTGATGTAGCGTGACTCCAGTGTGAGATTGCATGCTCAAACCCCCAAGGGGATATTGACTTTCACAAGAAAAAAAAGACAAATTCACCCATAATATCGCTGAACCATCAAGTAAGCGAGAATATTAAATAATGCTTATACCAACTCTTAAGGATATGGCATTATTCTTTCAACCGAGCACCGTAAAATAGTTCACGTACTAGTACTCATGTTGAATGTTTAACGGTTTAGGAAAATAAAAACCTCGTTAGGATCATGAATCATGGATTACAAAGAAACCTCCACTTCCACGTCTCGTACAAACCCTCAGCCTTAGCCACGAAAAACCATAGCCTCAGAAACATGAGATAAGAGGTACAAGGGTTATCTCCGGAGCCTTCTCTTAAAACACACCACCAAAGGATCTTCTCTCTCATTCCCCATTCCCTCGCTCCTTCATCCCCCTTTCTCCCTAGACTGAAAGAGCTAATCCCAATGCTCCTTTCTCTTCGTCAAAATGGCCGTTGGCTTAGCTCCAATCCCTCTTCCTACGCCACCATGACGTCATCTTTCCGCAACCCCCCGCACACACAAAGCAGTCCAGATATAAAAAGGGCGATGGGGGAATACATCGACTACGGGTGCAACGCAGGCTTTGTTGTCCACAAA
The DNA here is from genome assembly GCA_028673005.1 of Tanypteryx hageni. Classification (NCBI taxonomy): domain Eukaryota; kingdom Metazoa; phylum Arthropoda; class Insecta; order Odonata; family Petaluridae; genus Tanypteryx; species Tanypteryx hageni. Next base: position 61,293,342 of record CM054120.1, on the reverse strand, counting down.
CAATTCTTCTCCTCCCACTTGCGATATTTTCAACTCCACTCTCCCTTCCCTTCTCTCGTACTCCTTCCAAACTCTTACCTTCCCTTCCTACAAAAATACCTCATATCCTATCTTCCCTCTACCCCTTTTCCACCCCACACCCTCTAGCAGTACGTTTGATTTTGACCCTCCCAGTTGTCAACCTACCTCCTTCCCTTCCTCATTCCTCAACGCCATCCAAAGCGTCCTGTACAAACAGATAAAAGTCACCATTCTTCTTTTAATCGCAAGATTTTTCTATCGCTCCGCCACCTATTTTCATCGGAGTCTTTTCTTCCACCTCGCCGCTCACTTTCTTTACACAATAAACTAAACCGCTAGAGACAAAGCCCACGGATGCCCTTCCTCTTTTTTTAAAGTATCGCCGTTGTTCCAGCAAACAGGCGAAGGTTAAGATTTGTGTCGGGAAAACTTTGAAGAATACGAGAAGAGATTTTTTGCGCATAATATTCTCTAGTTTTATTCGCTTCTGTTGTGATGCTTTGTCTCAAAATTTTAACTATTATCTGAATAACCGGGATCTTTGAAGGCAGTGCTTGATACACATAGAAAAATATCCGCTGACAGAAGTCTATGGCAAATATTCAGCAATATGTATTGAAATTTACCCCAACCAATGATACTTTAATTATAATCTCTTTGCTATTTTGAAACAAATACTTACTAGCTCTCAGAAAAGCGGTATTTCGTATAACATGAGTAGAATTATGTTTCTCCGTAAGTTAGGAATGTTTGTTAATTGAACGGTAATATGAGAGAAAGGAGACTACGGCGAAAACTTGAGAATTTACAACAAACTCCTAATACGTACGAATCTAAAAAAAATCATTCACTATCATCTACTGACAGTTAGAGCTTCGCACTTGAAATGTACATTCAGAATAAGAATCCTTTCCTAATTTACACTTTTTTTCGATCTCTGCGATTGAGTCTGAGTGCTGTGTGTGTTTGAATTTAGTCTGTTTGGTCGCTGTAGTAGAAGTGCGATGCATAAACCACAAGAAGTGTTTGAGATATCAAGTCCTTGGCATGAAAAAGATTTTTCCGTAAACTTCATATATTTTAATTGTTTCCTCTAAAACTTTTTGAGATTCGTACCATTTGGGATTTTGTTATAAATTCTCAATTGAAAAGATTAAAAGTATCATTGTCATGAAAATATACAAGAAGAAAAGTGTAGGATATTTTTACAAAAATTAATTTAAATTATTTGGAGTATATTAATAAAAAAACAATAGATATATTCGCAATATGAGATTATTTTAATTTTTAATAGATCACGACTCAGAGATAAATTAAATGGTAAACTAGAAAACTTATAAGTATGACCGACTGACGAGGGAGAACAAAATTTATAGGACTGTGGCAAAAGCAGTCTGCGTTAGAAAAAAGCTCATTAATTGACTCTGCACAGTATTTTTTTAAAGACGCTGAATGAAGCAAAATAGAGTAAAAACACTCTCCAATAATGCGTAAAGAGAATGCTTCGTCAAAGGGTATTGAATAGGTAACCTCCCAACCGTTCCTCAACGCGTTGATGGATAGCGTCCCGGGATTCTATTTGCAGCCTCCGTTTCGATCCATCCTTTATTCGTCGGAGGAGACGCCGAGGCTCGAGGGAAAGAAAAACTTTAGCCGTAAAAAGTTAAAAGGATTGGACGTATAGGAAGCAGGAGCACAGGTGCTTTGTACCTCTCAACCATGCACCTCCTCCACTGTCACCGCAGTAAACAAAGATGAATTATTATCACCAGTTTTCCTCTGAATCCAGCCTTCCCATCGGGCAACAACTCAGGTGTTCATGGCCTCAAATCCTCCGTGCGGTGTGGGTTGAGTGTTGCGAGGAGGAGAAGGTTCGGGAGAGGGAGGAGACATGTTGAAGGAGTTCGGATGACGAGGGTGGGAAATTGAAAATAAAGTAACAGGGAGAGCGAAGCGAGAGAGATTGTTGTTCATGGAAGGCTAGTATATTGGAGGGAAGGTTGGAGGCTTATGGATGGTATTTTCAGGTATTGATCAAGCGATGCGGAGCAGGTAAAATTGATTAGTGGGTATATCTATGAATAAAAAGGCTGAGACCCCAAAGATGATGGGGGAAGTTGAGAGTTTGAGTGGATAGGAAAAGGGATGGTTAAAGTAGGAAGTTGAGAAGTGGGTGAGAAATAGGTCGGAAGGGGTCGCGTTAGTTTGTAAAATATTTCTTAGGAATTTTAAGATGGCATGAAGTTGGTGAAAGGGAGGCATCAAGACAAAGGTTTAAAATAGGAAAGAAATTTAAAAAATTAAAGTTTATGAGAGACTCGGGGAGGATAGTTAAGGACAAGAGAGATATTTGAAGGATAGAAAGCGATAGAAGCTAAAAATTAACGAAAATTTGATAATAGCGATGGTATGGATTTTAATAAACTTCAAAAGGCTTTCAATATGATAATGTTTAACTTCATATAGGATAATTGATAGTAGCTCAATAACTTTGGCCAAAACTAACAAAAGTGGAATACTCCTTTAGCCAAAACAACTAGAGGGCTGCAAAACCCAATGCATTTCGCCCACAAGGTGGGCATCGTCAGGGGTAGAACCTGTTTCAACAGTGACTGGAAGCCAAGTTGGCTTCCAGTCACTGTTGAAACAGGTTCTACCCCTGACGATGCCCACCTTGTGGGCGAAATGCATTGGGTTTTGCAGCCCTCTAGTTGTTTTGGCTAAAGGAGTATTCCACTTTTGTTGTTCATATAGGATAGGTTACAATATACTTTCTCCTAATCCAAAATGAAATTAACGGAATATTTTTTCTGAAGTGCAGTAAAACAGACTTTTTATGGCAAAAAGGAGAATAAAATTTAACATACTAATCTAGGTGCGAATTTAAGAGATATAAAAGACAAGTTACGCACGGTATGGGAAATAAACAAAAAACGGAATTCTGCTTGCACCCAATACGTTTTTAATTATCTCGTGCAAATTATCAATAAGATGAGAATGGTATGGGGATGAGCTCTTTATTTATATATGAGAGTTTAAAACCAAGTTTGCAATTGTTTAACGCACGTGCTAATAAATAATTCTGAAAATATTTGCAAATAAGAAAGTTCTATTTTTTAGGAAACATTTCCTGGCTTTCAATACTACAGGCGTCTATAATTGTTCTGTTAATACTTAATTGCATCCATTTAGTTTTGTTTCGGGTAAATTAACGCGCATAAAGGGAAAACATCCTATGAGTTAGGCCACCCAACAACAATAACGGATTCGTGTTTTGCATAATCCACAGGAGATCAGTGAAATTCTATTACATTGTTAGCTCTAAGGCAATAAATTGCATTTATACTATTTTTATTTACTCTCTCATTGAGCTAGAAATGGATTAAACGAAATTATCAATGGTAAATCTAGAACTGGGAAATCAGAACTTTTAAACGCTAGACATAAGACAATCATCTGAGGTTGTTTAAAGTTAAATTATCAAACCATTAAAGTTAAATTACCGTATCTAATCACTTCTGTGTACGGAGTTTGAAGGAACGTGGCTTCTCTATAACTTAGCATATTTCAAAATTATATTTCTTGCAACAAGATTATCCAATTCGTTGGCGTGTTTGCTCAAATCAAGTACTTTTCCTTATCCAAGTTTTAAGTAGGAAAATTACATTTCCCGCATTATCTTACTGTCATTTGCAAAACTCGATCATACCAGGGAAATGCATATAAAATAAATGGAATATTTTTAAATTTGCAATAATAGATAATAATAATAGTAATAATAATAATAATAATAGTAGATATTTTCTTTTCGTTCGCAAATCTATACCAGCCTTAGCTGCAAACATGATAAACATGTTTCTTCCTCCTTGTTTTGCAGCCGGTAATATTGTTGAAAAAAGTGAAACATCTTCTGGTTACAGCATTTTATGTGTTTTAGATGCAGTTACCAAAAACATATTGACTGAGAAAATTCTTTTATACTGCAGATTTGGCGCGGCTTCTATGACTGTCGTAAGCATTAAGCATAACCGTCACATTTCTGGGAGTTACAATACACGATTGTACATAACGACGTACTTGACGAAATTTTGAAGCGTAATAGCAAAATTATAAGACGAATCAAAGATGGTTACAAGAAAACATAAGAAAGCGTTCGGGAAGTACGTGCAATGGATTCATTGTACCAAATAAGGATGCGCCAATAAGCTCTCATGTCTCAACTTCACTCAAAGAACAAAGAAACGGGAGGGGGAGGAATTAATTATGACTACGGGAGGGCCAAAGGGGTTGGAAAATAGAGGACGGCGTGGGAGGAGGGATGGGATGGGAAGATGGGGAGTGGGCAGAGGAAGAGAGGAGTAGTACGGATCGTGGAGAGGGAAACCAATAAAGTCGGAAAAAAGCACGTGAGTGAGCAAAGCTTGGCGATACACGACTCCTCTTTGTTTACAAAGATTTTGCTTGGTTAGCCTTCGTGTTTGCATCCGGAAGCGGATTTAGATTTGATTTACTCAGAAAACGTGTTCTCCCTCAACATAAACTCGTATGTAAATAGTATGTAAATACGAACTACTGCAGCTCTAGCAAAAACAGGTTTATGAAAAATTTCACATTTTTAAAGAGAGAAACAATTAATTTAATTAGTCCAAGCAACTATATCAATATAATTATCTTATGGCCTTTATAGAATTGATTTGAACCTATAATTGAAGCTATGTTTATTTTTCCAGTAGGATTTCTTTTTGAGGTATTGCAGTAATTAAGAATCGGTAAAATATGCATTAAAAACCTCTTAATATGGATTACGAATTTAACGAAATTAGTGATAAGTGAATGAAACTAAAAAATGAAACTTATGAATGACATTGGGGATATATATATATATATCTCATTCAAAGCCATGTTAACAATGTTGTATTAACTCCCCAACTTCGTATGCATTAAAATTTATTACCCTCCCATTTGCATCGGAGTAATGATTGGGATTAATTCTAATATGATTTTATTAGATTAATTTTATCACATTGTATACATTTACCAATTTTTAACTCCCATTAAATCATTTAAAATTTCATGAAAATGTAATGAACTTCTTTATTGAGGAAAAGTTTAATAAAAATCTAACAGAGCGAATTAATGAAAAAATATAAAATCGAAACGACAGTCATAAAACCTGTCCTAAGATATAAAAAAAGTCCGTTTTATTCTATGCCCCAGTGTTTCTCAGCCGTTTTTCGGGGAACTTCGACAAAACAAAAATCCACTATCTCCACCTCTCAAATAGAAGATTTAATAAAAACAAATATCGTTAACACTTATTTAGCGAAACATATATAAAAATACTTCTTCCTTGAGAGGGGTTGTTTCATTATATTCCTCGAACAACCGTTGCCATACAATTCTATATAAAAATAAAAATAATTTTTACAGCTATAGAAAAGCTTTTTTTCCGCTGAATAAAAAGAAACTCTTGAGCTTCCAAAATCAAGGCTGCGGATGCATCTTCTGGCATTCTCGAGATAGCTGGAATTTTGGGCTTTTCTTAGAATGTAATATTTTATGCAAATATAATATTTGATATCTATAATTAATTTCGACTCAAGATTATGGATATAGTGTAATGATGCAAATCACTTAGTGTTTTCGAACTTCCATTTTCAAGGTAGGCCGCAGACCTCTGAGTAGCCTTTCTTGGAGGTCAGAGTGGTCGAAATTCTATGGTAATTTATTTCCGGATGGTAACATCTTCTTCCCTAGTAACAGCGAACGTCACCCATGCCATTTATATTGACAGAAACCTAGACAATGCACAAAAAGACCACATCGAAATAATTTATGTTAATTTCCTCTGGCAATCTTGGTATCATATCAAAGAATCGGACAGCTCAATCTGCGTTAGTGTCTCTTCTTCTATGGAAAACCATCTTCTTCCAATATGACATTTAATCTCATCTATATTCTCTGTATTCCTTCTTTTATATGTATGCATGAAGAATATCCGTCTTCGTACACAACTTTTATTCCACTTGTGTAGTCAAAACCCGTCGGAGGTTTTGGGTGGGTGCGTTCCTCGTGTGAGCGGTGAGAGGGTTGAAGGGAGGGAAATATTTTGGAAGTATTGAACGAGTGGAAGGCGAAGGAGAAGGGGTTGGGTTTGGCTTTTCTCATGCCGGAGCTTCAAGCACGGGGGCAGGGAGAAAATGTAAACAATTTTCCTGAGAATTAAATTTCGAGATGCTTCATTTGCTTATGGGGGAGTGGAAGTAGCTGTAGGTTTACATTAGGGAGGAGTAGGAGGAAAGAAAAACAAGCCGAGAAAAAATGACACGGTATATTTTCTCATATGCCTTGTTTCTCCATCTCTCGCACGCTTCAATCTTAAACGTCAACGTAAATACTGTTACGGTGAGATGGTTGAAGTTAAAGGGGGATGAGTAAGTTAACCTAATCGATTACATGGCTCCCAAAGATGATCCATTTTTCGAGAAATATATAAACTCTTTCGCTGAGACAAAACGATACTCCATGTGCTAAATCCGCTATGAGTCTCTCGGCGAGGAAGTTTTAAAATTCGGGAGGCGAAAATTAAAATTCCAATGACGTACTCTGTTTAACTTACGCAATAAGAGTAGACATCGTCGCAAACCATTTGCGTTCCAAGGTTTCGACTGCTGAAATGTTTCATAAATTCTCCATTTAACTACCAACTCTTATTTAATATACATATTAAAAAAATAATATATTCCTTGTCTTAAGCTTTCTTCTTCGAAATCATACAAATTAGTGTTACTCAAGCATTCGATTAGTGTTGATAATATCGCTGGAAAGTTATTCTGCACTGTTTCTCCTGCATGGGTGGTGAATGCTAAAAGTTGCTAGGGTTTGCGTACGAATCAGTTAATCATATCCAAAAGAATAAAAATATAATAAGTAATATTATTTTCTGGATAAAATGGTAGCATGGAATGCAGTATAATTACTATTAAATTAAAATCTCTGATGCAATAATTTAGGAAAACCATCGAAAAAAATTTATTCAATCATAAAATATATTTAGTGTTATTTTTATTGAAATAATCTCCTTCAAATCGTAATAAATTTAGACCGTATGTAATTCAATACTTATTTTACAATAAATAATTGTGCTATAACACAAATATTTCTATCTTTTAGCTTCGACATGATTATTTGACTAGATATGTAGTTTGCCCCGGAACTAAGTACTTTTGTTAACCTACACATATTGTGCCAAAGATAGCATATTGTTTGAAATAATTTCTAGTAATTTGTAATGTTACTATTACCCATGTCATAAAATTGGCAGAAAAGGAATTATTTTCTCTCCGAACAAAAATTTGAGAGAAAATCAGGGATTTTCAAAATAAAATAGATGAAACACAAATGCGACGTTTACAAATTGCATCTCCGTGTAAATGCGACGCAATTATTTCAAAGATAACAAATTTTCAGAATGGCTCGAGTTTTAAGCGGAGTTCAGAAATAAATATCACAAACCTAAAACAGAATAAACTGCAACTTCAGACATTTATAATATATGTGAAAAAGTGTTACTCCATCAGACGAAAAATCACGAATAAAATAAAAATTAATAAAAATTAGACAGAACTATCCTGAGCTAACATTAAATATACCGAGTTACAAACCTCCATTTACATTGTCAATTCACGATGGGAAAAATAAAATGGATGGTTATACATAATATGTAGTTATATCTCCGCTATTTTCTTCTTTAACTGTCCATCAAAAGTCTAAATCGAAAGGGAAGTCTATCATACAGCGAGATTTGGACAATGCAAAATGAGAAATAGAGTAAACTTGTTTCAAGTGGTTGAGAAAAGAGAACAGTTAGAATGATTGGGCGAAGGATAAGAAAAAAGGAAATACAAAGGGAACTGAAAGAGATAAAGGACTAATAGGAGAACTAATGGTTGCAACGTTAATCGGACAGTTATGAAGAGTAGACGGTCGCATGCCCGAGAAGATTGAAGCAGAAATTGCTTTCCGTAGTGAGAAATGTAGTTTCACAGACTGCTGATTCACTGTTAGACATGGAACTAAAAGTATTCTACTTACTCATTTGTTGATCAGTATTATCCCCGGAAAGTTGAATAAATTAGTTCTCAAGTGAATTACAGCGTTATTTTAAGTCTTTGACATAAGAAATCAACATAAACTTGTGGAAGCCTAAATTTTGTTGTCATCCTTAATTTACGGATTCACTTCTTTTTCAATTACCATAACATTATTTTAAAAATATAAACTATCGATTCTGTCACTTAAGTTTCTCTATGTTTTATTGTAATTTTCCTAATGCTTTCAAATGTAAATAGTTTTACTTAAAAGTATATCATTATTTCTCCACTCTTGAATGCCTGCTGTTTGTATTGTGCTAAAGATTATCAAATTCATCATTTCACGCGTATTTTTTTAGAGATTAAAAAAATTAACAAAAATAACAGCATTATTATATTTTTATCGATTAGTTTCTAATGTTTTCATTATTTCGAAATCATTTCGAGATCGATTTTTGAGGATGATGGGCGGAAACGAATAGATCAATTATAAAACAAAACTGCTAGAAAACGCTGCAGAAAAAAAATCAGGAATTGGTACGTCAATGTTTAGAAATACAATATATGTAACTAACATGAAACAATACGTAAAAACCATTACTTACTAAAGAATATTTTGTTGATTGTGTATACAATAAGAAATTGAAATATCGATGAAGGATTACATACATATTCGGAAGCTCTTCCGATAATATTATTTAAGACCACATTCAAGAACAAGCAATTAAAAATACTTGTCTTATTGTTTGGTACCTCCAATAGACATAACGAGGTAATATTCCCTAATTCCCTGTTGTGTTATCTCGGACCATAGTAAATCATAGGACGTTTCCTCCAGAGTATGCAGCACACCGCGCTTTTATTGCCGCTGGGTTGCCTTATTTGTAGGATATAGTCGCGCGTGTGCCTAAAATTTCCACGAATTATTTGTTTTAGGGAAAGAATAGCTAAATAGCGGCTCTCGATCTTCATGCGGCCCTTTTTCCTTAAAGTGCGGATTATACTTTGATTTATAAAAGAAACCCGTGCCACTTCAGGTCCGCGAGAGCATTTTATGCGGACCGCGATGCAATTATGAAAACGAAACGTGAAATGCGATATAGATAATTTCACATTAAAAATTTTGCATTAATTAAAATTTAAAATAATGGCCGGAAAATATTTCCTAGTAAATAAAATCGTTGATTTTTACTAATATGATCCTTCTCATTCTCTCTATTAATTTTCCTGGTGAACCCTAATGCGACCCACCGATGCACTCGCCTATATTAATGCGGCCCACTCAAATACCCGCAACTGCTGATGCGGCCCGCCTCGTCAAGTGTTTGCCCACAGTCGGTCTAGACTAGAGGACCCATATTCTCTGGAATTCTTCAAATACGGGATGTGTACACTGTAGATGAATTTAATGTAAAGATTGTGCGATTTCCGCAGCTATCAAACTTCTATGGATTATTGAACGCGGCTCCAAGATTTGATAGATTTCGCCACCCCTGCTTCAGAGTATAGAACGGAAGACATTATCTTTTCTATAATTATAGATAAAATTTTGGACGTGCTTGGAATTAAAAACCATGAAAATATTTCCTAAAAATTGAGAACCATCTTACTTTGATTTGTGTGAAATTCTATATAGCGTATTAATACATGGTTCAGTTTAGTATTAAACCATAAAATACGACAGCGGAGCTCACCTTAATAATGTTATATTCTTATTGATAATTCCAACGAGATTATTAAAACTTATCAGGCGTAAGCAGCATTGTTTTGCAACGTATAGTGATTGGTACATATTTCTCATAACGTGCACGGCCATTCTTTCAGATTATTAATCATACTTTTGAAATAATATCAACCATGAACGACGGTGTAAGTTTAAGTATCGATTAAAATGTTCAGAAAAAACAAATGCAATCAACCAGAAACAAATAATGCGTATGAAATTACTTACTTAACAGAACATTACAGATCATGTATACAATAAGTACGATCGAACTTTGAGTTAAATGAACTCAAAAATTCTCTAGATGGAGGTTTACATATCTTCTATAAATAGATATAAGTACTTTGAGAAGATAGCTTACGGACGATACAAGAGAGGGGTAAATGCGATGAGAGGTGAAAGGTAATAGATTAATATAGTTCGCTTAAAAGTTGGAATACCTCAAAAGAATTAACTTTTATATAAAAATGTAAAGATTAATATGTATTAATTAGGTTATTAGAAGTATATTTTAAAATATAATAATATATTTACCGATTTTCATGTTTTTACACCTTTACTACGTGCATTATTCATAAACCTCCTCTTTAATTATTCACGCTCACTTACTTTTTTTGCGAAAAGGTTGCACAAAATAAACCAATTCTGGTTTATATTTACAAAATTTCACTCACTTTGTCTATGAGGGAGTAGAATTAGACAAAATAATTATCATACTCTAGATAAAGAGTACTATTTCCAATTTTCTTTCATCATTTCCCTGCAATTACCCAATTTCTTCAGTTTTCTTACTACGACTTTAGGGGAACTATTTCACCCTCGTTTCACGACCTCTTGAGAGACCCAGTTGACAATCCTATCCCTGGCATCCAATCTGCTCCTTCCCATCGCCCTCATCCCTACCCTTTCTCTGAATCTTCCGTCCATAGAATCCTCTACTCCCCTCCTCCCTCAGACCCCATTCTCCTGCTTGTCATCCTCACATCTCTCCTGCTCCTAACCTTCAAACTCCTTTCTCTCTCTCTCTCTCCATTTATTTCTGCTGCAATTCCCGTTTCCCTCTCTTTCCTTCACCTTTCCGTACTCTCTCCTTTTCGCCCACTCCCCACCTATTCTCCGCTCCGTGAACCGATTTGTGTCGTTTTTCCACTTCTCTCTCCTTGACATTTTTTTGCTTTCCTCCGTTTGATTCCGAGTAGTTCCTTATCCATTCTCTCTCTACATATCTCTCTCATTCACCCTCTCAATCGTTCTCTCTCATTCGCTCTCTCTCATTCACTCTCTCTCTCATTCGCTCTCTCTCATCCGCTCTCTCTCATTCGCTCTCTCTCATTCGCTCTCTCTCGCTTTTTCTCCCCCCTTTATCTTACATGTTCCCTTTTACTTTCTCAACTCCGGTTGAAAGTTTAACACTCGACGTATCTTCCTTTCTGTTTCAAGTCTCACATTTTTCCTTAAGGTTAAAAGCCATGAAAAAGACGACTCTCTTCATATATGACCGACTCTGGGTTGAAGGTCATTGAAAGTAGAACGAAGGATTATAATCGTAGGACCGGTGTGTCAAAAATCCACCCAAACCTCCAAATGCGAAGAAAAATATCAGGCTGATTACAGGAATGTCGTTCATCTAGCTGTAGATGCTGAGTATGCCTTGACTGGGAGGTGAAAAAGAAAAGTCGTCGAAAATAATCATACTTTGATAGGGAAATTAAATGTAGATAAAATATATTTGAAATTATTTGCCTGAAATTTAATTTTTTAAGCTTAACTTAATGTATCAAATATATCACTTCAGCGGAAGAAATAAATGAAATATTCCTAGTCTATAATAATTTATATAATTCGGAGTTGATTTATTTTTTAAGTTTAGCTTATTAATTTAAACAATGGGTCTTTATAGATACCCTATCAACCAAAATGCTAACAACAGAATTGTCAGAGTACGTGGATGGCAAGAGGTTTCTATTAATTTTTCATCAATCATAGTTATTCATGTGTTATATATATATATATATATATATATATATATATATATATATATATATATATATAACACATGAATTAGAGCGACAAAAAAACTTGGCCATTACACACAATATAGAATAATTATCGATTTTCCACATTATTTTATAAGGCCAAAAAGTTCCTCCTCTTCCAAATCGATTAAAGGAAAGTAATCTAGGCTGGTGCGCCATTTTTAAAATTCTGAAATCGATATATCTGACCTTCATTTAGTCCTTTGCCGGATACTTAAAATCGGGAAAGGTGGGGCCTCATAAATAATGACCATCCAGCTAGGATGGGAATATCTCATGTTATATGGTGTATAGGTTTATGCCATTAACATATTGAATTAAATGAAATTCTTAGAGAAAACTGTTGCAATGACTTTTTGTTCAAACAAATTGGAAACTGCTTGAAAAAATTACGCAAACCAATTTTAAACTGCTGATATTCTTAATATACTCTAAACGTTTTTGCTGAAAACTTAATGATTGCAGAGATCATAAGGCAAATGAAAAGATACTGGATCGGAAATTACGTGAGAAAAGGGAGAGAGAGCGAGCATGGTTAAAGACGCAGTAGAAGGAAAACAGAAAAAGCATAAGAATAAACAGAAAGGAAACGGTTTCAGGCGTAAAGAGGGCCATTAAGAAATTAAGAAGACTGCGGAAAAGGGGAGTATGTGAAGAATCGGGTTTAACCAATGATATTCATGGACCGGTCTAAGGACAGACTACCTATAGTGATGGTCCCCCATATCATTTACTCGCACCATCCTATAGAATATCAGACAATGAGCGTGGGAGAAACTTCATTCCTCAGCAGGCCCAGTTGTGATAAATAAAAATTTCCAAGAGATAAAGAGCGTTAAGGTGTTCGCTTGCAAACGCGTTGGAGAAGCGATTCAAGGCATCAATCTAACCCCCTTCCATAACATCTTCACTCGCTCCAAGAGACGACACCATCCAGGAGCGAGCGAGGCAGATTAAACCTAACTCGAATTACAGCATAACATTTCTCAAACATGGAACATCTCATATTTTTCTCAATTTTCTGCAAAAGGAGGGAGTCATTACATCTTTTTTTAATATCCAGCTTCTATTTTTGGAAACTCTCTCCCGGTCGCGTTTCCTTTTTACCCTTTCTCGTTTGCTCCGTATCAATCCGCCCCAACACCCAACCCCTCTCCTCCTGCCACGGTTTTCCCATGAATTCCATCCCTCGCGCCACTTCCTTGCCACTCAGCCCTCCCATCAAGTCTCTTTCTCTCTCTTTCTCCCTCTCTCTCCCTTTCTCTCTCCTCTCAACTCTGACAGCTCTCTGCCTCCCATTCCTATGCAACCGTCTCCCACCCTCTCTCACTCTCTGACGAGTATCTACCCCTTTGCTTAATCACACTCTTACCTAAAAGTGGTTTACCGCAAAATCCCTCTCCCTCGTCATTTATAATGTAAAGCAGCAGGACTTGCATTCTTTTCCCTAGAGTCACTCAAATGTGCCCCGCCGCAAGAGTTTGGCACGTGTGAATGCTTAATTACGAGCTGACGCATCTGGACCGTGAAAACTGGAGTGTGTAACGTTGTAACCTCAGGAAAACTGTGGGTCTGATTATTTTATAAAATTCTATTCCTGCCTCAACGTTGACTCCACATACAAAACGGCAGCATGCGTATTGTATTTCCAGTATTTCATCAAAATTATTTCACGTGATATAACTTGTTAACTACATCTTAAAAATAACGGCTGCATTAACGATAAAAAATAAAATTTCCTGATTTTCGTAAAATTAGTTTTCGAGGTCTCTGTAATAAAACGCGGAGTCAATTTGGAACGGTATCGAAAAGAACGTCATTCTAGAAGGATAATTTTAAAAAAAATTCTATCACGAAGTCATTCTCACGTCCTTGGAAAATTTAAATGAAACTTGAATGTTCCGCATGAAGTTGAACGGGAGGTAAAGTGTATTTAGATAATCCATACAGATTCCCAGCGCTTTTTTATGAATTCCACACGCTTTTCTCTTACGTTGAATATCGGATAGAAATTTCGGTATAGACCATTTATCTTCCGGATCGCTCGGAATCCTCTTAAAATGAAGGCCTAAATGAATGCCTCTGCTCTTCAATAAAATTACGTAGCGAAAAAGGAAAGAAATAAATTCACTCTAGAAATTACTTCCACCAAGTAATGAAAATATTATATCCATTTTATTGACTATATTTTCTTCATTGATTCCGATAAAATAACGGTTTTGCATTTACATAACTGCTTCAATCTTTTAAACGGACATGCTGATTTTAATCACAGAAACTACCCTTATGACTAACTACCGTTTTCAAAAATGTTTTTTCCCTTCTGGTGGTAATTGTTTATCATAACTAATGTTATAAATCAGTAAATATGGCATAAAATGTCTTTTATTCTTAAGAATGGAATAGAATGAAGAAACGACGGATAAAATTTAGTAATTGTTGGAATTTAGATGAATGATTTGATAAAGATCTCATTTTAAAATGATGGGGTTCCATAAAAATCAACGAACGATGAATTGCTACGGAGAATAGCTATTTTATGATTGATGTGGGAATATAACTTACTGAACAGTTCAAATTTGTTAAGAATTACCTCAGCGATGAACTTTGATCTAAGATCGGTAACACATTTTATATGTCAATTATACGAGGGATAAATTCACGTTCTACTTCCACTTATTGAATCTTGATCAAAAGTACGCACATGATTTTTCATTTTGCAATTCGACAGGAAAAATTATACAATATAAATAATGTCACCATTAGGCGAATGAGGTAATAGGTAGTATCAAATATAATTTAAGGTCAAATAAGGAAATAAATTTTCGCATTAACTGCAGAAAATTTTCAGTATTTTTTTCTGCTCACAAGTTCAATTTTTATTCACTGAACATGTAAGCGTTATAACGTTTTACGAAACACGCCGAGATCGATTTCATTTAAGTGATACGCATTCACGATTAATGAAGTAATTCTATCCATAATTAGAGTACAAGTCAACGATCCAGAAACGTAGACCATCACACATAAAAAACTACAAAATCATTAATTGCTTATAAATTTTACTCGAGAAAACATTAGAAAACATTTTTTAAACGGCATTTAAATGCAACCTACTTGTGTATACCTGTACTTCATCCGATGCTTAGTAACTTGAAATAACATCCAGCGTGACCGCATATCGATTTTTAACAATTTCCTGGGTGAGAGCTCTTTGAGAATATTAAAAACAACATTATAACATTAATCGCGTGCCATCATTCGTTTAGGAAAGATTATCGTACGTTGATTATTATAATAAAATAGCAATACGCTTTATTTAGAAAAGCATGATCAAATAAGCATAATCCGTGTTTGACGTCGTCATAATGAGACTTCCGAAAAAAAACCGTCGTGTACTTTATAATTGCGACTGCGTCTCCTTCGTTCAGTGACAATCGAACGATCCAAATGAGCCTATTCGTTCATTAGTTCCTGCCATGAAAAAAAAACTGTTCTCATTCGAAGTTCTGCGTCCGATGCATGACGAAGTCGTAAATGGGATGGCCGTAGAAGGATAAGAAGAAAGATACGGGGATAAAGAGAGAGAGAGTCTTTACAGGAGATAGTGACATAAATCAGGTTCTTCGGTCGCACGGAAGCAGCTCAATATATATTTTTTAATCGATTCCTTTGAATTCGGGCATTTTAATCTATAAGGCAACATCTTCGAAAGAGAAATATGAAAGCACGCAAAGTATAGATGCCTGGAAAGCGTCACGAAACAGAGTTGGATGAAATTTTTGAGCTCGAGGGAAAAAAGAGGAAGACAGTTCCGATGGAATTCCTTCTAAGGATTCGCCCAATAATGCATCTTAAAGAGGCATCCCGTTCAAATGATTCGGATGGGGGAGGAATTATGGCGTGCATTTTTAAAAGGTAAAGTCATTCTCGGAGAGAAAATTTCGGTTTCGTGAGCTGGTTTTGCTACGCTCTTAAATTGAAATTTTGTTCGGCAAAGTTTTTCGACAATTAAACCCTCCTGTTACCAGGAGAGTTCAACTTAGATCTATTACGCTTTCTGATAATGGAGTATATCTAATTATGATACTATATCCATATTTTTATAATATTTAGGCGAGTTCATTTAATACTTGAATAACATGTCGTTAGTTTTACCTAGGCGCGGTATGTTTTAGAAAAAAGGTTTTATACAATAACTTACACAACAACCCATTAAACGATTTATATATATATATATATATATATATATATATATATATATATATATATATGATATGTATGTATATATATATATATATATATATATATATATATATATACGAAGAATAAATACATGTAACGCTTATTTCACTGAAAACTTTTATAAGTTTATAAGTAAATAAAGAGTAGCTTGAAATATACATTTCAAAGCAAAATGTATTTTACGTAGGTTAATATATTTTTAAAAGATGTAACCATCGAAGTGAGAGTGTTGATGGTGATGGATGGCGTTTTATAATGGCGACCTCATAATTAATATCGAAGGATAAAACCTCGCGACGAAAGAACAAATTCTCAATCTTTTGAAGTGAATATGTTAATAATCTTACGAAATAATTAGAATTTCAGATTTGCTTATAAATAGACTATTAAGAAAACTCGAGGAAATTCTCTTAGGTGATTTTGAATTGAATTACAAATAACGAAATGTATCCGTTTCAAAGAAATGTAAAAATAAAGAAAAAAATATTAAGAGTAAAGTTGGAAATATTTTACTTTGAACTATTAATACTTCACAAAACCTTTATGAATCAAACATGGAATATCACAAACAAAGGGGATGAAATGCTTTGATCTACATTTTTTATCTTGTGGAAAAAACAGTTCCATTAAATATTTCTGTCGAATAGACGAGAGCTTTACTGTAAAGAATCTTTCCGTTATAAGTAACATCATGTCACTCACAAACAATAAATTATAATAATATACGAAAAAATCGAAAATTCTTGTCGATGAATTTACTACTCCGATTTAATGCGCAATACCCTCAGCAAAGGAATCGTTTTTTTATAATATCCTTTTAAATATAAATCGTCCAAGCTTAATAATAAAGTTATATCTTCACGAAATCTTTTCTGATTTCAAATAAAACTATTTAAAAATGAAGCATTAGCCTAACAAATTTTATATACGTTTAAGTGCACCGAAAAGCAAAAGACAAGAAAATAATTACAATGACCTTGTAAAATTTGGATGGCTCACATGGAAAATATTTCCTATTTCCTAATATTATAGCAAGTATATGCATAAATGCATAAAGACTCACTGTACATTTATATTTAGCTGAAAAGCCACCCAATTTTTGCAAGAAAATTGTAATTATTTTCTTGTTTTTTGCTTTTAAGTGCACTTAAACGTATATAAAATTAGGTAGGCAAAAATAATTTTTAATTTGTTTTATTTTATACCTTTTAGTAATGCATTTATATCGTAGCAGTGATATAAATAAATCTTACCATCATAAAATTGTTTATAATAAATTGTCAAATAATTTCATTGGAGAATATTTTTATTATGTCGTTATAATTATCACTTGAATAGCAATTAACACGAAATTATAATTTTGAAATCATAAGAAAAACTATTTAACATTTACCTTGAACTAAAGACGTGTAACTTATTATTAGCAAGAATTTCTTAGAAAAGACTATTTTTGCTCTCGTTCTTCAGAGTATTAATTTTTCTTTCTACTGCTTGATTGTACGCCTGCAGAAAGATTTCATAGAATGCACAAAAACAGTCGGCCAACTGAACTATATGAACGAATATAATTAAAATGGGTTGCGACGGTATAAAAAAATTTAATCGTCATAAATAAGTTTCAAACGGATTTTCATTGCTGAAATCTTTCCAAAAGATAGTATTAATTAGTAACAGAATTGGAATTACGCTACTGAATTGTTCCAAAGAATTGAATTCAAATGGACAGCAACAATACAAACTAATTTTAACTTCACACATTAGTTTTAAATGGATTTTTATTATTGAACACTTTTAATTAACTAATTAATTAACTTTTAAGTTTTAAGTAGCAATTAAAACATAAGTTGAATTCAAAATTCATAACGAAAGCCGCTAAAAATCCATCCAAATCTTGACACGCGTAAATTATGACTATTAGAGGGACATGAGAGTGACATTTCAGTGGTGTAGTTGTTTAAATCAACAGACTTAAATATCAGATAACCGAAGTCCTGTCGAGTTAAGGTTTTGTTCCTCATATAGGAGGGGTTGAAAAGATATGTACATTTACTACTTTCGGGGTTTATATAAAATTTGGTAAAAAGAAAAATTTAAATCACCTTAAAAATGAAGCACCTTACATTTGACAGACTTTACGGAAGGCAGGGAGAGTTTCGACTTCATGGGTGGCAGAGGATTTTCAAACCTTCCTCAACCAAGGGGGGTAACTCAGTTGCCCCAACGAAGTTTTTCTATTTTTTAAATGGTTATTTTTGAGATGTCATTCATATCCCCTTATTTACTCATTTTTTAGTAAGGTAACTAAGAACTTTTTCTTGCAACTGCGCTGTAATTATAAAATATTAATTATTTTTACAAATATTTATTTTCATATTACGCGTTTATGTCAGCTTATGCTCTTCATGTTTGAAATAGGCAAAGAGTTTTTCAAAGTATGGTTACGGGTAGGGCGTGTTTAACTACGAAAGAATGATCTTATGTGAATGTATGTTACAGTGCACAACTTGTAAATACAAGTCAGCTTCATGACCTCCTCTGGTTGTGCTCAACACTCAAGGTAGCAAAACTTTTATTACAATTGTAAAGTAATTATAAAATATTATTTTCTTTATAAATATCTATTTATATTATTTATTTTATACAGATATCCTAATATTAACATATCTCTCCCAATAAACAACTATTTATGACAAAAGAATGCTGGAGTAACTGAGTTACCCAACTTGGGAGGAATAAGTTGTAAAATACCTTGGTAGAGGAAGGATTAATAATGAATTTTCTACCGGAATAAATTTGTAATCGACATATAATCCGCAAACGGAGCACTTGTTAAAGAAACGAGAAATTAAATCACAACTCCTCAAGAGGACTCCACCGCCGAGTGAGCCATATAACCGATTTTCCAAAGAACTCGCAGCTGCGTCCTTATTTCGTCCGAGATCGTTGACGATGTCTTCCTTTCCGTTGGGTCAATAAAATATCCCCCGTGTTTGGAGAGTAAAGGCAATTGGGAGAGTAGAGAGAAAAAGAAAAGACATCCCCCAACGGACAACTCTGATACATCACGTGCGGGAACATCAAGCCGCTGGAGGAAGAGAGTAAGAAAGCGTTAAAGAAAGAGAGAGAGAGAGGGTTAATGGTCAGTTGCGTCCGTGGAAATGGCAGAATAATGCGATCACAAGGGATGGAATCTGGCGAAACGGAATCGCGGGCAGAGAAGAAAATACATTCGCCCTCCAATTGAGGGCTTTCTTTTTACGCGTATTCGGTTCGGAACGGTTTCCTCTTGGAGCAGGATTTCTCGACCTTTTCTTATCAAGTACTCCTTAATTTCGAATAAGTGCCCCAACCAAATGTACACATTTCTTTTAATCGTATATTTACAGACACAGGGAACAGGTTTTCGCTAGATTAGATTAAAGAAGCGCACGCTTATGATCCAGGATTACTTACCTGTTCTTTTTGCAGAGTTCTATAAAGTATTTCAAACAAGTATGAACAAATGAAAATTGAAATACCCCACTAGTGTATCTCGTGAACCGCTAGGGTGCGCGTATCACTGGCAGAGAAACTATTTTGGAGCATGCCTCGAATGCCAAGTCTATCAATTTCGCTTTAACTCGATTTTGAACGGTTTCCAAACGTTAAAAGCGTAAAATGTTTCGGTTTGACTCAAAAGATTATAGGAAAGGACGAAATGTGGAATGCCGTGAATAAATTGCAACTTAGTCACCGCACGTTGGCTCTTATACGTTGCCTCGTTTATTCTCGAGGGAAAACCTGCCCAAATTTGCACGATTTCACTTTACACATCCCTTTCCAGGAAGGCACAGTTCAAAGCGAGGGATGGCTGGAGGCGATATATTAGAAGGACGTTTTCCGAGATGTTGAATAAGTGGAGAGAGGAAGAAGGGAGTCTCGGAGAGGGGGAGAGAGCTAGGTAGGTCAAAGGTTACTGAAGATGGTGGAGAGAGAGTGGGATGTTTGAGAGAGTAGGCGTTAAGGCGATAGGGAAAGGAAATTCTCGAGGAGGTGAGATTATTCGAATGGGAGGGAGACGGAGGGTGAGGGGGAGAGAGAGGGGAAAAGGATTTGGGGGCGGCCACATTGATTAGGATCAAGGATTCAAGTGGAGTGGTGGGTACGTGGGAGGGTGCAACAAGAAAGTAAATAGGAGGAGGAGGGACTGATTTCGTCCGGAGAGTATTGGGCGGTGCACGTGGGTGGTGGGCCTGTAATGGCGAGGGCAGTCTGGGACCCGTTTTCCACACGCCACATCGCGTGTTGTAGTTATCCGGAAGAACTGGTCCTACCCTTTCGGAGGAGTTGGCAGCTTCGCGATTCGGCACAGGCGCCCCTTAACACCCACTCTTCAGGTGACGACTAGAATCGGTGACCCATTGGAAATCGCGCGGGGGAGGTCCTCATCTCGGGTGATACCCATCGCCCACTCGCTCGATCCATCTCTCCCGTAAACATCTGATACGGCGGAATACTCCTTCGTAGGAGGTTTTAGCGGGGAATGAGTCGGTGTACTAATCCTCGCGAAGGATTGCAGAAGGCGTTAAAACCGTCTGGCCTTTCCCGTGTCGGGACCAGGTTGACCGATAACGACGCGCGGTCGGGTGAGGTCAAGCGAGATATTAGGTATGCCATTGAGTGCGCAGGGAAAGAGGTGGGACCTCGACTGACACACTCGTTTTTATGTTTACGAGCCTTTCAGCGATCCGCGAAAACAACTGGGACAGCGAAGAAAGGGAGATTACGTGCCGTTGAGGATAAATATATATTTTTTCGGCGACCGCTTTAATTTGTATCTCGTTTCTAGCCATTTTCAAACGCATTTTCATGCGACGTTGTTTTATATTGCCACGACAAGCGGTGATACTCATCGTGCGTCAATGAGTTGAATGCCGGACAACCTTCCGGTTGGACAGAAATGGAACAGTAAAAATTGCGAAAGCGAAAGGTCCTAACAATTAGAGTCACATTTATTCGATAATTTACTAAAGATTCTTTTGCCGTCCACTTTCGTTGTTATCGCAATTAGGGTCATTAGGTTGCGTAAGATAAAACTTCCCATGCGTAATCATTGGAAGTAAATAGGGAATCAAGTCGGCTATAAACGAGTATGGTGTTCTACACTGTAATTGAATTATATAAGCAAAGAAATTTCTTAAATGCAAAATACACGTTTAAATAAGCCAAGAACTCTACTTAATTCCTCTCGATTCTGACTCTTCTCCCATCTGGGGGAAATATCGAGCACTGTATTCATATAAACAGTACAGAGTAAGAAGCAGAGAGCTACTTTCTTCATTATGCATGCTATATTAAAATTTTGTTCACGGAGAAATATGTAAAAAAATTAATATTTAATGAGTTTATTGATCGGCTAAATGATTATTAAGTTCTCGTTATAGTAGTTATCGCAAAGAAAACTGCTTAATATATTTAAATTTAAAAAAATATCCTTAACGTGATGACTTGAGCGTATGTATTATAATAGAAACAAATATTTCATCAATATAAGTCTTTAATAGTTTAAAGTTGTGGAATAAATTTTATTAGTAAGAGTTTCAACTCTCTAGCTATAGATGCTCCCTCAAAGACACTAATGAAAAGGCTACTGTAGTTTACAGCATAAAATGCAGCAACAGAAATTTTCTCTGTAAGTTTTTCATTTTTATTAATTTGCGATATTTTAAAATAAAAAGCCGCGCAATATTACATTTAAGAGGGTAAAAATAAACTGGATAAACGCGGTAAAAACATTCCTACTCAGTCAAGTGGAGTTACTGCTATCAATTGATTCGCAATGTTCTTAATTTTTTAAAAAGTGATACGATGTTTTAAAAATCACAAAAATCTAGAGATTCCTGCGTAAAATTTTTGCATCATTCTTGGGAATTACATTTTTCTAAAATTTCCCCCCAAATAATTAGACTTAGATCTTTTCAGAGGACTTGAAATCAATTTATTTTCTCAGTTACGCTGCGAGAAACGTCCAGGTGAAATAACACGATCTCGCCGCATTTGAAAGCTATTTCAATGAAATGTTCGATGGCCAACAACTACGATGGGTAGCATGCGTCACGAGATAATTTGAAAATACTCCATTCATCCTACGTAGACATTGACAGCTACATGAAAATGGGATTTCACGCTCTGGAAAATACAAAGCTCTCACTATGTGCGGTAAAATGTTTGCAGAATACAGTGCCCCTTAAAGAAATGTATGATGTCGATGAAACGTAAAAATGTAGGAAGAAACAAGATAAATTAATATCAAATGTTCGCACGCTTTACATCATGGTTAATCAATACAGAGTAAAATGGTGGAATGTTGTTTGATATTTGAGCAACGAAAAAGGAATTTGATGCGTTGTAGTACAACGGAGTATTTGAACGAGATGCAAAGACGGAAAGACGCGTTTGAAACTGAACCACCAACACGTTTAATTCTTTCAAGTTTCGTGATAAGTTTGAGGTATATGTTTACATAGGAAGTTCTGGAAGACCACGGAGACAATGCTGCGAATGTATCACAGGTTTACACGCGATCTCCAATAAAGTTTGTAAGACCAGCGTCTCCAAAACAAGTGTACATCTTATTCTGCAAGCTTCTAGGAGGAAAATGAGGCTAGCGCATTCTATGAATGCAAACGATGCAGATCGCTGTGTTGAGTTTTGTGAATGATTTGTACATATGTGTGATGAAGACGAATTTATTCCAGAATTGTGTGATCGGATTAATCGACGATCCTATTGGCGCAGTCAATTGGCACAACTGTGTATACCGGTTCTCTGACACTCTCATGAACCATCTTCAAAGTTATATAAAATACTGGTACTCGATTTGTGGGTGATTAATATCCGCATCATCACATAAAATCAACACAAGTGTCTGAATAACAAATTCGGTAGCTATCGATCAAAGAATATTATGAGAAAAATAGTATGCGCATGGGAATTAACAGAAATATCGACTATGAATGAAACTACTTAACAAACAGGGCCAAATTATTTATAACATTTTATGGACCCTCCCACAAGCACTAGCACATCCTGCAATTTCACTTACGTATTGTATCATTTACTATTCACGGCTAAGTTAAATCATTTAGCATAAAAATAATGCTATACGAAAGGAGTAGCGTGATAATTTTAGCGGTAAAAAGAACCTACTCAAAAATAACCTCTCGGGAATCGAAAACAATCTCTCTTGGATGAGGGAACCTATCACGCAATTCACGAGGATACAAGCGATAAAATTGAATTGATGACGGGACGACATCATTTAGGAAAATTTCACTCCCATTAAGCACCCTCTTCTGGCGCGCGCGTACACACACACGCTACTCGGAAATCTTTTGAATCTCTATCTTTAGGATGAGAGACTCCATTCAGGAGATAATCTGACCGCCAAAAACCACTGTATAACACATTTCACGGTACTTTCCGCGAAACATAAATATGATGCCATTACGCGACTACCGGAGACCGACCGAGAGCTTTCCTCCATCTTCTTAATGACCCGAAAATGCTCTGGACATCAAATCCTCTGAAGATGGATGGGAAATCTAATGATGTTGATTAAGGCTATATCTTTTGGGAGTATCCGTCAACATGTATGTTGCCATCAATAAAATTCTTCCTCCGTCTCATAAATTCAACGGTCTCTCCATGATCCTCCATCAATCGGAACTCTCTCGCAGTTTGCCATTGGAGATCTCTTAAAGAAATCTCGAGGGAACCATATGTACCTGTATTCGCTTCCTTTTCATTCCATCACATCCTGTCCCTTTCTGTCATGCGTTTCTACCTTCTTCTTTCTCCGCGTTCGTTCATTATTTTCCCCTCATTTATCTGGCACTCCTTCCGGTTATCTTTCGCTTTGTAATTCTCTACGCCTAACTCGCCTCTCTTTCTCTCCTCTCCATCTTTTCCAATTACTTATCATTCCTCTACTTCTCCATCTCATTCTCCTCAAAAGGAAACGCATTCAACCTCACTAGAGGGCTTCAGCTATAATCATTTCACGCCTAAACCTCGCTCAAACAAATACATTTATCTACCTATCTAACCATCTGATGAACAAGTCTTAGAATAACATCGTCCTTTTTCTTGATATTATAAACGATGCCAATGATTTGTCACGAGTAAGCTAGAATTACAAAAGTTTGAATGAAATATTTTGTAACACTTGATGTAAACATCTATATGAATACTTTCCAGCGGTATGTACACTGTTAGACATGAGTTTAACTCTTAACTACCGACACAGTTTTTTCATGCTAATACCGACGCCTCGTCTCACAAACTACTTCATCTTCTCACCCACATATCTCGGTGATAAAGGATGCTGAGAGCACTAAAACTGTTTTTATTTGTTTAACATATAATTGCCAAATTGTTTCCTTTTTTGTACAAAAAATGGCCAAACCTAACCATTTTAATTGTCAAAATATGTAAACAGTACCACAAGAAAATAAAGAAAATAGTTGATCAAGTATTTTTTTATACAAATTTATTTAGTCTTAAAATAACAAACGTATTGCAATTGTATGTCTTTAAGGGTATATAAATACATTATTGCTAAAAGTGTTACAGAAAACCAAAAACAACGATAAAAATAACGTCAACGACGCGTCGTCTGTGAGGCTTTGACGACTGTTGCCACTCAACTAATCGTTTTGAAAAATTATAAGCTATATCCAAATACGCCATCTATAGCCATTTGAAGGTACTAGGACGCAGGATGTTCCAAGATTAGATAATAGAGAGCAACAGCGATTACAAAAAACACACTCGCCTCACAGATAAGTGGTCGGTAGTTTAGGGTTAATTATCTTCTATTATTTTAACTCCTATTTTAATGGTCGTTTTCAGTATATATAGGAAATTTTAAACAAAATCTTCTCCACTGTATACCCTAAATATTTGTTTTTCATTTAACACAAGCTACATCTGTGATCATTTTATTTTATTGATGTTTTCAATTCATATATAAAATTTCAAACTTGATGTCACAATTTGTTCTCCTGGGGATTGCAATAAATCGCTCAAAATCGGCCGTGTTTCAATTGCCACTGTGGAAATTGTAAAAATTTTTATATAATTTTTTTAAGAATATAATGGAGTTCCACCAAATAGTGCCTTGCAACATCGAATATAAAATTTTCCCAAAGTTTTTCGTAACTTTTGAAATAATTATTCTTATTGTACAATTAATTTGGTATTTTGCCAGCATATCATATTGTAAACAATCTGTATTATCTAAATAATGTTTCTTTATTTCAAGTATCAACAATTTTTGCAACCTTTTTTGATATTGTATACTGTTCTATATACTGCAAATGATACCGCAAAATAGAACAAAGTGTAAAAGCGGTCATGCGTAATAAGAGACCCTTTGATTAAACTTCGCAAATACAGACATTTTCTTTCTTCTTTCCCCTTCTTTTCCATCTTTAATTTTCCACTATACCAGGCCTTTCGTTTCCCCAATCTCATCCCTCTCTTCCCGTTTCCCCGCTCTCTTTTCCTCTCCCGGTATCCATTCCACTTCACTAATTAATTCAACTCCCTGAATCGAGTGAAGCGTGGGAGGGATGGGGACGAGTGAAGGATGAGGAAAATATAAAAAAGAGAAACTCTTTTTTTTCTCCCTTTAGCGTGTGAGGTCAGCGTCGTTTTTGGGAAAGAACTTCTCCCTTTTTATCGAAACAACTTTTATTTCTCCAGAGTATCGTTCAGGTGAGCAAATTTAATAGAGAGAGCGCACGATTACTTAAGTATAAATTTAATTACGGAGGTTCCTATAAATTACGATTCATCAACCTCACGTTTTATTCAAACGGTCCTTTGCTCAAACAGTTTTTATTTCTGTCCGCTTGCGTTTGTCCAGTTATGTTCGCTGCCTTTTTAAAAAAATATATCTTCTCGAATTTCGGTTTGTTTGTCGCCAATTCTGTACGATTGTTCCTGGAATGGAAAAGAAAACATTAACGTTGGTGTAAGATGTGAAATAAAACGCAAAAGTTTTCGGAAATTTGTTATACGGAATAATATGACCGGATACAAGTTACTAATTGCGCTGCTAGGTCATTTTAGTCGCATATTCATTTTTATGGCTTTTTTTGCTCGCAACGCGAACGCGTATATTATATCACGAGTTGTAGTACAATGATAAAGCTCAAGATTTTCACTAACAGATACTTTTGATATAAAAATGATTTAATACATAAGCGAAAAAAACTACTCCAAATTTGAATAATTGTCGCCAAAATCAATAATTTTTCCCGAGTCATTGTCATAATTTTCATATTATTTTACGTGACCGGACGAAAAGGAGTTCTAAATACGAGATGATAATTTAAATTCCACCGAAAATGAGTCCCTAAAATATATTCGAGCCCATTCTCAAGTCAAATGTAAAACACACAAGATTTTGATAAAAAGCGACACTTGCTTCTGTTCACCTGGCGTAAATGTAATTGAAAAAAAATTATCACCTACAAAAATTCTCCCAAATATCACCTCTCCCGGTTGCTCTACCGTATGACCAACATAAAAACTACCTTCGGTGTGCATGCAACCCTTAACAAAAATCCTCCTTCCTCATCAATGTCGCAGCAAACAACATCACCGTCGGAATGTAAGCGAAGCCAAATCGATGTTAATTGTCACCCTTCGTTACGTCGCGGGGACGAGTCGAGCGAGAAAATGACATTCATTTCGAATCGGAAATGCGAAATGAGAGCTGTGCGTTTTTTTAAATTTTACATTTTTACATCGGAACGAGCAAGGCAAAGCAAAATGACGAGTGAGAAGAAAGGCAGTAGTGGAAGGTGGTAGATAGTGCGTGGCGTGCAGGGGTGGCGCAGCGACGGGAAGAAAAAGCGCGAGAAAGGGAATCTACCTGGTCGAAGATCGTAAGGAGATTACCTGTGGAAAAGAGAAAATGGGTGAAAAGAATGACGGAGGAAAGAGGAAAAAACAAAAAAAAAACACGACAAAAGAGGCGCGCTTTGCAAAAGAAAAAAAGAACGAAAGGTCTACTTGAAATAATGATGAAGCTCTTTTGATTGCGCGAGGCCGAGGAAAAGAGGGAGAGAGAGAAATAAAAGGGAGAGAGAAAGAAAAGGGAGAGAGAGAATGAAAAGGGAGAGAGAGAAAGAAAAGGGAAAGAGAAAGAAAAGGGAGAGAGAGAAAGAAAGGGGAGAGAGAGAAAGAAAAGAGAGAAAGAAAAGAGAGAGAGAAAGAAAAGGGAGAGAGAGAGAAAAGGGAGAGAGAGAAATAAAAGGGAAAGAGAAAGAAGAGAGAGAAAGAAAAGAGAGAGAGAAAGAAAAGGGAGAGAGAGAGAAAGAAAAGGGAGAGAGAGAGAAAGAAAAGGGAGAGAGAGAAAGAAAAGGGAAAGGGAAAGAGAAAGAAAAGAGAGAGAGAAAGCAAAGGGAGAGAGAGAAAGAAAAGAGAGAAAGCAAAGAGAGAGAGAGAAAGAAAAGAGAAAGAAAAGGAAGAGAGAGAAAGAAAAGGGAGAGAGAAAGAAAAAAGAGAAAGAAAAGAGAGAGAGAGAAAAGGGAGAGAGAGAGAAAGAAAGGGAAGAGAGAGAAATAAAAGGGAGAGAGAGAAAAGAGAGCGAAAAAGAAAAGAGAGCGAGAGAGAAAAGAGAGAACGCAAAGAGAGAGAGAAAGAAAAGAGAGAAAGGAAAGGAGAGAGAGAAAGAAAAGGGAGAGAGAAAGAAAAAAGAGAAAGAAAAGAGAGAGAGAGAAAAGGGAGAGAGAGAGAAAGAAAGGGAAGAGAGAGAAATAAAAGGGAGAGAGAGAAAAGAGAGCGAAAAAGAAAAGAGAGCGAGAGAGAAAAGAGAGAACGCAAAGAGAGAGAGAAAGAAAAGAGAGAAAGGAAAGGAGAGAGAGAAAGAAAAGAGAGAGAAAGAAAAGGGAGAAAGAAAAGAGAGAGAGAGAAAGAAAAGAGAGAGAAAGAAAAGGGAGAGAGAGAGAAAAGGGAGAGAGAGAAATAAAAGGGAAAGAGAAAGAAAAGAGAGAGAAAAAGAAAAGAGAGAGAAAGCAAAGGGAGAGAGAGAAAGAAAAGAGAGAAAGCAAAGAGAGAGAGAAAGAAAAGAGAAAGAAAAGGAAGAGAGAGAAAGAAAAGGGAGAGAGAAAGAAAAGGGAGAGAGAAAGAAAAGAGAGAAAGAAAGAGAGAGAAAAGGGAGAGAGAGAAAGAAAGGGGAGAGAGAGAAAAATAAAAGGGAGAGAGAGAAAAGAGAGCGAAAAAGAAAAGAGAGCGAGAAAGAAAAGAGAGAAAGCAAAGAGAGAGAAAGAAAAGAGAGAAAGGAAAGGAGAGAGAGAAAGAAAAGGGAGAAAGAAAAGATGGAGAGAAAGAAAGAAAGGGGGGGGAGAGAGAAAGAAAAGGGAGAGAGTGAAAAGAGAGCGAGAAAGAAAAGAGAGCGAGAAAGAAATGAGAGAGAAAGAAAAGAGAGAGAGAGCGCGGAAGGAAAAGAGAAAAAAATGGTGATTCGAGGATAGAAAATCAGTTTGAATCTTTCCTCCTACGTGTCTGTCTGTCGAGCGGAGGAGGAGGTGCTGCGTATTTGACACTTGATGGAACGCAAAGGGAGGGAATCGGATGGCTGACAAGATTTGCGAAAACGATTTCATCTGTTGCCATTTTAAGGCGCGAGTTTCGTTTTTTCTTTCCGCTCGTGTTGCTAATGGCATCTTCGAAAATGAGTTCATGTAGGTGGCCGGTTGCGCTTTGTTGGTGATCCCACGTGCTTAGGGGGGGATCTATTTTGAAACATCCATCCCTTCGCGATCCCGCTTTGATTCGAAAGTAACAATTTTTTATTCTTTTACGGCATAAGCTGATGAATTCGCATTTTCATAAAAAAAGAATCTCTTCAAACGATAGTAAATTTTTAACGGTCGAACCATTCAATCCTTATCAATAAAAAGGAAAGTTTAAATAAAAAATCCATTATATTCTGGACGTCCTTTCTTCGCCGACTTTTTATCTTAGACTAAAATAGCCCCTACGGAATTAAATTTTCCATTACAGAATGAATACTCATTAATCTTGAGCTGTCCAAGATAATTCTAAGTTCAAAATCTATTTTTGGAATGACGGCTAAAAATTTCTTTGCCTTAAAATACTTCGCTTGTTAGGGCGTTTTGTATTGTCATTTTTCCTTCAACAATACATCAAAAGAGACGTTCCTCATTTGGATGCAGGAAGAATCGATTCTCTGGACATCGGACACGGATGGTTAAAAGCGAAGCAAAAATTGTAGATTTTATGAATACTATCATGAGTATATCAAAACTGTATGATTAAGTTAAAATTTTAATTGAAACTATATATCCTAACATTTTATGGAAACAATGCAGATTATATTCTTTTTCTATTTTATGCTTTAACAAAATTGTAAGGGATATTTTTA
Source organism: Tanypteryx hageni (assembly GCA_028673005.1). Taxonomy (NCBI): domain Eukaryota; kingdom Metazoa; phylum Arthropoda; class Insecta; order Odonata; family Petaluridae; genus Tanypteryx; species Tanypteryx hageni. The sequence goes on along the minus strand of CM054120.1, from coordinate 61,263,783 downwards.
GATGCCTATATAAACCTAATGATAGCTTTTCCTGACATATTGAGTCATGTCACTTCCGAAAGATTTAAATATTTATATGAAAGAGTACAACGCTGAACTAGCTCTTGGTATTTTTCTAAAATGCATAGATTTAAAAGAGGTGCACATTTATTAAAACTTGTGAGTTGTATTATGTCACCATCATCATCATCAGAAGTAGTCTGCCCGTAGACAGGTCCGTGATTTTCCTTCGTTTAACCTGGTTCTTCACATACTCCTGTTTTCGTCGAACTTCTCCATTTTTCGGTAGCTCTCTTTCCCTTTTAAGCTGCCAATCAGATGAAACTTTTTCCTTCCAGTCATCTTTCTAACACGTCTTTAGTCATGTTCTCTCTCTGTTCTTAATTTCGGATACCATGAGATCTTAATATCGGATACTATCTGATATTGAGAAACTCTTATTTACATAACCAAATTTAACAAATATGAAGATGTCAGGAACACGTTTAATAAATGCCCAAAATACAATATGGAAATATTAGGAAAAATACAAAAACTTTCAACTCGTTTCAGTGAACGTCTACTACTACTAAGGTAGCAAGTACAGCGCTAAATGTTAAAAATAAATTGTCCTACGTTAATTCATTTAAGTTATTTATTCAGTTAATACACAATAACTATAGACGCACATAAATCTCAACCTATAAAATTGAATCTAATATCAGATATCCGATATTTGGAATCAAGAGTGCCCGATCATGGGAAACACCCTTTCAAACAAAAAACGACAGATTAACCTAAAAGCATGGCTGCAAATACGTTAAAAGGTTGTGTCAAACCCAAGTACATCTATTGCACATTTTAACAAGCTACAGTAAATTCAAATCAATAATCACCTTCCTCCCAATCAATGCTCTCAAAATCGGCCCTTATAAAACTCTGAAACTGTAGAATTCAAAAATTATTATTCACACTAACACAGAACACGCGATCAACCTGACAAGTACACTGCAGGCGGACTGTTAAAGGATGTTCAAGTTCCACAGATGATCGGTAGGTTGCAAAATATTGCAGAGGAGAAATTATGATATCCGAAATTAACCGCCTATCTGATATTCGGTCACTTTCGTCTATGCTTAAGGAAGAGGAAAGGTATATACGGTAAATGAACGAAAGTTTTTGAGGTAAGGAAGCCCAGTAAACGCCGATAAGAGATACGTAGATTGGTGCTTTCGGGGGTGATCTCTTCGTCAGCACTATATATATATATATATATAATTGCTTCTTATATAGGATATAGTATACGAGTTGTCTGTGCTTGCATACTGCAGCGTTAAAAAATCATCATATATATTAAGATCTAAACTCGTAAATAAACCAATGCGATCGCCAAGGTAGCCATAATAAATTCCATGAGTAATAGCAGAATATTTTTAATTGTCAGTGAAATTAAGGCAACAATTCGTAATTTCCAAATTCTCTGGCAATTCATATTCAAGTTTTCGTATTTCAAGTTTCGTGACTCAGATTGCCCTGCACGAGCAATAAGAATAACCACGATTAAGACAATACCCTAGGTATTAAATTTATGTAAAATTAGGATATTTTGCGTTAAGATTATGGCATCATCATCCATGCCTTTAGCACTAACTGGATAAAAAATCGCGAAACAGGTATGACGCCATTAGATTTAACAATTGAAAAGAGTTAAAATTTCTCGAAAAACTACGAAACACAACATTATAATATTTTTAACGTTTTACCGTCACTGCTATCAGGGTTACTTCTCCTACTGTGATCCCTTATAGCCCTGGAGAAAAACAAACCTATTCGCTCCTTCCTACAGTCGATAACCTAAATTTAATGGCCATGTTTGTGCTTTCAGTAGTACATAAGAATTTCATTTATCTATGATACCCTCAATCACAATGCGGGATGCAATTAGTGTTTTGGATAGAGTAAAATCTTACACGTTATCGGAAGAAAATATTGGTGATGATGGAGAAAAGAAAGAACTTTGCCACATCCACAAATAATTATATTATATTATAAGAATAATGAAAAAATATACTTCCGTAAGTCGAATTTTCCATAACTAGAATCATTTTTGCATTCCTTTGAGATGCGAGTTATAGAAATTCCACTGTATATATACAAATATTTAAAAATATATTTCCACAATTGAATTTTTTGTTACTCGAATAATTATTACTTTTTATTGAGATTCAAGTTATGGAAGTTCAACTGTAGTTCGTTATGACGTCATTAATTTTCATTAAAATCATTAAATCACTGCAATCGTAACGTATTTTATCAGATCCCTTGCAAAGCATTGAGGTCGTTGCCATAGTATTTAAAGATTTTCATTGTTCAAAAGAGGAAAAATTCACACTTTTTCCGATTAAAAGCAGACATTTACGCTAATTCGGTGGGTATTTGAATTCTACCTTTAAAAATTAAGAACTCCGTTCTTTCAGATAGACAACTGTTTTTTTCCCGAATTCGTATCGCAATTTAAAGTAATTTAAAAATGCATTTATAGAAAGCCTTGCACCTTATCTCATGCCTTTGTTATGGGGTATTGAAATAGAACATTGGGGTTAAAAAGACACCTTAAATATAAACCTTTTTGTGATTTTCGATTTTTCTCGTCGGTTGTGCCACTTGACCTACCAACATGCCAAATTTCAGTTGTGTGTCAGTGAGTGAGTGAGGCACAAGTAGCTATATTATATATATATATACTAGTAGTTGGTGTGGTTCTTGCATTCTGCAAGAATTTCATCATTGGAAATATTTTTTTAATTCAAAATATTTAACCTCTGCACCGATTTTCTTTCTCTCTTTATGGAACAATATTGGAGTAAAACAATCTCTAAAATTTGCAATTTAAATAATACTACACTTTTTCCATTGTGGGGTACAAATACCACACATTTCTGCCAAATGTGAAAGTTGTAGCACATCTATAAATGAAATAAGATTTATCTAATTGTTTATAATTTAAGCATTTCAACGGCCGAAATAACAACTTCGTGGAAATGTGTTCATTTGTGCAATTGTACTACCTTCTAAACAATATAAAATTTTTAGTATCATAACTCTCTTCGTATTACCTAAAAATTTACCTATTTGTTTAAATTGTAAGATTTTTTAACAGCCAAACAAATTAAAATATCAAAATTTCTATAATTTATATTTCTTTTTTTTTACAAATTCTGCCTTGAAAATAGATTTCAGCTTTGTAGCTCATCCGGAAATACATAAACCTTGAAATTTTGTTTAAACAATTTCGAATTTTTAGCAGCCGAATTGGAGAACTTGGTCATTATTTTCGTTTTTTTCTAATCGGTTTTGCACATAATCCTACCGTCATAAAAAATTTCGATTAACCAGTTCTTCTGGAAATGCCTAAACATTAGTATCCTCCTATATATATATATATATATATATATATATATATATATATATATATATATATATAAACGTTATATGATAATCCTCCTCTGTAAGGAGCATCTGTATATAATAGACTAGTAGTTGCTGCTTGTATTCTGCAAGCATTTTATCTTATCCTGAAAAATATATTAATTTTTCAGAGAGATATTTCATTATTAGAAATATTTTTTTAATTCAAATGATTTCACCTCGGCACCAATTTTCGTACATTCCTTATGGAGTAAAAATTCGCTAAAATTTTAAATTTGAAGAATATTATACTTTATCCATAGTGAAGTACTAAAGCCACACATTTCTGCCAAATTTTAAAGTTATAGCAAATTTAGAAGTGAAATGCCATTTTCAAATTGTTTATATTTTTAAAGTTTTTAATGGCCGCAATAAAAAATTCATTGAGATAATAAAATATTAATTTGTGCATTTACACTATGATCTATATAACTTAAAAAGTTTCAGCTTGCTAGCTCGCCCCGTAGTATCTAAATATTTACCTACTTTTTAAACTTTAAAAAATTTTAACATCCAAACAAATTAAATATAAAAAATTCTATAATCCCTGTCGTTTTTTTTTTACAAATTCTACCTTTAAAAGAATTTCAGCTCTCTAGCACATTTGAAAATACATAAACCTTGAAAATTAGTTTAAACAATTGCGAATTTTTAGCGGCCGCATTATTGAACTTTTCCAAGATTTTCGTTTGTTCTAGTTGGTTTTGCACATAATTCTACCTACGAAAAAAATTTATCCTCCTCCGTAAGGAACGTCTATATACAGCCTTCTCTCGTTTTACGAAATTAATTCGTTCCACGAAAATTCGCAATAGATTCTTGTTTAAATGGGCTCTGTGTATTTCAAATGATGTCGCGTTGGTTTATGTACGAGTTTATATCTTGATGTATGGTGATTTTTTGAACGCTTGCAGTGTGAGCACTCACCAATAAGATGACTTCAAGGCGAGCTGCGATCTGCTGGGGGTGTCGAAGTGACACACGTAAAACATACACAATAAATATATATATATATATATGGATGTCAACAAGGTGTTGGGATGAGGAAACCTCTGTAGCTGAAGGAGTAGTAGTTCCGAAAGCTTTACGTTTGTGATGTTTCTGTGTTTTTGTGTTATTTTACGTGTGTCGCTTCGACATCCCCGGGGCCTCGCCAACCTGAAGTCGTCTGATTGGTGAGTGCTCACTGGGTTTCCTCATCCCAACACCTTGTTGACATCCATATATTCATTTTACCTTTCCTTTTCCGTAAGTTGTTATATATATATATATATATATATATATATTAAAATCTGGTCCAAATCTAAAATCTAGGAACCACTTCCAAAACTCAGGGGCCAATGCATTGCGATATAGAAACGGGAATTTAATCTGTATACATTATAAATACAGCATAGGTATGATGTGAAAATGTTATATAATTTTCAACTATAGTGGTTTGATATAATATAAAACAGAAATATAGCCAACACGGCAAATCGTCAATGGCGAAAGGGCGCCTGGGTTTATCCAGCCCTGTATGTATATATAGAAACGTATTTATCATACTTCGCGGAACTATTCATTAATGTATTCAAACGTCGTCAGTGATCTGTTTAGATTCATAAAAAAGAGCCAAGAGGATTCTTTGCAACAACATACCTTTCACTGAGATCTCGCTCGTGAATTCAAAAAGATGGCAAAACTGCTAGGGAATTAAAGACAAAAGCCTGTTCAAAAATTTCCTTGGTCTACCTCTCGGATGTTAATCGAACCGAATTTTGAATAGAAAAAGATTTCCAGCGGAAAAAGAGAAAACCACGCCGCCAAAATATGCGAGAAGAAGATGAAGAGAGTAAGAAAGGGAGAGAGAGAGACGCCCGGTTAAAGGTTATAGGTCAAGATATTGACTTTTAAATCTGTAACGCTTTGTAAGGAAAGTGTGGAGGACTACTGAGCACTGTTCAAAGAAGTAGACAAAAACGGAAGAGGAAAAGAAAAGCAGGAGACAGGTTGCGTCGGTGGGTGGAAAAAAGACAAGAAATGGAGAGGAATGACGGATGAGGAAGAGAAAGAGAAGGGCTGCGAGAGGAAGAGAAACAACATGGAAAAGTATAATATACATAAATTTCAAAGGCGTTCTTAATGGGAAATACGTATGAAACAATATCGAAAGATTAGGCGATTCTCGAATTTTTATCCCCGAAACTATAAATCGTAATTATATGGTTTCGGGGACTTTCTTGTAGTAAATGTTGTTCTCTATCCAAATAAATTTTTAATCTATATCTTGCAGATCATATAAGAGCATGGGAGAGAAATATACGAATTTTTAATTTTTGTTGGCGATCGATGTAAAGAAAATATGCGATGTTTTGCTCGGAATTTTCTCGAATTTATATTTACGAAACCATAACTCGTAATAATGCGGCTTCGGGACTTCCTTGTAGTAAATGTTGTTATCTATAAATTTTTTAATCTATACATTACAGATCATTTAAGAACTAGGGAGAGAAAAGTTTGGTATTTCATCGTTGCTTGAAGGATGCCATTTAACGGGATACGAGTATAAGTTTATTAAGGTAATTATGTAAAGTGGAAGTTCTAATCGACGGATTCAGTTGAAAATCACAATTAAGCGATAAATTTTAATAAAAATCACTCATACTTAAATTAAATTAAATCCGTCCAGCGGTTTAGGAGATGAAAGTTACGACGGACGGACCAGACGTGCCCATAAGGCGTTCCACTATTACCGCTTCGCTGGTAAAGAACGCCTAAAACGGGAGAGAGACTGATACAGGGAGAGAAAGAGGTGGAAAAGGATTAGAGAGAGATAGGCAATCATCATTATTTGTGGGAGATGGGACGAAATGGGGAGAGAGGCGGGGAGAGGCAGAGATTGGGAGAGAGAGAGGAGAGAAAACGGGAGAGATCGAGAGTGAGTGGTAGAGAAAAAGGGGAAAAAGGAGGGAGAGGAAGAGAGTGGTAAAAAGAGAAGGGAAAAGAGGACAGATAGGGGGATAGAGAGGGATAGTAAAAGCGAGAGAAATTCAGAAGGGAAGGAAAGGAAAGATAAAGAAAGCTTACTGTGAATGCTCAGGCAGCGAAAAGACTGAGATGCAAACGCAAGTCAAGCATAATGTTCAGCCGACATTATAAGAAGATCTCTAGCATGTGAAGAAAGAAGTAACGGCTGGATGAGGAGAGCAGGATGAGGACAAATAGGAAAAGGGTAAAGAGCATGACTGGGAATAAAAGCGGAAAGGGTTTAGTTTAGAGTATAAGGCTCGGGGGAAGAAGATGGTGTTGAGTGAAGCGAAGGCAAGCTGCAGAATTCATGCACACTTGTGTTGAATAGAAGATGGGGAGAGAAGGTGAAAACAATGGCGTAGAAAGCTTTGGATTTTAATCTGGGAAAAGTGATGAAGATTGTAGGATTTTATGCGATAAATTGTGGAGTAGGGAGAGAGTAGCCTCAGAATTTTTCGGGGGATTTGGAAAAAATCGATAGAGATCTGCTTAAAATGCTGGACGAAAAAAGTGATAAAGGCCTCGAAAGGATCATGACATTAGTCAATAGTCAGTATTTTATCGACATTTTTTTCGATTCCAGCTCCAAGGGAGAATAGAGCTGATTCAATAAACCTTTTACGTTTCTAAATAAAGGATATATTGTGCTCGAAGTAAAAATTTACACGATTTAATAAAAACTAGAATTTTAAAGATGTTCATTTTCTTCAATTCCTGCGCGGTATATCTAAGAATTTACTGAAATATTTTTATCGTTATTGAATTATTAAACATAACTTGTATGGATGCATATGGAGTTATATTTTCAAGAAGTTACCTTGAATCGAATGAAGATATCACATGTATTTAACTGAAATACTCGTTTTTTTTGGCAATATTGGCACCGGGTCTGTGGTACTCAGTTGTGTGTGTGTGTGTGTTGAATGGCGAATCAGCCTCTTGGGCTATTATCGCCATACCCTTACCGTAATGATTCATTCATTTTGCGGAATATCAAAGTTCCACACGACACAAATTTTTTGGATGGGACAAAATACAATAAAATAAAACTATCCCCATGTCTCATCTATGACATAAATAAATAAATATATTAAATTCATTAAAACCAGATTGAGCGAGACTGGGTACTCAGTTGTTTTATAATTTAATTTAAATATACGGTACCATGAATAATCTTTAACAATTTTCACTCAGGTTTATGGACATTTTTATGATATTTCAATAAATTTCTAATTCTTTCCTGATGTTTCTCGTTGAATAAACCTGTCTGAAAAAATAGTACTTGGGGTACTTCAAAAAGTAGCTACGATTCCTAAAATAGCCAAATATATATATGTAAACAATAAATATGATACATACGTGAATACTTTGATTGCACTAATGTTATATTATGTAAAATATGAATACTTATGATAGCCTAAACTTATGATTTGAATGCTGGCGCAGGTTCTGAGGCGCCGAACATGACAAAAAAGTTCCTAGCAATTCTACACATGGAACGATTGAGTTTAGGCTTCTAGACTAAGCTAAAGTAGAATAATGGAGGACGGGGGAAGGTACTGAGTGGGGAGCGATGCAAATGCTGACATCTAGTTTTCATCAAAGAAACAAAATCAATTGGGTCTCACAGATTACGTGCCAGTTCCGCCGGTTTAATTGTGACAAAATTAATCAGCATATTATTATGTGCGATAACGAATCTGTTGTGGCTTGATTTGTTACAATAGAATAATAATAACCCTATAGAAAATATAAAGAAAGAGGAGTATAGTTAGAAAAATATCCAATAATCTGCTTCTATCAAGTTCCACGAAAACTAGGTTTTACGTAGACTAATAAAAAGTTTCCAGCTCGTGGGTGAAAACCTATGGCATCCGAAGTTTACTTTAGTAATCGGATTGTTTATGCTTAACGAGAGAACAGATGTAGAGGTTGTGAAAGGAAATGATTGGAGGAATTAAAAAGTTGGAGTTATAGAAAAATGGCCCCGCGAGGATAAAGAGTGGGAGAGTGCTTATAGGGTGGAAATTAAAACGAGTACAGGAGTGTAAAGAGGGAATCTAGATCCAAGAATAGTTTATGTTAACAGAAGAGAAAAATGTTGAAGAAGGACCAAACAATATGCGATATTGAGAGCAGTCACGGCAAATAAAATTATCTCAAACAATAATGCGACTGTTTTTAGCAAATACGAAAACACGAGATCCTACTGATAACATTAAGCTAAGTTAAGGTAAGGGCTAATAACCAAAATTAAGGAATATCTGAAATCCTTATATCCATTTCTTGAATGATGGGTTCATATAGTGAGCATACATTCTTGGGTATGTCATTCTTACTGTTTATGAGCTCGTTTTACTTGCCCACGAATTCTACATATGAGCTAACAATAAATACATTAATTTTATATCGATTCGATTTGAAATTATTCCTCATCCAAAACTTATTTGGAAGCATGAAGTGTATCGAATGCGAAATATACTCTATTTTTGAGGCTAAATTGCTCTGTATTTTTGTACGTTTTTTCCCGTTATTTTAGAATAAGGGCAAGATAACGGATACGCCTTTTATTTATATCGTCATACTAGCTTTAAGTACCCAGCGTTGCTCGGGCTTCTAATAACAGTTTATAGAATAAAGGTTGGTGGCTTGGTTAGTTAGTTTATAGAAACTTAGAGCATCACGATTTCTGAAAATTTAAAAATCAAACTACGATATTATGATTAATTCATATTGTTTATTCTTTTAATTCACATAAGTTAAAGAAAACAAATCGATATATGAGGACCAGCTGTATATCCGTCTGTCTGTTTGTGCGGGGACTACCCCGTCATAAAGAAAACAAATCGATGTATGAGGACCCACTCTATATCCGTCTGTCTGTTTGTGCGGGGGCTACACCGTTATAAAGAAAACAAATCGATATATATCCGTCTGTCTGTGCGGGATGGTTGTTGGGGTTCCCGGGTACCCTATGTTACTCGTAAGGTCATAGGAAGTCACTTTGCAAAGTTTGGTTCCGATAGGTCAAAGGGTGTGGGAATGTATAGGGAACAGACAGACAAACAGACATTCAATTTTATATATTAGATTGCTTCTCTGTCACATATTTGAAATCTAATTATTATAAATAACTCATTATATTTAGCAATGCTTAAAGGACAGCTTTTCCTTCTATAGTCATTCTCATCATATCCTAAAAATCTCTCAAATCTTATTAATTCCGCTTAATTTTCAGATATCGTTACAACATCTGCTATCAATTTTTTGTTCTCCTCTCATTCCGTCTTCAGAAATCAACCTCTTTTTATATGTTTCGCTTATACTCGTATATTTTATCACTATTGAATCGTATACCACATACATCTTGGGTCATTGGCAATATATATGATATAAATATTTCCTGTCTAGGTCTTACACAACTGTTGGAAAATCTCCACCTCATCCAAGCTGTCTTCATCTATCATTTTTCTTGTTGTTCGTTCCTTAATTTTAATATTCAAAAGTTCTCAGCCTTGATGAAATTGAATCAATTGAAACTGCGCCGGAGTTTGTTGCCTTTACATAATTCCCCTTCATATCTTGTGAACAATATCATCCTTGATTGTTCATCTTATATTCCATCAATTAAAAAAATCATCCATTATCATAAAAAATATCGGGTGCTTGAGGGTATTGCTGATGTTGTAATTATAATTCACTTAGTGGTTTTTATCCTTGACATTGAAAAGCAAACAACGCTTAAAAGCCTCGCATACAGCACGTTTATAAATCATCCAATATTTGTTTTTTTTATTCCATTCCCGATCTTTTCTTTTATTTTACACTCAGGCGAATACGAATAAGTATACTCCTGCCATATCTAAAGCGATTTTCCGTTCTTTCTCTCTGGGTAAAAATATCCCTCCTCCTCCCGAAAGATTTGATTGCTCCCTCAGACATTTCACCATTCACTTTCTCTCCATAAGACCATTGATTTTGGATCCCTTTCTAAAAAAGTTTATCTAACTTCTAGGAGGAATTTTTTCTGTGATAATGGTCTTCCCTTTTTGAGCTGATGTAATTATAAAGGAACTTTAACTAATTTTCAAACGTGGAATAATTTATTATATATTTTTCGGTTGATTTTTCTACATACTCTTACATGTTAAGATTACCTTGGATTATTATCGGCTATCTCATTTTTCTGCTTTTCATAGATATACTGCGCCCGATTTCGTTTATTGTGGAAATCTTAATTATTTATCTATGTAACGGCGAAATTAATTAATCCCATCCCTATTACTTTGATTTAAAAAAGTATATTTACATTTAGTCCTCCATTTTGTGCATTTACTAAATATAACACGCTCCCAAAAATGTTACCTTGATTTGCAAGCTATTGAATTTTTTTAACCAAAAAATTGTTTTCTTCCCCACTTATATTAAATTCACTTTGTTTTCTACACATAAATAATTTAAACTTTAACATAACATGCTTAATACATCAAATATACCCAGAGAGGCTAAAGGATTAAAAATCGAGTAACATGTAGCAGTCGTCGCCACCTGGCTTTAGACAACTTGCGAAATTGATGTTTAAATAAATAAATAAATGTATAATTCCCTTATTGACTTCAATAACACTTTTTTGTGCGAAAAATTTAATTTAAAACTATTTGATGAAAGAATGCATCATCAGTAGAACTTATTATTAATTGTATACTTCAAATGCAATATTTTCTTCTAGTCATATTAAGCCAAAATACATTAATTTCCAATTTATACACTTCCTCTAGCTTGAAACTTCATCTTCCTTTCACCCACATAATCAAACATAGATTCCTTTCATCGATACCGCTCAACCCAGAACGAAAGAACAAGTCACAAAAATATCATCATTGACAACATTAAGCAACAGTATAAGGCAACTCGTCGAATACAAAAAAGGAATGTTGTGCAGCATAGGCACACCGAAAATTAAAGATGCCTGCGTATTTTAAGGGACCACGTAGCTGTATAGTACCATTTATGTCTTTTATCAATTGAATACTAATTTAAATAATGATAACTTGCGCACAGAATGCAGAAACTGAAATGAGGAGCCACGGTTTTTGCATGTATTGCACGGAATCGCCAAGAAAAATTCGTTTATGAAAGTCATACTTTCTCCGACATAACCTTTGCGTTCGAGAACTATTCATCCTATCTCGTGCCCAGCTTAAATTATATATGGGGCTGAGTTTGGCAAGGGTGCAGCAACTGAATGACATGTATATCTTCTTTCAAACTGGTATAAACTGCCATAGAAATCTAGACTTAAACTACTAAACTTGAGGTTTAAAGCAAGCACTCTTCCCGATGATCACTTTAAGTCGTGACATTAACGTTTATTCAATTTCTTTGGCTCCTCCTTTGCTTTCGGCGAATATTTTAATTGGGAGAACAGTGGTTTACGAGACTAACTGTGATTACATTAAAGATTTTAATTGACTAAGTCCGTATATATTTTGAGTTGAATTATATATAAGTATTTAAAAATTTTACATAAACTTCTGGAAAATAATTGTAATAAATAAACATTTTCCTTTGTATATGTACAATTTATTATAAAAATAAATTAACCACATGACGGGATACCATATTGTTGTCATGCGGGTACACAGAAATCTGAATAGCTTTTATGGCCATCATAAAGTGACAATTCTAAAATATGAGAGCATTACGTTGTCAGGTAATTACGAGAAAATAATTTGAAACAACTAAATTATTATTATGTGCGGTGAAATAGGTTATTTAAACTTCATGAATTTATTGTTCAATGAAAATTTTGTCCTTTAATGTTATTCTTGAAAAGGAGCTGATTGACACCAAAGAAACCATTAATTATTATAATGGGGTTCAGAATGATTTATACTGCCATGCAATAGTTATAATTTTTATCTTTGATGCAACATTGAAGGTCTATAAAAACTCTCAATGCAGTCTTTGTTAATAATCCTAAACAATAACAATGACGATAAATGTGACGAAAGAACATAATTTTTTATACTAACACCAAATGTGTTACAGAGATTTGTCAGATAGGTGGACTTAAAATATAAACTCAAAAATTCATTAAATCATCGCTGATTTATCAATTTTCTGCCTTTTAAATGAATTTATGATAAAATACATCAAATCTATGAAATTAAAGCGAATTTTATTTGGAAAGCAAATTTATCTGCTAAACACGCATAGGTGATTCTTGGAACGGAATTCATAGATTCACTATAACATATGTATTAATAGTCTCACTTCGCGTTGTGTCAATTGCATACATGTGTGTATTTTCTGGCGCATCAGGCTCTTGGGCTATTATCGCCGTAACTTTACATATACGACGTACAAATAAAAATACTACACAACACAACTGATGACATTTAAATAACCATATCACGTCCCTATTAAATATATAAATAAATAGATATAATTGAAAACAGATTACGAAAGACTGTAAAAGGGCCTCTCCCTATTTGAAAAATAAAATATCAGTGATACTGTATAAGTGTCTCCTGACTATAGCATGTATAAAATAATCGTGCAGCTCTAGAAGGAACTGTTACGTCCGTAAAGTCATGAATCTTTTAAAATGGATAGGGGAGTAATAGTTGACTTCCTCCTATCCCATAGTAAAAAGATTAAAAACACTATGTGGTAACTAGATAAAAGATAAAATTCTGGACTCCCTAAGGAATGATAGAGTTCTATTTACTAATAGCGGATCATCTCCAAGAGAGAAAGCAAGGTTCGTAGCAATATGCGCCCTCTCTCTCTCATTACTGAACTGGCAACAGTCCAGCAAAACATGTGACACTGTCAATGTAGTATCACATGTATCGCAAACTGGAGGTTCCTCCGACCGCAATATGTAACTGTGCGTCCACCAACAGTGACCTATGCAAAGTCTTGTAATGGCGACCTCTTCGATTCGCGAAGACCGGGAGGACTGCCACGGCCGTACCGTGTTTTTTATCGCCCTCTGTTTGTTTGAGACAGTCCCATTCAATTTTTCTTGCCATTGTTGATTAACTAATTGTTTCAGACATATTTTTATGTCCCCCACAAGAACTTTGGAATAGTTTATCAATTCACCATTAGCAGCCATTTTTGCTGCCCTGTCTGCTCTCTCATTACCTGGAATACCGACGTAACCTGGTACCCATGTATACATACGTGTGAAATTGTTTAATTGCTTCAAAAACTACTTCTTACCTTTTAAACATCATTTGGCTACCAACTTTAGAAAGCAACGAAATGAAAAAATAAAATACAGCATTTAATGAGTCCATTGTTACTTATTATTAATAATAGAAAGAATCTGATGAAGTGACCCTAGTAGAAGGGTCGGAAAAATGTCCATATCAGCTGCTTCAGCAACAGTTTTCCGGGTATTGAATCCTAAAATTCAACATTTCGCGAACTTTCTATGAAACCGACTGACCTTGAAGTAGATCCACACCTGAGGACATTTCAAGCCATTTTACCATAAATGATAGGATATAAGCCATATAAAGATCCCCTTTGATCAAAATTGAAATGTAAGCAATGCGCACAATAATTGTGAAGGACGTTTTCTCGCAACATGGGAAGTGGGAGGGATGCAAAAGAGATGGAGCTGATTTATCGAAGTGGAATCAATGACAGTTTTGATGCGGAGGGAAATTGGGAGAATAGGAAGGGTAAAAATGAGTTGGGAAGAGTGACGGCCTTTCGATAAGAAGGTGCGACGTAAATTGGAATTCACCGACAGATGGAATGGAGGACTTCACGTTTAAGATTTTAGAGGGAAGGATGTGGTTGAAAAAACGGAAAATGTGGTGAAGGAGAGAGAAATGGAGGGAATGAATGCTGAGAAAAGGAAAATAGGCAAAAGGGAGCGAAAAAACAGGCAGGAGAGGAGGATAGAGGTTTTCGAAAGGGGCTGGGAAAGGAGAATGGAAAAATGGAAGACGGGATTGAGGAAGAAAGAATGAGGACGTGAGGAATAAATGGAAAAGTAGGAGATGTGAGAAAGGGAGAGAGATGGAGGGAGGGAGAAAGAATCAGGAAGGCTAGGATACACTGAAGCTGTAATTTGGTGTAAGTGGAAACGAGAAGATTCGGTATGAGGCGAAACCTAGTAAGAACTCGTTAGAGAAAGAATTACTGATCTCATCTTATGGATGAAATAAAGTTAAAAACTATATTTATCCAAAACAGAAAAATTTTGGAAAACCAGTTGCCAATTTTAGCTAGAAAGCTGCCACCATCACTGATGTTTCAGCGACTGCAGATTATAAGAAAACTTTTTATAAAATAACTACCTGCTTAGTGCAGCATCAATAAGATATATGCTTAATTTCACCCGGCATGGTAAATTAATGCAATGGGTGGGTTTATTTTTAGAAATGTATGTCCAAAAACTGCGAAGCCCCCTTTTCAACTATCTCCGACGGTCCCGCATTTAAGGTTACTCCAGTTCCCTGTTCGGCCCTGAGATGGCAGTGATAGAAAGATAGAATGACAAATATTTTCTATCTAAATTTTCTGTTCAAATTATGTTTTACGACAAATGCTGCTATTAGATAATCGTACCTTTTTATTTTAATGTTTTTTACGACATTAGTGTAATGCAATGGAAATCAAAAATGTGCATGGGTATAATAAAAAAATGCATGTCAAAATACTACAGTGCCACCTGGTGGAGAACACTTAAACTATCTCATTTGTTTATACCAGTTCCATGTATTGCCAAGAGATGATAGTATGGCAAAATTGCACGATAATGACATTTTCTATCGAAATCTTTTCAAATTAGGTATTCCAACAATTGCTTATATTAGATACTAGTAGTTTTTAAAAATTGTAATGTTTTAGGCGAAATTGGCAACCAAATAAAGAAGAATAGATACTTTTAATGAAATTCCAATAACGTAGTTAACAGGTCATGGATCAGTGTTGTCCAATAACCATTCGGGGACAAAATTTAATGGTTGATTGCCACTGTGCGATGATTGTAACTGTGCGGTGATCCGAGACTTTCGCATATGATAGATGTATCCGACACACTGACAAAACACACCTAATATATAGATAAAGGTGAATTACCACTGATAAGGCTGATATTTAATCGCAATATGCATCTGGTTTTCTCAGCTTATATATGTCTATTGGAGAAATATAGTTTTCCCACATTAAGAATTGAAAAAGTAATGAAAGAGCTGTTGAAGGAGACAGCAAATGGCGATTTTTTTAAATTTAGACAAACAGACGGACAAATCGAGAAAACCTGTACAACGATCCATAATGCTGAATCGATGGGCAAAAAGACGAAGTCCTTAGCCGCTTTAGTTTAGGACAGTGGTTCTTAACCCCTGGGTCGCGACCCAAAATTGGGTCGCCAAGTCATTTTGAGCGGATCGTCAAAGGTATTCCGTGGCTCCAAACAACCTGTTCAATGCCAACGACTTAAATGAATTCACTTGATAAATTCCTGTTTATTTTGTCATTACCACAAGTGAACTAGTGGAGGACATGGGTAGCCGCGACCGGAATTTGGGAAGCAGCCAAAAAGAGGTTAAGAAGCACTGATTTAGGAGTTAGTGCGTCAGAAAGACGGATCTCCACAGGAAAACGTGCACAACGAGACGGAATACTTACTCGTTTGGCGAACCAAGGAAATCCCTATCTTTTTTCCTTTAGGAGGAGTTAGCGCGCCAGAGAGACAGACGGACAAACCGAACGCATAAGCGGAGGCTTTTTGAAAAAAACGCTGAAAATGACGTCGAGCAGAAAAATTCGGGATGATGGTTCAAAGGATCACTGAGAAAAATATGGATATGATGTTTTTTAGAACTTGAGTGTTAACGAGCGGGTGCGTAAATCGTCCTACGGATTCAACCAGTTAAAACCAAAATAAATATATGATTAAATTTACGGAGTCTTACGTACGTTATCGTACGAAATGGCAAAGGTCGAAAGAGGAACTTCCGTTGGATATAAGAGAATTTGCAGGAGTGTGAAATAGGCTGAAATAATGAGGTTTTTATCTTGAGATAGGAAATGGATTTCACGAGCGCGAGAAAAAGAAACGAGGGAACAGAACGTGAATGGTCAGAAGGCATGGGAATTTCGAGCGGAGGAGTTTACTTTAAGCGTCGAACCTTCGTGTCTATATGCAAACCCGTTGGATGCTGAATGGTCGGCGGAGCCACGAGCAATGACTCTATCTCTCTCTCCATTTCGCTCTCAAATGCTTCCCAGACACACCTGCCTCTCTCTCTCTCTCTCTATCCACCATTCCCCGCTTTCATCCTCCTCCCATTGAAAACGACACCGCAGAAATGTAAATAAAACTCCTCTTTCGGACATATTTCTCTCTCTATCTCTCTCTCCCATCCCTCTCTTCTATCCTCTTGTATCTCTTCTCTTTTGTCCTTCGCCAACCCTCAAAAACTCTTGAGAGCATATCCGCGCTGCGCAACTTCCCTGATCTCTAATCCTCCTCCAAGCAGTAGGCAGCGTTTCCCCTCTCTTCCTCACTCTCTCCCTCTCTCCTACACTCTCTCCCTCTCTTTCTCACTCTTTCACACTCTCTCCATCACTATCTAACCCTGGTTCCTCTCCAGAGAGCATAACAGCGTCGCGTTAGAGATCGCTCTTAATGCCTCTCCGACCAAAACACTTTCCAACGAGTTCAGTGGCTGATACATGATTATTTTCTCTCTCTCACTCCCTTTGCCTATAACGGATGGAGCTTTTTACATTATTTTAAATGGGAACTTCTCCAATTCTCTTCTTTTTTTGCTAAGGAATCGGCTTTGGGAAGGAGAAGCTCTCTTGGGTGGAAATTCGGTCGCCGGTTGTTCATATAAGTTGCGATGGCTTGACCTTTTCCGCTCAAGTAAAAGATAACGGTAAACGCAGGTCATCTCCTCGTAGACAAAGATTTAAATGTTGTTTGATCCTATTCCTTCTATTGAAAATAAAAATCGAGCTTGATAAATCTCTATTGAATTAAATTTCTTTTGCACGCTGAGAAACGGTTCTAATAATATATGTTTCAAGTTCTAATAGCAATATTTTCATAAAAACGGAATCATATCGTTCGATAAACAATTTTACATTTAATTTAGATGCATATTAATAATAATAAATAGTATTCTGCATATCTGCAGGTTCAGGTGCTCCTCCATCTTTTTCTATCCTGTGCCCTTCTCTTCATCTCTCCATACCCTCCTCCCTCCCTTAGAATATCCAACATTTTAATTCTTCTTCTTCCTCTTTTCTTTCTTCCCTCCACCGTTCCTTCGATAATATCCTTCAGTAATCCCTCTCTTCTCAAAACATGTCCTATCCATTTCTTTTTCCTAGTCACTATCGTGCATATTAGACAGGTTTAAACTTATATCATTAATTTTTTTATATTTTCCGTGCTAAAACTTTCTTAGCTATAACTCCAACACAGAGAAAATATAACTGGTGCTTTAAAGTTTCACGTAAAAAATTTCTCTCCAAAAAATGCTTCTCCAAGAAACTGTTTGTGGAAAACATTTATCTTGCAAAAATTTGAAAAAAAATAAGCTTCAGCTACAAAAATTGTATCAGAGAATACTTGCCGAATACTCTGGATAAAGACATATGCCTTAAGAATGATACTACCCTAATTTGCACTTATCTAACAGACTAATTAAATTTGAGATAATCCATTTGTCAGCAGTAGCTAGAATAATTGTATTTGGAAAATCAATGCATTTTTGTCACATTATTTATTAACAACGACCAAAATTATAACACAAAGCTTTATGAATAATGCCGTAAATTGTTTGTAAGCGATATTACACAAATTCTCAAATTTGGAGTCATAAAATTTTCTCGACGTTTGATTTATTTAAGAAATAAACAACGATGAATAAAATGCATACATCAATCGCCGGATTTACCAAAAAAATCCTTGAATGCTTTGCCTAAAACATTCGCTTTAACGGGCTGTATGCCAGTGATGTTTTCTCCCTCTGTTTTTGAGGATGGCATTTTTCAAATGCCTCCGGTGCCAGCAAAGAATGGATGCGTGCACATATCTGCGGGTGTGGAAGAGTGGCCAAGTTTCGGTGGATGAGCTGAGATCCACTCGAGAAAAGGAAGAAAGAGAGAAGCGAGAGAGAAAAGGAAAAATGAACACCCGGAAACCTCACCAAATGCATTATGTACGTTCATTTGTAGGGAATCCTTGTTTTGAAGGATCAGCAGCGTGGTGGAATGCCTACTCGGCCGAAATGCTTCAAATGAATTCTCGTACGTTGTTGTTTGTTGTACCTTAAACGGTTCACCAACTCTGCTCGATTCCGTTAGCACTTTGCCCTCACGCCTTTGGAATTTTGAAAAGAATCCTTTCTAAAACTTTTTAGCCCGAAAACGAACATGTCTCTATTCGCCTCGGAAAAATATCAAAGAAATCATCAATCCAATCCCATTTGTAAAACCCCAAAGAACTAAATACCTGGTTCTACAAGATTCTTTTAAGAAATCCTAATTTCCTTTTCAGCGCAAGCAAAGCCAACGAGGAAGCAATTACTAAGAAATGATTGTCAATTGTGGAGTTAACTTGATGGGAATGCAAGATTATTCCATATTTTCAAGGTTAAAAACCGATGGTTGTTTTAATTCGCGTGCGAAGCAAAACTATTCCTTGGATCAATGTCTTTACGACAAAGAAGCTAGTAGCGAGGTCGATATTTATTTTGAAGACCAATATTAACGTTTTGATTTCATTACCCTTTGCGAGGAAGGCTGTTGTGTGAGAAACATGTGTCACGCGGCGTAGTTGGAACAAATTAGTAATAACGCAGTAAATCGATTTAAAAATGTTATATTTTTTTAAGCCAGAATTTGTACGAAGTTCGAGGTTTTCCTTTCCTATGCACACAGTCATTGTTGACGTAAGTTGTAAATTTACGACTTCTTAATTTTTCCCGAAATTGGATATCTTTTTCAATTTCCCACTCGATATGGTATAGAGCAGGAGTTTTCAATTTGGGGTACACGTATCCCTTCGGGTATGCCCCGAGTTTTAAAGCGGTTCGCGGAGTTGTTAAAGATTATATTTTTCCCTCCATCTTTCATGCACGGCTTCGAAATCAAAAGTTGCGATGATGCGACTTAACAAAAACATTATACAACAGGAAAATACGCCAAAACTGTGAATGATAGCATTATAAACATGAGTTTTCTATTTTAACGCGATTTTGTTAATTTCATCATCACATTATAATATAATTGGGGCACGTTACCATTAAAAACTGATTAAAGGGGTACGTCTGCAAAAAATGTTCGAAGAACCCTGGTATAGAGTATTACACGACTTTTGTTGCCAAATTCTGGTTTTAGCAACGGCACCATCGCCAATATTTAACAGGATAGGAGAGATTACTCAGAAGTGGAATGTCTACAAAAATATTACTGTAACCATACATCCGGAAATTCAAGTTGATCGGAATAACTCACCCGCTAATCTAATAATTAGCGAAAACGAGGATATTAAAACATTCCAAGGAGGATTTGAACATTTTTTCAAAATCGGAAG
This sequence comes from Tanypteryx hageni, assembly GCA_028673005.1. NCBI lineage: Eukaryota > Metazoa > Arthropoda > Insecta > Odonata > Petaluridae > Tanypteryx > Tanypteryx hageni. Next base: position 61,243,742 of record CM054120.1, on the reverse strand, counting down.
CACACGAAACAAAGGGTGACGTAACGGTAGGTCTTATTTGAGAGAACCTAGGATACTTGTTAAAATTCGAACTAGATTAGCGCAACTAACCTCATTAGATGACGAAGAGTGAAAATACACGCCCTTCTAGAGCCTTCGGAAATAATCATTGCTGCCGCAGAGATGTGCTCGCTAGACGCGAGGACTCAGGGTATAATGGGAACCATTGTGACAGAAGGACAACTCGCGTTTGGCGTAGGGTTTAGGTTAGGGAGAGGGAGAAAATAAGTCTCGCAGCTAAGGTTATTTGACGAACGTGACCCGTGGAGCGTGGCTCACACATCCGAGCCGACTAAAGAGGAAGAGGAAACTCTCGCAGTTCAATGACTTCCAGCAGCGCCGGAGATGATTTCGAGGTCAACGTCGGACCAAAATACCAACCGCAGGGTCTGTGAAGTGCTGTTTTATGAAAAAAATATGCGAGAGGTGGCTCCAGGAGAGAATTCGTTTTCTCTCTCAAATTTCTCTCCCTCTTCTCCTTTTTATTCTCTCCCACTCCTCCACGCCACGCTCGTTCTTTCTTCCCGTTTTTCCGCCGGAAAGGAATTCCCAATAAGCGGTTTTTGACACCATGCTCGGTGCGGCTCACGTGGGACTGGAAAGCCTCGCGTAGCGCGTATAATATGTCGTGCGAGAGTTAAAATGGCTTTTAAACACGAGAGGATACGCCGCGAGATACAATTGGATCGGCTATGAATAAAATATGGCGAATTTCTGATGTTTTTTTTCAAAGACGGCGCAGGTATTATTTTGCCCGCTTTAAACAAGGTTCCGATGAAAGTGAACATTTTAATGTTACTTCGAGTTGTGGTGTTGATTGCATGAGAATGACTGCGTCATTCATTTATTAAATTTTTTCCGTTAACCATTTCATTTATTTTGACGCAGGGCAATATCGTCATATATGAGAATTATACCAATTGATGGCAAATTATCGACAGAAAATGTTTTTTCTCATAAAATCATTCTAAAACTGAAAATGACGAGAAAGAGATAACGAATGAAGTAGACGGAAGTGATCGTTGAAGAATTGTTGACAATTAAAAATATTGCTCAAATTTGAATCGGAAGGTATTTTTTCAAAGGGGACATTTTTAGAGCTCTATTTCCTCGATTCGTTAAATGAAGACTCTAAGCAATAATACTCAAGAACGTGAAGTAAAAACACTACAACAGAAAACACGTGCTAAATAATGAGGCGCAATAATATAACAGAATGCAAGCTTTCGGCCCTAAAAATGTGGAAAATCTTTTTCTCCATTATACAGTGTTCTAAAGGGAAATGTGTAATTTAAAGGGGGCAATACTTTCAATTTTCAAATTCAAAGAGAAATTCTCTATTTAGGTCGAAAGATCTGAAAGAACAACATAAAATGAAGAGACGTGGCAGTCAGGGGCGGCCCGAGGAATTTAGGCGCCCCGGGCGAGATAGCACTCCAGCGCCCCTTCGTTAATATTTGTTGAGATATTTACCAAGAACATGTTAATGTGTCCTTCACTCTGTAAACATTATTGGTAATGAAAAATTAAAAGGAATGCCATCAAATTCTAGAGTTCGTCGTTATAAATCGTTATCCAATATTTAGTCACTTTCAAGTAAGGCATAGATAGATGATTGGGAAAGCTCCCCCAAAACTTTTGCGCCCCGGGCAGCCGCCCGGCTCGCCCCTAGCTCAGGCCAGCCCTGGTGGCAGTATTTTATGTCATCGATAATCTATAAAATATGACAACTAAAAACGGTTATTTTTGATCAATAAATAAAATTAATCTCTTTTAAGAAGTTATATTTCCAATAAATAGCAGTCTTATTTTAAGATCATATATAATCGATCATTTAAACAAAAACTTTTGAGGTCTGCTGGTAATTTCCAAGGGTGTGACTTACTTGCATTTTTTTTTTTAAGATTAACTGCCAAAGATGGAAACAAATATTGTTAAAAGTTAAATTTCGGTTAATGGCCACTAATTATCGTTTAAACCCAAAAAGAAGAAGGAAAAACTATGAATATTTCTTTGTGGATGAGTGATATTTAGATGCTTTTATGGATATGCTGTTGTAGGATAGAAGATAAAAAGAAGGCCCTCAAATTTGTGCACCAAATAACCAATTTCTTATGGAAGAGGACAGCAAAGATAAAACTGATGATCTGACATTACTTTTTCATCGATTTCCTCATAAATTCACCACTTTTATTTCGCTTAGTTTTTACTACAAATTTGATCAAATGTCGATCGATATCACGGAGCACAGGAGATTAAATTCAATACGCATTTGTTTAATAGATAATCGGAAAAATTAACAACTCCCATTGTGAGCTCCCTAATATCGTGCCCCAGACAACATTTTTATTTCCTTCCACTGGATATTTATCGGTCTTGTTTTTAGTTGCCAGAGGCGTTTCGCGATGCAATATCGCAGTTGCCGGAAGCACTCTGCCCTACAATCTTCATACTGAAGTACTCCAGTTCTCACTGCGGGGTGATGGATGGAGTTAAGCTTTTCTCACTGTGTTTGCTGTTGCCGGCTTTCAATGCTTCGCTGAGAATTCTCTTTAAAGGCGTCAAGTATAAAATTAAATATTTATTTTCGCCGATAGCGTCATAGTTGTCGCAGGTTTAAAATATTAGATTCAAGAAAAGGAAGCTTCCAAAATGGCGTTGGGAAGAAAAAGAAATTTATAGAAAATTAAAACAATTTAAATGTCGAGATAAGGACAAAATAAATGGTATAAGTAACTCATATATCCTTTATTTAATATTAGTCAATCTATTTCAATGACCGAATTTTGAATAATTGGTATAATTCAAAATAAATGAAAAGATGAAAAGAAGATAAAGTGGACTTAAAAAGGTATTAAATAAAAACGGAGTGTTTTTATTTGAAATTGCATTCAAAGTACAATCTAACAATTCTATTCGATTGATGTATGAATTTTGAATGTGATATTTTAAAGCTTTCAAATATTTAGACAAGCCAGACAGAGGAATCGTGCATGCGAAGAAACATAAATTTTAGTAAGTAATCGCTACATTTCATGTTATTAGCAGTAAACGTATTTTATAATTTGATTTTTTTGTATAAAATTTTACCGATCACTCGTTAGCGAGGTCTCATGCCATCAATGCCTGCCTGTCGGCAAGATGGCAGCCATGAATTTCTTCCTTGAGAGAAAAACACATTGCGTGTAAGGGGACTTGGAAAATAATTCGTATTATTGAGTTTTTTTTGCGACGACGGATTTCATTCTAATAAGAATTTATAAGAATTCTTTCGATAGGTAATCTCTTTCGGGGGCTGGCGTATTTTCGTTTTAATGAAACTTTTATCACAGCAGTAAAATATTACTGTCCCGGCTAGAATTCTTCTTAGCGAGATTAACAAAATAATTTTTTAGTTATTTAATTCTGGGATCAATAATACGAAATAAATTGCTAATTTCGCTTCCCAGTTTTATTGTCTGTACTTATAGGCTCCTCAAAGTAAAAGTAGGTTCACCGCATAGAGGATACAACAATCTTCGGAATCTTCGCGTGTCGGAATAGACGTCAATATCTTCGTGCTATCATTCTTTCAATAAAGAACTGAAATCGATAGCATATTCTGTGCCACATATTGTGCAACTAATCCGGAAATAATAGTTAAATATTTGTAGTTTTTATTATCGCGTGTGTATAGAGACAATTTATTTTTATACCATATTTTTAATACAAATAAAAATATTATATATATTACGATTATCTTCAGTATACTGGTAAATGGCACCTAAAAATATATGCAAACAAAGTAGTAAGCTTACTTACACTAAACTTAATTGTTCTAAGGTAAATTTCAGCTAAAGTTACAATATTTCGAATTAAATCTTATTTAATAAGGGAATCATGTACTTATATTCAATGTCTAAAAGCTTCGAAGACAAGAGACAAAAATAGGAGTACGGGGATTTTTAATGGAGAATCTCAACAACAGCTAATAAAAAGATTTTATGTAATTTTTATTTTAATGTAAATAAATGCAAAGTGCAATTTCTTTGATGAGGTATTTGAATAATTATCTAATTATTAATTACCGAAATATATGCAAACAGTGGCAATGGCAAAATCACAAACTAAAAATTTGAGAATAAGATAAAGAATTTTAAGCCGAAAATTACTTCAGATTTTATGATACCTTAATAAACTCCATTTGATACCGAATTAGGCACAGAACTCTTACGCAAGTTTCATATTCCAAATCGCTAAATAAATTTTTACCGTTTTAAAGCTATAAAGAAGTACTGAAGGAATAAATGTGATTTTGGTTTTCGATGTTGTTCCACTGAAGAGGCACTTCAGTGCTTAGAGGGCAAGTTAAGATGAGAGGATCTCCGATAATTGGAAAGGCAGACTACAGTTCCATTAACTGCTGTTTTCTGTTAGCGAGGAAATAAAATTCAGAGAAGAGAGAGGTGCATCGTAAATCCCTCATCCATTGGCGCTTCTCAGAAATTTAACTTCCAAAGATGGTACTTCAAAAAAATAATATTAACCGTTAAGTCGCGCCTGATAAGGTTATTTATATTAGCCGTAAATCTTAAAATATATTTCCAAGTGTTTTCATTACTAATACGAGATATGCATAACTTTGTGCCTATCAAAGTCATACCAATGGTCACATGAAGTGTCGAATATAGATATAAGTGCATCTCGAAATTATAACCCAAAATTACCTTATAAAACATCAAAAAACGACATTAAAAGCTGGAAACGATTTTAATGAAGGTGGGACTTTACCCGTGATCCAAAATGGTTAGCATTTGGAAACCTATAACAGATATCAATTGCGAAGATGCATTTGATATTATTCTATGGTTTATTTCTGATTAGTGGTCCATGTTTATTCATTCCATAATATTTAGCCTTTATTTCATCTAAAAGAAGGGCCCCTTTAAATGAGACTAAGTGGAATTATCAATATTTTATATTTAGATTTGCGATGGTAAAGTAAATACACTGGAATTTTTCAGCAATGAACTATGGGAACAATTACAAAGCCTCTTGTTCTTCATATAGGAAATTTCTAATTCAATTCAGGATTAGATTGGCTTGTGATATTTCAAGACGAGTTCATTCGAGATTCGATTTGTGAGACAATCTTAGGCTCGCGGGGACCTATATTTTACGCAACTGATACGACACCTCGTAACAAAATGAGATATTAGAGAAAAACTTAATGCTAAATAAATAAAACCAAATACCTTCTGTTAGTTCTGCATGTTATTTATAATCGCACGTAAAAGCACCTTGCCTTAACATTAAATTGTCCCCCGCTTTTCTTCTAGTATCTACGGCGATGCCGAGTTTCAGGTTTTGTCAGGAAGCTAGATGGAGGGGAGAGTAGATGATATTTTAGATGAATCTGAGTAAAGTGGATGTTGACGGTGTTTATCTGAGGGTCTGTTATTGGCCCAAGGAGTTCGATGCATCCATCGCGGGGGTGGAAATACGATTGTTGAGGGCGGTGGAAAATCCCACGAGGACGCAGCCTGGGACCTCGTGTGTACAAAAGCGGGAGATAAGCGGGCTGGGAGATGCGGAGGAGTCGTCTTCACCGAGAACATTTTCAACGCAGACCCATTGCCATTCCCTCCGCTACCTACACAATCACATCTTCGTTCAACCGCTCCCCTATTCATAACCTGGGACGAAACTTCCATCATCCAATTGCCAGAAAACCAACGAACATGCTTGCATTAAATCGAAGTGCATCAGAAATAAATAAAAAGATAAGGATCTTTTTATTATTTAGTTTTGTCCGTACCTTGATTCTTCTAACGGACCAAGTTCGAATATTTTAATTAAAAGCCAACGTATTTTGCGACCACGTTAAGCACTATAGTTGGATTAAAAGTTGAAACATTTAAAATAATATTAGTGGGGTGTGACAGATATTTTTTCGAATAAAACTGCAATGAACGATATTTAATGGAAAATAATAATGGTATGTCTAGTCTAATATCCTAATTATTAAGGTGTTACTTTTTGGAAACCCATTTTAACAGACAAATATAATATATACTTCATAATTTCTACTTTTAAGTTAATTTGTTTAATAAGTTGATATTCTTATCAAAGTTTATCTTCGTTATTTTTCAGCATCGGTTTATGCGTAGAATATACATTTTAAATGATGGCCCGAGAAGCTGAACAAATCGGATAAAGCATTATTTTTAATCGTACTTTTCTTACGCTTTGATATTTTTGCCGTTTAGCGTTAAAATTTTCAAAATGAAAACATATCTAATACGAATATGGAAATTAGTTGAACACGAAACTGAAAGTTAAAATTGGGTATTTTCGAGAAATAATAATAGGAAATTGTATTGGCAAATGACCGCAAATGTAGAAGTGCTAAAAAATTCGAAATTACTGCTCTAAATTTAGCCAAAATAGCTTGTTTAAATTATTTATAAAAATATCCTTATAGAGACAAGATTAATGATATTTTGTATGAAACTCAATGGTATCTCCGTAAATACGCATTAACCATTACCAATTCATGCCTTTACATTTACACAATGCACAGGGTAAAATCATACGGTTCCGTATTAAACCTTTGTTTTGAACCGGCTACACTATTTTCTGCTGTATGTTCGGTCGTTATTCGGCCGGTTAACGAATGATTTATTCCCGTTTAAACGTTCCGTGTCTCCGCCATCGGTGTAAATAAGACGGAAGGAAATAAAAAGCCAGGGTAAATAAATGTCACGGCTCAATTTCTCGCATGCGTAGCATAACAACTTTCGTATTCCCTAACGTCTCATTAACCGGTTATTCTTGGATATGGGTTAAGGCAGAGCCTGTTAGGCGGGTGGGGAGGAGCTGAGAGCGAGAGGAGGGAGGGGTGAAGAGGTTCTGTGGAAGAGTCAGAATACATCCCCGGGCATCCGATGGACGCAGCCTCCAGTGGCTCGAGAGGGGTGGTGGTAATAGCCAACGGATGTGCGCCCACCTCACTTGTGGGTCAGAGGGGAGTTGGTGGTAAAGATCAGGAAAGATGGAGGAGAAAAAGAGGGAGGGGTATTGGAGTGAGTGGAGGGAGAGCGGACGAAGACGCTTTAGAAGGATGAAAGCGTTCCAGAGGTAAGCAAAAAGGAAAATTGAGTCTCATATAGCAAAAGGTGCATGCCTCAAACTCTGAGAGGTTCACTATGCCTTTCAAATTATTACCCTTTGTATATCCGATGACACCTAAGTCACTCCTTTATTTAAGATTGGCTACGTTAAAGAATATGCACTCGAAAAAATAAGCACTCATCGTTGGTATCTCCAATACCCATAACAAGATTGGAGATATCTGAGAAGAGTACTTATTTTCCCAGGAGTTTTTTATGAAATTTGTTTTCAGCCATAGGACGAGCTCGATAATTCTCTAGTGCATTGGATACGTTGATAAATTTCTCTGAAGTTATTTTATGGCACTCGAAGGGTATACGAAGCTATTCGTTACATTTTATTTCCCAAACACTTCGAAGATGGAAGCGTTACTTCTCGATCTTTCTGACGTGTTTTGAAGGAGGAAAGCAAGCTTATTAAAAATCCCAGCAGACGTATAATTTGTTCCTCTCTTGATATTTAAATGTTTTAAAAATATTTTGTTTTAAACATTTTTTTGTTGAGTGCAGGGTGTTACACTAAAAACTAATCAAAAAGCAATTCTGTCAGTGGTAAAATATCTGTATAATAAGTATTACGAATTCAAGGTAGAAGTCTGTAGAGATAAATGCACTAAAGAAAGGAAGAATAAACATAAAAAAATAGGTTGAGGATAAGAGTTCTTGTGCAATGACAAAATATCTCTACTATTCTCGCTTTTAAATGGAATACTTTCACGATATCTACGTTTCATCTGAAACTAATAACTTTAATGCCCACAGTCCTCGCTTAATTGAAAATTCACCGGCAAAAAAGACACCCTACGTATTTCATTTAAGATAATTCCATTTTAAAAAATAATTCCTGAAGAGTTTTACAAAACTGTCACTCATAGAATCTCGACGGGAAAAAAGTAAATTTTTTAATTTTTGCGCGGCTTTAAACAAGAGTATACGAAGGAAACGTGTTTTGATTCACGATTGACTTAGAAGGTCAGCGCAAAAAGATGCGACTCCTGCTGCACGCACTCGTTCCGTTTCCAAATGCATTCGTCGGTGGCATTTTAAACATTAAAAAAATGTGCAACTCGCTAAGCCATAAAGCGTATAAGATATAAAGGAGATTTGGAAACAGGAAAGAGGGATTAAGTTGTTTATAACCGAAGTGCATACGGCATACGAGGTTGATTGAAAGCTTACTTTACTTCGGTATCATTTCGTTTCCGCGAGAGAAAGGGAGAGAGTGAGAGGGAGGGACAGAGATGGAGGGAGAGAGGTGGAGGAAGAGATGGAGGGAGAGAGATTGAGGAAGAGAGATTGAGGGAGAGAGATTGAGGGAGAGAGATTGAGGGAGAGAGATTGAGGGAGAGAGATTGAGTGAGAGAGATTGAGGGAGGGAGAAGGAGGGAGAGAGATTGAGGGAGAGAAATGGAGGGAGAGAGATGGAGGGAGAGAGCTGGAGGGAGAGAGATGGAGGGAGAGAGACAGGGGGAGAGAGAGTGAGCGAGTGTGGAGGGATAGAGAGAGGGAGTGGATGAGCGTGCGTGCCAAATTCTCGACGATGGCGTTTATATTCTCTAGGGCTTCAAAAGCACGGGTGTGTGGAGATGAAAGACATGGGGAGTGCTCACTTGACCCCATGAATGTCTGTCGAGTGATAGTGATCGAAATAGGAAGAGATTGGGGAAGAGGATCGGAGTCACGAGATGTGGAGAATAACAGGGCATGGAGGAAAAAACTGCGAACGAGTCACGAGTCCTGACTTAAGCCTTTAAGATTAGACTTCCACTGAAAACATAAAGCGATTGACGATTGAAAAGACGAGAAATTCACGAGTTTTTTCCCTCGATTATCTAGAGAATGATTCTATTCTACGCAACTAATCTGTAGAGATTATTATAATTCCGTTTCCTTTATTTGGAATTTGAAAGATTTCAAGGAAAGATACGATCAATGCGACTGAAACAATAATATGTTACCTTGTCACGATTTTTTAATTTAAACTTTAAGAGAAATTTTAAAAGAATTAAGTCTACGTTTCAACTGAAACTCAATAAAACTACCCTATTCATGCCTCAGATTTTCTTTAATTGTCATGACCGCGCAATAAGAATTGTACTTTTAACGCGCATATCGGTACACCCCATAAATTTGCACGGTTATAAAAATACACGTTTTCGATTTAGCACGGATTTAATTTTTGATAAGTACCTCGAATTGCGCGGCTACTAGTTTAATTTTAGCACGCTTTCAGAACGGTCTCTAAACATTAATAATTCATAAAATGCTTCAGTTTGATTAAGAGGATACAATGAAGGATAAAGGAAGCAATTCTGAATAATATTTATAAATTGTTACATGTCGGATTAAAGGCGGTACTCAAATGCAACCTCCTGGAGAAGTCTATACCACTTTGCACGGTTTCGCATAACACGATCTTTTCCAGAAACAAGTGCACCGTGCAAAGCATGAGATGTGTGTATTAGAAATATTTTTAAATAAAATTTAGCATTCTCTCTGGAATCTTTAAGGACACGCAAAAGTGGCAATTATTATGTACAGTTATAACTACCAAATTTTAAATTGCCGTACCGCTGCATATTTCTTAATCCTTACGCCTTTCCTTTTTTCACTCATATCAGCTTTTCAGCAATTATCTAGGATTCTTTAGCATATTGGCAGTGGCATATGGAGACTAAATGTTTGCGGCAAAATATTATCAATGGTTCCCCTCCCTCTTCCTCTTCACCAAACAAATAGGTACATATGTTCAATTAGAACGGAAACCCATTGTAAAGCCTACCAATTTGCACTTATCAGACAATCAACAGGAAAATGCTGAAAAGGTTAGACTTTGTAAATTACCCCGTCCAAAAATCATGATTAACTAGAATGGAAAACAAAAAGCGCTAGAGAATCTTGGTTTTGTTATGTTCGGAAAAATTCGAGGAATCTTTGGCCCGTTGCATTTGGTCACCCACGTCACCCTATTCTTACGTCACTGATTATAAGGTAAGGTACTATTTTCATAATAATATCGTATTTACTCAAATAATTCACGCACTTTTTTCTGTTATGAGACTGAAAAGCTTGGGTGTGTGAAATACGCGCGATATTATGACTACCGACCGGTACGAACGTTTTCACACGGCTATCGCACCTATTCGTATTGCAAATAAACAATTGCTTTTTGCGCTACTTTGACGATTAAAATTGCATGTTTATTATTTACTCACAGTTGTCCTTTCTATTTTCCAACTATCCGAACAACACTTTGGTCCCTACATATATATATATATATATATATATATATATATGTGTGTGTGTGTGTGTGTGTGTGTGGGTATGTTTACAACAAATGGCTTTAAATTTGTCAGAGAAGTGTATCTTTATTAGAAGTAAGATATCGGCTATGCTTTGTTGACCTCCGATGTCGTCTGAGGTCACTGGAGGCTACTTTATGCCAGAAATGGGTGTTTCTACCCTTTCACCGAGATATATATGTCATTGCATTTTATGCGTTGTTGGTAATCAATAATTTTACAGACCATATTGAAGGATAAAATAACCAATGTTTTTTCATATTTGTACTTAATCTTAAGTCCGAGCTACGCCAGGTACTTCTGCTAGTATAATATAAAATGATGGCTTCCGACAAATTTATTTTTTAATAGAGCTGGAATCGAACGATCTGTCTGACTTGGATGTAACTTTTCCCAGACACCTCGATTAGCTTAAGAAAGACCTAATTATGTTATTTAACATTTGATGCAAAAATAATATAAATATCCGTGAAAGACAAGATTACATATTTAAACAAGAAAATTATGTGCTCAGCGAAAGAAGATTTAGGCAGGCAATTTTAGTATAAAGGTATGAGCGAAAGAACGAGAAAATATGAAAGGGAGCAGAGAGCGAAACGATATAAGATGAAAGGACTTGGAGGTGCACGAGAAGTTAAACGGAAATAGAACGAGGTGCAAAAAGACGCAGGCGTAAGAGAATATAAGAAAATGGCCTGACGAAAGAATAAAGAGATTGGGAGAGAGGAGAAATGGCGGGTGCATAGGCACTACAGCTACAATAGAGAGAGAAGAATATGGCAAGAATGGAGAGGGAAGGGAAAGGGGGAAGAGGGGATAGGAGAATGGAATAGAGGAAAGAAGGAGAAGTGAGGGAAAGAGGAGAGAGGCGAGGGAGGTGAGGGGTAGAGAGGTTTGGTGATTGTATCTATTGATCCATCCCCTCGGTGGTGTCCCCTTCAGCCTCCAAAGTTATCAACTGGACCTTAAAGGGCAGGAGGGGAATGTGAAAGGGGGAGACTAGGAGGAAGATAGGAGGATGGAGAGATGGCTGGAGGGTTAGGAAGTGTGAGAGTGAGAAGGATAGAGAGAGATGGGGGGTGGAAGGGAGGAGGGACGGTGTAGAGGGCTGGCCCCAAGTTTGTTATATTTGGTTGAGAATGCTGTGGACAAAAAAATCAGAGAAAAATATGCGTGTGCCTGAATCATGGTCTGCGAGGAAAAGATAAGGAGTATGTTACTAACAGAAAAATCGTAAAACCAACATTATATTCCTTTTTATCCACCAAAGAGAGCATCTGAAGTTTTTTTCGATGCTTAAAAAAAGCTACCATCTTTTTTAAAAGATCACCGAATGGAATCGCGGCAAACGACTTAAAAATCAACAAATCTGGCTTGAAATTATTGTTTATAATATCGAGTGTTTCGAAGTGTGGTGCGGAATTCATACGTGATATGCTCATTAAATTTAAATGCTTCTACCAAGGCAAAGGCAGAGGGTGAAAATGGTAAAGATATATAATAAATACATTGGAGCGGTTGACAATTGAAATAAAAATTACGAGAGAAAAAGCAAAGGAAATCGAACAGAATAATGAAACAAATGCTACGAGAATGGAACAACTATGTTAATACTTAATTTTAATGAATACGAATTATATAGATATCAGAACTCGTTTTCAATTTTATAAGAAATAAAATTTACGTTACTGCGGTAAGCAACACATGACATTTTCTTTCGGTCGACTTATTTTTCTTTGCGGGTCGTGAAAATTTGATAGAGTATTAAATTGAAAAACCGCCAACTTTGGAACTTGGAGATGACCAGTTGTCGGTTTTTTTCGGTTTCGCTATTCATGTAAACGAGGGTCAATCGGAAATTATCAGGAATGAATTTTCATTTTCAGAATCAGGCCACGTAGTTATTTGATACAAGTCGTAACATATTACCCATCCATTATCAGCTCACTGGGCGTCTTATAAATTCTCATCAGTACCATACAACGCTTACTGCGTGAAGTCATGTTTAACATACTTACACATTATGGACTTAAAAATAATACTAAGGCATGCAATAATTTTTAAAGTGCGCTTGGTAAAATAGGTAAGGAAACGTTTTAAATGAACTAAAATGTCTTAACGGGAATTTTATATCTCGCCGTAGAGAATTTGAGTGATATAAACTGTTTTCTGAGGGATATGAATAAATCGATGATGAATCTCGCAGTGTTCAACCATTCACATCACGATCTGAATCACAATTAAATGAAATCGATGTGTTGAGATAAAGTAAACATTGTGTTAGCTTGAGAAAAATATTCGCTATTGTGAGTAATAATTATGGAGTGGTTCATGGTACTGTCCACGATGATAAAGGCTGCAGGAAGATGACACCCAATTAGATACGCATTACGCATCTGCGCTTCCCTCTCAGTATTGCCAATAAACCAGCAAAGAATTGGGTTTCGTGGTCATGATCTATCAACTACTTTTACGATAACTAGTACCTGCGATTTTTCCTCTCATTTGGAAGATTTAAAAGAATTGAGAAGTCACCGTTTTGATCCGATCATGAGTGATAATGCTGTGGCGGTTATATTCTACAAAACTATCAAACAATGGATTTTAACGTATTTCATATATGAAAAATAACATGAAAAAGCGCATTATGGCGAAAAAAGTTTTCAAAGTGCAGTAAATAAATTTAATAATAGCATTGACATTGCTTCATGAGATCATTAGCGATTTAGCTACAAACGCCATACTTATCGTATAGTTCCCAACTTTTAGATTAACACTAGAACCACCGCACTTTTGATCTACCTATAACATTCGTAGCGGTGAAATTGGCCGCGGAACGAAAACATCTTTTAATCTCTTACTTTTCACCTTGCAGTGATGAAAATTAACTATGCTTCGGCTAGGAAGAGACCAAAGAATTCGTAATATTTTATCTTAATTTTTATTTAGTAAATATTACAAACATATTTAGTGTTTTGTTATGTAAATATAACCATATTATCATTATTAATATATTGTAAGTGACTAAAAATAAAAACAAGCCTTCGAATTAAAATGAATTTGTTGACCGCAACTCGAAAATTGAAACGTCCAGTTTTCGGATAATTTCGGGTTTTGGTCTTTGTAATATGCCACCAGTAGCGGGAACTGCCCATGAATAACTTACAAAAATATTTCAACCGAACTAAGATAAATTAATTTTTAACACTCGTCAGACAACTCATTTCTATCTATAGGCAATGTTCAGCTGATATAATTCTTTGGCAAAAGTTAAAAATACTTTTTCCCGAGATAAAATTTACTATACACGTAACAGTAACCGATAAAGTTACGTGTAACGACAGACGTTTTAATTAATTAATTTTTCAAAACGTGATCTAAATAAACTAATCTACTTCAATGGAACAAATCAAGAAATGCTTCGATAACGTAACAGGATTATGGGGCGTGAAGGGCAATAGATGTTGCGAAAGATAACATAAAAAATCATGCCGGTAAAAATCAACCATAACCTACATATTTTTTACAGCGGGGAATTGACGCGACCGCTAATTGCTTCGGGAATGAAAACGGGACCGTATTATAAGGGATTACTCCCCAAGATAAGCCTCCTAATGCGCTTGACGGCTTGTCCGATTTGAATATGGGCATCGATTGAAATGAAAGAGGTGGCGAGAACCAAAGAGAGGCAGAGGGAAATGGAAAGCCAAGGAAGGATGAGAAAGGAAGAAAGCTAAAGCGGTTTGGATTGAAAAGAGAATAACGTAAGGCAAAGGAAAGTCGGAGGAGGTAGGAAGAGTCGAGGAGAAGGATCGTCGGGTGGGACTGGGTCGCCAATTTGAAGTAGAAAAGGTTTCTTCGGAAAGATACGAATGGAAAGGTGAAATAAGGAAAGTCTGGCGCAGAAAGGAGAACAAGTATTAAGAAGATTAGATTTCCGGCTTCGGAGGCTGAAGTGATGCGATGGAAAGGTTGGGAATGAGGAGAGGGGAGAAAAGAGGGAAATTGTGGAAGCGACGGATAGAATGGGATCAGTTAGGAGAGAAAGAGAAGAGTGGAGTTGCTAAAGAGATAATGCTGGAGGATGAGAGGAAGGGCAAGATATATGCAAAAAGTGGTAAAATATCCATCAGAGTGTGCCTTGATGGGATTAAATCAAGGTCGCGTGGAGGCGAAAGAACTATGTAGTTCTGTGCTCCCATAAATCCTTTTTACACGCAAAAAGCGAGAGAATACATGGGATTCGAAGTTTCTCTCTTAAGTTAAAACCGAAGATTTTTATACGTACTTTTCTCTCCGTTGTAAAAGTGGTTTGACGAGACTTTTATTCGTAATAATCTTTTGGAATGGTATAGAAAAAGCATACAAAATTTCTCTATATTGCTGAAAACAACTATAAAGCTGAGATTCATGAGAACATAAATATTCGCCTTTAGTTTTAATATGAATTCATCGGTTCTTCAAAGAGTATTTTGCAGATTATTTAATTTAAAATCGTATTCTATAACGACCCTTTAAGGAGAATTTATCGAAGGCTGTCTT
This sequence comes from Tanypteryx hageni, assembly GCA_028673005.1. Classification (NCBI taxonomy): domain Eukaryota; kingdom Metazoa; phylum Arthropoda; class Insecta; order Odonata; family Petaluridae; genus Tanypteryx; species Tanypteryx hageni. The sequence goes on along the minus strand of CM054120.1, from coordinate 61,228,708 downwards.
TTACGGTGAAAAGGTACGTCAAATTTCTTCTATAATATCGAAAATTCAAGTTCCAGTTTTGTGATTTGCAAATAGAATCACTTTAATTTAACCCCAAAGACTTTTACGGCCAAATAAATATTCGTTGTAAACGGCTTCAGCTGTGAGTAATCCTAATCTGGTTGCTATTTTTGAGCAAATGAATACTAATACATTTCACACGAATCAGCGAAATTGACATACATTTCTAATCTCCTATGGAATTGTGACGAAACAATGAAAAGTCGGATAAAAATGTACACGATCGAATAATGGACGTTACATATTTCAATAGTGAATTTCGTCCTCAACATTTTTATAATTCTAAGAATCGTGTATGTTGTTGAAAGAACAGACTGGACAGATAACATAATAAGTCGATTCCTCGTCATTGTGTAGTAATATAGGGTGGAATTCCTTAAAGGAAAGGGAGTGCCTGGGTTCGAATCCTAGATTATCCCTCCACGATCTGTGTGTTGTGAGGACAAGCAAGAACACCACTCCGTCTTTCGGAAGGGTCGTTAAACAATGATGCTTTTCCTAACAGTAGGCTGATGCCGGCACAAGGTTTCCCTCCGTGTATGGGTGCTATAACTGATACCCCAGATTTTGTGTTGTGCAATGGATTACTACCATATTCACTTGAAAATTCATTGTACTTTTAAGGACTGAATGGTTGCCTAAGCCGCGGAGTAAAGATGATGCTTTAATGAAAACTTGCAAGGTATATGGAAATAAAAGGAAGAAAGAAGTTAAAAGTCACATTAGATAGTAAGCGAAACATCGTGCATCAGATGAGCGACTTCGTGCTATATCACAGCCAGAGCAAGTAGATTCTACTCCATAATTTTATATCCATACCACAGGCGTTAATTCATACCCATCAGGAGCCGTCTTTCAAAACATTTATCCTTTTGTGGATGAGGGATACGAGGGAACAGGGACCAGGAGTCGACAATAACAGGTAATTTAACCGGTTCTCTGTAATGCATCATGTCTTTATAAACTTTTCTTGCCTTAAACGAACATACGAGACCAGAAGCATTGGCATCCCACTTAAAGACCCTCGTTCATATGGAAAGATATATGAGGTAATGAAACAAAGGAGGGATTAGAAAATCCCTGGGTGCGGGGTGGAGGGAGAGGAGCTGAATGCGTCCAACTAGATACAGGATCAGGAAATGAGAGAATGTAAATGGGAACGTATGCAGATTTTTGGGAAAACGTTAGAGACTAAAGTTTAATCGGGGTAGGGAATGGTGATTTTGGCCAACGAGGACGTGGTATTTAACCGTTGGAGGCTTTAAGACTGGAAGTTGGAAACTTTTCTTTGCATTTGGTACCAAGAGTGAGGGAGTGGGGGAAAAAGAGAGTTAGGAAGAGTTGGAGGGAGAGATAAAACGAGAGAAAAAGGAAGATGGAGTGGACCTTTATGAAATCCCGGTACCTCGTGTTTGACCGATAAAAAATCGGATGTATAAATATGCGAGAAATAAAAAAAAGGAATATCGAAGCGATAAAAACAATGAAAAAATGCCGATAATCGGTCTCTGAACAAAAGTAAACGTTTACATTTGGACAGTTTTATTCATCCTCTTTTTTTCGCGGAGCAGAAAAAAGAATATATGGCTTTTATGTTTCAATGACGCAGTTTTTTGATGCTCGCGATTAATGGAAGCCAAATAATCGGTTGTCACGCCGTAGAAACTATAGCCTACACTGAATAAAAATATAAAAATATGTATCGCATACTCTTTTTATCTAAAAAATTAATTTCATGCAGCAAATATTATGGAATGCTAATCAAATATAATAAAAATAAACGGGAATGTGAATAGTTAACGGATTAACACAAGCAATTTAGATATATTTTATTATATTTGCATGAAACCTACGCAATAAACGTGCTTTCATTCCTATTTATATTTAATTCAAGTTTATTTGCATTCATATAACATACCCTTTGTGCTTATAATTTGGTAATTAAAGAAAAGGGGAAACATTTCTCTTAATAGGATTACGATTGTATATTTGATATGTGATTTCATTTAGTTTCCATTATACGCTTGAATCAATAGTATCTGTTTGGTTCATGTTACTTGCCTATGAAGTATGTGCATCATTAATCGGCTTTTCAGCGACTTTAAAAAGAAATATTTTATGTAAGCTTTAAATACTGGAATATTGCATACTAACATTCAATTTGGATCCGCTTTTCCACTTTTGTCTATAACATAAGTACTGAACAAGAACTTCACAGGTGCCCGAACTAATAAATAAATTTAACATTTGCATAATATGATGTGTACATTCACCTGTCGCTGCAATCTTTAATATAAGTAAATTCCATAAAATTAAGGTAAGGCTTTTTTGGAGGATGCATAGTCCAGCACGCGAGAAAAGTTTTGTAATATAGCGTTAATTATGACATAATTAACAGAGAGCTAACGGAAAGAGAGGAAGAAGTCTCACTGCATATATTAACGTTTCACGAGTGAGCCAAAAAGGGCTCAGTGAGATTTGCTTCCTTTCCAAGGAAATGAGCACTATAAATACGAATACGAATTGCAAAGTTGTGCGGATCCAAGTTCAAAACACGTCCTCGCAATAATTTTAGAACTAAAACTCTGAGTAGAAAGGAAATTAAAAAACCTAAGCAAATCCACAAGAATGCCAATTATTATGCCAAATTTTTATGAAAGGGCCATAAGTTAATTTTATATAGCTGTAAAAATTCCTTGTGTGTAACTTGATAAAGTATGAACATTGCATTTGCATTTTTAACGAACTTTTGTAGCATAAAAGACTATAACAAAGATTACGGTTAAATTTGAAAAATTATAGCCAATACAGGAATTTTAGTCACTCAAAGGTGGTAAGATAAAAATTGCAGTGTATAAGTTATAAATGTGTAACTCAAATCAAGTTAGGAAATACTCATGCAGAGCATTTTTTTAAATTTCATCTATAAATCTGACAAAAAAATTAGAAATTACAAAAAAATATGAATCTTATTCCGACGCGATTTTAGAGCTACAAAATTTTATTTTGTCAATAATTATAAAAATTCCATAACTAATTTTTATAACCTGTATGCCAGTACAATATCTATTGCAATATTAACTGATCACCATAAGTTATATACGAGTTTCAGTAAACAAGGCAATAATGCTGATCAAAATAAAACGCATTGCAATATTTTGCTATTTTAGCTCAATTCCAAGAGCGATTTCAAATTTGATCGAAGTAAGAGGAATTCTTGCTAGCTAATGAATATAAATGGGACATATGACATTTTTACTCGGAGTTCTATAATATTAAAACTTTTAATTGAAAGAATAAAATGACATTTAATAAATTACGCTATGATAACTGGATGGAAATCGTGTTTCATTAATTACAAAAAATTATAAAGGATGTTTAAAAATCATAAAAATTACTTAGTCTAACAGATAAGAAATTTATTCAATTGAACTTAAATTTTATATTTATCTTTTACTAACTTTTATCGGAAAAGTTTTTAATAAAAAAGTTTACTTTTTTGGCAAAGAAACAGCCGTGATGGAGTGATATGAATCAAGTGTACCGCATATACCTATAATATGATAGAAAATGTTTTAACGCGTTTCATCAGAATCTGTTTCGTTGAATAACTACATCAACGGAGAGAGTACGAGAATTAGTTAACAGGAACTTTACTGTTCCTAAGATGGCGTGATTTTAAATTTTACTGAGCGACCGATGAATCAGACGTCCTACGGGTTCCACGGAGAGCGGAGAGGAAACTTTGGGTTTTCGTACTTCGTCAGTAAAAACAGCAAACTTGGACGTTAAAACAGGAGGAATTCGAGAATAGAACTGGCGATTTTCAGGAGGAAAGGGAGAGGTCAATTTTGAAGGACGCTAAGACCGGTTACGCGGAAGAATAGGTTACGATCGTCTGTCTACGAAAACAAGTTGATCACACCGTTGTAATTTTGGCAGTAGGGAGTTAGTAGTCAGTTAAGACCCGAACGCTTTTCATCAAGAATCAGGAATGTAAGAGGAAATCGTAGGAATTCTCGGGAGTGACGTCACACCCATGGGGCAGACATTGCATCGCGACATAAATGAACGACAGACGAAACTAAAATGGCTATTTTCCAGACATATCTACGGTAGAAATACGAACGAAAATCAAAAGACAGCGATAAGAAATATATTTATTCAACATTTCAATCAAAGAATGGAATTAAAACATAAAGGGATGAGTTGAAGCTGAGGAAGACTCATGTTGTGCGCACGATTATGAATAAATTAGAGAAATATTGAAAATAACTTACGTGGTAAAGAATCATATTCCCAATTATGGAACACCGTTAAATTGAAATTTCACAGGACATTTCTGTCACCCATTATCCATGTCGCTAATGTGCCGCATTTTAATTTCTTTTTCAAGTTCTTTACGGAATAACGGGTTTCAATAAGAATTTTGCGAGCGGGTCTGGCATTTCTAGCAATGCTGCTGTGTATATTAATTAAATAAAATCAATCGTTTTCTTACAATTTAAGCATTAGGTAATGGCCATTCAATTTGATACCCTTTGGCCCTGAACTTGAGTAATATTTGCACACTATGGATGCTTAAGAAATCGAGAGGAAGGCGAAAAAAACTTCTTTAACGCGTAAAACACAATTACTCTAAGAAATACGGAAATGAACTTGCAATTTCTGAATAAATAATAACAATGCGCATGGGCACAATTATGGATACAACAGTTATAGCCGCTTCTCACGCAACATAAACGGAAAGTACGAAGGATGGCACGGTTAAAAAATGTACTTAATATCTAAGAGCCTATGGCACGCCTGATTGAAGAGAATAATGATTATAAATTAACATCCTTTCAGACATTCGTTTCAGGGGATGTCGACTATTCGATCGATAAAATAGTTTACTCTAACGGTATGCTATACACATTCAGCCCTAGGAGAGGAGAATGCGCATACGATACATAAAATAGAGGAGGGGTATATGGGAATTCTTATCGAATAAAAATTGCAAATGGAAGACGAGTTTGCGTGTAGAGAGATAAGAGGCAAAGAGTGGGAAGAAGAATGAGAGGAGAAGCGGAAGAGGGGAGTTTAGTGGGGGATGGGGCGGAAGAATGGTAAGGAGGGGTGGCGAGAATATAGGAGCGTTGATGGATATAAGCAGCGCGGATATTGTGATGGATGGAGCTACCAAGAAGCTTTCGGCTCTCCTGCCCCCGAATCGTGCCTACACCCCTTCCGGTTTTAAAGAGAGAAAGAGAGCTAGAGAAGGCCCGAGTCCACGGCTACACAGCCACTTAGATCCCACCCCACCATCCATTTAATTTATATCCAAAGGTTTTTAAACCCTCTCTTCCTCGCTTCCAACGATCCATCCGATCCCCATCTCCTTCGCTTCCTCGTCCTGCCTCCACCGCAGAGCGAGAGCATCCTTGTCCTCGCCTGCTCAAGGGCAGTCCTCTCAGGGCATGAACCGAATAAGGGTTCACGGGAAGGAGAAATCTGCAGAGGGCGAAGGAGAGGAGAAGGAGATGGATAGGACGGAGGTTAGAAGTTGGAGAGAAAGGGGCGGGGCGGCGAAAGGAACAGCTAGCAGATGCAAGGACAAGTTGAAAGAGTGGCGCGTTTCAAGAAGGATGGGAGGGATGAGGAGCGTATGACTCGTGAGGTAAATAGGGCATAACCTGAGAGAAACAAGATTTCCTAAGGTGAAACGATATTTTTTGTGGCGGAAGACTAGGGCGCAAGGAGAGACATCCGAAGTAATTAGATGAAACCCGTGGGAAAAAACGTAATGCGGGCTAGGATTAAAACGCTCCCAATTTATTTCAGATTAATGCCGACGGGAAAGATAATTTGATCCTAATGAGAGTAGGGATTTAATAGTTAAAAAATAGTTAAAAAAAGATTAACTAAACTCAAAGGTTCCAATTTCATATTAGCGGAAGGAGATAGAAGGCATTTAAATTAGTAATCTCCCAACGACTGTAAGATCCACTGATTAAAGAAGGTAGGCAGGAGAGGATAAATGCGAAGTAGAGCTGCGAAGTACTGTGTTCGTTATAAGACAAATTACAAAAAGGCACTTGTCCGAGGTTATTTGCCATTTCTAGCGCGTATCTATTCAAACTACAAGCTCTCACGGATGGATTTAAAAAATGACCCAGAATGTGGAACGCGCAATTAAAACAAACAGGAACTACGGGGCAAAAAAATTTCTTTTGTTGATTTGGTTCTAAAATAATGAAGTGAACCATAAAGGAGGGGAACGTGTCGTCTGAATACGTATCTGGGGCATGGAAATCCCAACGGTCACCACATACACTGATGAGACAAATAAGTCCCAATAGATTCGAAAGAGCTTGGAAAAAGGTTTTGGTGGATTAAACGACGCTGAGCAACTCAGGAGATAAGGCGTAAAACACGTAAAAGATTAAACGCGTACTGCTTTAATTTATGGCAGTCCCTTGCGTGATGCGGGAGTTTACGTTACGTTACGTGAAAAAAACCATGTTGGGCAAAACGTCGTTGCAAAAATGTTGTCACTTATGGAATTAAATCTCTTGCTCGCATTGGCTTCGACATTTCTCAATTCACATACATAGGTGTAGTGGCGCGGACTCAATTCGGAACCCTGAATAATTAAATTTTGCACGTTTGCCTTGAATAAGTGTCATATTTACATAATCGCGTAAAACCAAAATCCGCATTGGACAGGGGTACGTTCGTATTTCTCTCTCTCTCTCTCTCTCTCTCTCTCTCTCTATATATATATATATATATATATATATATAGTCTTCGTTTTTCTCTCGCTGAAGAAGGGCGTGTGTTGCCCGAAAGCTCCAAATTACAAGCCTTCCTCTATCGCTGTGGACGTCCACCACCGTATGGTAAGTGTTCACTGGCTCCTTCCTATCCCTCTCAACCTCTCGTTGCATTTATTTTATCATATTATTTCTTTTTCCGTATCGTTATATATATATATATATATATATATATATATATATATATGTGTGTGTGTGTGTGTGTTACGGTAAAAGTACGTTATCTGGAAATGTGTAAATTTACCACCAAGCTCGGTAAATGTAAGTTTCACTTTCCCGTACATTTCCCGGTAAATGTGCACTTTTACCGATGTGCCTTGGTAAATGTGGAAATAAGTAAGAATGAGAAATGCTACACTTTAATAATTACGTTAATTTATAACAAAAATCATCGAGGGTTCGGCTCCACTGTTATATATTAAGATGAACGCTTCCCAACCCTAGGGGGGAACACAGTGAACGTGAGGAGGAACGAAAAACACTTCGACTAACTCACCGACCCAAACCCGGTGGGGACGAGTAAAATTTGCCTTCATGTTCAAATTTAGTTTAGTTGTGCACATTTACCACGAAATTTACACATTTAACAGACAATGCACATTTACCGTACTTCTAAACTGCGACAGATGTTCGCGACGCCGCCATGTTGTGGCCTGTGTTGCGACGTTTATTTATTTATTTATTTATTTATTTATTCAGTTTCAAAAACAGCACAGAGGCCTCATTACATTGAAACATAAAACCATAACAAATAATATAACATTAAAATAAATAACTAAAATAAGAAGTTAACAATATTACCAGCAATTGTAATGATCATAACACAGAGGGCGCCAAATATTAGAGAGAAACAGAATTACGCAGCAGGTAGTAGATTACGGAAAGAAGTGGGTGAAAAAATGTCTAGATTTGGAAGTGAAGCCAGTAAGGAATTATATTCAAACGGGAGGCGGTAAGAGAGAGAGCGTTGGGAGACGGAGAGTCGAAATTTTGGTAAATGAAATAGGCTTTGAAGGCGAGTGGAGCGCGATGGAACACGGAGCGAAAAATAGGATGTAAGTAATGGAGAGAGACATTTACCAGTGTCTCTAGGTAAATGTGCGCATTTTCCCAATCCAATCGGTAAAAGTACGTTATACTTACCTTTACCGAACTTGGTGGTAAATATGCACATTTACTGGGAAATGTACACATTTACCGGACTACGCACATTTACCGTGACATATATATAATAAGAGAGTCGAAAAACTTGCTATTCTCCAACATAAGAATTTCTAAATAAATTTTATATGCAATTATAAAGGAGAATAATTTGATGGCTTGGAAACAATCTCCAGCGAGATAAGCAACACGATTCTGTCAAATCATTCCACATGCGCGGAATCAATACATAGCTGTCGGAGAGAACGAATAATCGAAAAACGGTAAGAGATTGGTGATCACGTCTGCAATACTCCAGCGTTACTTTAAAATGTGTAAAATTCAACATGAACGAAGAAACACTTGTCAAAATGGGATATTTTTAATTTAGACTATAGCTAGACGGTCTGATGTCAAATGTTGGAAAGATACTTATATAAGCGGAATTTTATCGGCTACTCTCATATCTTTTTTCAAATTATATTGCCATAAGTATCGTATTCCATCGACGGCTTTGAAAATATATTTATATACATTACCGTGTGCATAATTTTGCGATATAATATTATTTTCTGGAAAAACCCGCTAAAAAATCTTTATTTACAAGAAATGGTAAGTAGCGTAATATATGTATGCACATACACGCATATATTGATACTCAGATATGTGTATGTAATATTTATTCATAATAAACTATGACCTCATTTCTATACGCCAATTTTCTCCTACTTATATGGAAAAATTCATCATCTAAGTGCATAGAAAGCTCAACAACGTAGGTGTTGGTAGCATTTCCTTCGACGCAAATAAATAATTCACACGTGTACCGAGAAAAACTAGTGTGACCAATCTTTCTTTATAACTCTCCATTGCGATACTGGCAGCGTAAAAAAAACGAGGGCGGCGATCAGAAAAACAAACTTAGGAGGAAATGCTTTCTCGAAATGACACGAGCTCCAACGCGCGACCATTAGAAATAAAAAAAACGAAACAGTTTTCCAAACAAAACTACGAACTCGAGAAGCCGGCCGTAAAATCGGATAGTCCTCACTTATAACGAGCGAAACGCACGTGGAACTCGAGCAGTATCCCGCACGCACGGGCGAGCAATTCGGCGTAAACTCGTCTCACGAACGCGTTTCACAACTCCCATTTCACAAGGATGTAGGTCACGCGATTTAATCACAGTTTCTGCCGGCTAAGACGGAAGATAGGGCCGAGGACCACCCGCCGCTCTAATTTCCAATTAGCGCCAAAGCGTCCGCTGCAGCATTATGAACGGAATTGCGTAGATTCCGAGGATCCTCAAAAAAGGGTCGGACGCAATTTTCCCAAAGCGGAGAATAGAACGGTTACCTCACATCGCTTCGTTGAGTTGCACTCGCATGCTTCTTCGTGATGCAGGGCGTGATGGAGCATCGACGGGCGAAGGAGGTAAAAGGTATTTTATCTTTTTTTTGCATCACACGTGGAATCTCCCCGGAGATGGTGGGATAAATAGGTGATGGATGAAAAGGGTGAGCGAAATTGGATTTCCGGTTGAAGGATGAGGAAGCGGCTGAGATGGGAAGATGTTCGGGGATGCTACAGTCTCTCGCCTTCCCTATCTCTACTTCCTCGCGTGCTTTGTTATTATACCTTCTTCTTTCCATTATCTTCATCCGCATTCACTAAAAAAACCTACTTCGTGGAACGTTTTACAATTTATATTCGGAAGAACCTTCGTAAAACCCTCTTTTCTGAAGTAGCTCCTTAACTAAAACTTTGCCTGATTAGAACTTTATTAGCTTAGTCTTAGCTCATGAGCGATACAAAATTTTGGTATATTCCTGGTAGAGTACATTTTAAAATTTGATTCAGTAAAGGTTCAATTTATGTTTCACATTCTGTACTAAATTTGGGTCAAACGTTTTACGGTAGGTATGCGTTTAAGCTAGTAACTCACGAATACTTCTCGATAATCACATTACCATGAAGTTTCTCCGCACTATTTGAATAGTTTATAACAGGGTTCTTCAATCTATTTTTCCTGACGCATTCATTTGGGCATTTTATAATGATCGCGCACACAATAGTGCATTTTAAAACAGTAATTAAATTTGCATACATAAGTCATATTTATAACGTCAAATTTCACTGTTTTGGTATATTTTTCTGTTAAATAAAGTTAATCTTAGTTGTAACATTGCAACATTTAATTCCGATGGATGGATGAAAGACAAAGTAAGAATAAAAGTAACACTTTGGCGTACCCCTTCAAAACCCTCGAGGAACCCCTAGGAGCACGCGCACCACTGGTTTTATTAGTTTAGCTAGAGCTAACGACGAATTTAAACGCTTTAAAATATTCGTTTGCATAAAAACTGCGAAAGTGTATTATACTCTCAAGCCTGCACCATTAAACACTAATTTATCAAATAAACGGTAGGTCTCTAAAAAACACAACGAATTACATATATTTAACTTATCTTGAGAGAGAGAGATTATAAATAACAGATTCTGAGAATATTCGCCATTTCAATCCTCGATATGTGTCAGCCACGGAAATACGGCGACGCACGGTACAGTAATTCTCATCTCGTACGATGTGCGATAAACACGAGGTATTTCCAAGAAGAGAATTGCACTCAGGTCAGTACATATGGACCACCGTGGAGAAGACATTAAAAAACGGGGTAATAAATTTCCGCCAAGGCCCTAAAAACCCTCACGCTCCCATCAAACGCATAATGCGAGTTTACGTACCGAAATAGTTCCACCTGATTGTTTGCCAACTAATCCCTCTCACGCACTTGAAAGTTTCCGAGTGTTTTGTGAGAGCAATACTCGAGGAAATGCAATGGAAGGATCTACGCGAGGTTCGAGAAAAGAATAGCAGGTGTAGAAATAAAAAGTTCAACGTACATTGCCAAAACGTCCTCACATCCTTACGCTTTTAGTACATGCAGCAACTGGTTGCATTACTGAAGGAACGGCTTTGCGGTAATTGGTGTTGATATAATTCAACGTCTGTGAACCCTATAATTATTTGAGACTTACAGCGAATATAATATTGTTTATGGCTTCACTTTATATAACGTGATAGGTTTTCATTAAAATCCACTAGGCAATTGTTGAGCAAATCGACATTTTGTAAGAATCGACAAGAATAAAGTAACCCCAATTGCTGCGCGATATGATTCATTTCAACGAGACTTCTATTCCGAATGACACATTACATAAATACGAGATATTATCAAATTCTGTCAAATGCTCAGCCACTTGAGCCACGCGAAGACGACAAAATAAAGACGGCAGACTAAAGAAGGAAAGAATTGCAAAAACGACTTTTTCTGTATACCTTAAACGTAAATATTCATAAAGATTCGAAGATAAATTTTTCTACACGACAACAATAATCCTGCTCTAATGTTTCGTTTATGAGAAAGTGAAAGAAAACTGTTTTTTTTACGGACTTTTTTCTTCTTTCTCCCAGTCATTACAGGTAGCCCTCTCCTCCAACCCTCTTTCCCTCGTCCTTTCTACACACAACCGACTTATGGTTTTTGATGAGACAGAGACGTATTCTGTCTCCCATTGCTCCGATCATCATTCTTGTACATCTCATGCTGCTAGGCGCGCGAAATCTTCTACACTTAGGGACGATGTGAAAGAAATAGGAGCGTATGAGAAGAACTCTTATGCCAGGTAAAAGGAGGGATGAGCAAAGAATGGATGTCCGGGACGAAATTACGGTTTTGGTGATAAAAACAAAAATCGATCAGAAGAAATGGGGTTTTTTATTATTATGTTCTCCCATTTTATGTAGAAACAACTCCCCGAGTTCGTATAATGCCACCTGAAGACTAATAGGGAAAACGAGTTTATAGTAAGGAGTTCTCGACGAATTGCATTTTTAATCTGAGGGATTTCGAGGAGACGGGTGCTTCCGTCTCGCTACCCTAAGGGACCGCGTACCAATTTTTAGATAGAATGCTATTGGAATTTTTTAAAAACCATCTCTCGCATTTCTCATTCACTTGTTCCCGCGAGGAGAAAAAACAACAAATGGAGTGGCACTGATCTCTTAAAATAAAAAAAAGAGAAAATAATCCTTTTAGACTTGGCGTAAAAGATCAAGTGTCTGGCGATATTTCCATTTTTATATGAAAAGTTGTGCTAACAAACATTTCAAACACAATTGACGTGTGTGTAATGATTGATTGATATGTGAATAAAATGAATTTGTGCTCCCATTTAATGCTGAAAAGATGTCAAAACGTAGAAGACGGCTGCTATTTCAAGATATAACTCTGGTTAGAAGGAGTTAAAAAAATCGGTGCATCATAAATTGCGCTGCCTCTAATACCTTCCAGAGTAAGGATAAAAAATTTAAAATGAATTGTCTAAAGTAATTCTAATGCCCATATCATGTCTACACGATAATGCTAGTGCCTACATTTATATGTATTTTCTCGCGGTATGACTCGTAACAATAATGCTGCTACTGCTGAGGTGGGGAGAGCTTGACAGTATCTGGGTGTAAGTCTCGACATGTTATTATGTCAATGGACGATAGGCAGTTATTTTTGATACATAAAGCTCAAGTAATGTTGTTCAAGACATCAATTTCTATAACCGGCTGAATTTTATCCGATATTCACCCAGCCATTGTTGAGCAATTCGCTATTTTGTAAATATCATTATGATAGGGAGTGATCCTAAGAAAAATATTTTACCTCGGTATTTTTTTATTTCTGAAATTTTCGCCAAAATAGGACCTACGACAAGACGATGTAATTTACTAGCCTTAAACCTTAGCTCTGGGAGTGAATTGACAATTTTATGCATGCTGAATGTACCTTTTTCCTGCCGAAATTCATTTCAACCAGAATAATGATGAAAAGGAAAATAATTCAGTCTGATGATCCCAATGCTCTTCTTGGCCTTGAGATTCATTATACGTCATCTCAATAAAAATAGATAGCTCGAGCGCATTTCATACTTTCCAAAGACACATGAAAAGTCAAGTCACGCTCGAACCGTACTGCCTTATTAGTATTCTTTATGAGACGAGAGGTCAATTTCTTCCTCCCTCGCCTTCTGAAATTTATTGCAAAGGGAAAGAACATCTTCTCATGGGAACTAATGGAGATTCATTCCACTTTTTTAATGAAGAATATCAAAGGAATAGACTTCTACTTGTTACCTGAAAAAATAATGGTGAAAAACTCGATCCTGCGGAACAACTCTCATGAGTAGTGACTACTACGTTCCGCAGAGCCTTGCGAATGGTAAGACGAACAAAGCAGGATAAACGAATGGAAATGAAATAAAAAAAACATTGTCTTTATCTCTAATGAGCTGGAATTGAAATTTTCTAAAATCGGTACTATGATGAAGAACATGCCAGTGGTTAGCAAACATTTTTAGGCACGACACTCTTTCAAGGATAAACAGGTTTTCGCGGCTCCCCCGCCTAGAAACAAGATTATATATAATGCATACGGGTATGATAACCTTTGAACGCATCAAATTGTTGGTACAACAGAAAAATCAATTTGTTAGAGCAAACGTTGTTGCCATAATGACCTATCAACATATCCAAATCGCCGATTTATTTACTTTGCAATGTTTTCCGCGGAATTCCTAAAAATCAGCTATGGCACCCTAGCTTGCCGCGACTCACAGATTTGGAAACACTGACATATACAATAAATTGCAAAGCAAGGTGTGATTATAAAGCGCAAGATTTTAACGAAGTTAAATCCTTATTTATCGATAATTAATTACACCACGATAACTACTTTTGGTGTAGCAATATTTATATTTTACTCGCCCGAAATATTTATTATGGCTTGGAAAATAAATTAACAAGTCAAGATTATGCATAGTGGATTTTTTATCGCGTAAACGCACCTATAAAGTTTTGCATGAAAAGTTCGCTTCATTTCCCTGTTCTAAAACATTTTGTAAAATTAGAAGAGGGATTACAATCAACGTTTTTTGTTAATCTTAACTTTGGACATTATTTTTTGTAGAAGAAAATATGCAGTAGTTCCTCACCAACCGCTGTTTCGAATGTCCGCGGCTTGCGAAATGTATACCGTTTTACCAACCGCTGTACGAGGTATTGAATATTTGCAGTTTCAGGCGCCTACTCACTATTGTTTGTTGCAATAATTTTTTTAAAACCTGAATAACCATGTGTGTTTTAACAGAAGAATTTCTATTCTTATTATTTATATTTAACTCGGCAATTTTGTTTCATTATTCATATAACATATGTATATATTGCGTAATTTTTTTCGTTGAGGAATTTTTTATGCAGTCGCGGAGAATGACACAATGTTGAGGTTGTAAAAATGTTAAATCCAAACTTAACATGTTAATTGAGATACAGCATCTTTATTTTTTATCACCCCTTTTTCTCCTTTGGATATTGGTAGCGGGATTATGCGGGTCAGGCGGGAGTGTGGGCCCTGGCTGGGAGCTGAGTAATGAATTTATTTTATAAGGCGTTTTTAAAATTTTAGTTACATCTGTAAAGATATTGGGAGGTACAGATGTTCGTTTTTAATCTTTGGCATTTTATAGTTCTTCCCCTATACTAGCCTTGGAAATGTGTTCCCTTAATCCTGTTTCCCCATTAGCCCTGGGTTTTAAAAATCGCGGTTTTGTCAACCGCGGCTTTTTCCAGGAACGTAACCTGGCGAGGGATTACTTTTAGTTTTATAACATTTAAATGACGTTTAGTGAGATCGAATAGACTAATTGGTAGGGTTTGAGTGGGCACCACTTCCGCCGGTTTACACGTAAAAGAGGATTGGGTCGCGTGGATAACTTTACTTATACACGAATTGCGAAATATGAAAGGAAAAGCGTTAATTCCATTATCTTATTTAACAATGTCTCGGATCGGTATTCGGGATTAAAACGGCCGAAATTCTTTTTTTCATATAATGAAAAGCGGTCATTAGGGGGGAAATCAGAGCTAAAGCCGAAATTGCAGCATAAAACATGATTTCCTTTACTTTTTGCAGTCCTTCACCACGAAAATTTGAACCTTGCGTTACGGTCACATTATAAAAAAGTCTCATTAACGAACTACCTTCTAATATAAAAGCTATCACAAAACGGGGAAAATATTTCTGGTTACCAATACGCAGAGCTAACTTAGTAGACTAAATATATTTAACGATACCATTGTATATGATGGATGGATGCGTTAAACATTTTGACGGAAAGTTACCTAAATATATGCTAAATTAATAATTTATAACTGGCCAACCTACGACACGTTTGCCAATTGGGGCGAAGGAACTTTTGCGAGGGGACGATAGCTCGTTAAATGGGTAATGTTTATCACAGTTCTACTGTACTGTTAAATTTTACTATGCGGTAAATATATTATAATTTAAATAGAATTTGTAAATATAAATTATATTAATGTACTAGTAGTACTATAATAGCGCAGAATTTAGACTCCAGCATTTCAGGGGCACAGTATTCGACAGAGAAAAATGTCACCCACCTCTACAACAACTTATTAGTAATGCATGCATATAATAATTTTATGGTTGAGAGAGGGCATATTTAATCAATATCACTTATATCCTTACACTGGTGGGAGAATATACGATGATCAACCACGCGGTTTTCAAAATTTTGTGATGAATGCTCCAATGATAACAGAGAGTCCACTGTATTCATAAGCAGTATAATTCCATTTTTACATTTCACGATTCCTATATTCTAATTTCCACGTTTAAAATCCGCCAACCAGGTCAGTTAACTTTTAAATTTTATGCCTTTATCCTTTCTTTCTCTATACCTAATCAATATAATCAAAATTTCAACCTTAAACGAATCACATGTATACTTGCAAACTGACCAAATATTAATTGTAAACAGAAATAAAAGCATCACGAATACTACGCACGCTACGAATACTCCCCCGAATATTACACGCTTGATCCTCGAAGAATAAATGTTTATGCAAGTGTTCCACTGCGCTTTATCGAAACAGGCATGCAACCTAATGGGTTTATTAACTATCATTCAATGCTTATGTTGTGGATTTTGGATATTAATGTAATGCAGATTAGTTTTTATTTATAAATTACGCATGCGAACGTCATTTTTTACGGTTATGTTCCAAATAAACATGAACCCTTTTTGGTAAAATAAACGGAATATTGAAGTGTCATTGAGAAATCGGGGGAAGGAAAGTTGCCAAAGAAACTTATCGGAAAGATAGAGAAGCCTTTTTATTCGCTCTATCCACTCGATTTGACGGCGTCCGGTAAGCAAAAAAAACACTCGGAAAGCGATGAAAATTTTTTGTTGGATATTTAGTTTTTTCTTTGTCCTCTGAAAAGCGTTTGAGAGACTCCTTGTCCTCGCACTCAAATCTCCCGGTAAAATATCCAACATACCTCGTGTGAAAATATTTTTAGTCTTTTTATATTTACTCGACGTGACTCCACCTTTTTTCGCGATAAAGGGGCGAGTACGTGAGAATCCAACACAAGCATTTAACATACGTTTCTAGGTGTAACTCAAGTATTTTTGAGCGCCGGTATAAAACTGATCAGAGAAAATATACTACCATTCACAGAGTATAGAATTGAGGAAAAAACTCGTTTAACGAATAATTTTTCATTTGTAAGTAAACGGTGTCCAGCTTAAAAGTTGTAGCTATGATGGAATTACACATTTATTATGATGCTAGCTTTCCATGCAACGCAAAGGTACTGATAACTTTTTTACGGTAATCTCTGTGTGTTACCTTTTAAAGCGAGCAACCCTACAGAAATATATTGTCAGTACTACTGTTGTCGAAGAAAGATTCAAAGAAAAAATTTCGACAAATAAATAACATGTAAGAAAGGAGCTGTTGAAGCAGACAGTGGTTAAAAAAAATTCACACAGACGATCAAACAAAGAGCACTTGTACTACAACGAGACAGAATACTGAATCGATTGGCAAAATAACAAAGTCCCTATCAGCTATCGTTTAGAAGTTGGCACGTCAGACACAGAAAAACCGACCTCCACAAGAGAACGTGCACAATGAGAAAGAATTCTAAATCGATTGTCGAAAAAATGAGTTCTCTAATCGCTTTCACTTAGGAGGACAAACAAAATGTATAAGCTAATATTAAAAAAAACGGTAAAAACCAGTATATTAAAGTCGATTCATTATTATTTTTTCATTCATAAACTTTATCCGGATACATCTAAGAGCGTTTAATTTTAAAATAAATGATATCGACTGTCCAATATATTCTGTTGAATTTATAAGAACTTTTATGAAATTCTTGCTTAGAACAGCTCGACAAGGGACTTGAGTATAAGTCGTCGTCTTAAAGGTATTATTTGATCATATAAAAATTTTAAAAAATATGCCTCGCCTCTTTGAGTGATCAAAAGATGCGTGATAGAAGGGCATTTCACGGAATCATATCAGAGTAAAGGGAATTTACCCAGATAAAAGCATCTAAAACGCCTTCCTTTGAAGTTCGCCCCTCCTCCACAACGTGCATTGTGACTAAAATTGCTTTCATCTCCAAACCACGCACCCGGTCATATTTTCATCGTAGACGGCGATATAAGAGTCATACGCTCCCACAATCGCGATTATTTTATATTCCCATCTAATGTCAAACGCTATTCAAAAATGGCGCCATCTACGCGCATCCTTTTTCAATTCTACGGGAAAAAATCACGTGCAGTACCAAAGAAATACCGTAATCAAAAATATATAGGATCGGAGAAGTATGACGTTCACTCTCAGGATTTAATACCGAAGCCGGGATTAAAAGAAATTCCGTCGGAAAAAATTATATCTGTAGTTCTCATTGCTTATTCGTACCACGTTGCCGACTTTCTCATTTTCTTTCTTACATTCTTTCTTTTTCCTCCGTCTCTCACTTTTTCTTTTCACATCAAACCTATCTTTGACGCTTTTTTCGCTATCTCTCACGATAATTTTGTGAATCTTTACTTTCTAATTCTCAATCTGTAAAGGTTGGAAAATTCTCGCTCTTTGTACGCTTCTCGGAGAAAGGAATGAGAAAGAGCGACGAAATTAACCCATTCCCTTCCGCTTCTATAAGCTCTTCGACTGATTTTATGTCGAATCCAATTCGTATCGCTCCAACCGGCGTTATTATTTGGGGAAAAGAATGCAAAAAATTCGAAAGACCGGGAGATGATCCGATGATTGAGTTAATATTTCCCCGGAGTGGCCAATTTCCGCACAGCACAAATTACGTATATTCGTTTCTGGAAGAGTTGGAGAGTAGGTTGACATAAGAAAAAACACTCAGAAAGACCCTGAGGTTATCACAGAAAAGATTATCCCATGAAAAGTTTCACGTATCGCGCATTAACGACCGTTAAGTGAAACCAAAGAAGGGAAAAAAATTTGAAGAAAAGCATATAAATCAAGCGTAGGTAAGGATTGATTGATTTTTTCCCAAAGATCACAATAATTTCGCACGGAGAGAATAAAAGGGTATCTTTTATATTGGTTATTTAAAAATCGTTATTCCTTCTTCGAAAATAATAACGGTAACTGACAATTATCAACTAAATGACTATCTCGCAAAGGAAATAAACATATTTCGTGAAAACGAAAAATTAATAAGTAAGGCAAACATTATAGCTCAAATTATCAGTAATGATACGAAATGAAGGTTAAAATGCCAGAACCATTTCCTAAATCATTTATTATTCTCAACTCTTTCCGACAAACTTTCTTAATCCAATAAATCTCAAATTAATGGCATTTTAAATAACGTTAAGGTAAAAAAGCACTTGGGTTTAAATTCTGAACAAAAGAATATTTGTAGACTGCAACGATTAGTTTGCACATGGACAATACAGCGAAAATCATCCACATGCGCATTAGCGTCAATATGAAGAAAATCGGTACAACGCTCATGGCACAAACTTTCTCTCTCTCACTCTCTCTCTCTCTCTCTCACACACACACACATATGTATTTATTTATTTATACTAGTAGAAGCATTTCATCTCACCTTGAAAAAACATTAATTTTTTAGAGAGATCATGATGAGAAATATTTATTTAATTCTAAAGATTTCTCCTCTGGACCGGTTATCGGTTTTTCATTATGGAACAATAATGGAGTAAAACAATCACTAATTTTTGCAATTTTCGAAATATTATACTTTTCCACATTGGGTTAATAATGCCACAAATTTCTGCCTAATTTTAAATTTATAGCACAATTAGAAGTGAAATAACATTTATCTAATTGTTTAAAATTAAATAATTTTTAACGTCCGCAATAACAATTTTATGGATAAATTAAAATGTTTATTCGTTTATATAGACTAACCTCTAAATAATTTTAAAATTTCAGCTCCCTAACTTGCCGCGTAGTTTCTAAACATTTACCTATTTGTTTAAACTTGAAGAATTTTTAACTGCCAAACAAATTAAAATATCAAAATTTGTATAATCCCTATTTCGTTTTTTTTTACAAATCCTACCTCTAAAAAAATTTCAGCTCCGTAGCACATTCGGAAATACATAAACCATGAAATTTTGTTTAAACAATTGCGAATTTTTAGCGGCCGCATTGTTGCACTTTTTAAAGATTTTTCGTTTTTTATAGTCGGTTTTGCACATATTCCTACCTAAGAATATTCGAATCTCCAGCTCATCTGGAAGTGCCTAAACATTAGTATCCTCCTATATGTTATATCCTCCTCTGTAAGGAACGTCTATATATAATGATATATATATATATATATATATATATATATATATATATATATATATATGCTTCTAGTTCATAGAATATCGTCACTGGTTGTAATATTTATAGAGAATTTGGGGTTGCTGGATATAAAACTCGATATTTTGTCTTTTTGCTGAAGCCCTAAAACAGGCATTTGAAACGCCCGTTCCGCAGGCCAGATACGGCCCCAGAGAGCATTTCATGCGGCCTGCGAAGCTATGATGAAAAAGAGATACGAATAATTTAACTCAATAATTCATATTTCATGTTTTTTAATAAGAATATGTTAATAAAACATTTAAAATTGAGATTTTAATCCCAAAAATACCTACTTTAGACTTGATTTCCACTTATATGATATATCTCAAGTTAACTTCCGATTTAAACTCTAATCCGACCCGTCGAAGCATTGCCAACTTCCAATGCGGTCCACCGAAGGATTCGCCACCATCAATGCTACCCACCATTCGGAAAAGTTTGCCCACAGCTGCTCTTAAGTTATTTTGAGCAACTTTTAAGATATAGATTTTGAAGAATTGTTTATGACATTAAGCTCTAAAGCTGGAGGAATTTTTATCAAAATCCTGGTAGCCATTTTGGAATAAACCGATATTTTTACAAAAATTGACTACTTCTATCGGCAGACGATATAGCTCATTTCAACAAGGCTACCTTTCCGATTACAGTCTATACAATTACGAGGTCTCATTAGATTCTGTATAACAGTTTGAACCCATCGTCCCCAAACTACTACCCGCGGGGCATAGGTCATTTTTTGAAGACATGCAAATTGTTATATTTACCAGCAGGAGGTGACATTTGATATCATTTATGTAAGCTAAAAGATACTTCTTCGGGCACGTGAATGTGATATACTTTTAATATAGGTGTGTGACGCAATAAAAATAAAAGAACTCGTAAATAGGTTTTTGAATATTAGTCATTTTGAAGGTCGTATGTGGCCCACACATAAGTATGTAAAGTCTAATGTGGTTCCTTTAGTAAAATATTGGGTGACCCCTGGTTTAGACCCTGGAGTCGCGCATACGCGACACATTGATACATCTGTGAAAAACCTACTTTTTAGGACAAGAGCTATATGCGATAACTTATCAAAACCCAGTCGTTTTTTACTTTATCCGAGAGAGAGTAAAAATAGAAACTTTTCACCACGTGGTTACCATAGTAACCAAACTTCTAGAGATACACGTGCGATTGATCAAAAACTTTTCAATACATTTCAATCTCATAAGGTATCCTTTGATGCAGGCACGAACCTACTCAACCTCATCATTGGGTCGAACTTCCCAAGTCGACACAACTCCTGAAGAAAATCCAGTTAACATCGAATGGTAAAAGGATTCCCTTCGTTTCAATGAAAATTGCTTCTCTGACGATGAAAAAAAATAAAAATCCGAATCGGCGACACAGGAAAATTTCAAAATTCCAAAAGTCGCACATAACTTCCATCAATTCGAGCGAGGGAGAATGCCTGCACGGTCTCAAAAGGCATTAATTTCACACCCTGTCTCCCTCTTTAACTCCCTCTCTCTCTCTCTTTAACTCTCTCTCTGTCTCTTTACCTCCCTCTCTCCCTCTTCCCTCTCTCCCTATTTTCCTCTTTTCCTCCCTCTCTCCCTCTTTCCCTCTCTCTCTTTCTCTTTTCCTCCCTCTCTCCCTCTTTTCCCAAATGGTTCTTCCCTTTCTCTCTTTACACTCTTCACATATCCTTATTTCATCATCCCGCTTCCTCCACGTTCTTGTCTGATCTCTCTTGGGAAAAAATCCAATGTCAAGAGGAATATCCGACTCATTGCTGATTTTTCTCTTTCCAAAGGATAGAGGTGATCCAATTTACCATTTAACGGGGTTCCGAGATCTAGAGTCTTTGAACAACACAGGAAATGCGAGAGATCAAAAGGTTAGCCGTTAAATGAACCAAATTTTGGTACCTAGGTAGGTCACATTGCTCACGTTCCTGGTTGATGTTTAATTAAACTAGCTTGCCCCTGGTTACCCTAAAATGTAAGTGCTAGTTTCCCTCGTAGTTCGACGGATGTTAGGCATTTCACAGAAAGAACTGGTGCATTCCTTAATTATCGAGGTATACTATGTAGACGAAGGTAATATATGCCTTAGTAGATGTTTCTGCCAGATCAAGCGACAGATGAGTTATGTCATACGCAATTTAATCATGAGCTAACAACATCATAATGAACCAAGTTCCTTCCGACTTCTCGATATTTGGTGGATAATATGCCAAAAATGACGCCAAAATACTTTAAATAATGTGAGACGAATATTATGCGCATAACATTCATGGACTTATTCATATGATGTTTGACAAAAAATATGAAAGTTTTAAAGAAACTAATTATTAGTACTATTAAGGCTCTTGGATTTACAACTGAAAATTTTCGAATATTTAAAGATATTCCATTCAAATATTTCACTTCGGTAAATTAATTTCCTATATTTCCAAATTCTTCGGTATTCAGAAAATAATATTCGATTTTCCCTGTTAAAGAATCAGAAGACTTTCACTTTAAACACCGTAGGTTAATTAAATTAAGTTAATACCGCTTCACCGAATATCAGGCTGATTTAATTAAGACGGGGTCCTCAGTTTAGTATTTTTGGTGAAATTGGCTCTGTGTGACCTTTAAAGGTCTCTGATCAATGAACATTTATCGAGACAAGCTTAAAACACAAAATTCACACATTCTATACATAACTAAATAAGCTTAAGGGGGAAAAACAAAAACACTCATGTACCGTTTTTTACGAATATTTACAAAAAACTCTAAAATCACATTCAATTGGTGAGTCTTGAAAGGTTGGCCAAGCTGTTCCGTTGATATCCAAATATTATCGAACTGAAAGGAGTTATAATGTTACCGAAATCGATTTCTGAGGACTTGTGCCCTTTACCGGTATAAGAAAAATACGCATGTATCATTTAAGAATAATATTTTAGGTCTAGCAGTGAGGGAAGTTAATGGTTTTTAGTAAATTAATGAGTCAGAAGTTGATGATCTAAATAACTCCGGTGGCCATGAAATTACTAAATAAATCACATAACATTAAGTAAAAACCACAATGATCCAACCCTTACGGTGAGTTTCATGACGAATTTCAGCAACTTTCACATTTTGAATTTATTAACAAATAATTTTGTTCGCATATCCGATACCATTCTTCCATTTTACTGCCTCTCTCGCATAGTGATTTGATCGCTTCAAATTCTAAATTAAAAACCACATTTTAAACCAAGATAGTTTAAACAGGCAAAGAATTTCCGTGTTATACTTTTTACTGTTTTACTGTTCATTTTGGGGCAAGTTTTCCCAGGTTTAGTTATTTTTTAATTCCCTCTTTATTTACTATATAGAAGCTCCGCCAAAATACAATCCTTGCGGTTTTCTAGGCAGAAAAAGAATGTACACTAACTAAGTTTTTATGAGTTCCTAGGAAGAGTTTCATCCACATTTCTGACTAATCCGTTTCATCTCAGAATTCAAAAAGATTGCCCATTACTCGGAATTAATTCAAGTAACCGTCCCAGAGAAGTCATGTATGTACAAAAAAATATATTTTTTCTTCAGTTAGCTATCAAAGACAGACTCTAATGAGGAAGCGTGTTACATTTTCATTCCTAGAATCACGATATTGATACTTTGTGATAAGGATCGCAGATCGTAGATTAATTTAATATATTAGACGATTTTAATATATTCCCTGGTAATTAATTTATTTAAATTCTTAAGAAACCATACTTAGTGTTTTTTCTGGCTTATCACTATTGGATTGAGGGCTTAAATCTTGCACACACCAGAGAAACAAAAAATATTGGAAATATGGCGGTAATTTAATTCCAGGAATGTTTTTTTCTCCATTCGAACGGTTATTGGGTATTTTTATTGGCATTTTCAAAACTCAAAATTAAGATACGAATTCCACAATTTAAAGCTGTTTCGAGAGAAATAATTTTCCTCTACTGCCAAGAGAATTTGAACGCCTTCTGAATCAGCATAAAAATTGGTTTATAATCCCATAAAAATAAAATTCGCCTCAAACAATTCTCGTCATAAAAATAGACGCTTCATTCATTCAATTATTTTAAATGATCGGAATAATAAAAATTTCCTCTGGTCTACCGCCTTTCACGGTACAGATTCAGCGCACTGCCCCTCGGCGTATATAAACATAAACCGATCCAGAAAGAGATAAAATTTAAAATAGGCATCCCCTAGCACACGAAACTCGGCAGCAACTACGGCGATGGTTAGCAAAATCACGGAGAGATAGTAATCCATTTTACAAGACTCCGCTGTTGCATCACCTTTATGGTTTTGAACCCAGGGGAGGAGGATGAGAGAGCGAGAGGAAAGGAAATGTGGCCCCTCACGAAGAAAGGAATTGGACTAATAATATAAGACCGCCGTAGGTAATATCACGAATTTAAGGAGAGATAGGAACAAGATCCTGGGATTTCCTTACCGATCAATAGTTACCACATTCGTAACAATTTCATACCGGGTCCGGTAGATTCGGTGCCAGGGTAGAGTTGTGTGACAGAAGAAGGTATGGGAAAGAAGGGAAGGGAGAGAGAAGAAACGAAGTGACAGGGAAGAGGAGATGGAAAGTTGGGACGGGGAGAAAGGTAGCAAAGGAATGTCACAGGAGCACGAATAATAAATGGTGAGGGGACAATAGAGCGAGAGGAAGAGAAAAAAAAACGGGACTAGGAATAGGAAGGGAAATATGTGGTGCGGTAGGACAAGGTCGGATAGAAAGAGGGAAAACATGCCGAAGTAGGGTAAGGGCGGGAGAGTAGAATATAGGTGGTAGAGGGAAAGAGGTGGAGAGAATGTGGTATGGAGAGAATGGGAGGGATAGCGAGAGACAGGGGTGGAGAGGGGAGCGAATAGAGGAGATAGAGAGATGAGACAGAAAGGAGTGGAGAGAGGGGGAGAGTAGCTAGTGAGAGAGGAGGGAAAGAGGGGAGGAGAGAGAGGAGTAGTGGAAAGTGTAATGGGAGGAGAGGGGTGGAGAGAAGAGGAGAGGGGAGGGAGAGGGGATGAGAGAGAGAGAATGATGGAGAGAAAGAAGAGGTAAGATGGGATCCGGGAGGAAAGAGGAGAGGAAGGCTCAGAGGGAGTGAGATGCGAGGGTTTTAGTCCCCGCTGAGTGTTGGGAAGACGGTTTCTGCTGAGAGGAATGGCCTCCGGCTAAAACCCTCATTCCTCCGTTCCCCAGCACCCTCTACCAGGAAACTTGCTGAAGCTGGAATTCCTATTGTTACCCGAAGTAATTGAATGAAAACCTTGCCTGATTTGATCGACGCCTTCAGGGAAATCTCTTATATGACGACAAATGGACGTTTCGCGAGATATTAAGTGCATTTGGACGCCCCACTCCAACTATTAACTCGCGTTATATTGTTCTAGGTTCGGAGAGACTCATCGATCCAGTTTCGCGTCACTGGTTTTCCGTTTTCCAGGGTATAAAATCTTTTCGGGGGTTAAAAAATAAATACTACATCGGAGCCATTTCATTCCGGTGTTTTAAACTTCGCAGGTGAAATGGAAAGTAACGATATCCCCTTTAAGAGGGAAAGGATGCCACGGATTAAAGGTCACCTTTTCAATCGTTAAAAATTTCATCGCTGCAGTATTTTTGCGATGTATCGAAGTCATGATTCCGAGTTATTTTAGATGTTATTTCTATTCAGTCGGAAGGCATTATCTTTTATTTGGGTTAAGCCGTTCAGTAATTCACAAAAATGACACTGCCGCGCACACAAAACGATGATCCATTATCGAAGTTTTAAAAATAAACATCGAAAGAAATGCGGAACGAAACCTAAAACAGAAACTGAATTGCTTTATAAGAATTGACAAAACAAAGACGACAACCATGAGTAAACATTCTAAATTTCAAACTCTCGGATGGAATTAATTATCACCTCCTTAGGCGTTTTAAATTATTCTGTTTTTGGATAATGAAAAAATAGGCATGATACGCGACGCTACAAATAATTAATTTTTGATAGATCAGAATTGAATATTTATTTTAAAATATATTTAACAAAATTTAAAGGAATAGAATTAATACTTTCTAATTAATTAATAGATGTGTCAAATGCGGATAATAAGATATTAGCTTAATAGTTCATCTAGCGCATAAAACGTGACTGAAGTTTTTAGCCGACACAATAGTATTTAATTCCTTCGGATATTCAAAATCACAATTAGTAAACAAGAGAAATGATATATTTCCTAATTTCATACTTAACGAAAACGAGAATATAATGCTGCCGCAACTAAAAATAGATTACAAAAGAAATACGAAAGTTGATAAGGTACATTATAATCCACGTTACATCAATGGAATGAGATCATCACTAAAAATAATTCATGAATTTGAATGGATGAAAATGCACTTGATAGTTCAAATCTTATTTTCAGGAGACCCTCTAATATAACCTCGTTACAAATTTTTTAATGTTTTAGTCGTAACATGCAATTTATTACATAAAATAAAAGATTAATTATCAGAATGATTCCTTTTTCTTTCTACATCAAACGATATGATTATTGGACATTAGCATTTTTAGAAAGCGCTATTTTTATAACAGATATAATCACACAGTGGAATGATATAAAATTTACATTAATGATTAAATAAATTTGAGAGAAAACAATTGGAACTGGATTCCCATGATATATTTTTAAGCATAGACTATACATATAGTTTTTGTACAGGTACTTCTAAGATTACGCGGCTATATTACACTTTTTGCTCATTTTTAATTTAAAAACTTTCAAAGACTTCTACTGACATAATGGCGTACCGATATTAAAATTATAAGTTGCCGGTCTATGAGTATTTGGTCTTTAAATTTTTTTTCGTAGGATCTCCGTCATCATAGAATCATCTCAGAATACGAGTTCATCCGGTTAATTGGTACATCTCCAGTTCGATTATATATTGGAATTGAAACTTGGAACAAATTTGTTCAGTTGACTTTGACCAATAATTACCCTATTTTACGGCCGAATAACGACCTCTTTCATTAAAATGTCATATCAAAATCCTAATCACGAGTTTCGTGAAGGTTTGGAGACACTTTTCTTCACTATAGCAACCATTTTACAACAAAATTGTCAAATGTCCTTAGGAAATGTTTAACTTTTTTGCTGTAATCATTTGCCAAATACAAAACATTCGATTATATGCCACAACATAAGCTGGAAGAAATTACACCCTTGGTTATTCCGTTGAGGTATAATCCCATGTTTTATTGGCGTAAAGCACCCCCTCTAACATACGGTTGTTTTAACGAGTTAAACCATTATGTGACAAGGCTAACCTATCGGTGCCCAAAATATAAATTATTAATCAAGCGCTGAACTTGTCAAGAAACTGTGAAGTTCTCATTAAGCCCGTCAAAATGTTTTACGGAAAAAGAATCGTGATATCCTCCTTGAAATCCATGAAAAGTTATTGTGAAACTCTATGCTTGATATTTGTCTTTCTATTAAGCTTTTATGTTTTATGCAAATCACCTGGTTTACCCTCATAATTTCCACATTTTATCGTTTTTTGAGGTTACAATCCTAACAGCTCCTATTACCTAAGAGATTTTATATGCTTATGCAGTGACTTTAATTTCACCTATATTCTTGTACTTATAAGTAAAAAAAAGGAGGTATAAAGTGTGTAAAATAAGTGTTACGCATTTATCATGTAATTCATCCAATTAAAATGGAATTCTATAGAAAAAAATTCATTTACGCTGATATTTCTTCTCTTGATTTTGTGAAAAAAAACTAAACAAACATTTTATCAATTTTTAAAAGAGAGAGTAATAAAATACTATGAGTAGTTTCGTATTCCAACTCAAAACTAATGTTTTCGAGATGGAGGATGTACGTGTGTGTGTGTGTATTTTTGGCTAATCAACTTCTTGGATTATTATAGTCGAGATGAAGGATGAGAATAAACAAAGATAAATGACGTTAAACACTATCGAATTTAGTTGAATGAATTAGATTTCATCCCATAGGTACACGAGTATCTAAAAAGATTACAATACCTAGGTTTTATGAGGAGTTATCTGTATAGATGAAAGAACGATTACACCGCATGCACATACAGAAGATTCCAAAGCAAGAGTTGGTATTTTCGCCTCTCAAAGTTAAATGTTGGTGAGTTCGTCATATATTGCACTTTTATGACCTTTTCGAGAATGTATTGAAATGGCATCAGTTAATGATCGGTATATACGTCACAGGCGCTTTCCGCCATAGCAATGAGTCCGAATGCATCCGGCTGAGGAAGCAAATTAACTCGACGATTCTAATTAGAGCTGAGAGGCTCGTTGCGAATCTCAGAGCCATCAGGATGCGAGGTTAATAACGGCACGAACAGATGACGTGCATCTTAAAAGGGATGCGGCTGTAATGGTAGGCTGGTTGAGATAGGCTGTTTAGTCTCAACATTGAGATGTATTAATTATTAATATAGTATTTTGAGAGTTACGCCTCTGGCTTGTATCGACCAATGATTTTGATAGCTACTTTGGTTATACAATGATATGACAAGCTAAATTCGCATTTAACACAATAAATAGTAGCCGTCGATGGTTATTCATCAATTCTTGATTCTAAAGGTTTTTATTAAAATCAATGGTGAATTACAATAACGTTGCAGCTGTAAAGTTTATCACATATTTTGCAATCTATTCATCGAAGACAGTCTATTAATGTTGTAACATATCGACAGGTAATTCAAATTTATCCAAAACATGGAAAAATTAAGTTTAACCTTCTTAATGAAAAATGACTCATAATGAGGCATTGAAAAACGTAATCTTCAACAAAATAAAACACGCGCCGTTTTAGCACGACGTAGATCGCAACGAACACAATATATTTTTCAATTAATTTAAATTAACAACTAAACTTTTGAAACCCTAAAAACCGGTGGTTTCATCATTTTTATGGATTCGCACCGTTTTCACAGTTTATTTACCTATCAAAGCCAAACATAATGGCTCAGAAATGTTCAGTAGACCACAAAAGGTATTCGTTGTGAACTATACGAAACATTAAAGCCACTAAAATTATTCCATCAAATGCTAAAGATGCGTCGCCGACAGTGCAATGAACGGTTGATTAGTATCTTTCGTATAAAATTCCAGCTCAACTAGCGGCCATATATAACGTTGGCTAACCGACTTTGGGTAAGAACCTATACGTGTGGAATCACTTCCATAAATTTATAGTATTTCTCAAAGCAGCAAAATCCACATGGACAAGAGGAGAGATGAAAAAAGGTAGTTTATCGACAAACGTCCTTTTATGTCTCTCAACAAAAACGACGAATTACAACACAACGAACAAAAACACGCAAGTCGAACCGGCGAAATCGAAGGGGGAAAACGACCAAGAAGAACGTCCTACATTCAGATTACCATTTCCTTTTCCCTCTTATTTCCTCGGCGCATCCGTCGCCTGACGATTCGGCACGTTCTCCGGCTTAAAGGGGCTAGAAATCATCTTGGCATGCGAAACTGCTGGTCGGCCCTAGTTTTGCGCACTTTATGTTCCTCCACGCCGGGGTAAAAGGGATCGGTGTTTTGGTGGTTTAGTACTCCTCCGAATGCTATCGTCGTCGCATAAAGCCCTCCCCGGAATTCCTCGTATATTTATTTAATGGGTAAAACGGGCGGGAGATGGTGAGTGGTACGTGACGCCACATCGACGAAACCGAGGGATCTAGGAGTGAACGAGAACGTGTTTGGAGTCCTCTTCACTCCCGACTCATCCAAACCCTCCTTTGACGCTTTATCCTCTCCTCCCCAGGACGGAAAAAATCTGCAAAAGCTCGCATCAAGCGTACCGTCGTGTCGTTAGCCAAAATTTCTTTATGACCCTTTGCAGCGGCGGTTGGGTTAGGATAACCGAACGACGAGGGGGAGAGAGAGAGAGAACGAAGAGGAAAAAAGGGAGGGAGACAGAGCAAAGCGTTATTTATAGAGAGTTCGATCACGGCCCAGAGGAGTGAATTGCCATATTGGGGAATGGGGAGAGGAGCGGGTTGGGCGGCGAGGGAGGTAGCAAAGGGTTGGCACAGCCGACACGTTCACTTTCGGTGCTTTTTATTTCCTTTCCCGGGGATTCGGAAAGGGAGCCGAGTGCGGGGACGTGAGGGGGCGTGTGGGCGGGAGGGGCGGCGTGGGCGGGAGGGGCGGCGTGGGCGGGAAGGGCGAAGAAAATCAAAGGAATGGATGACCTCCCCCTTCATCATTGAGCTTGGGAAGGGTGAAATACATCGAGCGGACCGCGTGCGAACGATGATTAATGCAAAAGATTAGGAGGTGGTGATGGTGATGAGTGTTAATCGGAGGGTGATGTACCTTAAGGCAGGAAATGAAGCGCTATAAGGACTATTATGGATGCGCTTTCATTTTTGCTTCTGAGTGAGAAGACGGAGGTTTTTATTAATAAAGATGAGAGTTCCACGAAGATATTTATGTTGAAAAACTACGGTGAGGAAACACTGGAAACGGGAGTTGAAATGAGATTTTTCATATTAATCGAAACCTTAACATATTCGCACAATTTATTGAGTAGAAATTTTAGTTTTTAAGCAGGCTTTTCCTGCAAACTACTAAACGGCATTAACTATCTCCATCATAAATAAATAAATAAATATATATATATATATATATATATATATATATATATATATATATATATATATATGTATGCGTGTGTGTGTGTATGTTTATATTCTTTCCTAGGTGATACCGTATTCTTTCAATGATACGCAGTATTTCGCGGAAACTCAAAACTTGAAAGAGATTGTATATTTTCTCATAAGTATATCTGGACATTTGAACGCATTTATTTGTTAGCACTGGACTATCATAATCACATCTGATAGAATATTATTTTCCTAATGACCTATCTATCTTTCAAAATCTTTTATTTATTCATTCGACATTTATTGCGGCAATAATCAAAATCAGCTGCGGGAGCTCAGCGAGCCGCGGCAGCAGGTTGGTGATCATTGTTTGATTCTAAATAAGTGTGGAAAAACTTTTTCTATAGGCCACGTTAGAACAAGGCGTACTGATTAATTTTTCACCATGACAGAAGAAAAAGGTGCCCATACACATTCGATTTCTATCTTATTACGTTTGGAGGGCTGTCAATATGAGAAAAACCATTTGCTTCAGTACCTATTTTAGAAAAGGGATAATTTGAGCTCCACGGCAAAAACTTGACACTTTAACAGTAACTCTGAATTTTCTAATTTGTCCTTTTAAAGAAGATTTAATTTAAAAATCAAAACCGAATCAAGCCTAACGATGAATATCAATCATATTATTATGAGTTTTATTTAATTCAACATTCTATGACAGAAGTGTTGCAAAAATACTTACTAAATATAAAACTCAAAGAGAAAAAACGAACAATCCCTCAAATAAATAATAAGCCTGACTTGTCATCTAAAATTAGGGAGCAACGTGGATTTCGAAGAAAAAAAATTGGAGGTGCACTCGATGAAATTATTTTTTAAGTAAAGGAATAAAAGTGATCATCGCACTATGCGATTATTCGAAAATAAAATGCTCTTTACTTCAATGAAATCTAAAACTAGAGGCTTCGTTTCGCGGAACACGTTCTTCATGATCAAATTTAAAAAATATCTTCGTAAGAACCGATATTTATTTATATTAATTTTCCTCCAACTCGCGTCTTTTAATCAGGCGACTTAAATTCGAAAAATTTGTAAACCTATTGCAAACAGAATGGATTGAACAATAAAATGTGTAGCGTACAAAAAATGGTAAGTTAATTTTCCCATTGACAATAACTACTGTGGAACTTCGATGACTCGGAAGTATATAAGCCGAATTTTCTATAGAACGAAGGAGACATTTTCCCCGTTCGAGTCCATATACAGCGAAAATTCGATATAGCGAGGATTTATAAAATTCATAAAAATACTCGTTCCAGTGAGTACCCGTAGTATCCAATATTAAAATCCGTATATTTAACGTTGAGAGATTGACGGTGAAGGTGTTTTCGCCCGCTATAACTAAGTTCCCGTTATATGCCGTATTCGTTCTATCGAGGTTACACTACGTAAAAACAGCGTTGTATATCAGGGGTAATCAAGCTTAGCCGGTCGCGATCCCATTTTCATCCGTTTTTGTTATGGCCCCTTCTTAGTTTCATCCTAAGTTTACTAAAAGTACAGTTAAAAAAATTATTTCTATTACTACTACTACTGCCAGAAAAACAATGAGTGCAGATTATTTGAAGATCTTTATTAAAATCAGTAATAACGACACAAAAACTATTTTTTTCATAATTCCGAGTGAAAGAACGTATTGTTTGTATTTCGAAATTTCGAAGAGTCGAAATTCTTTTTATCTTCCCCTGAGATTCGAATCATCGACACTCGGCTGTATTTCCGTCAAAAATGCAACGCGGACAGGCCAAGAGAATTATTTCTAGCCCTCATTTCACTGTAGATTGTTTCCCAACCATTATATTCACTTGGCGCCATTTAACAACTTTCTTTCCCATCGAAAATTTTTAAACAAAAAAATATTGATAAATATTTTTTTAACCCACGCTTCGTATCTATGCTATGGAAGAACATGATCCCCTTTCATGAAATATTGGAGATATGCAATCTGAAAGTTTAACGAGTATGACGGAATAGGGCAAAATTACACCCTGATCAGGGCCATGTGAAGAGGGAAGGAGGAAGCGGAGAAGGAGGGGAGTGACAGGGGAGAAGGGGACGGAAAGGTATGCTGGATCCCATATCCGAAGAGAGACGAGAAGGAAAAATTGCTTCCAACGGGAAAGTTCGCTTCAAACAAACTAATGAAAGTCTTCTACCCAATATCGTCCTCGTAAAAAAAAGTTTCTCTTCCTATCGGTTTGAAATTGCGCAATATGGAGCAAAAAAGGATGCTAAAGAGGGACTCGTGAGGCTCTGATGCATTATTTCGAAGGGCGTAGCTTTGGTGTTGGTACACCGAGACACCAACGCCGCACCGACGCTGGGGTGCAGTCTGCGTTCGCCCGCGCCGTGAGACCCTTTCCGTTTCCCTATCTCGCTCGTCCCCAAAGAGAGTAATTAACCCTCGGCACCTTCCACTTGAATCTAAATCAGCCGTCTCCAAATCAAATATCACAGGAGCAAAAAATAAGATTTCGAAATACCCTATTTAATGAATTTTGGGATTAAAAGTTCTGGTACAAGGATTATTCCAGAAACGACAAGGCGCGCAATTTTTTTCTACCATATAAACGCTAATATTTGCCACAGAGAAAACTCTGTGGGGCAGGGATATGTGTCATCAGTAACACCAAATCCACCCCGAAATTATATTTTTTCGATCTACAATGTTGTAGCTTTGAGATACATCAAACAATATGTAGAGAAAAAATGTCAAGATAAAAAAATATTGCATCGCCGTCACGTCGTGTATAGCTACGGTTCACTTCCTCAGAATTCATTCCTCTTTGATTTTCGCTGAATCTGCTTTTCACAAGAAAGAAATTAGGCACGAGAATTTTCAGGATTAAAGTTTTCTACTTTTAATATCTATAGTGCGAGAATTATACGAGAGCGAAACATTTTCCAGTAAATACAGTATATGCTGGGCCGTATGCCAGAATGAGCCTAAGAATTTTGTTGAAACTTAAAAAAATCACGACAGAAACTGTATAGTATTTTAATTTTAAACACCGATTATAATAAAAATCCTTCATATTTAACTTCTTATATTGTTTCGTATCTCTCTCATCCACTTTGTAAAATTGAACTCATAAGATGGCCGCGCTTTTTGAACCGGCGTGCCACGTGTTTGAGACCTTAAAATTCTCTTGTTCGTCAATTAGCTGGAAGGGGAAAGAAATTTGAACGATACCGCGCCGTATTTATGGCGGTGATTGTTCACGAATATTTTATTAGTTTTTAACCAAAGGAAATTAGATTAAATGGCGTTTTTAAAATTTTAATTGGCGGAATGTAAGCTTATTTATCATAATTGGACGTAAAGAGAATTTTCTAGGAACGAAAGTTTCATTTTAAATGTAATTCGTTAAAGCTACTAATATACGTAGATAATAAGTTTAGCAAACACTAAATAACCCACATACCTCTTCGTAAATCGACTGAAAAAATGCATATTCGGTCTGGAGAGCGTAATATAACAACCATAGTTTTAACCAGCAACCGGGATGACTAACTTGATCATTCTATTTGTAATTTCCACATAACGACGAATTTTGATGGGAACCTCTTTTTTCTTTTCGATTCGCTAGAACGCATTTTTATGAAACAGCGCATTCAAATAAGTTTAACATCTTATATTACCGTTGGGTAGGTTATAATGATGGGTCTAGAAAAAACCCTATAAAAATCAAAATAAAGATGACGCATATAAACCGCTTTGTATAGCGAATCCTTTTCGGTAATGAGGTATTATGCTTCAATTCTTGACCAATAAATATTGAAATTCATTTTGGAGGAAAGAAAGTTCGCTCGAATATTTTACAAGACATAATATTTTCTGTGACTGCTGACGCGAAGACGGAGAAAAATTCATTGAAATTATTCATCTGCTTGCCATGCAATTTCTCTTTTTTCGGCTATATATAGGGTTACCATACGTCCCGGTTTAGCCTTGACAGTCCCGGATTTTAGATGCTGTCCCAGCGTCCCGTCCGGTTTGGTATTTGTCCCGGTTAAAAATACTTTTTATATTTTACTTCATAAATATGGAATAAATAAATCACATTCCACCAGTTATATGTCATTACACATGCAATCCATTTGTTAGGAATTCAAACCTCATCTTTCAATTAAGTTTACATAAGTACAATCCGTAAGGGGCGCCTAGAGGTGCGTGGTTTGCATCGCACTCCGACAGCCGAATGCACGCAGGGCACATTTAGCTATGAGTTTCGAAGCAATTATTTATGTTTTAGATCATTCCTATTTACTTTCACAAATTAAGTTTATCTAAAACGTTAATTTAATTTGCTACACGCCATAATATTTTCTTGAATGTTGCCAGATGCGGATTTTACCACGGTTAAAAAATGATACGCGACGTGGCCAAAATACTTTTTTTCCGGTAAATTTTCTAAAAACTTGGGGTGCGTTTTGTAGTGCGAAAAATACGATAAATGTGGCTTTAAAAGATTTTTTCCCTTCAATTTTCTGAAGGGGTGGCCGAGTGGTTTGAGCGTTGGCCTTCCACGTCCCTGATTCGAATCCGGCGGAGGTAGAATTTTTCAACCTGTTTTACTTCCTCAGAATCTGGTCACCCTAGCTATATATTCATTTTTGTTCCATGGCTGACTCGTTAAACTACTCTCTTGCATCTATTTTCAATAGAATCAAACTCATGAGATGGATGCACCTTTAAGCTGGCGCGCCACGTGTTTGAGACCAGAGCTACCACATCTCCGAGTTCCGGGTCAAGAGTAAAATTCTCCGGGTCAACTCGACAATTAGCTACATGATCAAGACTGTAAAATTCGTGAATGAAGGACCGAAATGGACTGACCTTGACGACAGGTGACAAAAGACTGCACTCACCGAATGGAGACTCTGTGAAACTGTATTCGGACACTTGACAATCGGGATTGCCACCTCTCCGGGTTTTAGGGCTACCCTCCAGGTTCCGGACCAAGAGTAAAATTCTCCTAGTCATCATGAAAATTGTCGAAATTGGCATTATACATTGTAATTAATGTTTTAATTCGTAGCAACGAGTAAATTTTCATAGGCGAACGGCAGCATCATAGCTAACTCGGGAGCATGCACGGGTGAGAGTAGATCTAGTAAAGGCGGAAATTTGTACTAATCTAAATTTTGGTATTACCTGCGAGGAGTTTCAGAATTTCTAAAACAATTTGAGCAAACTGAACTATTAAAATTTTCCATAAGCAATAAATGTACTTTTAAGGAAAGATAATCATACTAGTACAAAATATACCTTTTCACCATTTGTTAATCACATTTATATCAAGGCTACTTAGCTACTGTACATTAAGCATTAAAACAACACAAAAATATTTTACTTTTTCACATATAAACATCTCGGGGTCATTGACGAATTTGAGGTAACAATACTGTTTGAGACCCGTAACCTAAATTCTTTCATTCGTCAACTACATAGAAGCGGAGAGGAATTTGTATGATACCCTCATTATTTGCTCTCTTTTCGAGAACTATAGAGTGATTTTCGACCGTTACCGCATCTAATTGCTATAAGAGCGTTATAATGAAGTAGCAGTGACAACAATAATTTCTATGGTGTTTCTCAAGATCTTCGCGTCAGCAGTCGCGGAAGATATTATTTCTTGGAAAATACGAAAGCGAACTTTCTTTCCTCAAAGATAAATTTCAATATTTATCGGTCAAGTACCTAACTGAAGTACCTCATTATCCAAACGGCGTCACTTTAACTAGCGGTTTATACGCACAATCTTTATTTTTTATAAGGTTATTTCTAGAGCAATGATTTGATCCATCATTATAGCGTTTGCAACTATGCTATAAGTCGCTTAGCTGTTTTGAATGCGCTGTTACACAAAAATGAGTTCTAGGAAATTGAAAAGAAAAAATATGAAGTGCCCTTCAACATTTGTTGTGGCTGTTAATACTCTTGATTTGCTGCAAAACCATTCGCCCTAGTGCGCACTTTCACAGTGAGTGATCGAGTTAGGTATCCTCCTGGTTGCTGGTTAAAAGCTATGGTAATTATATTACGCTCCCCAGACCGAATATGCTTCTTTTTAGTTCATTAAAAAAGCAGTAGGAGGGTTAATTTGTGTTTGCAAAACTGACTGTTTATATTGGTGGCTTTAATCAGTATGAAAGTTACGATGCGATGAATTCCTCTTTACGGGAATGTATACTATTCAAGCATAAATGATAAAAAGGATTGATGAATAGGACCCATTATTGATATTTTTCAATTAGTTATTTTCTCACTCAAAACCAAAATGCAGCTATATGTAACATATTCATAGTCTTGATAGTTTACTGAAACTTATAAAATTGTGACTAATTCGAGACATTTAATGTGACTCATGAATATTTGAAAATACACTTTAATGTTGACAGTTAAAATACAAAAAATGAAATAATTTCATTGTATGTTCATTATACAATACGCCACGAACAGATATAAAAGAAAACTATTTCAAACGTACCTTTCCAAGAGTTTCACTTTACTTAAAATAATATTTTCTTTATATTATGGCTAGAATATACTCGAATATCTCACAATAAATTACCTCCAATTTGAAGCAAACATGATTGAATTCTGAACCGATCAATCGTTCCCGAGAAATTCAAGATTTGTTCATACAATTCTATTAAATATTCAACGAAGGAAATAAAAAAGCTCGCATAAAAGTGCTTTCTACCTTACTATCACATAAATAAAGACTCAAAACAGTTACAAAAACATTTTTATCTTTATTTAATTATTATACTTACTATAAAACTGCAAAAAGCACACAAATACCAATTAGAACACATATATATACTTAGCGCGGAACCACCAGTGTCAGTCAGAAATGAACCTTAGGATTTATCTGAAAGTGATGCATATAAACTCTTATATATACAAATAAATATCATAATTGAATTCCAACTTTATTTTTCTACATAATCAGCATATCTATTAAGACACTCCACAATGGAATAAGTGTTTTTTTAACCGACAATCTGAAGGATCCTACTAAGATTTTTAGCTGAGTATTCAGTAATCCATTACATTACTTTCAGCAATTCAACTTCTAAACTTACTTTACAACTCCCCCTTATAAGATATGAACGTAATGAGATATTTCGCTTCAAAATATTTACTCGCGGAATCGAAACGTTAACGTTAATAAATCCGTTCTATTTTTCACTCCGGAAAATGAACGCTGCAACTCGCGCTAGACTTACCCTCTCACTTTCGATATCATTTCCGAGTGGGCGAGAGAAAGAACGGGGAGCAATATGCATAAATGATTCCATAGAGGACCGAGAACCGCACCATCACGTCCATACCGCAGCATCCAACGTGAGGAAAAAGCGGTTCGGGATGAGGTATACACTGATTTCCTTCGGGACCGCTCCGCCTCTGCGGATGCCGAGTGATGTGTCTTGCTGGAACACAGAAGGGTTCCGGAGTCGCAAGAATGCTCCCGCTCAACACGAGAGAGTCGCGTATTGATGCGGCTGCTGGCGAGTTATGGATGCGGACGGGGTTGGGGCGGAAGGGTTGGAGAGAGTGGGAGCGGGTGCAGGAGGAGGTAGAGACGGCGGAGGAGAGAGAGATAGAGAGAGAGATAGAGATAGATAGATAGAGAGAGAGATAGAGAGAGAGATAGAGAGAGAGAGATAGATAGAGAGAGAGAGAGATAGAGAGAGGGAGATAGAGAGAGATAGAGAGAGAGAGAGACAGAGAAAGAGAGATAGATAGAGAGAGGTAGATAGAGAGAGATAGATAGAGACAGATAGATAGAGAGAGATAGATAGAGAGAGATAGATAGAGAGAGATAGATAGAGAGAGATAGATAGAGAGAGATAGACAGAGAAAGATAGATAGAGAGAGATAGATAGAGAGCGATAGAAAGAGAGAGAGATAAAGAGTGAGAGAGGCGAGGCAGAGAGAAAGGGAATAGACTAGTCGTTTTTTCGAGCAGAAAATAACTCCATCGTATATGTTAGGTGTGGGAATTTTCCGGGGTAAGCAATGACGCATTGGAGAAGGTCGAGTCTGGACCAAATGGCCTGTCGATGATAAGAAATAAAAGAGCAAAAACGCTCTATTTTAAATTACGATCCGCCTGTGGAAAGGCGATTGGCTTCTAAAATGCTAATAAGACCCCCCTAAAAAATCCCCGTTTGGCAGATTTTTCTACGCAAGATTTCGGTCCATATCATTGTATATAACCCGACTAAAACAAGATTCTCGTGGATTTTAAAGAGAATGTTTCGACTGACGATGGAATTTCTGCTCCCATCTACGATTTTATCTCAAAAGGTTCCTACGTTATCTGATATGTGAACATTTTGAAATAGTCTCATCTGCCATTACATTGATATAAAATAAACTTGTATATTTTATCGTGCATAACGTAAAAACCACCAAGAGGAATTGATTCTCTTTTTCATCATGGATAATTATGGTGATAAGTGGATAACCAGAGTACAAATGACCTGTATTACCTAAAGGATATTGCACCTTCGGTTTCATAACTCTAGCAAGCTCTACTTGTCACAACTCGTGAACTAACGAATTTACTCGAAGATTTGTAAGGCTTCTACTATAACAAATATATGAAAAACAATAAATTGAACCGTGTTCAACTAGAATGGGACAGTTCCCAATGAACTATGCTTATTGCGGACTTTTTAGCATGTAGAAATAGTACTCGCCCTTACATTTGGTATTCAACGGCCGTAAATGACCACGATTTTCTCAATAGAAACAAGATGAATGACTTTTCCAGCATTTTGCTTAATCTTTGCTCTATGAGGTCGCAGATTCCCTGGGCATTTCAGCTGGCAACTTTGGAACTTAAGCTCAGGATTGAATTGGCGAAACCACGACTCATCACAAGTAACAACTTTGTACAAAAATATTAGATCTCGAAGAAATAATATTTATGTTATTTTGAATGAAGAGGTTGTAGGGGCACGCGCAGAGGTTTGGTGTTATGTATCAAGTTTTAAAGTGGATGTGAACTAAGGAGTTCAACATCGATTCATCACATTCCTTGGAAAATCATTTATACCACTCAAACAATATACCGCTACATAAATAAATCCCAGTTGAATGCATTTTTGATAATTTAAAACGTTTCTGTGCCTATTTTTCCAAACGCACACAAAACATTATCGCATATAGTAGTACTGTTTGTAAATTCACTACGGGTATGTTAACCTTCGTACTCCGCCTGGGGTCTTTTTTGACAATAATCGTGTGTAATAACTAAACGTGCAGGATAGACTACGATACGTCTACGGTATGCTTTATATAATCCTTCATTTACATATATTTTCGAAAAATTTCCTTTTTATTTACTATATCTTCATTATATTTCCATATAGTATTGTCTCCGGGCACCGTTTCAGGGATACGTGACTCGTACTACACCTGGGGCCTTTTTTGATCCCGTGGTATATATGATCGTGTGTTAGTGCTATAAATGCTGGATATGAATTACCGTACGTATATCATTTATCTGAGGTAATAAACAGTTCGTGATGAAAGTCTTTTAGAAAGTCTATAGATTTCTACTTTTCTTTTTGATTGGAATATTGTGATGTATTGTATTACGTTTTAGAAGATCGCTCAACATCTATATATCCTGTGAGTAATAACCGTTAGGTAGGCCTCGGTAAAGTGCACCCTCTGCCACCCAGCAGAATGATCAATCGCAGGGTAACATGTTGATGTATTCCTTTCTTGTCACTTGTTATTCCACCTGTAGACTAATGTGATATTCCTACTCAGTTGTAGTCATTTCCTAATAGCTTCGCTGTCTCTATATTTTATGACAATGTACTGAAGATAGGAGACAAGTGGAGGAGAGAGGGAGGGGTGAAAAGGGGAAGGGGGTGGTTGCGGAAGAAGGGAAGATAGTAGAAGGAGAGTGGGGAGGGGGAGTGGGGGAGTAAGAGGTAAGGAACATCCCAGGGGGTGGTTAGATGGTGCGTAAGTCATTAGCGGTAATGAGGAAATCACGACGGCCCCAACTGAAGGCATTGGGGGTGGGGAAGGGGAAAGATTAGGAAAAGGGGCCCCTGTGACATCTATGGCGCTAAAGTACTTTTGGAATGCTGTAAGTATTAATTAAATATTAATTTAACTGCGTAGATTATACTTAATATGAAATTTTGTAACAATTTATGGTAAAAGTTTTCCGGGGTCAAAAAAGACCCCAGGTGGATTTCATGCAATTCTGTATCAGGTGGAGTACGAGGGTTAATCAACACTCAACTCTATGAGTGGTGTATAGAAACTGACAAGAATATATAAGACACCTACTGAGTGTGTGTGTGTTGAATGGCCAATCAACCTCTTGGACTATTATCGTATTATTAACCGTTTCGTCATTTCTACAGATTTCTAAGGTAAAGAATTGAGAGTCAAGAGCCTTATTCGGTAGTAGTTAACGAAAAACCCCACCACCATCGGACAAAAATATCGAGTAAATCCGTTTTAACATTACTTATGTT
Organism: Tanypteryx hageni; assembly: GCA_028673005.1. Lineage (NCBI taxonomy): Eukaryota > Metazoa > Arthropoda > Insecta > Odonata > Petaluridae > Tanypteryx > Tanypteryx hageni. The sequence continues at coordinate 61,187,638 of CM054120.1, read as the reverse complement.
AAGAATGCACTTTAACCTAAAGTAAATGACATAAATGATCTATTCATTCTTGAAAACGGAGTATCATTACTCTGATCCACTTAAAGGGTGAAAATAGAATATAAAGAAAAAGACGAATGAATTGATATTATTTTTTATTCCGATAATTTTTGTTTAGCTGATACTTATGATAGAGCTACCGATATTGGCTGCTACATCCAATCGACCCAATTTCTCAAATAAAACAATTACTTTTTTATTTCTTGCCACAAATTTCCTCTTCTATATTTCGCCGGTTATCTTCCATCACTCGCTTCAGAAATATAAAAACTACCTTCTCAAAATGAAGCACATAAAAATAATAGCTTTTTCAGCCTTATCATTATATATCGACGTTTCTTACAGAGGAGGATATAACATATACATATATATATATATATACTAGTAGTTGGTGCTTGCATACTGCAAGCATTTCATCTCAACATAAAAAAACATTCATTATTCATATTTCATCATTACACATATATTTTTAATTCTAAATATTTCACATCCGCAGCGATTTTCGTTTTTCCCTCATGTAAAAATAATAGTTTTAAACAATCTCCAAATGTTGCAATTTTAAACATTTTACACTTTCTTCATTATGGGGTACTGATGCTACACATTTTAGCTAAATTTTAAAATTGTAGCACTCCTAGAAGTAAAATAATATTTTTCTAATTGTTTAAATTTAAATAATTTTTAACGGCCGCCGCATATCATATTTGATAACATTGAAATGTTTATTTATGCAAATTTACTACTCTGTAAATAATTTGAAAATTTCAGCATCCTAGCTCATACCGTTGTACCTAAACAGTTATCTATTTGTTTAAAATTTAAGAATTTTTAACTGCCAAACAAATAAAAATATCAAAATTTGTATAATCCCTATTTCGTTTTTTATAGAATTCTACTTATAAAAAAAAATTCAACTCCGTGGCACATTCGTAAATATATAAACCTTGAAAATTTGTTTAAACAATTGCGAATTTTTAGCGGCCGCATTGTTGCACTTTTTAAAGATTTTCGCTTTTTCTAGTCGGTTTTGCACAAAATTCTACCTATGAAAAAAATTTCGAATCTCCAGCTTATCTGGAAGTGCCTAAACATTAGTATCCTCCTGTTATATGTTATCTCCTCCTCCTCTGTAAAAGTCGTCGATATATAATGATATATATAGGAGGATACTAATATTTAGGCACTTTCAGATGAGCTGGAGATTCAAAATTTTTTTCTTGGAAAAGTGCAACAATGCGGCCGTTAAAAATTCGCAATTGTTTAAACAAATTTTTAAAGTTTATGTATTTCCGAATGAGGTACGGAGCTGAAATTGTTTTTGGAGGTAGAATTTGTAAAAAAAACGAAATAGGGATTATACAAATTTTGATATTTTAATTTGTTTGGCAGTTAAAAAATCTTAAAATTTAAACAAATAGGTAAATGTTTAGATACTACGGGGCAAGTTAGAGAGCTGAAAATTTTAAATTATTAAGAGTAAAGCCTATGTAAACGAATACTTATTACAATGTATCCGTGAAATTGTTATTGCGGCCGTTAAAAATTATTTAAATTTAAACAATTAGAGAAATGTTATTTCACTTCTAAATGTGCTACAAATTTAAAATTTGGCAGAAATTTGTGGCGTTATTAACCCAATGTGGAAAAAGTATAATATTTAAAAAAATGCATAAATTAGCAATTGTTTTACTCCATTATTGTTCCACAAGGAAAAGACGAAAATCGGTCCTGAGGAGAAATCTTTTGAATACAGAAATATTTCCCATGATGAAATATCTCTCTGAAATATTAATGTTTTTCAAGGTGAGACGAAATGCTTGCAGTATGCAAGCACCTTCTACTAGTACATTAATACATTAATATTTTCAAACTATTTATTTTCTCTTGTACCTAAGTATAACGTTATCACGAATTTCACGCACCTTGTTTTAGAGTTTAGAAAATTTTAAAAAATCAATAAAATTCACATATTTTACCACGATTGGTAATTTTTAGTATTGGCATATACATGAAATGTTGGATTACATTGATTGTAATAAAATATGCTAATTTAAAAAATGGAGGAAAAATTGGAGTAAAAGAGAAACCGATTCCTTGTAAAGGAAAAGATTATGATTTTTGCGGCGCTTTTCACCGTTCAACTTTATCCTGCACGAATAAAAAGTTTTAATCTTTTACACACGTCTCAAATGGTGCGAGTCCAAAATGCCGAGATATGTTTAACATAGAAATCGTTGGAATATGATTCTTAGAATAAATGTCTCAACATTAGAAGTTGTTGGGAAATGAACACACCAATTAATGAGATGGAGAATCCGAAATTTAAACAAGTGAATTAATCGAGTGGGATTTTCTCTATGCCTAACCAATGCATCTTACTTAAAATATTTTTCAACTTTACGCTACGCCAAAAATATCCGCAAAATTTTATGTAACGCTACAGAGTATATCGCTGGATTTCATTCACAAATCAGAATGATTTTAAAGGACTATTTTTGCGATAATCAACGATTAAAATTAAATTAAATTAAATTGAAAAATTAAGCATTGGATAAGTATTGTGATTTGCAAATAAACATTACTTTGCATTTATCGCCTAACGAAGAAAGAACATTTCATTAAAGAAATAGTTCGAAACGGCCAAAACAAATATCGATGAATCGCAGTCTCAAAATAAGAGTTGCTACGACCAGGTCAAAATAGGATAAACAAGTATATATTTTCTTTTTAGCCCATAACACGAAATTTTAAAGTGAAATTATATGAATCAACTGTATAGCGAGACTTAAATAATTAATTAAAAATCAATTCACAAGATTCCTTTCCTTCATAGATTCTTGAGGATGTAGATTGAGAGGAGGTCGTATGGTTTTCAATAGTAAAAAAATCTGCCAGATGGTACACTAGTTTATTAACAATCGGAGAATTTGTAGATGAATAACGTCAACAACGGGTTTAATCATGCATGGTAAATTCCAGCTAACCTAAGAATAACGCTTCGCGCGCGATCTTTGACGCCCACTTGACGCTGTAATGCACTGAAATTGAAAGCGTACAACTCTCCCCACCTTCCGACGATCTCCTCCCTCCCTACCACACTCCCTCGCAACAGAACACCTTCACCGATCCCTCCTCGTCACCCCCCTCCCCATGGTCGATAAGTGCTAACAAGCGTGCGTTAACCATATTACGCGTCTACGTCGATCCTTCATTGTTGCTCCAAATTGCTTCTTTCTGAGGGAGGAGGGGAAGAGAGTGGGAGAGAACATTGTCGGGAGGCCTACGATGGGATCGCCGTGGGGGAGACTATGCGGTCGGTTGGGAATATTGGAGAAGGGATAAGGCGACGACAGGGAGAGGAAAGAGGGCGGTGAGAGGAATGCTAGAGAATAAGAGAATGGAGGAGTCTCTATAAATGAACTAAGGAAAAGAAAATGGAGACATCTAAACGTAAAGGAACGTAGATAGGGAGAGAGAAGAGAGAGAAAGGGAGAGAGGTGGAATGAAGAGGGAGGAATAAGAGAGAGAGAGGGAGAGAGAGAGAGAGGGAGAGAGAGGGAGAGAGAGAGAGGGAGAGAGAAAGAGACAGGCACAGAGGGAGATAGATAAACGCCTTTATTCGGGGGCTGGGTGGTTAGAGCGTTCGGCATCCACGCAGAGGTCCCAATTTTGAATCCGGCGGAGGTCGGATTTTTCAACCTGGGATCCTCCCGTCCTCTACTTGCGCTCCGTCCTTCGGAGGGGAGGTTAAGCAGTTGGCCCCTTGGTGCTTTTCATAAAGAGTAGGCTAATGCCGGCACCGGGTTTCCCTCCTCCCTTATGTCTGTGTTCGGTGTGGAAGAAGTAATGGGTATAATAATCCAAGAGGTTGATTAGCCAGAAATTCCATACAAACAAATTTATTCGGGAGATATTGAGACTACCTACTTCAGAGTTCTCAATAACATCCCCTCCTCCCTCCCTCCCCGGGTCGCATGCAGTCCGCCGGTAGAAAAATTACGGTCCTATTATTACTTCAATTTTACCATAAGTAACTTGCACGCCTAGACTAACACGGAACAGCATATACAGCACATACGATTTAAATTCGAGACCCTTGATTTTGACCCATTTTTATGATTAACCCATCGCCACATGATGCAAATTAGATATTATCATTTAAACATCTAGTACATATAGAAAGATAAAATCCCTATTATACAATTTCAAATTTGTACATTTGGATGCTAATATTGTAATGCGTAAAAGAAATGCGAAAGATCTCAAATCGAAGATACAAAATGATAAATTTAAAAAATGCGGGCACCAATTCTGAAGTGGATATGGACGTATGAACTTGTCTATGTTGCATTTTTGTAAACCTTTTGCCAAATTCAGTGAACTGATGCTGGAGAGAGAATAAAAATTTAAAAGAAAATCAATAAGTAATGAAAAAATAAATTTTTATACTGTAAATGACGTAGATATGGCGCAGACATGAAGTGAAGAAATAGAACATTTTTAGAAAGAGGGTGGTAGAAGGAAAAGAAAAGATGACGCGAGACTTAACACGCGATACGATGCGGAAGAAACAAGATCGAGCATTTAAACGGTCTGATGATGTTGTAGTGACTATGAAACGGATTCCAATAATTTAAAATAAAATGAAAATAATAACATTCATGCTCTTTTATGTTGCAATAGCTCTCCACAAAGTTTTGGCTCAGTTAGTAGAAAATAGGAAGAAATTAAACTAAAATAGTTTTTGAGAAGCAAGAAGAAAAGACTTAATGAGTGGAAGAAATGTGGGTGCAAGGACCAGGTGAATTCGTGTTAAATAAGTGAATAGACCACTTATAACGCCGGCTGATAACAATTCCACGAAATTATATTATAACGTGGGAAACTACAATTAAAAAACTATTCCTCCATCGGATATAAAAGAACAGAAGCGCATTTAGGCTACAAAGCAACCGTCATCAGCGGCGATTAATCGGTATGAATGGATATCTCCCAACAGTTAACAGCCACTGATGATGACTCCTTTGAGGCCGAAAAGCGTTTCTGGTTTTCCCAAATTTAATCTGCCCCTTGGAAAATAATACTTCTACAATTTTGATTAAGGTGAACTCGATGGCCCTTTCTCGAAACGCAAGGATGGCAAATATATGAATGGAACGTATAAGAAAAGGAATAGAAAGTCACGTAAAGAAGAAGATACGCATCAATTAAAACGAAAAGATGAAGTGCGTGAGGCGGTGGTATAGGACACCGTGCTGTGAGAGAAAGAAGGAAGGGAGCACAAGAATGGTGGTGGCGGCGAGTTAAGTGGAAAGGCTGGATTAGGGTGAGAGGGCGAAAGAGGGAAGATAGAAAGTGGTCGGTGGGATAAATTACGAAGCGGTGCTTTGGCTGTCGCTCTTTATCTCTTTTCTCTCTCACCCTTCCCCCGGTGGAGGGAAAGGGAAAACAAAATGCTTCCTTTCGGTATCCGTGGTTACGTTGTGAGGGGGCGATTAAAATAAAGCGCTCGATTCACTCGCAATGCTTTCTTTATTTCGGCGGAAGCTTAAGAAATAGATATGTTTACGTTGGGAAAGAAAAGGATAAACGATTTCCGCAATAGAACTATTTAAACGGCGGGTATCATGGACCGTGTTTTATAAATTGCTGGTTTAAAAATAGTCATTCAATAGCATAAAATTTGCATGATATCGGTATCACTCGAATGAAAATATTTCCTTAGCAGTTGCAATTCATAGTTAGCGTAGTACCGTATAGGATAACGCGATAAAACTTCAACAACATTTCTATGGCAACATTTTAAAATTATTGATTTTATTTAATTGACAAAATTTTCACCATCAAACGCTCACGTAAATGAAATTCACGACTCATAATTTCGTGAAGCAAATTTGCTCAGTGACGCTAACAATAATGACTGCAAGCCTGCCAAAGGATAACAAAGAGTTATTTTCGTAAAGTAATCGACGCAAGCTTATATAACGTCGGATGAATTCAAATAGAAATTTTCTTCAAAATATTTTCCTATTATTCATTTCAATAATACGGCTTCGCTGAATCCAAGCGATCAAGTTATTAAGAGGAAGGAAAATATGTAGATACAATTAAGACATCTCACTGTTGAAAAAACAAGTTTACAAAAATCGCGTCTGCCAAAACTAATACTATGTTAGGAATAAATAGTAGAATATGTTTTGCCAAATGCAGAAATACGCATGATATCCGCTGGTTTCATTGCTTTGTAGAGCAGTACCAAAAAGACACTTCTCCATTTCCACGTGACTAAATAAATGAACGTATGGAAGTGAAATGCACTTGACATGTGATGATTACTTATGAGGCGTAAACTACGCAGTGATGTACGCAGCGCTACTTTAATATCAACGCTTATTAATAACGCGTCAATCAAAGTGGTTAGATTAAGTTAAAGGGGAAATTTTATAAAAATAATTAAACTTTTATTTTATTTCTGTGATATTTAGTAGATAATCCAAACGGCAGGTATTTAAATGATGGAAATGCAATCTAACAGAAATTCTGATGAATTGAAGTAGCTAGTGCAAAAACTCTTTAAATATTTCCGGAGTCGGAACTACAGCAAGGTTTAATAGTAAATAAAATAGAAGTGAAATGAAAAAATAGTTTTCTGAATTATGGGGAATTATTGGTAAAGACGAAAATTTGCAAATCCCATAACCTTTATAAAACATTTAATGAATCATAATATAAAAACATTGAAGGATGCGACTTTAATTAAGGCATTTATAAACCGACTAATACGATAAGAACCGGTGGTTTCGAAGTAACTCTGCCGTTAGATTTAACACGGTTATATCTAGTCTTAATTACTAGTGGTGTTTATACATACATACTTAAGCTAATATGATTGTCAGCATTAGTGGTCCAAAGAAAGGCTTGAAATAATGTTTGTATTTATGTATTAGCAATGCTTAAGTAATACTCACAAACTGAATGACAATAACGGATTGTAAAAAATGACGTGGCATTACAGTGAAAAAATTGAATAACTATTAACCTATTGGGCCATTGTCATGACTGCAATTTTATTACAAGAACCTTGAATGCGTTGGCAACATTGGAGTGTAATTTCTACCAGTGAGCTTAACGTTGGTAGTTCGTAAATTACTGGAAAATATTATTGCGGATTATATGCGTAACTTCCTATGAAATAACAGTTTATTCTATCAAGGCCAGTATGGCTACAAAAAGGGACATTCCTGCGGATTGCGGTTATTAGGCCTGTGTCAATATGTCGCGGACACGCTCGACAAAGGTGAAGAAGCGGAAGTAACAGTAATAAATCTGTCGAAATCATTCGATGCAGTACCCCATCAAATCCTACTGACAAAGATAAGCGGGTTAGGGACGGATACGAGGGTAGTGAGATGGATGAAACATTTATTCAAGGGTAAGAAGCAAAGGATAGGAACAGCAGATAGCACATCCGATGAAATAAACGTCACCTCAGGAGTTCTACAAGGCAGTGCTTTAAGACCGTTATATATCTTATCAACATAAGGGAATTGCAAATGCATATTAAATAGATGATAAGACCCTATGCGGATGATTGCTTTACTTATTAAGTGCGAGAAAACAGCGAAATGCTTCAGAATGACGTGGATACTTTAATAGCTTGGGCACATAAAATAGAATAAAAATGAATAGAAACAAAAGTAAGCACAGCCTGTGTTCCAAGAGAAGAGAAGAAAACCAGGAACCGAACTTGTAAGTAGGAAGTGTGATAGATTACGTTTCGCGAACCATCGGTTTTTTTAGCTTCTTTTGCGAATCAGGTTACATTATTCAGCGATCGAACAAGATAGAGGTGTGTATTATACACATATACATGCATAGAGTTGAAACTCTCTGATTCAGAACTCTGTGCACCGGAAACATTCCTGGGTCGGAATGTTTCCGGAAGTTTACTTAATACTTAAAAAACATCCTTGTTCCAGAAATACGGCGCGGACGGCGTTTTGATTTTCCATTCACTGCATTCCCACAATTCAATAATTTTTTTAAAAATATTGAAAATATCCGTAAAGCGTAATAAATGCCCGTTTCATCTATGATTCCAACCAGATCCGGTAAACCAAACTGTTTGTTTGACAAGTCCCATGCAGAGATGTATCCATTTCTTGTATGATGTCTTCGTATGCTTTATTTACACATATTTTCTCGTATTATAGACATAAATTTATGGCTAAGGAAGTGTGAAAATAACAGTAGAGTCATTACATACTAACCAACCGTATTTAAGAAAGTTCTATAGGCAGAACGCCTACAGTTCCGAGCTTTATATATATACTAGAGTGGGTGCCCGTCAAAATACACGGGACATGAATTTGAATGTTCTTGAGTTAAATCATAATGTACTCTTTCGTAGGTACGTTAGGGTTAAGACAACAATAGATGCTCGAATCATAATGTACTCTTTCGTAGGTACGTTAGGGTTAAGACAACAATAGATGCTCGAATCATAATGTACTCTTTCGTAGGTACGTTAGGGTTAAGACAACAATAGATGCTCGAATCATAATGTACTCTTTCGTAGGTACGTTAGGGTTAAGATAACAATAGATGCTCGAATTTTGACAATAACATGGCTGCCAAGGCAGCTAATGATTAGAAGGCAAATATTTTCCAAAATATCATTTAAACGATCAACTCGAGAGACGGAAAAATTCGACGATAAAAATAAGAAACTATGTATTTTTCTTTAAAACGGTTTCAGTCCGAATATCGATAGTCAACTTTTTATAGTTTTAATTTGCAAAAAATCTGATGTGGCCACCACATGACTTTCTCAATACCTGTAATATTTCTAAAAATCCAAATAGGTTAAATGATAATAAATATTTTAAGGAACTGCGAGAAAAATTTTGAGTACAGAGAACAGGAATAAACCCAAACCGTAGCCTTCTGATACTGGACATAACCCCGAAGTTCTAAGAATTTAGAAAATAAAAAGGAGTGTAAAGTGTTTACAATCATCGCCGGTAGGTGGTGTGGTTGTGGCAGCTAAAATATTCATTTTTTAAGATAACTCTTCAACAATGCATAATATGGGAAAATGTTTCGAACAAACATTATAGAAAATTACATTTCCTATAACTTTTATTCCAGCACTTTTTTATATTTATCAAATATTAAAGCAAATGTTTCAAAAAACCGATAAGTAATAAAAGTAAACACCCACTTCCGGTTGACCGTTTTTTACCAAAAACTATTCAGTTCTTTTTCCTTTATCAAAAATGTTAATTATAAAATTTTGAGTCAATCTAATTAATAGTTTTTGAGTTAGAGCACCCACAACATCCCGGTCACAGACAGTACACAGACATCATCGAGAAAATAGTCAAAACGTGTTCAGGGGACCATAAAACATGTATTTCCGTTGAAATCTATAATTCGATTTTTTCATGAAAACAATACTTGCTCTAAACTTCGTATATGAAGAAAGTAAAAATTGAAAGCCATATTGTATAAATATGGCTTTTTACATGTTATTTTACGGTAAACAAATTATATCCTGGAGTCGAACCCGGATCTTTTTTTTTCAATTTTTTCGCCATTGACATATAATGCTTGATTGTAGCATTTCTACAAAATTTCAGTTTTCTACCTATACTGGAAGTTTATTAAAACACGTTAAAATAGCGTCACACAGAAATTTATGAAAAATTAAGTCTTTATATTATGGAGGAGGAATATACACACATACATATGCATATATATGCATATATATGTGTGTGTGTGTGTGTGTGTAAACTCTTCACTGCGAAGAGTTTAAAAACGTGCTGCTTCGTAGTAAAATAATAATAATTTAGGTTCAGTCTGGCGACTGCATTTCCATGGTGAGTATTTTATCAAATATGATAAAGATAGCTGTTCACTTAAGTTTTACTTAATCAATCATGTAATCAATTTTAGCAGGGGTCGGCAAACGATTCTGCATGGCATTGACAGTTGAGAAGGCCTATGCGGGTCAGATGGGAAGTTGTGAATACTTGAGCGGATTTAAATCTAAAGATTCTGTGATATCATGCGAGCGAAAATTAAGTATAACCAGTTTTAGCGTTGGAATTGTAATGTTCAAGGTTTTTATATCATAATTTCAATTAACAAATATGATGTTGGTTATGTTAAATTTCACGGATCCGTTCCTCATTAAAGTTCCATGGGCCATATAAAATGTTCTCGAAAGCCAGATGCGATCTGAGGGACATAGTTTGACGACTCCTGATTTAGAAAAACAATTGAATTTGCTATAGATGATTTTGTGTCAGCTTAAAAGTTCACAATTACTGGTTAAATAATAACCCATCTACGCCAATAGTTCATATTTTTCGTCATGCGGAGAATAGTTGAGCAAGATTTTTAAAAGTTAAATATAGGTACATTGTTTCGCCACCAGTGGTGTAGTGCTGGGGGAACGCGTGCGAACGGCGTTCCCCCTCTATTTTTTTTAAATCCGAATTTATGCTCCGTCTACACTCAGTATTTAAAGCTGTGATTAAAGTGACCCTGTAGTTAATCGTCTCGTGTAGACGTCCAACCACCATTTAATCAGAGAGTACATTTAAATAGGGGTCGGGACCCCATTTTAAACATATTCGATCGTCGTTGTTTACAATTAACTTTAAGATGGCGTACTAGCGCACGAATCTATCGTCTGGCATTTAGGAAGCAATTCTGGGAAATGATTAATTCATCAATGGAAATCCTAGAAATTCTATAAGCCATAATAATATAATAAAATAAAATTAATTTCAGCTTTTTAACAATGGCTTAATTTTTGTTCCTTAAGAAGGGAATTTTAACCCCCCTTCCTTCAGAAATGTTACATTTAACTTTTTTCAACACGAATAAAACAAGTTTGTAGTGAAATTTTATTAAGTGATTATTATATTGAGTTAGGTATATTATACTTAATACTCTTAATAGAAATAGAAGAAATAAAAGAAAGTGTAACATGTGCAAAAGTTTGCACGAGTGATATTGAGTGCGGAAAAGTAATTACACAACCTAATTTTAGTGCGACGTCAAATCCTGAAGCGACACTGCCAGGACAACATACAACTGAATGCAAAAATTATGAATCCAAGTCTGCATGGCCTGAAATTTGGACTGCTGAGATGCGGGAAAATAAGAAAAAGGCTTGTAAGTGATTCTGGAAAAATCGGATGTGCAGCATGCTCTAGTGTGACAAATTTAGGGCTATTTACATCACAAAGTGCTAGTATTTTCAAGGAATAGAGTTCGGTTTCAGTTTCTTTTAACGGCAGCACAATATCAGTGCAACTATCATCCTTTAGAAAAAAATGTTACCTTCATTCAAAGATGCAGTCACACATCAATGCTGTAAAAATTCTTCAGAGTGCAAGGGAACAACAACTTGAAACTATTGTGGACCGTTTAAATAAATCTGAATTAGAGGTTACCAGCAAAATATTTAGAACTTCATATTATATAGCCAAAAATTAAAACCATATTCTGACCAGTTTGATTTGTTGCAGTTGAAAGAATTAAATGGCACAGACATTCCACAAGGATTGCGTTCACGATTTAGTGCTATAAATGTAATTGACCATGTTGCACAAGAAATGAGATAAAGAGTTTGCAAACACTTCCTCAAAATAAAAGGAAAACTTGTATTGCATTGTTTTGAGATTCTGAAATAATGATAAGCTATACATCACCATTATTTACATCATTATGGGTACAATTATAGTCCCCCTTGTTTCTTGTAACACTTTAAAAATGCGTTCCCTCACGTCTTTATTTAGCACTGCACAACTGTTTGCCACACGCCGCACAGTCGAAAATGAAAAAAATTAATTCTCTTATTACCCATCATGCAGTACGGATTTCATAGAAATTATTGTTTATCAAATCCTTAATTCAATAGTATAGGATATCTTGAATCTTGGCTGCAATGCTGCAAAATCATCCGCTGATTTACAGCTTATCTCGGAGCCAACATTTCTTCAGAACGAAAACTTTTATGCAAATATTAAATAAGCCAGTATGTACGTCACATTTCCACTTGTTATTTAAACTATCGATTTTTAAATCCACGTGTGAACAAGGATCGAATCGATAGGTCCTTCATTTGTAAGTATGCATTGACACGACACGGTGCATATCCACGACCCTGGTTTCTAGAAAACTAGTCAAGGCAAGCCACGAATTAATGAATGCATATATATTTAAGTTTTTGTATGTATATGTGCAAATGCAAAGTTAATTTCCGAATAAAATTATCTTTAAAGAACAAACTAATATGGCGTCCAATAATAACCATTATTTTTTTCGATCATAGTTATTTAAAAATACAGTGCATCAAAGGAAGAGACTACATCTATGACTATAATAAATTAACAACCTACTCCAAAAAAAGCACTGTACTAAGATGATAAGACAGCAGAAAAGAGGAAGGCATATCATCAATTAATACGAGGTCATAGCCCAAGATAGCCAAAAAAGAGCGTTGTAAAATTGATCGTTAGATAGCATTTACGCATCGTCCCGATAAGCTCAATCCGGCATCAATTACAAATTTCAAAGAGGAATGAAAACAAAAAAATATCCTTTCGCCATTAAACCAACATCGATACCCTTACATTCTCTCGGAAAATTCGTCGAACAATCGCCTCTTGACATTTCAGATTGTATCAAAGGTAAAAAACGAAATAAATAAGGCCATCGCTGGCGAATAACAAAAAATTCTATCCTCGAGCTCTCGTACTGTCTATCCAAGAGGCATCGAGATATCAAGTGAACCCTATCTCGTATCGTAACACACACGAGGCGAGGTTCTCATCGAGTGAAGCTGATCAAGTACGTCGATTACCTCATCATAAGATTCCTAGCAAGAAGAGGTTTTTCATCAGATGTGACCTCCCGAGGGAGCCACGGTCGCAGCGAAAGAGTGATGTAGAGGAGAAATCGAAGCCGAGGGACCAGGCAGCCCTTCTTTAAACATCGACCGGGGGGAATCTACAAATTAGACCTTTTGAGAGGGCAATGAGTGAAAGGGTCTCGCGATATTCTCTCCAAATTAAACAGAGAAGCTTGGCGGCATAAAGAAAAGGGATCCAGGAGCACTCGGTTGGAGGGAAAGAGGGACAAGGGAATCGTAGTGGGGGCACAAATGGTTATGGAAGAGGGAGAAGGACCAAAAGGCAGGGCCATACGGGATACGAAGGCAGACGTGACTTGGGATGAAGGGGAGAATGGGACGGGAAATTTGGAGTGCGGGCGTAAGTTGGGCTGCAGAAGTCAAAAGGGCAAATAAACGCAAAAGGGATTGAAAATTATCCCTTCTCTCATCTTTTACGAAATATTCCTCTACTTTAGAAATCCTGCCAATGTCTTATAAGTAATATTACTTGGCTACATCGAAACTGTTGCTAGTCGTATAATATCCACAGTTAATTCCCATTTTAGGGGTGGGCAAGTTTTATATATGGCAGGGCGCATCTATGGTTGCTAATTCTTCTTTGGGCGCATTGAAGTAGCTAATGCTTCGGCGGAACGGTTTAGATTTTAGATTGGAATTTACCTAGATATTTTGAGGTATAACATAAGTGAAAATATGGATTTTGGGTTAAAATTTCAAAATGGCTGTTTGATGACACTGAAATTTACACTTATGAATGAAACTAATAATAAAGTTATAATTGGCCCTTCCGACTATGTCCGTAAGCTCAGCAAAAAAGACTTTGTTCAAAAAATAATGCAAATCGGCACATTAACATTTCGATAGTGGTAAATACCAATAAACGAGTTTCGCTTGTTGGATCATAAAAAATTTCGAAGAAACCATTCGAAGAGAAATGGATTTTATAAACATTGATAAACGTCGATCAAATGAAAAATCCGATGCGTGCATCCAAGAAGGCCGAATGAAATAAAAAACAAATACATTTCTATTCCAATAAGAAAGACAAAGTTGTGGTAAAATTTAACCATAGTCTTCACGCATAAGAAACTTAGGAGTTTGGGAATGTTTGTTTCCCAGGATTGAGGCCATGAGTTGTAATCGTGGTGTGTTTTCCATCCCCTTCCCCAATCCCTTCGCGGATCGCAACCCTGTCTTGAGGTTGATTTAGGCAAAAATAGAGCCCTTTCCTTGTTACTTGTCATGGGGATCTTGCGCGCATCGCTTGAGGATAAAATCCTGATCTCCTCCCTTTCTCGATGAATGTGCGTTCCCATGAGAGAATTCTTTCTCTTGTGAATTTCGGTTCAGAACATAAGCGTTTTAAACATTCTTCGTAGAGTTGGCATTGCTTCAAAACGGTTGGGAGAAAGATGCGCGAAAGAAATAACCAGATGGGAAAATGTTTAGCGAGGTTGATTTTTACCGTGAAAAGTCAACCTTCGCTTCCGTTTCCGAAGCCTGTCGCGCGCAAGAGACCCAATTTCGGTGTCCAAGATAAACACAGTCAGCTCTTGGATAAAGTGGTCGAGCCAAGTTTAAACAACCTTAAAAAAAATACGGAATTGAGAATGGCGTTATGAAGGATGAATGCTGTGGCTTAACTCAAAGAAGTATGGATGAGGCATGTTATGCAATTTCTTGTTCCAATTCTCAAATGTTTCATTAGAATTACTTCTAACAACTGATACATTAAAAAAACCTATTTTGAATCAGTGGTGCTCAAACTACGGCTGCCGGGCCACATTCCGCCCTCCATGTGTTAACGATTAATGGGCTCGATGTAACGTACGACGAAAATAGATTATTATGGAAACAATATGGCATTTCGTCTTTTCTCTCTATTTATGAAATAGATTAACAGTTAAAACAAATCAGGTAAAAATGACTTTCAGTTTCCTACAATTACTCCTGATGTACGTTCCTCAGAGTGTGGCCCGCGTTGAGTGCGGAGGTGGGCTATATGGCTCCTGTGCTGAAAAATATAGGCACCACTGGAATAATTACCTATGCATTTCACTGGATAAACGATATGAAAAACCCGAAAGTAATCGACATATCCACGTTTGAAAAGAGCTTTTGGCAAGTTGGTAATCTGCAATATATAAAACTGATCCCTCTAAGTTACAAATATGAAATTTATCCTTTCTGTTTAGTTCAAGGATTTTTTAGAAATTGTAACAAATTGCTCGGCGGCCTTTCAAAACGTTCTCTTCGAGCTCGTTCTAAAAATTGAATGTATTGAGGATCAAAGGTTGGAAACTTGGGGTTACTGTTAAAGAAAACAAAAGCTTTAATCGACAGAATGGATGAACGGGTGAAAACTTTTCAGCCGGAATTACACGGCTCAATTCGAGGCCACGATAAATAAAATAAAAATGAAGTGGGGCTCGGTGCTGACCACATCCATTATGGTGACCTTTTCAAACTAGCAAGTTCGTTAATTAAGCATTGGTGCCTTTCCAGAACCATTTAAAATGAGCTTCAGCAAGACGAATAGAAAATAAAGAAGAGAAAGACCTTTCCTGTTGAGTGAACAGTGGAAGATTAAACCAAGGCAACATACAGAATGTTCAAAACTTCATTGTTTTGCTCGATACTCCATTTCGGCGAATTCAATTAATGGAATTTTGATCTTAATTTGCGTTGCAATTTTGTGCAGACATATAAGAGTGAAATTTATAATATTTTGCATTTGAAATTCATGGCAGTGATCTTCAAAGGAATATAAAATGTATTTAAAGTCAAAGGCGGTCAAGGTCATTATTTAAAATCGTAACATAATAATATATTTCATTTTCTGCTGTTTGGCCTAAAAATAATTTTTTATAACGCAATATGTAAATGTGATTAACATATAAAACTTTCCAAGACGTGGTATTAATGTAATTATATTCGCAAACTTTATCAATTGATATTGAGATATTCGAGATGATTTTTGGCATTAGAGAAGCCTAAATCCAAAAATACACGGTATGAACAAGCATTTTTAGTTTTATCTCCAGTTTTTGTTAAATATACTTCACAGTGCGCATTATAGCAACTTAGTTATCGCAGTAAATTACAATTTCCTTTCATTATATAATAGCGTTATTAATTTAATGACATATACATTATAAATTTTGGTTTAAAATATGCCACATTATTCATCAAATTGTATAATTACTCCAAAATTATACTTACATTCTTCTTTTTACTTTGAAAACACAATCGAGGATAACATTCTAGTAGCGTTGAACAAAATACTCAAAAAATGTTGTGACTTGACAATATGTCGTATTGAACTAACCACTGCAAAATAGAATACTTTTATACTTGGTTCTACAGCGATAAATTCATGGTGAATTGAGAGCAGAAACAGCTGATGGCAAATATTGCGGGGGAATTAACTTTTGCACAGTTCTAATTTTATTATAACTAATTAGCGAAATTGAGGAGATATACGCGAATTTCAGCATGAAAAAACAATCGATTGGACTTTCCGCGAAAAAAAGAGGAACGGAAACCTACCATCCTATGTTCAAATTCCTCGCGATGCCGCATAAACCGCCACCAGGGTGTCCTTATTATTCCTCGCGCTAAAACAAAGCCTCAAAACGCGTATGACGCAACAATATAAACTTCTGCCGTGTCATCGATCGCCACTTGCACAAGTGAGCGTTGCGGAAGCGTAAGAGCCATGCCTTTTGCCGCAGCTATGCGCTAAAACGGGACAAAAATGAGATTAAAAAAAGGAGGACAGAGTGAGAGAGAGAGGGGGGGAGGAAGAGAGAGATGGAGGGAGAAGGAGGGAGTAAAGGAGACGGAGAGTATGTCGGAGAGAGAGAACGAGAGATTCAATCACATGAATTTCCTACTTCGCGGCCCTTTTTTCGTGCACCCGATTGAGTACTGCCATCCGTGACGTCACTGTGACGCGTTCACCCTCTCGGCCAATGGCGCGGTTGCAGTGTGGTCGATGACGAACTCCACGCGCTGGCACAGTGCGCTGACCCTTTTGGGAGGCGAGGGGAGGAGAGGGGGATGGAGAGAAGGGAATGGGACGGGGGTGGAGGGATGGGGGAGTGGAGAGGGAGGATTCATGCGGAGAAGGGTTTTTGAAAGGGGGGCCGCGGGGAGGGGGGGGGTTCCCCTTCTGCTTTCGGTGGTATGTAAATTCTGTGCCGCGGGTGGGTATGGGACGGGAACAGAGGGATTTCGGGAAGGACGGAGGGATGTAGAGAGGTAGGGAGAGGGAGTAGGGGAGGGAAGTTGGTGGGGAAAGTTCAAAGCACATCGATTTCTCCGGGGTGTGGGGACTTGCGTATTGAAGAGATCCACCTGAATGGGGAAAGCGAGTGACGAAGCTCAGGAGGAGTCGATGACTAACTTCTCCAACTCTTTCAATCGTTCCAAGTCGTGGGAGACGGATATAGCATTGGTGGGAGGCCTTGGGTGAGGACGTCGATTGTGGTAAATATTGGTATCCCATAGGTATTGAGAAGCGATAAGGAGAGGAAGCTCTTGTCGGAGAGGGAGGAGTAGGCAGTCAGATTTTTGATTGCGTTTGTGTTTGCGTGTTTGTAT
The DNA here is from genome assembly GCA_028673005.1 of Tanypteryx hageni. Classification (NCBI taxonomy): domain Eukaryota; kingdom Metazoa; phylum Arthropoda; class Insecta; order Odonata; family Petaluridae; genus Tanypteryx; species Tanypteryx hageni. Next base: position 61,170,063 of record CM054120.1, on the reverse strand, counting down.
ATGAGAGCGTAGAGAAAGGGATTTTATTACTATTTGGAGAGGAATGGTTCCAGTGGAGTATATTTTTGGCAATGTTCATCAGATGAGGCGATGGACTTGTCGGAATATTTTCGGTTAATTTTTAAGAAGACAAATTTTAGATATGTCTAAGAAAGATAATAATACAACGAATTAAAATAATACACCTGAAATGATTTAAGAGCTAACGCTAATGAAAAATGCAGATTCCAAAGGGATAATAAATGGATTTAAGAAATATTATCGGGTATGCGTCTTAAGTTAAACATTTCACTGACGAGAGATAAATAGAAAATAAAAATATTTTACAACCAAAGCAATTTCCTGGGATAGATATTCATAGCACTCATTATGTGATGTAGTAATTTACAGTAATTATTTAAGTAGATTTGCGGAGGATAGAAACTAAGTTCTACACTTTGGACAATATGGGATTGGCAATTACACAAGAATACGGTTAATCTATAAATATGGGATTAGAAAGAAATAGCTTTAATTTACGTCGTAGTTGGTAGCAAATGGTAATTTTAATGCATCGCATAAAAAATAGAAAATAAACGTGAAATATAAAGATGACTTATCATACCGTTAAATAGAGATTATCGATTTCTAAGAACGACCGAGAGATTTCCGAACATTAAAAAATAGACCAAAATGTCGAATGTTTTACTTCGGTTGCTTGAAAATCAACAGATGTTATTATCAACTGATATAAATACAAAACAAACTTATGATAAAAATCAAATTATAATAACATTATATTTGAGAAATAAACCACGAACGTATCAAAACGAAGTAAAGTAACTTAATTTTCCTCATAGAAAAATTTCTGAGTCGGATTGAATCAACAAGACTACCACGTTCACGTCAATCGTTTCATTAGTAAAAATCTTGAAAAAAGAAAGTTAATATAAGCATTTCGAGTGAATGATAATGAAAGTAGAGCTCAACTTCCCTTTAAAACTATATTTTTGCGAGCGAAACGTAGATTCGCGCGTATTTCCCTCATTTTCTAAAACTACGATTTCATCCGAGTCTCAAGGTCATAATGCGTTCTAACCTCATATCTCACCCGTGAATGAGGTAAACTCAGAATTCCTCGAAATGGAAATATTCAAACATGAAGACGAAACTGTAATGCAACTTGGCGCAACGTGGCAGCATCCTTAGACTAAATAATAATTCACCTAATGTCATGGGACGTAAAATACACAAATCGGATCAAATTGACTATGCGAGTTTCCACAATTTAAGTCGAGGAAAAAATGATAACATTAACGATATTTGTTTAACCGGTTTGACAAATTCGCCGAATGGGAAACGTACAAACCTCTCGCTTCATTTCGCGCCAAAAGAAAAACGGAGAAAGGGATGAGCGGAGGTTGACACAGAGCGCTGAGGGAGATGACGTAACAAGAAACGAGATGAAATACTTAATTCGGGTTGGGGGAACAAGATGGCAGCACTGAGAGCCTCTTTCGTTGAGCGATGGAGTGGGGTGGGATAGAGAGTGAGTGATGGGGATCTTTATGTCCGGGGATATGAAGACGGCCTTGGGCCTTCTCCCGGAGATGGTCTCATGTGTAGAGAGAAATAGACGGTATTCAATCAGCGTGACCATAAAGTAGGGCGAGTTTTTTTGTAGTTTCAGAAATAAATAGCGAATGAACCCTTCGGGGGATTTAAAGAGGGAAAGGGTAGGAGTTGGAGGCGAAGAAAATATTTCCAGCTGAATTGCAAGATCTGTAAGGGGATTCGAGGAAACTTCGTTAATGGAAAACCTCCTCGTTTCGCAGATGTGGGACAATTAGTTCTGCCGCGCTAGCGAGAAAGTTATTTCAAGACGTCTAACGGTTTAAAATACAACTGCGCTGTTAACTTAGAATATATCGGCTGTCGATTTAAAAAAATTCTTTTTACTGGAACTCATTAACGTCTTTCAATATTCACTGCACGAGTAAGGCAGCCTAGCCGTGACAGAGAAGCATTCTTTTTTTATGACTACTCAATAACGAGTACAAAACATTTAATGAGGCTGCTACGCCAAAAACACGTTGAATAGATGTAACTAACGAAATAATCCTCCGAAGAGAAAGTATCTACGAACTTCATATCTTCATTAAATTAAGAAAACAACAATGCATGGCATAGGTACCGCAAAAAATTAAAGCAAATCCATGTCTTGGCCATACTCGATTAAAAAATGAGCACTAATTTTAATAAATCATTTCTAAAAATAAGTCTGCCATTTTAGCGCCAATAATGAATTTTGGCATAATTGCATCAACTGATTTCCTCCTTAGCATAACTACAAGAAAAAACTTACGTCCGGAAACGGGAGAGTTAGTCTGCGACGATAGTTCGCTGGTAGAATATCCGCCCGGCAAGTGGAAGACCCGGGTTTGATTCTCGGTCATAGAAAACTTTTTCTCAACAATTACAATAATTCCTAAACTAAACTATAACAAAGTATTAATTAACGTTCACCTCTTTTCAAAACATTTGGATATATCACTTAACACCGTTACTCCACATACACTAGAATTACACGAAATCCATCTAGGATCTTTTCAAATATATCCGAACTAATCAAGATTTCACGACACAGTTTTTCATAACGCGTCAACATTGGTCTTTAATTATTACATATCTTATCATTATAGGGATATCATAAAGAACATCACATCATAATAGCCATTGTTTTAAGTCCCAGAAAAAAGCAATTATCATTATTGTACTATTCATTACAACGAGGTAACGAAATTACCAACTGTCATAATACGACGTAAGGGGAGAATATCTCATGCGCGGAAATCGACAACCAACATACTGAATGATTTAAGACAAACTGTCATGGGATAAAGAATACTATAGATGGAATACGAGAGATAATTGCGGATTCTCCAGTTTGATAAAATAATGCAAAACAAAAATATTTGTAGATTTCCACGAGAAAAATTTTCAAATCCGTGTGTCATTCTTCGATTTGACATTGGCGATTAGGAACGGTTTCACAGCGTCTACGCTGACGGAGAACCGATTCTTTCACTTCTGTTAGGTCAAGTCTAAGTGAAGCTAGGGCGAGGACCAAGCGGCTCTTCTTCTCCGAATGTTTTGCTCCAGCGGAACCTTCAAATGTAATATAGAAGAGAGGGCGTCACGCTACGAGATTATAAGTAAAATATGGTTGGTAGATAATTCACATACGTAATATTTACTCTAAAATCGCAATTTAGCTGATATGCTCCAATTTATAGGATTGTTGAAAGAGGTTATCGAGCGGAATGTCAGAAATTATTTCACGCCTCGGAGACTAATGCGCATTTTCGATAGAATAAAATTGGTATGATTTTAACGTGAGATAAATTACACGGAGTAGAGAAATTATTTTTTAGACATTTAAAACCATTAATATGTTAAGAAAGAGTTATGAAAAAGGATTTTGCAGACATTTTATAAATCGTGGAATCTGATAGGAAAACTAATTGATCATTTATTTTTCGGAAGATACTAGCGCAAGCAACCGTAGTCTGTGTGATTTCTAGGATTTGCATATTTACAATGAATAGAAATAACATATATTGGAAGCGAAATAGCGTACTGTTTTTTAAATTTCCCTTTCAAACACGAGATTACTAAGAAAAATGACGGCATAACCACAATTGTAATGGAAGCAGCGCGCAGTTGGATTTACCACGCTATAATTAAAAATAAACGCCGTTCATAAGGTATACATTAGAAAATGAACGTGGAATGAAGTGAGGCATAAAATAATAATACATGGATAGGAAGCGAACTAAAGAAAATTATGAAAATGATGTGGAAGATGGTGTGGAAAACGATCTTAAACACGATGAAAAAAATTGATCGTACAGAGCACTTGAGTCATGTCCTCTATAATATAAATGATATAAACTCTATTTGGTAAAGATTATGAAAAGTATGGCGGCGAACAGGCATTTGTAAGCTCAAAAATGCTTCTTACCGAGCCATAAACGTTCATTTTGAAGCGTACCATTCGATAGCCTACCTTTGGAGAAAGATTAGTAATAAAAATCGGAGCAACATATATTAAACAAACTTTCTCATACCTGCACGGTTCTTAAACACATTATGATGCCGCTGGTTATATTACCTCGTGGACGTCTTGGAGGTAGCACGGCGTAAAGATCGATATTTATTATGGTCAGTATACACTACATAGTTACATTTATAGACATTAACATTATGAGGTACTATTTATGACATTGAGCTGTGTAAATGTATGAATTTTAATTAAACTCCTTAGAGACATTGTTGTGTTAATCGAGATTTTTTGAAAATAAACAGCAAACGAAATAAAAAAACCTCCATTTCTACCTAATATGACTCATTTCAGCAAGGCTTCCATTCCGAGTGACATTTCACGAAAATACTACATTAATTAATCTTAGATTTATCCCCTGAAGCCGCGGAAAACTAGAGGCATAAGGAATTTAAAAAACTACTTATTCAAATACACGGGCGTCCAAAACGAGCTTAATCATCAAAAGCTCGAAATGGAATTTTTCACGATGACAATACTTCCTCTATGTGCTTCCCTAATCAGAAAGTAAAAATGAATCTAAATGTTAATACATGCAAAAGTGAGTCGAGTTCTCAATACAGTCTCGAACGGATGGCCACAACCGAACAACATGTTTCCATAGTTTTTGTGCCAAGAATACATATATTAATTAATAGCCATAAAAATGTCATTTTTATTTATTAATAATTTTGGTTTACAGTTTCAAAATGTTTTCTCTCGCGTCAAATATAATTTGTTCATAATGTAATACATGATTTTAACAGGCCTTTCCTAGAATTTGAAATGAAGTCGAAAAAATCATCTAAAATCAAGAAAAGATAGAACAGTGGGCGAAACTAACGCAAGAAAAACATGAAAAATTGCGGAATTATGGCCAAACAGGCCGGTCCAATTCGAGAATGACTCGCTGGAGCTCTAGAATGAGGATAAAAATTGTCAAGTCTCGTTTGAAAACAGTGGTAAGAATGACACCATCAAAACAGATATTGAGGAAGGGCAGCAATAATGATTAGCTGCAAGAAGGGTACAACGTAAAATAAACTAGTAATAAGAAGATATGATACAACAAACTGCTCGGACCCAAAAATACATACTACAGAAAGAGGGAAAACAACATGAAGAGATCAAACAATTAATAACAAACTAAAGGAATTTAAAAAATTACAGCAAAGAGTTACTCCAACTCAATGCATTAGCCAAAAAAAATAGCAATGGCTCCTAATGTTTTTTTGGTAGCACAAGTACTTAGAAGTTTAACCAAATAATAGTCTATGTGAGTTTAATTTTAGAGTCAAGATTCTTCATTAGCGTGATTAAATAAATAGAGCAGAATTCCGTAATACATTGTAAGACATGATTGGCAAACTTTCAATTCCATTAGCACGCGTCACAGAACGCGAGTTTAAATTTTTTAATGTTACTTTCGCGATTTGTGGACGTTGACCCGGTGACATAATTGAATGAAAACTAAACGCATTATAAATCTGACCGTATCTATAATAATCGCTTCATGGTTCTAAGTCACGCAAAAGAGGAATTTTCTAGAAATTATAAAAATTGCATTTGTAATAATTTAATGTTCAAAATAGACGCAAAAGAGTAACACGTACTTTTATGGGGTACTCTATATAGTGGTTGCAGCGTTAGCATAACTTCCCGGACTTTATAATTGCTTCCACCTATAGAAGTCAATTTAAATGCTGGGTAAATTTTACATAACGTACGATCTACGTAGCGTTACCATCTGTAATTTAAATATCAACGTATGATTACACTATTAGCAAAACTTTCTGGGACATTATAATTACTTCCACTTATAGAAGTAAATTTTAATGCTGGATAAGTTTTACGTAACGCATTTCAACGAGTGCATCGTTATATTAGTTATTCGTTTTTCCTCATCACCATTGTATTAAAAAGGAGTTTATATGTACCCGCATTATTTTTATATTATTAATATTCCAATGTGCACAGCTTGATGTTATACAAAATAAGATAAATTTCCGCAATAGTTTTTAATTTAATTTTGAAACGTGGCACATATTAAATAAGTAAAGATGGAGACTACGGCGAAATTGATGTTAAATAGAATTAACTCCTTGACCGTAAAATTTTACGGTCAAGGAGTTAATTCTATTTAACGTGGCACATATTAATTGAATATATTAGGCGAAATAATTTTTCTGGAAATTTAGTCTAATAAATATGACCCAGAAGCTTTCGTACGGGAATTTGGAATATCAGAAAATAGAATTTTGTGTGAAACGTTTTATAATATGTTAGCTGAAGAATTAAGACATCTTTAAAAACGGCTTATATTGTTAGTAAATAACTGATTATTAGCCGATGATAACACATTTCCGAACACATAATAAGCGTAATTTGTTTCTCAAGTGATTGTGTGCCAATCGCTCACATTAATTAGTTTATGAACGGAAAAAATAATTACAATATTCTCTATAATTTAAAAATATTACACTCAAATTTATTAATTTACTCTATAGCCACACATATTCTCATTAATTTAAATATAAAATGTGCAACAAAATAAAATGTATACGTGCTGCCCCAAAATACTAAGCTATATCAATTAGATAGCATTTCTAGAGACGCGCGGAATACAATCCATCGAGATCATAGAAATTCATTAAACATTTTCGCCAGTTTTTCACGTAAAATAACTTTATTTGCAGATAATTTAATTAATTTTTGCCTGTTATGTTGTATTGATCTCCTAATTTGGGCTTACATCGCGACATATTTTCAGTAAAATAATAAGAGCAATAAACTGGTTTCACCAATTATCTATTTGAAAATAAAATAACATTATTGTTCAATCAAGTTATCTGGATAGCTGAATCAAAAAGGTTCAACTTTCGAAAAAATCTTCTAGTATCACAATTAATGAAGATCCGGGATGACCAATTTAGTAAACATTACCACGAGGAATAAGTTTGTAACACAATATTTTATACGCCTGAGTAGAAGACTCCCGCGTGTTAGAAATAAATTTCCATTTGAATAATACTCCTCAAAATTTCTCATCTTTTCAAAACCCTAAAAGTCAAGTCGCAAAAAGTAATTGGAATAGTTCTCAAACTCGCACGAACGCTACACGTAGATACGCGTTCCAATCAAACAGGAAACTTCATGAAGGAAGAAGTCTAAAAGTAGATCGATGCAGAATTCGCTCCCGTCACTGATCGAACTTGTAATCGCAACAGATGTTATCGACCATGTCCATGCGGAACAGCCAATCTTCACCTCCCTAAACCTCTCGAACATTCTCCAAAACCTTCAACGCAAATCACCTCTCTGAGGCGTTTCATCCAAAAGTCCACTATTCCCGAGGACATACTTCTCTAGATACAATAGGAGGACGGGAGTTCTATTCCCAGCGGCAAACGGAAATTTTGGAGACTAGTGACACCTATGCAACTGGTGCAGGATTAGCACGCATAAAAGATCGCCACTATCTGACTAAAGGTGAAGAGTAGACGCATGTGTTACATGTACTTTGACGGACGACGCAATAGGTATGGGAAATGCCTGATACTACGCGCTGGAGTAGAGAATCTATGTGGAGGTAGTTAAAATAGTAATGAAGGGGACCGGACGTATCTTCAAAATATTCCTCTGGATATGGTAAACATTTGATAAGAGAAGATGAATTTTGCTGCAGGTCAGGCATGTCAAACTCGAAGAGGCATCAGGGCCGCATTAAAGCGATGGATGTCGTAGAAGGGCCTCATTAGGATTAAAGTTGTTTGATGAGGGCCAGAGTTAGAAAAAATATACTTTTTCAAGAAGATTAGAGGTCTGTTATGCAAATAACAATCATTCAGAAACCTCAATAACTAAGAAAAAAATTTTGTCTTCTTTACACAAAAACACATTATTGATATAAAATCTCGAACGATTCAGTTACGACCAAAGTTCGCTTTCGGACCGCACCAAGGTGTGTGCCACCCGCGAACCGCCAGCAAGACATGCCAGCTAGATATGCCAGCTGCAATAAACTATTTATTGAAAATTTCTTGCTATTATTGGCGATTCGTCCGAAGTTTTTGAGAGTAAGAAAGTTTTGCCACCGTTTTCAAAGAATAATATCATTATCTATATATATATATATATATATATATATATATATATATATATATATATATAGCCAGAGAAAATAAGCTATAAAAATTATAAATGTAACCTATTTTCTACAAAAAATTCTTCGTTAGAAGCTACTCCCTTTAACTAAGAGAAAACTGAAACTTTTACCATTTGTGTTTCCAATAAACTAAAACAAAGCAACAAGCAGCTTAATGTAAAAGAGCATGCAATAGTTGGGAGTAATCTGGATTGGCACAAAAAGTTATAAAATCAAAAATTATTAAGCCAGGTAATTAGGTTCTTGCATATAAATATAACGGCTCTTGCATAGGAAAATGGATAGGTAACTGATAAAAGCGTCGAAATTATTCCGTAAAATAATACAGGAACAGTTGGTAAAATATTTGTTGCACACATTTAAAATTTATTTCATTAAAATACAAAATTTATTATTTTGATTTAGTAATTTATACGTATTTACGTATTGAATTTGAAATAGAGTGAAGAACGTCTGTCATATTATTCACCTTCGGATGTATCTCCTTTCAATTTAAAAACAGCTTTTTTGTATTATTTTCTATTTGATATACCACCTTTCATCGAAGATGAATTTTTATGATACAGATGACCCTCTCATCATAAAAATAACGCGGTTATGAATTAAAAATTATTTTATCGAGGCTATTAGCACTTAAATACGAAAATGGTACGCTCAATTTCACCGCGACAGATGTAATTGAAAATAGCCAGACAGGGCTCCAATTTGTTACACACTAACGCTCAAGGACGTGATACGACGTAGCTAAAATGTCCAACCCGGCTTCTACACATTACAAAATAGTTTCTATTGTAGTCGCGGTTAAAAGTTTTTCATTAATTTTGCCATTTTTACACGATAGGTAAAATACATTTCCATTGCATTTATATTTATACGTGGTGGTCTTACCCTTAAAACTCTGAAATCCAACAAAACTCGCTGATTTTCAAGAACCGATAAAACCATATATGACCATTTCTCTTTCTCTCTCTCACTCTCTTTCATACTCAGACACACCCACCGCTGTTTTCCTTAAGAATCCACCGACCCAAATTCAAACGGTCCTCTCGCCCCTTCCTTCAAATTCCTTCAACCGCGATTTTTCTTACTGTTTACAATTTCTGGTCACTATCCTTTCTTCACCCGCTTGCCAATCGCAATTCCTTCCTTCTCTCCTTTCCCCTCAACTTTTCCCCACCCCTAACCCGAGCCTGAGACGTACCCAATGGGGGTGTATGTGTCAATGTTTGAGTTAGAACGCATGCCTATTTTTATCTATCCGGCCAGATTTGCATTTCCGAAAGAAAGTCCACGCTCACTCAGTGAAATCACGGTTAGGGCTCAGCCCACGGCATAGAAATACTTCTTTGTTGTGGTGTGATTTCATTATTTGATGGCGAATAGGCTCTTCACAAACATGATAATATTAAGAAATAAACACCACTATTTATTATATTTTAGTAAATTATATCCGTCAAAATGATTTACATTTAAAAAAACCGAACGAAAATATATCGATAATTCAAAACAATGCGTAGGTTACATTTGGACGGTAAATATTTTGTTAGTCTCTTCTTCAAAGTAACTTAAACGACCATATGATGTGATAGGAATATTTTTTAATATCTAAATTTAAAATTCTTATTTAAAATTTTTTCATCATACTTGATCCGTATTCTTTAAAGATAATAAAATAATACAATAGAACGGAGTACACGAGTGCTTTAACTGTCGGAAAGTATTGGATAATTTCGAGAAAATAAGGTTTTTACCTCGTTATTCGGCTCACTGTTTTATTTGTAATTCATTATACAACTTGGAATATTCTCACTTTTACACAGCTGCCAACAATTTAAAGCTTCTTTCGATATCTATTGAAGTACATATGTTCCGAAAATATAGATAAATACAATTGAAGTATTTTAGCACTATTTAGGGCCCCAGATATTGAACCGCTAGCCGGCACAATGAAACAATCCGCCACTGGATATTTATTCAATTATATAATGTGTTCCGAAAATATAGATAAACGAAATTGGTTTTTGCCATATATTTTCCGACTTTAATATACACTACATTTATGTTATTTTAAGAGAATGTTGACGTTCTCCTTAAATAGCTAGATTTATTTAACGGAGCGATTGTGAAATTGGCATTTCCTGAAATTAATCGAGTTTTTACCACCGTAAAAAACTCAAAAAATACAATAATATATATTTCACTGCGGTTAAATGATAAAAAAGTAAAAATGGCAAATATTTTTTGTTAAAATAGAAATTTTTCGCTCGTATCCCTCGTAGTTTTACGTCACTGCGGAAAATAAACAAGAAATAAAATGGTCAGAATACTCAAAACGTACAATAACGTCATACATAATCTCTTTCATTTCAGTTTATAATTTGAAATGTATCCCTAAGGCGGGAGAAGAAAAACGTAAGGAAGGTATTATCATCGAAATTCGCGGCGTCTGTATTCTCCAATATTTATACATCGATTGTATTTGCCGTAAAGGAATACTTCCTAAAAGAACGACCATCATGGTCATCGTACAAACCCTTTCCAAGTCTACTTTTAATGTTACAATCAAAAGACATGTGCGCTCCATCTCTATTCACGGTATATATTAACCGGCCTCACAGGATTTCATTTCAAATTAGTTGATTATATGGTATACATATGCATGAGAATTTAAATCACTGCACACGGCAGACAGCAACATAAAATACAGTTTAACACAAAGTACAAAGGATTTTCATGATTCGTAATAACGAATTTGGCCATAACGAGGAAGGTTATATTAACCAAACTGAAAATAAAGTATGAAAAGTAGTTGTAGTACAAGTATATTTTATTTTAACTGAATCCTTGTCTCGTGTTAAAAGCCATAATGGATAGTTATTTTTAAATTACCGTCGGAAGACCAGAATTTTTCGTAAATTCGATCCTCTTCATTGAGAGATGTTGCATGAACGAGGTCTTTAGAGTACGTAGTCACTATTTCATATTTTGAATAATTTCTTTACATGGATGTGCATTCCAGAGGACGAGTAGCTCTGGCTAAAGAAGTTGCAGTTCATATTGGTAGAGGACAAATTCATCGATTTTCTCATGTTTAACGGATAAACGCACTAATTATAATTTTGTTTGTTAAGACAAATATCCTAATGAGGGATGAATGAGTAACCGTAAAAGAACAAAAACGCGCGAATTCCCCGAAGCAAAATATTTTATACTTATAATTTAAAAAATATGCAGATAACTTAAAGAGTATAGATTGAACTATCCAGATCTCATCCTTACAAAATATTTGCTACAGTCTTATATTAAATTTTCACCCTCATTTTATTCTATTTGGGGGCAAAATCTCCGTAATACAAAATTGATTAATGGAAAGTGAACGTTTATAAGAAATAAAATAGAGTTCTACGCAAAAACATAAGTATATGTTGCTCATAATAACGAGATCGTTTTTTTAAATCATGAAAATTCAATGTCCGTGAAGTTTAAACTAACGAGGTTATACTCTATATGGATTTTTTAAATTACCACAGCCGCTTCATATAATCTGACAATATTTAATACAATAATTCCTTCATAACATTTGATAAATTCGCCGCAATGTCGATTATCGCTTAAAAAATTAATTCCACCGCACATGTGCCATAAAATTGAGGGGAACACCACTTCAACGTTGAAATGAGATTTTTAAAATCCGTACTCGGGTTCTAGCCCTATGACTAAGTAAGCTTCTTTTGTTTGGCGTCGTTACGCAAGAACAGACAACCAAACAAAGCTTATAAGAGCCCAAACCGTCTTTTCGTAGTCGCTTAAAATTTGATTCGACGGGCGCAAATCATTTAATTGAATATTTACCTTTAAAAAACCCGAGCGTCATCAAAGGGGAATGGAATTTAATAAAAAACATCCCATTTGAGAAAGTCTGTAAGATAGGCTGGATAAAAAAGGAAGACGACTGTCTTTTGTTGTGCCAAGTGGTCGCAAGGGATCAATGTTGCATGTTGAGGTCGTGCACGCGAGCTATGCTCGCCCGGTTGCAACTCTTAAAAAAAGAAACATTCGCGTCTTTTCTTTTCTCTCTCTCTCTTCTTCTTCTTCTTTCCGGACTCGTATGGCTGCGATGCCGATTTGATACGCTTTGTCTGAAACAAGCTTCCATTCGCTCAGACCAACTCCCTAGGAGTATGGCCGTTAATGGCTTGTCTGCTTAAATTCGAGTCGATATCCGTGTCTAATGCGGTGAGAAAAATAATTCGACGGACACGTTATAAACTCTTGATGGGATAACTTCAGACGAAGGTTTCCGTAGGGTCGTGGTGAAAAACTGGTGTTGGTTTTCTGTGCCTGCTGCTGCGTATGATGTACCATTGTTTGATGAGGTGTGATGACTAAATTGGAAAACTTTGAAAAGGAGCCTTTTTTATTTCGCTAGAGATATTTGTTTATAAATGTGTACGGTCGCGAAGTGAAGAGCAACAAATCTCCCCGATTATAATCATAGCTTAACTTTTACGTAAATATAGCATAACATAAAAACAGGCAAAAATAGCTAGATTTTCAGTTTTTAACTCTATGTGTGGTTGAAATACTATTTTGTTATTTAGTCTCCGGAGATCAATTTTCTCAATTTTGTTTACCGTGTAATATAGACAATCCCTTGGAAAAACACATTAATAATTGATCATAAGGAATATGTTTACGTGCTATAAAGATTTTATTCGGCATATGATTGATTCGCTTCAAAGTCTTTGTATCGGTTTAAAGATGTGAAACAGCAGCACCATCAGTTTTACGCATTAAGTTACATTCTAACAGTCAGCTGATCTGAGCGGGTAAAATCAGACTTGAATCCCTAGCTCTTAAAATAATAACTAAATTAGTTCATTGCATGATGATTACAATCGTAGGCATAATGCTGCGTACTAGCACTTGACCTAGCATCAAGAGGACTTTCTCGCTCCTTTGTTGATAAATTATCAAATTGCTGAAATGCAAAGATAAATAGTTGTATGTAATTTTTCAGGTAATAATGCATAGTTTATAAAATGATATTATAATTCAAAATTAAATGTGGTTTGTTACGTTTTCAAGGTAACTGGCAGAGAGAATGCTTCGTATTATTCCTGCATTCTTATTCTATTGGATACGTTACTGTACGCCCCTAAAAGATTTTTGTGGCATATTTTTTTCAAAGATAGGATATTTTGTGAAAAAGACACCTTTTTATTAAAGTGAGAGATGTTTTGAGAGCACACTACCATGAAAACTTTATTGCTAATAATCGAAGCCGACGCCAAATAAATATTAATTTAAGTATCTGGAAAAATTTATTCTGCTTTCCACAGTTGTAGAACAAGAGAATTATCAAGCTCGAATTAAGTCTGAAATCAAATTCATAAAGCAACTGATGGCGCCTAATTTGTACCCTAAGTGTGAATATTATTTATACCCTTTCTATGGCTATTGTTTGTCAGAGAAGCAAACAAATATAATGAATAAGTACATTTATGTAAACTTAACATTAAACTCAAAATGCCACATCATTTTCAATGTAAATACTAATTTATTTCGGATATATTTCTATGCTAACATACTTTTCTCGCAAAGTAAAATAATCCAGTACTCTTATTTAATATGCATACCTCTAATATATTACATAATACCGGCACGAATTTGTGACTCGGACGCATTTTAGCGGAATGTTAGAATATTTACATAACTGAATTAACACGCTAAAAATGAACGTGAATTCGTTAAAATTGTTTCATTAGTAAAGGATTTAAGCCGCGTCCACGTTCCTGGAATTGAGTCACCGCAATACCGAAGTAATTTTGCTCCAGCTGCTCGTCATCAACTTTCCAGTTATATCTCGAAATATATATTCACGATTCATTCAAACGGTTACAAAATTTTTGCCGATCGATCCAATACTTTGGCCAGAAAATTTTTTCATCTAAATAAAATTGTATCTTTTTGGTTTATTTCTCATATACAATTTCTCTTTTAACTACGCCAATTTTCTCTATTCAAATCGAGCGACACATTAAATGCTACGAATGAATTGCAACTGATTCACATTTGCGGTCAGAATAACGTAACTCATGAAAAACACTCACTGCACGTGTATCTTTCTAATCAATCACCCTCGATCAACAATAACCCTAAATAATTCAAGATTGGCACAAAGTGCTGAATGGGACACACAAATGTTTAACTACGAGGTTAACTGAGCAAAGCTATTCTCGAAAAATGAAATCTAATTCTACGCATCCTATCTAGTATGATAATGAGAAGGTATCGCTAACAATTATCCAAAAGAAATAATTGACAAGGGTGAAAAGTTAATGCAATAATTTCTAAAATTTAAAAAGCTTGTTTTGATGAATTATTTGAGAAAAGTGTTAAGCCCGGCGTCCGCGACCAGCCCTAATTTATCGCGGCTGCACTTACGGCTGAACAATTTTGTTATGTTCTCTGCAATGGCAGAAATGAAACCCTTTGAAACTTCAATCATGAAATTAAAGAAAAGTTTCAAGTGCGCAACTTCTCACCATTTGCCAATGTTAAATGCTTGAAGAGATGATAAACTAATATGAAAGGTAAATAGGCTTCACCGGCTACTACGTCCACACAATATTGTTCGTAGTGATGGAAACGTGATAAACATTTGTGCCACTGACCGACAGAAACTATGAGTTCCTACCAAATTAATTAACTCATAAAAGCTTTAATTGAGGCAGTGAGGTTTAAATATCGTTCACAAATAAAGATATACTCATAAATATAAATAACTGTCATGAAAGATAGATATTCTCGTAATTTATAATTATTATTTGATAAAATTTTACAAGATGAAAACCATTCCTATAAAAATAACCTCTCTAAACGCGACACAACTAGAAGTAAACTCATTCGACTTACAGGCAAAATTCTCATTCGGGGAAAAATCGACAGACAGAATCGATATCAAGCGAAAAGGCGCGCAGACTTCGAAATCGTCCGAAAAAAGCGTCCACGGCGGAAGCGAAGAAGAAACGCGGTCAAATGGGTGCGCATTTGGAGGCGAAAAAAACAGTAGATCGGGGGAAGAGAAACAAACGAATTAAAATATTTTCTATACTCACGATTTTATGGTTCAGATGCGCCAGTTCGCGTTCCGTCACCTTCCTCCGGTCCTGCTCCTGCTGCTGACGCTTGTATTGGTTATACTTGTAGAAGAGATACATTCCTGGAAGAGCCAATACGACCAACGGTTTCATAAGCGCCGAAGTGTTCAGGCTTCGCGGCATCGCTGATCGACGCCTTTGGTTTGATCCACCGGCGGCGGCCGACGGGCGCCTCGCCGCTGGCTCGCCGTTCTCCGCGCGGGAAGTCACGCTTAAAGAGTTATTTAGCTCACGGGAAGAAAAATCTCACCTTCCGTTTTCCTAGCCGAGAATGCGGTTGCCATTAGCCTGTGCGGCAGAAGCCTTTGAAGGCTGAATTATTTGCTTCTATGTTAGTAGTTAACGCTATGGCGCTCTTTACTTCTTGTTAGTTGGTTAGAATGATCTTACCGTAAACTAACCTTTTATGTTTCGCTGTTAATACTTCTTCGTCGAATTCTTTGGTCAGAATCCCTTTCTTCTTAACTTTCAACTATCGTCAATGTCGCAAATACTTGACACTTTGTCGACTGCTCCCTTTCACCTAATTGTTAGCTACTAAATACTTTCCACGAATATCGGTTAAAGGTTTCCCTTACAAACACTTTCGACCGAAGGAATCTATTTATACAGATTATTTGCCAAAACTGTTGACTCTAAATCTGGCACGATTAATAGGTTATGTAGGACGCCTTCAAATCTACCGTTTCCTTTAAACGCGGACTAGCTCAATTTCGACAGCTTGATCAAATCCAAGTAATATCTAAAGCTGCAACTTCTGTATATCCGAAATCCACAATGCACGGCACTATTTATTGACTACGACCAACTCCCTACTTCGCTATTACATATGAATTTTAGACGGCAAGATAATTGCAGAACAATACTGCTAAAGCTGCCCTAATATAACTTACTACCGCGACTAACCTTAAATGTTTCTAACTACACATTCTAACCGCTAAAGCCAACACCAACACCCCGTTGACTAACACGAGCCTACATGACCTAACTACGGTAAGTTATGATGTTGCCCTTGCTTATCTCGGCTACCCGGCAGGGAAGAGCCGAGGCAGTAGATCCTTCCTCGACAACTGTCTGAAAAGTTGTGTGCCTCTCGAATGCGAGTCCCTCTGCCTTATGCCTGCTCTAGTTGGCGTTAGAGAGTCCCGCACACCTCTACTGTCAGTCGACTAAGTGCGCTCGACCAGGTGACCCGCAGGAAGATATGTAGGGGTTGAGGAGGGTGGAGTTGCGAGAGAGTCTGGGGAGGGGGCAAGCAGGATGCTCGGCAAATCAAATGAGAGGATGAAAAATGGGAGCGGGGAGAACAAACCGGGCGAGGGAGGGGGGAGAAAACGGTGCGAAGTAAATGTTTTTACTGCACTCGTGAAACGGACTAGGTGGCGTAAGAAGTGCAAGGAGGAGGAGGGTAAAAAAATAAAATAAAACTCCGGAAGTCTTCAATTTCGACGAACCTAAAATGGTCAACCGGCCCTATTCGACCGGTCCTCCGACAACTTCCCCCGCCGATATTTTAAGAGTTACTTCGTTCTCGCGTACACGTCACGAACGCGGAAAAAAATAACCTTACGCACTGTTACTCCTCCAGTCCTTGTATGGAGAGAGAAAGAGAGAGAGGAAGAACACGTGGTCACAGCGGGCCGGCTTTTCTCCTCCTCCTTTTTCCCCCGGTCGGAGGCGCTGCCGAAACAAGACCCCGGAGACACCGAAGGCACCGCTATGTAGTTGTTGGTGGTCTGGGGCACGAAGACCTCCCTCTCTACCCTTCCCACACGCCAGGGTATTATGACACCAGATTTCCCACGCCTCCTCACACTCTCTCCCTCCTTCACACACCCTCCCTCCACACACTCTCCCTTCTCTCACTCACTCCAACCCGGAAAAAAACCCTCCCTTCCCTCAGATCTCTCCCGCCCCTTCCTTCCTTCCTCCTTGGCGGCGGGTGGGGGTAGATGAACCACCCTCTCCCTTGGACTACCCTCGGCCGTCTGCCTTCCTCCCTACCTTCTACGGCCTTCCCTGCCTCCCTCTCTCATCCTCTCTCCCCCCTCACCTCTTCATTTCGACGGGTTCCACCCCCACATCGTAACTCTCTCCATCCCCTCCATCGCTACGGCTCCTCTCTCCCTCCTCCTTTCCCCTTTGTCACCCCCTCTCTTCCTGCCTTCCACTCAGACCCTTCTCCGACCTCTCGGAGAGCCTCTGGCAACGAGCCGCAGAAGGCGCGTCGATCGCCTCCGCGAAAAGGAGACGGAGAGTAAGAGAAGGAACGGAGAGAGAAGGACAGAGAGGAGGGGGTGGGTATAGTTAACTGAAGGAAGGTGGGGGTGTACTCGTGGCGCAGGCGCACGGGGTACCAGGCGGAGTCACACGTGTATGCATGGCCTACGGTGGCCCTAGATCGATAGGGTGGGAGGAAACGAGGCCCTCCACGCGGAGCAGCGGGAAGAAGTATTATTTTATTTTGATTTATTTTTTTCGAAAAATATTTTTTTATCGGTGAGGACCGTAGTGCTCCAAAATCGCTAGATGTAAAATCGTTGCATGTAAAGGGTTTGAACGTTAGGCGTGTTGGCAGAGAGATAGAGGGAGGATGAGTGAGGCACGACAATGCGTGTCGGAATTGGGGAGCGGAGGGACAGGACACGAGAGAAGAATTCGAGGGGGTGTGTGCATGGTTGTGTACAGAGTGGAAAGTATTGGGTGGAAGGAATGGTGAAGGGATGGGACTATTTGGTTGTTGAGGATTTAACAAGCGCGAGAAATCGTGCACGTGCGAGCACCCTATTAATTCGTTCCCGATATTCGGTGCGAGGGAATAAGGAACGATGGTTTGTCATTTGATCTCGACAAACATTTCTAGTTTTCGTCGCGAATTGCTATTTATCCTCGCTAATTGCGGAAAAATTTGTCATCCCATCCGTATGCGAACTAAAGTTGAAATGAGGTTAGAAACGCGACCGTATTCTTTGTAAATATCGAGAATGACCTACTTACTTCATTTTTAAATTAAAAGGTGGAGTGATAATTCTTTTCCGATAAAAATATTTTCGTACTTAATTTAACCTAAATCGGAAAAAAATCTACGTAATACATAGTATGAGTCGAACGCGCAAAATTCCAGTGGTAGGAAATGAGTTAATTTTTTAATTTTTGTATTCATACATTCGGATGGAATTTTCTATCATGCTGAACATTTTATTAACGTTGATCTAAATTTTAAAATTAAATGTTCAACTGCGTCAAAATTCTTGATGACTGCTATGTACTAAATCTGTTCTTGAACCATCACCATGAATTTAACAAATTTTCTGTAATTAATATGGATAATTTGACTTAGGGCAAATGAAATTTTGTAATTTACTAATTAGTACTTCCTTGTATCGTTAAAATGTAAGTAATAACTACTCTATAATATATAGAAGTCGTGGGGTTTTTAAAAACCTAAATTGAAATCTATTTTTGCAAAAATTATTATTTTCAAATAAAATATTTAAAAAACTTGCAATAACTGAAATCATACAGAGAGCTCATCATCCGTAAAATTATCTACTATACTAATAGCGTTCTTTAAGTGCTGCTAGATGACTATATCAAATTATGTCTTAAATTTTCAGCATGACTCTACTTGTTTGAAGTGATATCATCACATCTAACAGCATTCTCCAAATCATACATCAACATCATTTATTTTTTTCATGATTTCTCTGATTTCACGTCAGAGAAATTTAACTGCATTCCTGTGTTGCTTAAATTTATAAGGGAACGCTGCTGTACGACAATCTGCTGCCCGTACAGAGGCGACTCCAGTGGCGAGAAAATCAAACGCTCTAGCGCCTGCTTTTCCAAATAATATCCTTAAATATTTACTCGGTTGAAGATAAAATGTAAAGATAAATTAAGTATTTAAGGTACTACTTCAATATGTGGACTCTGAATAATTAATTTGAGTGATTTAGACGTTATAATATCATATAATATCATTTAAACCAATTGTTTCATGAATACAATAATATTTTTCAGAAGTTTCTCCTAATATTTTCTTTCCACTATAGCACATTCTATGAGAAACAACCCCGAAAGTATTTAACACTAAATTTTGCACTAACGGGCTTCTGGGTACCACAGCTTTAGGAAACCAGGTTTCTCTTCTCCCTTTCTATCCGGCTATTCATTGCACTACCTCTTAGATACTCATTGCGCGTAGGAAGAGGTGAATCAGCTGGGAACATACTAATTCTTTAGGAAAGCACAAACTGGACCGAATTCAGTCCCCAATTCTGACAGATTCCACGATGGTACTTCTTATATTGAGGTACCTCTAAAGAGAATTACCCCAAAGCCCCTGAAATTAAAAAATCGCCATGATTCTGAAATTAGTATCTACACAAGCAAATCCCTTTCAACGCCCGTCATACGTTCCTGAGGAACGTTCGT
The DNA here is from genome assembly GCA_028673005.1 of Tanypteryx hageni. NCBI lineage: Eukaryota > Metazoa > Arthropoda > Insecta > Odonata > Petaluridae > Tanypteryx > Tanypteryx hageni. The sequence goes on along the minus strand of CM054120.1, from coordinate 61,150,217 downwards.
TAAAGGAAAATTCGTTAAAGGATTGCGATTTTCCCACTTAATCTCATATTAACAGCCAAGATGCGTTCCAGCCAAAAGATTCTTCATTTTTTTCACTTTCATTAGTACTTTTTAGCTGTCAAAAATTGTTCGTCAAGGCACCTAAAATATCGGATCAATGAGACAACTGAAATGTGAAATATCTTCAAGGATGAAATTAAATTCTTAAAAAAGTTTTCGATTTCCAATCCGTGCGGGCAATCTGAAATCCAGGAGAACTAATGCATTCTAAAAATATTTTAATATTTAATTAATTGAAAGCTTTTAAACTCTTACTCGCCGCAAGATTAAAAGAGAAAGCATTCGTGAAAGTAGGTAATGATTTGCGTTTTTCTAAACCTGATTTATGCCGCAATATACCTTGATTTAATTCATACAAAGGTAGAGTAATTATAACAAAAATTCTCAAGAGATCGTTTTAATGAATATGTTAACTAAAGGTTACCCTTTCAAAATTTATTCTTCACAAAACTCATCGTTTAAATCAATTTAAATTTTATGTTAAACCAAAGGATTTTATTAATAAAGTCAGAGAAATGTCATTAATAAAAATTATAATATGGAGAAACACGGGACCAATTCAATTGAAAATGTATGCTTAGATTTCATGGTAATCACTTTACTTTTTATAAATAGCTGTCGGTGAAAAAATTTAGCTGAATAAATGAGCACGAACTCCATGGTCCTGCGAGCACAAAAGTGTTCGTATTCGTTAGGTGTCATTTTTGTTAACTACGTATTTTGCATAAGATAGAGCGATTTCCGCCACTCCAATAATCCACCACCGATAAATAAATTTCGATAGAACAGAACGCTCTGGTTGATATTACAAATAACATTTACATGAAGAGGCAAACGGCAGAACACAGGAGCCTATTTCCGGTTATGTGCATAATCATGACCATTCAATATAAGGCGAGATGTTGAGATTTGTAGTTAGGGAAACCCCAGTCCAATTTTTCCTCTTTTTCCACACAGAAATAATTTCTGACGAAATAGACCACGTCTCTTCGAAAGAGAATGTGGAATGAATGGAGGAATTTATGATTTTCATTTAAAAAACTGTCTTTACTTCTAAAGAAGTGTTTCCGTTATTCACGCTAAATAAGGACAAAAATAAAATGTATCGTTTTCTCAATACCAATGTATTAAAACTTTTTTATGATGACAACGTAGTTTATTACGTGTCCCTTTTAAAATAAACATGCGCCTAACCTAAAAATTGAATTTATATTCTGAATATTTACACGCAACTTGTTTAAAAAAATCTTACTCAAATAGCAAATAAAATTGTTCCTCGAGTATCGTAAACAGCAAAAAAAAATGAGATGAAAAATTGAAATATAAGTATCCTGAATAGAATTTACATATAACTAAGAGTAAATTAATGCTTAAGTTTACTTTTCAACCACTATCGACTATTTCTCGTTACATCGTTCGTTGAAAAACCTCCGGAAGATAACAAGTGCCGTTGGTTTATCTTTCCTGGCATAATCCGATCTGATAATTCTAATATACGGTTTATCTTTCCCATTATTTACTCTTATTTCTATCTATGCTACTTATGTCTTGACGTTCGATCTATAATTTTGTTTTTTTATTGATGACCTAATTCTTCCCTTTTTATAAATTTAGGTTTACAACTCTCCTGTCGACAGAAAGTAATTATAACTACAGTGCACTCTCGATTATCCCGCAGGGGAGGGGGTTACACGGATAATTGAAAACACGGATAATCCGAATCATATACTTTATTGTCATAAGCATAAACATTTTCTAAAATTTATTGACTATATTCATACTTATTGTTTACGTATATAATCTGTGGTTTTTGTTTGTTTCCAAGAAACGCTAATATATTTCCTAATGTCATTTCGAATTTTCCTAACAGCTATAGTATTATTATATTCAAAATCCCACTGACTCATGTACTCTAACAAAGTGTCAGCACAGTTTAGTGCTGTGCTGTGAATGGTGCGCTTAATAATTTCTTCATCTTCTTTCTCTACATTTTCTTTCTCTTCCTCCTCTGGTAGTTTCGTAGTAGTAGTAACGATATCTTCATTACTCATAAATTTAAATCCTTGTTCACGCGAATCACTTTGCAGCCACTCGTCAAGGTTTTCTTTGCCGACATTTTCAAAACCTTTTTAATTTTTTTACTATATTGATTATCTCAGACATTTCGCTTGTCCTTCTTTCGTTAGAAGAGAACATTCCTTCTAATCCCAATGCTTCATGAAATTTTTTGATTTTATGTGTACGCATTGGACCAGAGACGGGTATTCCTTCCGTTCGTTTTTGGTTGAACCACTGAAGGAGGGCGAAATCTAATTCTTTATAAGATGACCTTTTCATGCTCTTTCGTTTGGAAGGACCAGCACCGCTATCACAGTCTCTTGCAAATTCCTCCAACTTCTTTTTGTTTTTGTTTATGTCGCGAACAGTTTGAACACCAATGTAATATTCTTCCGCAAGCTTTGCTGCTGATCCCCCCTTTCAAAATTTTCAATTAACTGAAGCTTTTGTTTTGTAGTGAGCACAACTTTCTTTCGTTTTTCAGCCATTTTTCTGGGGGGCGCCTCAAAATTATAAATTTCGTCGCAATTAATAATAATTGATAATTAATAATAATTAATAATTATTATTAATTAATAATTAATTAATTATTATATCATTGATTTGTTATATACCTTATAGTATGTATAAGAAATTACGGCTGGACGCTCGAGCGAGAAACACACCGACCGCTGCCTTAGCTAGGCACAGACTGAGGATCGTGCGTTGTCTCCCACCTCCACCCCCTACTGTACACTGTAAAAAAGAATAAAAAATCATGCACGGCTAATCCACAAACCGGATAATCCGCACATGAATAATCGAGAGTACACTGTATTTATATCCGTGTGAAATAAATGGATGTGTAGTCTATTGCAGCTTTAATTCTTAGGAAGAATAAGAAGATTATTTCCGGTCTTTTCTTCATTTTTAGTATAATATAAATGCTAGAAATAACTTGCCCAGCCATAGAACCGTTCTTTAATCGAATATTGTCATTGCGGTCACTTGTCATTCATTTTCGATTGAGAAATTTTATCTACCCATAGCTTGGACGTTCACTCCACTAACGAAATAGAGTTTTTATAGATTTACCTTCAGTCTGTACTTCGATAGCGGAGGTTGAGACGTAAGTAATGAAAATGTTGCTTGCGATAAAATTTTCAGTTCAATAGGGTAAGCAAAAACACCTAAATCATTCAAAATAATTTGTTACCACCAAGTAGGTGCTTCAATGATAGTTATAGTATCCTTTACCGTCCTCAGAAATATATGGAAAGCAATTATATGAAGCTCGTGCATCAATAGTGCAATTTATTTCGGTATTTAATTTCGTAATTAAAAACGTGCAATTATGATAGCGATTAAATTTCCCGTAAAGTCAGCCGATCAGAAATCACCTCGGTTTAATTAATGTTGAATAAGCTACATGAATATGTACCTACCGTAGGCGACTCCAAACATATTAAATAACTGCTATAATTGGTGTGGTACCTACATAAAATCTCAATCGAACAATTATGGCCTTATTGGATTTCATAAAATATTTCGAACTTAAAGGTGTAAAAATAATTTTTGTTTAATTTTAAGCAATTTTCGGAGCGATTCATTCAAATTTAAACTACAAACCTTTTATTGATTATAACCTCCCTTTTGTGAATTTATATTACAATTTTTCTCGTCTACCGTTTAATCACTGGAACCATCGCTCTCTCTTATTACTCCATTTGATTCTTTCTGCCCACCTTCCCATTTGTTTAAATATTTTCTTAAAAATATTTATCAATAATATCCTGGCCCTTCTACCTTAATATTTCCCCACCTTGTCAATAATCACCATCCTCTCTTTAAGCAACAACTTCTCTCTAATTCAATCTTTCATTTCTCTCTCCCCTTTTCTTAAATTTTAACGTTATAACGTTCAAAAACAACGTCTTAACTTTTCTACGTTAATATTTCCACGACTCGCCGATAGTTTTAAACACCAAAACAAACGTCTTTAACCAACTACTCCGTTCTAATTCACCTCTTCCATCCTCTCTCACTCTCCTCTGCCCTCACCATTTCCTCCTCCCAGTTCATCCACATCCTCCCACGCCTTCTTCACGTTTATCCGTCTTGCCACACACGCTCCCTCCCCCCCAAACCCCTCCCTTACCCTCGCATCTCTCTCTTTCCCCTCCTATCCCCACATCCTGCATCTGCTCTCATTCCCTTCTCTCCCGCTGCATTTCCTTCCATCTCTTCACCTCCCTCCTCTCCTCCGGTTCGCCCTAACCGCCTCTCTCCTTTTTCCATTCTCTTCCACAGCTCCTCTTTCGGCCCACTCCTCCCCTCCCGCCTCTCCTTTCCACCCTTCTTCTTCCTTCCTTCCCTCGCCATCTCTTTCAGTCTCGCCCTCCTTACAGCCAGGCTCGTGGCCCGACCACCCACTAGGTCACGCAAGAGGGGAGTAGGGTAGGCAAGCCAACCAGGCGTGTTAGCTGAAGCAGTCGCGAGAGGACCAACGCTATACACATCATCATCGGCACGTTGCCTTAGTCTCTGGGGACTTTTCACTGGGTCGGAAAGAAATCCCACGAGCGCACTCCGTAATGGGTCGGGGGACGGAGGCGGATGGGGTGAGGCGGGGAGGAGGGGTTAACGCGAGCTCACTCTTAATTACGGCATTAAGAGTGAGATGGAGAGGGGAAGGAAAGAGGGGGTTGGAGTGGAGGGGAGGGTAGAATGAGGAGCCTCGCTTCCCCAATGGTGACCTCTCGGTCGAGAGGGGTGATGTACGACACCTCGCTCCTCACGCCCACAGAGAACTCGACGAGTCATGTGTCCGCTACAGGATCTTTAGCATGGCGACCGGAGCACCTTTTTGAAAATCCTCGGAATGGAAGATGAGAAAAAAAAGAGACTCGAGTGCCCCGTTAAGAATGGCACGCGTGTGTCATTTAATTCTTTTTCGTAATAAAAAATGCGACTTCCTGTGTTTTATTCGAGAGATAAAAAGGGGTAGGTCCTTAAAAAGTCGCGAGTTTTTGAGCTGCAAGTAATTGTTCGTGTGCTTTAAATTTAACCCTACGCTAAAGTCCATTGTGTAGGGGTATTTTAACCATTTTCTCTCTTTCTTTCTTATTTCTAGGTTTTCCTTAATACGCTTTAAAACTTTGAAACAGTAATTAGATTCGCAGTTCTGGTTTTAAAATAACTAACTTACTGGAAATGAAAGTCGAAAAAACTTAAATTACGACTTTTTAGTTGCTATAACCGAGATTTTTTGCCATTGACTATGTGTTTGTCTTATATTTTATCGCACGTTTTCTTTCTAATTGGCGCACAGGACGATTACTGAATAGATGTTTAGTAAGTATCCATATACGCTCCGAAGCATACTCTTTTCCTCTCGTTTCGGAGGAATATAATTACATCATTACCCAATCCTCGACTCTGGAATGGGCAATTAATGAGATGACACGTTATTAGCGTGAATAAAATGCCTTGCGGGCTTTAAAGTCGAACAGCTACCCTAGCATTGACGTTTTCTTAGTACGAAATCACTTTAACTGAAGTTTTTCTGTGACACTCAAAATTCGCTTGGCTAAGCAACAATTACATAGAGCAGCAACAACTTGAACTTTAGTCTAAATACCCAATGTTTTTATTAGTTATTTTGCATATAGCTCGATTCATTAGTAAAGGACAAAATTATGATGATATGAAAAATTCAGGCATATGGCAGTTTTACTGTTGCCCTTTGTCTTAGTAAATCATATTTCACATGCTCGAATACCTAGGACAATTGAGACGCGCACGCAAAGGCACACACATTTACGTGTATATTCCATCGCCTCGCTTAGTTGCAACGCAATCTTCTGTAATCGATAAAATATTTCAGAGCAAAAGATCATAATATAAAAAAAAATATTATACACTTGCTATTATAAGGTAAATATAAGTACTGAGGAATATCGGTCAGTAACTTGTAAGGATAAATCTCAAGAGTTATTCATTCAGAAGTTAAGCGGTGACATTCTCTATGATGGAAATACATGAAAAACTCTCATTAATATCCACGTATTAGGATAAAAACTTGGCCATCAGCAAAAGAATTATATAACCGAAAAGGAATTGCCTCTCCAGAATCATTATTTTTACTGACATGGAAAACAATTTTCACCCGTCGTCATTATTCCCTCCGCACATTCCCGGTTAAATTTTAGTTAACCAAAATTCCGTAACCAGAGACAAAAGAAAAAAGATATAATCGAAATGAGTCTAGCTCGACAATATTTTCCAATGAAATTATTTATTCGTAGGTGCGAAACAAACTAGAGATCAAGTTCAGTATTAGCGAAAGTAAGCAAAGCATGAATAGTCTATCATCTGGCAGAGATGTTGGGCAACTCGAAGAGTAATAGGCATCAGTTTTCCCAAGGGAGTCTGAAAAGTGATTCAGTCTGCTTCTAGAGATTGGACGCTGTCCTTGCTCGGTCATAGTTACTGAGAGCGGAATTAAATTCTCATTTAGACAAGCCTTGGTTTGAACGAGTTGCGTGACTGCCACAAGCGGGTGGATGTTTGAAGCGTACATTCATCCACGATTTGTACATTGCTCGGCACGCTTTCTAATTTTCTCTAAGCTACCGAAGGAACTTAAATAAGAATAAAAAAGTACTACAAAAAACATTGATAGTGCGCGGAAATAACCAGTCAAAGCAATAACTGCCTAGCATAATTCCCAGAAATGCAAGATTGTGTGAATACAAATAAGAAAGATGTCTTAAATGAAATATTATGCATTATTAAATGCTTCTCTGGTTAAGAAAGACAATTTTTGAAACTTTATAAATACTATGAATGTTGACCAAACTTGTAAAATTAAATAACAAGCTACTGAAATATACCGAAAGTTTAAAAATTCGATATAGAATTGCGTGTATTAATGAGAAAATCACTTAACTCTGCGATATAAAATTCCTTGATATTTACCTGAAAGTGTAATACTATTATGAACCTCGTATTTGCTAATGCAAAGGGTGAATTTTTATTTTTTAAATAAACATCCAATCTCTATTTTGCAATTAGGGGATGCAAAGATCTGCCGATATAAGAGGGGAACATTCTTATACGCTATTAAGCACTTCAATCAATACACGAAATAACTAATCCTCCCTATATTTTTCTTGGCTCGGTGAGTATCCATCCCTTATAACCAAGAAGTAATTAGGTCATGGCACAATAAATTCAAATACTTATTTTTGGTCAAATTAAAGTATACGAGCGTTTATACCATCATCCCTTTGCTTCCATTTTATCTTCGTATTAGCTTAAATTTCCGTCATTGAACGAAATGCGTAAAATCAAAGGAAGTTAAATGTTGATTTATAGCATTTCCATAGTTGATATTAAGTGTGAAATATTTCGTTAAAAAAATTTTCAATTTACTAAGTGCGCTAAGCTCCCGATATCCACGGTAAAATTTTTGTAGTATGGTAGAAACCGGCGCAGCAATTGTGCTGAGCAACCGTGCCCCACCCTTATTACTACAGAATATATTTTACCTTTCCTGCACACTTTACTGAAATTATCAAGTAATTCCATGGTGAAAAATTTCCTATTTCCAATAAATTCTGAAAAAGTTCCAATTATGCAACGTTACTCTTCTTATAAAGCCAAAATTCCTTTCATATGACGACCAAGCAAAAGATACACCCTGGTACTCAGCTAGTTAGCGTAATGGAGATAAATAAACTCATTGGAGAGCTAGAAAATTAACAATTTGGCCCCTAATAAAAACATGCTTACGATTGATCAATAGAAGTTGTGAATTCGAAAGGTTTCAAGAAAAAGTAAAAAATAACAAAGAGAAGGTACCAGGGCGGGCAGACCTTTCAAGTGGGCCTTATTTTCTTATTTTTAAAGCCTAATACGCTTTAAAAATCATTCGGACAGTGTATTATAATTGCTAATGACAACGACTGCCATGTTCGTTTGTGATTAATATACCCATTAATTCTTTTGAAAATATTGTTTTGTGAGTCCGGAATCGATTCCCGTTTCCTCATATACCGTCTGTTTTGGGATCTGGGATGTTTCCTGGAACATAATCCCAGAGGCAGTGGCGGAACTACAAACTTTCGGATTAGCCGCGAAAATAGTTTTTGGGTCTCTTCATAATTCGTTATTTAATGTAATATACATAGGTGGATCTGCAGGACCCCCTTAATCTATCGTCACCCTACGGTTGTGTACTCTGCGGTATTATAGTTCCTCTACTGCCCCTAGCATAGCGAGAACTTTGCGTCTTTTAACTCAAAATTATTTCAACTCTTCACGTTCTCATTTTATGAAAACTCGTCAGCTGGGAGTGTTTCCCTAAAAATCAAACCACATTTTTCGTATTGAATGGAAATTAAATCGCTGTTTATTTTCGCGATTTTCATCCATCTCCGGTTTCCTCTTCCTCCTCATCCATCGCCCGCGAAATTTTCATTTCAGACGCAATTAATTCGTGGAAGGGACCAGCCATGTCGTTAGGTTTCCAAACACAGTCTTTACCTCCTCGTGTGTCTACCACGCCATTTCACCCTCCTAACGGAGGATCGGATTCCGCATCCGAGGGGGATAACGACTGCCGTTTTCCCTTGCGGACGCGATGGAAGGGGTGTCGGGATTGGAAAGTGCGGGGCGGCGATGCCCGGTGCCGGATTGGAGAGCAATTAAACGAGAGACAATGTTAATTAAATTATTTAACGTTCTACCATCTTGAGGCGAAGTGACAGATACCCACGTCGACAATGATGAATCGACATCAGCTCTTAAGCGCGGAACGACTTATTTAAAAAGGTCAATGCATCGAGAAATTTGCGTGAGCGGATTGTTTGTTTTAAGGTCTCAGGGCTATATTACTTTAACCTTTCAATAGTATTGACGACGTGGTCCTTAACTGAAATGTAAAAGCTTTCCTTAGGCTTTTGGAGATTTGATTACCAAAATGTTTTATACTTATTGTCATTTCTGCCTCTCGATGGTCCCAAATTGTAAAATAATGACTCTTATCATATTTATTCTTGATTTGATTTATTTCAAAAACCTAAAAACATTTTGTCTTTGAAAGAAATAAAATATATTTTTCTTAAAACGGCTTTAATGGCACGCTTTTGCTTGGGAGCCGGGAACCAATTCTTTGAAACCAATTATTCGAAAATTAATTTCTCGAAAGTTAATTTTTTTAATGACAATCGTTTCAAAAAACGACAATTGTAAAACAAACATGAATGGAAAACTTTTTACTTTAACGGCAATATATTTTTCGGCAAAATTCTAATTTCATAAGTATTCGACTTGTTTAATAAATTTCGTAAACGTTAGAAACCTTTAAAAAAATTAGTTTGTGGGAGTAATTTTGATTTTTTTCACTCCGGGGAACATTTGGTGAGGATTTTTTAAAACAAGGGGATTGATCGAGAAAGGGAATGGGTTAGGGAGTTTCTGTAACCACTTGCAGAAAACAAATTCATTCTTTCAGCGTAACATTCATTTCAACGATTTTGTATAGGTTTTTCTAAAGTTTTGACTTATTTCAACTTTTACTGTCTTCCTCAACACTTAATTGAAGTCGTGATTCTTATTTTGATTAGTTATTTTCCTATTTTGAAGCGGAGGACTATCTATGGCAAACACTATATCAGCGCTATGGCTAAATAACATTCTGAATTTTGTACAACATTTCAGCGGTGACAGACTAGTTTCTCGAATATCAAAGCCACACTGCGAAAGTGATGGCAAAAATTCGTACTTCCGTAAAGATTATTAAAAAGAGCTTTCGAAAAAATGACTTCTAGGAATTGATCGCCGAAGAATATTCCAAGAGGCCCCTTGTGATCTTTGTAAAATCAACCGAATCGCGTATAATTACGCTCGCAACTTTTTACGCCCAAAAACCCCGTGCGAAAAAAATTACCTTAATGTTATTTTGTGCTAAAAACTGCAGGTTTCTTACCCTACTTTTCACTGCATAATTTAATGGGAATATTTTAAACGCATTTTGACCGGCAGCTAGCAATACGCTGGTCGAGAAAAAGCGAATTACGCCACCGAGATTATATGATTTACGATCGAAATTTAGAGGTACATTTCACGATCGACGTTTTCCGAGAGATGGAGATATAGGCGAGGTTGAGCTATAAAAATATTACGTGGACGTTTATGCTCTCAGATAGAACCAAACGCGCGAACTCTGGCCATAAAAACCTGAAGACCTGGGAATGGAGAACTCGTCTCTGCCAGTGGGTGAGAAATGCAATGATGTAGCGAAGGGAAAAAATAAATGTTTCATCAGTCAAATGGACGCATAAAATTTTAATTGATATTTTGGTACGCTTCGCAGTTTTTTATCGAGCAAAAGCTCGGACGAAACGATTAAACATTTATAGTCACGTTATAGTGTATGGAAATCTTCGTGACCTGATTTTCGTTAACGTTTTGCGTATCTTTTGCTTATAACTATATTTTTTCAAAATTTTGGTAAAACGCGGTAGATATAAGATAAAGCGGAATGTAAAACAACATGTCATTATCCGCGTCTCAGTAAAATTCACTACAGAAATACATACTTTACTCCCGTTAGACTCAATAATAATGACTCGAATTCAGCTTTTCACAAGGAATGCATTCACGCGTACGTATGTGTGTACACAAACAAAGATATATTTCTAGATACTAGAGAAAAAGTCGCAAATGGAGTGAAAATGTAATATGTAAATTTAAAAAAGGTAATATAAATCTAATATGTACGAAATATACGGTGTAGAGAAACTCATAGGGCACGTTAAGTTGAATTGGGTCAGTTTTAAAAATAGCTTTCCCTACGGCGTTCTAGACGATGGGAAGCAGAGTTTACCACTCAATGTCGATCATGGGAGCTTACAGAATTATTTACAGTAGAGATCACGTTAGTATTTTGGAACTGCGTAAAACAAAGAAAATATGCTGTCCTTACGGTAAGTTGACAAAAAATACTGTCTTTAAAATAATGATAATTTTCTCCTGTATTTTTAATACACATTAGGCGTTCATTTTTGGACGGTTCTTCCTTCATGATTATCACAAATAATTTCCAAAACCTGACACAAGTTTCTGCCTTCTTCATTGGCGTTACAAGGTAGCAGGTGCATTGTCATGCAAAAGAATCCAACTTCCCTTTTTTAGAAACTGCGGCCTCACCCTGGAAACACGCCTTACCAACATCTGAAGGACTTGAACGTAGAATGCACTATTTACTGTCTGTCCTTGCGGAAGCAATTCCTTGTGGATCACCCTGCTTGTCGAAAAAGGTGATCAGCCTGGTTTTGACCGAGGACTTCTTCAAACGAAACTTCTTGGGCCTTGGCGACGATTTTGATGTCCATGCCATTCTCGTTTCGTGTCGGGGTCGTACTGGAATACCCATGACTCGTCGCCAGTGATAATGCAGTCGATAAAACTGGGATTGCCTCCACAACTTTCAACGAAGTCCACACTCGATGCGACTCTTCTCTGCATCTGTTCATCCGTGAGGTTGTGTGGGACGAACTTCGCACAGAACCTCTTTCCTAAATCTTAGTGAATAATATCACGAATCCTTTCTTTATTATTGTTTAGTTCCTCTGCCATCATTCTGAGGGTCACTCGTCGATCTCTTGCAACAATTTCACGGGCCTTTGCGACGGTGTCTGCATTCGAGAGGTTGGACGCCCGCTTCTTGGATCATCTTCAACAACTTCACGTCCGTCCTTAAATCGTTTAAACCACTCAAAAACACTGGTACGACTTAAAGACTCTTCACCATACGCTGCTTTTAACATTTTGTAAGTTTTTGTTGCTGTTTTCCCGAGTTGGACACAAAACTTGATATTCACTCGTTGCTCCATGGCAAAATTGTGACAACGGATAAAATCACAACTGATTCTCTTGACTGATACTCAGAAACTAACCGTTACAGAGCTAAACGATTCACTACCTTCTGTTAGCAAGAGTTTGAGTTATAAGATGTGTAAATAATTCATTTTACACCACTTGGTTTCAGCGCTGCAGCGCCAGTTCGGGAACTTCATTGCCACACCTCATATATCATCATCATAGGTATATATATATATATATATATATATATATATATATATATATATATACACCATGTAAATCAAATGGGGAAAGAACTCACCTGGAATCAAACTCGGGATCTGTAAATACGGAATATAAATAATGGCCCGGAGATAGCCTCCGAGAGCACTAGCCTTACACCAAATTTCACAGAAAGCGGTCCATTCATGAAGAAATGTTTGTGGGGGACACATACACACCACGGACAGCTAAGCGATCTAATGAGACTGCTTTCCATTTTTTGGAAAGTAGGCTAAAAAGGGAGTTTGGATTTTGTGCCCGAGTTTATTATACATCTACCTTTAGCTTTAGGTTTCCTTTAATTAAACATGTAGTCGATTCTGAAAGTCTTATAGATATCCATTATTCACCAAGATCTTAACTTGATGATAAACGAACGCGATCTTCACGTTAACAGCATTTGAGACATTGGGAGTCCATAAATATAAATATGAATATAAACATAAACAAACATAAATATAAATATATATATATATATATATATATAAAGGGGTATATGAAGTGGTTCTCAGAATATTTTTAGTTTTCCGCGAAATTAAGGCACCTATCTGGAATTTTCAAAATCTTTAGCAATCGGCTCGCGTTCAAGTTTCCTATATTTCGTATAGCTTTGTGGCTCAGATCGTTCTGTATTAGCTATAACAATAGTCATCATTAACAGAGTATAGTTAGTATACACTAAAATATTTGTAAGTTTCCGGGTAAATAAATCGAAAAATACCAATGACGTCATTATATTTGTTCGTCGTTAGTAATAGAATCTTATGATATTACTTTTTCGACAGCTTCGTCCATTTTCATTTCAATTCTCTCGTTTATTTCGTTCAATAATTGGAAAGAATTGGAAAGAATATCTCAAAAACCTTACGAAACAAGACATTAAAATTATTCACGTTTTGCTAAAATTTCGTGTTACATTTATGGCGTTCACATAAGTTTAATTCGTAGTCCAAAATCAACGGCATTATAATATAATATGTACTCTGATTCCCACTAAAAGCATTAAATCGTTATTACTACAATAAATATTAACAATTCTCATTTAAAAGCACAGTAGGTACTCGTTGCTATGGTAGTTGATATTTTCATTGCTATAAGTGCCCCTATTCTCTTACGAAAAACAAATATTTACACCAATTCGGCAAACATTTGAATGTACTCTTCATAAATAGTAATTGCCATTCATTCAGCTATAGATCTGTACATGTTTTGAGTTTCTATCTCAAATATAAGAAATTTAAAAATGCAATTTTATGAATCCCTGCACCAATTTCCGTGCTTCTCTTAATCGGTGTGGAAATGAAACAGCAGGGTTAGAATCACCCTCCTAAAAATGAAAATATTCAGGAAATCGGATTTTTTCTGTTGGTTATATTCAATTTTTCCTCATACCACATTTCACTTCTGTAATCATTCTAAAAGTACCATAGCATTTATATTTTGTTTTATTTTATATCCTGTTTAAGAAGCAGTTATATATAAAATAAATTACGTTAACACGTCCTTTATCAAGTCATTATGTTTTAGAAAAAAACAATTGTAGTTATATCCTTGCAAATGTAATTACAGGTAACTATTATGAATTTCTCGGCCTAGTGTAGTTCAGATTAATAATTCTTATAACACGTTTCTGCTACGGATCAGAAATTTTGAATGATATATACGTATTTATCAAAAAATATATTGAAGCAAAGCTTGTCATAGCTTGGATGTAACTTCACGCGTTACGTTGTCTGAAACACGAAAAACTTGGAAGGTGCTACTTTACATTTTCAATTTTTCAAACTGATTACAACTATGATACAAGCATCATTCCTTGAATATTAATCCATAGTTCTGCCGTCCTGCGTAATTTCTGGAGAACACTTCTTAAATTTCAGTAAATTTGGCAATTTTTATGGTTTAGCGACTTTTCGTCACAGAAAATTCGTTGCTACGACAATTGGTCACAGACATTTGGTCATAGGGACAATTGACACCTGCGACATTTCTTCACATACGACGTTTGGTACCTACGACATTTCGTCACAAGCGGCTTTTGGCACCTAAGACATTTCGTCACAGGCGACATATGGTACTTACGACATTTTGCCAAACGTTACATTTTAGGGCCCTGCGAAGCTTCGATATTAGATTCGAATCGAATTTCAGAATTCTATTCAATTCGATATCGCGAAAAACGATTCGTAAATTTCGAATCGGCAGATGACAAATCGATCAATGAAAGCTTGATATGTTCTAATTAAATTGTTGGTCTAATTTTAACCCTCATAGTGTAATACTCTAAATATAAGGCACTGGTGGGTAAAATATTGTTATTTGGATCATCCCTTCCTCCAAGGTACAAACAAACAGAGTGGTCGAAATATGGACCAGTGTCCATTTAGGCCTTTTGTTTTAATGTGCAGTGTATTTGTAGTTTGTAGATAATCTTTTTTTAATAAAGGCAATTAATTAATTAATTAATTAATTTAAACACGATTGGTTTCATTACGATCGTAACATCATCACCTGATGATACTACGATCGTAGTGAAACCGGTCGTGTTTAAATTAAAATTTGTGGAAACTACAAAGTTATTTTTTCATTATGAGTAAATTCCACCGAGTTGAGCCAGACCTCATTACTTATATTTGGTTGTCACGTTTGGCAAAATCACCTTATGGCTGCAACATTTCTTGATACAAAATTTAAATTCGCCTTATTCACGAAAAACCAGGCGAATACTATAAAGCATTTTTTGGAAGAATTCACTTCAAATTTAGAAGATTTATTCCGGTAAGAGGGAAAAGACGAAGATCTAACTGTAATATATAAAGGTTGCAATACTGGATGCATAAAAAGCGAGGCAGAAAAGAGTAACCTTTTGGATAATTTAATTTTTTAAATGAATTTATCGTCAAAAGAAGCTTCGTCAAAAATGTTCAATTCTATAAAAGTCAAAGGGCCCAGAGTACTTTTATACCCATGAAACCCATGTTCCCGGAGAGAACTCCCTACCCCTCCTACCCTCCCCCTGCCCATTCCGATTAAACATAAATTTCCAACATACGTATCGTTCCGATTACTTTGAAACCCATGAAGCCTATGTTCCCAGAAAGAATCCACAAACGTAACGTGTGAAGGAAAGTAATGTGTGATGAAAATAATTTTGTGACCTAAAGTTGCAGTTGCCAATTATTTTCCATGACGAAAAGTCCCTGATACCAATTTTAATGTGTGACGAAATGTCGCTGGTGTCAAATATTTTGTGACGAAATGTCGCTGGTACGAATTGAAATGTGTGACGAGTTCTCGCAGTTACCATTTTGAAAGTGTGACGAAATGTCGCAGGTACCAATTGTCATCTGTGACGAGATGTCGCAGTGACGAATTTTCTATGACGGAAAGTCGCAACATCCTTTTTATTTGATCTCATTTCATATTCGGAGTAAAATAATTCCAATTTTACCTAGTGATGTCCATAAATAATATTATTGTAAGCTTATTTCAAACATCGTGCATGTCTGATCAGATTTAATCTAACCTTTGCTACATATATCTGGTAAATATACACATTATATGATTTATAATTCCAGCGGTGTTTCGTCGACTACACTGCACTTCCTAAGTGGCTAGTGATCTAGCCGTCTCATTCCGCATCCCCTAGCCTTTGATACGATACTCTTTAACTGTATAACAAATATTCTTCTTCAAAAGACCCAACACAAGGGTTCCTGATACCACTTCGTGGAATCCTGGTGGGAAATCCAGAGAAGTGGGTGATATGCACGATATGCGGTGAGGAAACAAAAGACCGGTTCTCAAGACGAATAGGGGATTTATGAGTCTCGCGTTGGGTATTAGAAATAAAGGAGCAAGGAAGTGGCGGTGAAGTAATGGGATGGCATCCGGTATTTTGATGGCGTGCGGAGCCCGTGATTTTGGCGTTAGATTCGGGACTCGCATTTTTTTCTGTTCTCCGACTCCCAAAACCACGCTCAGCCCCGAAAACACTCGGGAAATCAATAAACGTTGCTCGTAAGATGAGAAAATGTTCCTCGACATTTCTGATCTCGCCTAATGCACTTAACATTCGGCCGGATACAGGAACGATCGTTTGTGTCAGTGAACCGGTGTTGAGGCAGAAACGCGTGCCGTCAAACATTTACAGGGACCGTAAAATTCCGTCCGAGCGCTTTTAAACTGACTCACGGCTACGCATCTGAGCATTTTACGATGAAGTTGATTGATTTTCTGGTGTTCCCTAAGTTTTTTGTCTACTTTTGACTTCTCTTTATTTTATTTTTCATTTATATCGTCAACGTTTGTGCGAAAGATCGTGAGTTGTTTTTTCATCTTGGTTGGAAAAATCTTTTCCCCGAAGAAGTTACGGATTTTCAACTCCCCAAACGGGAATAGCTAAAACATGATCAAGTTATAGTGCTCAGTCTATTTCAAATCGACGAGATTTATTTATAAGGAACAATTGACACTGACGAAAACTTTTATGTCAGAACGTGCATATGGTTCAATATATGTTTTATGAATAAAGAATTTTCCAAGATTACTTATGGTATGAAAATCATTTGATTCGGTAAGAAATACAATGAAATTAGCCTAAAATGTATGGGTGATGGCCAACTTTCCGTAGACTGTCACAAACCATACGCGGAGGAAAATCGAGTCATGAGAAGTTAGAGAAGAGATAACGATACCCACCGTGAAACCTTTGAACTTTGAGGAAATGGAATTGATCTTTTCCCTCCTAATGGAGTAGTTTATAATCTTACGTGGGTGGGAGATTATTTTGCGGGCAAAGTTTAATTTTGAGCGATCGGATCAAATATCCCCATCTGATTTAAACTATCAAGCAAAGAATGCTGTATATGTGGCGAATATAAACGAAAAAGGACACATTTGTGCTGTGATAAAGTAGGAAAGAATTCCAATATGTGCCGGCTTGGCATTAATGTCGCAGAACAGTAACGCTTTTCTGAATAAAAAATGGTGATAAATATATTGATTTCTAGGCTGGCAAGCCAATCATTCAGATTTTTCAATCAACCATTGGAGTAAAAGATCAGGATGGTGTAAATTTTGAAAATTTCACAGCCATTTATAAAAAAGAGATTGAAGTTATTTCTAGCCTAAATTTGTAAGTTGTGAGTATAATTTTTAATGGTCTAGTAGAAATATCTCATTAAGTTTAATTGTACGGCCCTTGCAAAAGTCACTAAAATGATAAAGTCAAAAAATCTCCAAGACGATTTTTCATTTTTCAATACTGTTATTGATGCCGTTGATATAAAAGAAATGTTTCTCTAAAAAATGCCATTTCACAGTAAACAGAAAAGTTCTTTCGTTGAAATTGCAGTTGTACATGTCCTCGTTTATTTGATAGCAATATCGTGGTGGTCATGTGCACTTCATTGTATACCAAGCACACAAATCTTAATTCATTTACAATTTGTTACCCCAGAATCGCTTTAGAGAGTAGAAACACTTGCCACACCATCCAACTTTATAACTCGATATATCACATAACGCTTTTTAGGCACGCCTCCCTCAACCCACCCCCTCTCATCCTCCCTCTACCCGCCACCTCTCCTCCTCCCTCTACCCACCCCCTCTCTTCCTCCATCTACTCACCCCCTCTCCTCCTCCCTCCACCCACCCCCTCTCTTCCTCACTCCACCCACCACCTCTCTTTTTCCCTCTACCCACCCCCTCTCTTCTTCCCTCTACCCACCCCCTCTCTTCCTCCCTTTACCCACCACCTCTCCCAAACTCCTCCTACCCACCCTCCTCCCTTTACCAACCCTCCCCTCATCCCTTTACTCACACCTCTCCTCTTTCCTCTACTCACCCTCCTCTCCAACCTCTACCCCCACCTCTCCTCCTCTCTCTACCCATTCCCTCTCCAACCTTCTCTACCCACCCTCCTCTTCACCCTCTACCCACAGTTTCCTCCATCCTCAGCCCACCCTCTATCTTCTTCCCTCTACATACTCCCTCTAATCACCTCCTCTACGACCGCCTCCTCTCTCTACCTTCCCCTCATCTCTCTACCCCTTCTCTCTCCCTCCTCTCTCTACCCTCCCCTCTTCTCTCTACCCCTTCCCTCTCCCTACATTCTCTACCCACTCCCTCTCATCACCCCCTCAAACTATCCCCTCTCCTAATCCATCTAACTACCCCCTCTTCTCCTCCATCTATCCACTCCCTCTCCTCCTCCCTATACCCACCCCCTCTCCTCCTCCATTTAGCTACGCCCTCTCCTCTTCCCTCTCTAGATGGAAGAAGAGACTGCCTAGTCTCAATCTCACCCAAATAAAGACGTATATCTATCTATCCCTCTCCTCCTCCCTAAACCCACCATATCTCCTCCTCCCGTTAACTACTCCCTCTCCGCTCCTCCTCTCTTACCTCAACCCATCCCATTTCCTCTTTTTCCCGTACATATACCCACCCGAAGCGCCACAAACTTTTTCCCTCCCCTTTTCCCCCACCACAGCTGGCGTAAACACTTCTCCCTAACAGTTGAAGTCAGCGATGATTCGGAATATTCATAATAGCTATCCTCTCCGTTAGGCATTGAATTCGAGCAGAATTTTAAACAATAAACCGTAACCGAGTGAATTCTTCTCGGGTACGGAATGGGTGTCTATCCTACAGAAATGTGATATTATGCGCTTTTTTTCTTTTACGTTTTTATTCCCTTCCTATAATTCGTATCTTGCCGTAAGGAAACTATAAAAGCACGCTCGAGGAAATCTTAGTGAAATATAAAGGAAAAATCGTATTGCGAGGATGCGCTTCCCAAGCGAAACGTTAATGTCTTCCTTGAAATGCGAAACCGATAAAACTGCGAAAGAAGGAATAAACTTTATCGTGCGTTCCCGCTGGTTTTTCCGTCTTGAAAATTAAATTGAGACGAGGTGATGAAATGAAAGAGGTTTTCTTCCAATCTGAAACATAGGCGGCGAGAACGTGTCGCTCAAACTTGCAATCAGATGGAATGAAGCATTATTTTAATTAGATTTATAATCCGAAATGTTGCTAATTGCTATGGCTACAAGCTTGTGATCTAATTATAGACAATTTAATGGAAATCTCGTTAAATTGCACTTATTTTAAAACTTTGCTTGGAATAAGGCCGAAAAAGACTTAATTGTCAGATTGCAGCAAATTGACTTCTTATTTTATTATATACCATATAAGATGATGTTTTAATGCACTCGCTGGAATAATATCCAAAATAAACAGAAAATGGATTTTTTTACCATATAAATTATAAGTCGATGAAGGAATATATTTCTTTAAATTGTTTACGCATATATTCTTCTTATAAGAAGAAATTGTTTATCTTTTTTGTTTTAAACAAATTTTTATCAATATTGGATCGTTATAGTGCTTATATTGCGATGGAAAAAGAGCCGAATAGCATAAATGTGATTTACTCATATTCAAGTATACTTAATGATTTAAGTATTTAGATACTTGTACATCCAAATATTGTAATTTTCTTATCGGAGAAAAATGGACTGAATTTTTACGAAATGATAGCATGCCAAACATCTAATGAAATACAATAACGTATAATGTTGCCCTTATTTTAATACCCGTTATTCATAAAAAATATGTTATTCGGAATGTAGGAAATCGGTCCTCTTTTATTGGACTATCCTATATATTATTCTACTAGTAAAGGGTGATTGCATTCTGCAAGCATTTCATCTCACCTTGAACAAACATTCATTTTTCAGAGAGATATTTCATCATTGGAAATATTTTTTTAATTCTAAAGGTTTCACCTCCACGCCAATTTTCGTTCTTTCCTTATGTAAAAATAATAGGGTAAAACAATCCCTAAAATTTGCAATTTTAAAAATACTATACTTTTTCCACAGTAGGGTACCAAAGCCACACATTTCTACCAAATTTTAAAGTTGCAATTTATCTAGAAGTGAAATAATATTTATCTATTTGTTTAAATTTTAAAAAATTTTAACGACCGCAACAACATATTCATCGAGATTTTCAAATGAATATTTGGGTATGTGCACTAAGCTCTAAAATTTCAGCTCCAACACGACATTACTTTTTTCACAATTCTCTAATATTTCCTGTTTTTGGATTTTGACGTAGTTATAAGTTTACGGCGTAGTTTTAAATCAATGGCATTATAATACAATCCACTGATTCTCTTTTGAAGCACTAAATTAAAGCTATTATTATATACAGTTCATCAACCCCCATAATTGAAAGGAATAACGTTATTTTATTTAATAATATATATCGCGTTTTAGAATTATGACGTCATCATATGTATAGGCCTTTGGTTGAAATCAATGGGATAATAAGAATGTCCCTATTAAAAAGCATTAAAGCGATGCTATCTAACAATAATAAAAGGCTACTTCTGTCCCTTTGCCCTTTGTGGCTCCCTCTGCCACGCTATAAAAATGCGAATAACTCAATAATGAAACAAGATTCATTTTTGATATTTGGCATGAATGATAGACTCACATATTGTAAGATGATGACAAATAAATCTCGAAAAATGTCCTAGGTTCGACTCCAAGGTAGGCAATTCCATTTCCCATATGATAACACGTAAAAATCGAATTTTTCACTTGAAGGATTTTATTCGTTTTGGGATCTAAATTAGAAAGAATTCACCTATGATCTTTGGATCTAACCCATTTTAATGAAAAACTATGAAGTTTTTATTTACGAGAAGGAGTACATTTAAATGTAGAACATTAATCATTCGTATATTAAAATTAGGTACTTAGAATCATCGTAGGAGTTCGAAACTTGAAACAACGAACGCCTAAAAGAACGAAAGTTTGTTTTCTTTCCATCCAAAGAAAGTCAAGGCATATTTATGTTAATTTTTTGTTTCACAAATACCTTTCCGGTTGAATTTCAACGGGCATCTCCCAGATTATAATAAGAATTGCCAATTCACATTAAAAAGCTTTGTCCTGGTTGTTATGGTAGCTGAAGTTATTGTTGAGCATCTGTTTTTTCCGATCAAAAACATTTTTTCGTCAATTCGGCACCGATTTGAATTTAGTCTTCAAAAATAGGAAACCGTATTCTTTTAGCCATATAATGTTTTTCGTCCCGAGATATACATATCTATATCCTATAAATATATCCTCCGTACAAAGCAGCTATTTATAATAGATATTTTATTTATTTATATGCAATTAGGCTATAGACCCAATGTCAATGTCACTACAACAATGAAAAGTGTGTAATAGATGAAACAGGAAATACGGATTATATAATACATAATATACACCATTTATGAAAGCTTCCACTGCTTGAAAGCATTGACGATTTCTTAATCTCAGAAAAATAATGTTTTCGCCACTGAAAAATAATCTATAATTGAAAAGTTTTTACGAACCATTAACTCCGACATTTACTAAATTAGAATACAATAACGTCGATAGAGGAGGCTTTGATAAACTAGTTTGAGAGAACCATTCCGCTCCAGGAGCCGATAACACTAAAAACTTCGAGGCACTTTCAACTCGACCCTCTAACTTCAAAGCACTGCTCATCATTTTTCTGGAGTGTCCGGAGGTGGAGGAAACTCGCGAACCGATGTCATGCCCTGGAAACGAAAGGATAATGGTGGGGAGGGGGTGTAGGTAGGTAGGACTGAGCGCGCCTGCCATTTATGTGAGAGAGTGTATATATCCATTTAGTTTCGTGCTTTCTTCTAATGCTTTCTTACCCTCCTGTTTTCTAGGGTGAAATTCCTCGAGCAACGGGCTTTTACAGACAGAACAGAATCGGGTAAAGTGGTAAACCAAGCGTTCCGCAGCCGCCACCTCAATTGTTTTGGAGAGCCATTCAAATGAATTTCGTGACCCACTTTTGCAGCGGAACGGGGTCGAAGTATTTAGCATGACGTCAGACAGTTTAAAGAGCTGGTGTGCAAGCATCGATTTCCCCGTTTTCCTGATTTTTTTACGAAGTAAACAGTTCACGTTATTTCCTATTGTTACGCTTGTGCGAGGCCCATAAAATCTCAAAATCCGGTGAATTTTACTCCTTCGAGGAAAATTTGCCTCACTTCGATCAATTTTTCAATCGATGATAATTTAAATCGTTCAATATTTGTTACTTAATTAAAAGTAAGAGTGGATATCTTTTTTTCTTTCAATTTATTACGCTTAAGTTTCAGTTGTAACATTTTAGATAGCCACGAAGTTATCTTTTGTATTTTTATATAAGCGCCATATTTTAAGGAGGTTGAAGTAAACTTTCCATCCATAATATAATTTTATTAAAGTGTGCACTTATATGAAATAAGATAGCACCCTAGTTTGAAGGGAGTAAGTATGAAAAAAAATCTGTCTTTCCAAATACGCTCACTCATTTATCTCTTGGGTCACATTTTAGATAATAGGACTTTCAAGAATTTGCGAGAATTTATCTATAATGGATATTTTCATGAGTAAATGTTGTTATAATGCACTACTTGGACTTGGAAAAGAGAATTTAAATTTGATTATCCTTTTTGCCGGCGATTTTAAGATAGTAGCACAAGCGTAATACACGTGTAATTTACAGTAAATATTTAAACATCGTGCTCTTTATGGTCTTTTAATCTTTCTCTTTCCTCTCGCTTCCAATCTTTTGATTATGTTGTGAAGGTTTTTCTGAAAATATTTACTGATGATGCTTTTACCTCTATTGGTTCCCTATACTTTGCTTACTCCATTAGCCAATCTTTCAAACATATTGCTTACTCTTTTGTTTTTACGCCTCTATGTGCTTGAGTAAGGCGAATGTTATGGGCAGTATATTTTACATTCTTGTTTTATGCTGAGCTTCTAACTAAATTGCTGTTTTCCAAGGGTTCAGTTTCTTTATGCAATCATTTGAACGCTGAACTAAGGATCACTAATGCAATTTTTTGTATCTCTAAACAATGTCATCGAGCAACTTATTTCCCTCTAATAATAGTAGAAGTTAATGTGTATATATATATATATATATATCGTCTAAGTAATCTGTACTTCATATACAGCTGTAGTAAACCCGTGCATTTTTTCATGGCTTTATAGAACAATTTAGCAAGGCGTGTAAAATGTTTTATTACCCTCGATCTAATTTTTCTTTTGTTTTCCTCTTCGATTATTGATGAAATTTAGATGATTCTCGAAGACGTAGGAAATGGATTTTTATTGCACTAATACGTTGTAGAAACTTGAGGAACTTCATAATCGAAATGCTAAAATATAAATCTTTCAGATAAATGAAACCCTTCAAAAGAACGAGCATCGCAGCTGACACAAGAATGATCCGTCGAAGTTTTACTCATTTGTGAGGCATACACAGCAAAATTAGTGATAATTGGAAGAAAAAAGTGTCTGATGAAGTTTAGATAGAAAGCAAAAATATTCAAAGGTGTACGATCGAAAATACAATGATTTGGGAAATTTCAACTAGGTCACCCAAAAATTCCTGGCATATTTCGAAGGAATAAACTTATGAAATTTATGCAGTACCACATCTATTCCAAGAATGGAATTTTTGTAAATATAGAATTCTCAACTTGCCTTTGTAGATGATATTTGATTAACATAATTTCAGCGACGTTTGTGAAGTTGCACTTTATATTACGATGATCACACTAAACTTCAAGGTGCACCTTTAAATCTCATCAAAATAAAGGATATTGAAACACACAAACAGCACAAAACCACCCTACAAAATAATAACCGATAAAAAATTAAATTAAACTTTAATATTTAATTTCCTACAAATTCCCGTAAACTTATGGGCAACTTTTGTAGTTCTTGGCTAATGATTAGCGTGTGATTCCTCTATCTTTCCATAAAGAAAACATTCTTGCTTTCATGATTCTTCGAAAATTTACATGACCCATCACTAACAAAGGATAAAGAATGCAGCGAAGATAAAATTAAAAGGTTTTAACCTAGTTAGCATGAAATATAGCGAAGACGCACTCTCCTTAAGTACCGTAAATCATCCAACAAAAGCAATACACAGCTAATTAGTGTATGGAGCCCTTAGCCATTATCAGAAAATCGTGAATTTTTAGGGAATAAAGGGGAGTAGGCTGGACAATAACAGTTTCTATGAACATACCTTATCGACCTCAGATTCAACCGCGACTCTTTTTCCTTCATCCACTGCGCCCAATCTCTCTCAATTACTAACAAGGTTGAATTGGGTGCGTTTTTCCATGCAAAATGAGACGAATAACTACTATTCTGGCTGCACATAAGTAGTTTGAAACGAATTCAGGAGGAATTGGCAAATGAGAAACGATCATCGTCACCGAATACAGAAATTAGGTGATTTTGATCAATTTCATTTTAATGAGAAGAAATGACTGTGTGAGACATTTTTGAAAGAGAGCATTAATCAGTTTGAAATCTGTCTGTAAAAATATGATAAGTTGTATAGAGGACATCAAAGAAGATTCTATCAATGGAAGAAGAAATGAAGATGCAAAGTTGAAATTGATTCGAGCGTTGAAGTTACTTTTCTTTCCGAGTATTCTGTTAAAGATTCAATAGAAAAAATAATCATTTTCCGACGCAATTTGAACTTGCTCAATTATTTGCTCATAATGAAACGGTAAGGGCAAGTATTAGCAGCTTGATGAAAATGGCAACAGAAGCTCGCGGTTAGGTATGTTTCACTGATTAATCGGATACTGAGAGGTTCTCACTCTTTAGTTTCTGTTTCTTAATGATCTGCTTCACAATAATTAATTGAATAGCGGCGGTTATGCCTGAAGGGGAAGCGAAGACAATCAAACAGATTATCATCGCAGAAATGGTTTGGTAATTGCGTCTGGATAAGACGTTTAAGAGCTTTTGAATTGAGGTAATTTCTAATCTTTCCTCATAAAAAGAAAGGATTTGTGTTTTACAGAGTAAATGGAAAATGAGAGAAGAGAAATTTTCATCGGTTATGGGCACATTAAAATAGATAATTCTTTTACGCAATTTTATGGTGACTGTTTTTCTCAGCTAAGGCGAGTCCGAGATACCAAAAGGATAATTCCTTCAATAGAAATTTTAGGATTTTATTTATTTCTGTTTCTGAACATATAAATTTATATTTAAATTTAACGACTTTGAATATTTCACATTATAGCTTTAAAGCTAGACATTTATTCGGTGGTCTTGCTTAGGAGAAATTTTATCGCATGTAACAAGTGCGTTCCACATATTTTGAATCGCAAAAAGGAATCTGATAAACTGATACCGAATATGAATAATGTATTCTTTAAAAGTTTGGTGCATACTTTCTAATGCTTTAAAGAAGAGAATTTATTATTTGTTTACTAGAAAACATTTCATCATGGATAGAGAAAATTAGATATTTTATCTAAATGCAACATAATTCCAGAACAAGCACTTAATTATAAAATATTGAAACTTTTCCTATTTTCAATACTTAAGCGTTTATTTTAGAATGTGTTTTCAACAATTAGACGAGATCTATAATTTTCTAATGAATTAATTCCAACATGACAGCGGAGTTAAGAAATGAATCCACAAATATTTTATCACTTTTTATGTTTATAAACATACGATTATATAAAGACGATAATATAATTTCAACGAAGATGTAATTATAAATGGTTATTGTAAATCAGATAATAAATTTATTACAAGCGATTAGCGATTAATATGATTGGGAAATTTTAATCATAGTTGGTTTTTATTAGTATGATCAGTTAATTCCACAAAGTGAATCCTGAACTTATTAATGATATATCCTATTTCTAATATTACCTTTTGATTTAACCAAATTAACTTAAATCCACTGAATGACCACCATTTTGTGAAACTCCTTAATATGGATCATCGTATGTAAAATTAAATGAAGTAGTATATAAAGTGGTACTATTTCAAAGTCAAGAAAAAATATACGTCCAGTTTCAACGAAGAATGTCCTTTTTAAAGTAGCAAATATTCACATTACAGGATTTAAAAAAAAATTAGAAGAAGAAGATGTGAAATGGGGAAGGCAGTAAGTACTTGAGGAGTTAATTGTAATAATGAAAGGAAGGAAACAAAGGGGGATAAATAAGTGGAGAATTTTCGAGCTCGTCTTATGGCTGAAAACAAATTCAACAAATGCACTTACGTATAAAAATAATATAAAAAATAAACTTTTCAAATGAACTAAAATGCGTAAAATAAATGCTTGTGTACACGTCAACAAATCGTATGATTAGCCCATCTCCAAAATTTGTAATTAGGGAGGACCCTTTCAACAACCATAAGGGAGTTCGGATCTGGATAGGGTTAGCAGAAAAGTTTCATGGAGCTCAACAATGGCAATGATAGAATCTAACTGCGCTATAAAACCTTTCCTTTATGATTGTTAAAAGAGTCCTACCTGATTAAAAATATTGAAGATAAAATAACCAATCGATTTGTTTAGGTGCACACCAAAATTTATATTACGTGTTTTAGTGCATTTGAAATGTACACGTTCAAAAATATTACTTTTTAATTTTATTTAGTTAATACCTTTTAGTTTTACAGATACTTTATGACAACTTTAAAGTACATATTGTACACGCTGGTGGACGCTTTCGGGTATCGCTACGGTGAGGACATTGCTGACACTCAGAGAGTCAGCTGTGTCCTCACCAGAAAGCGTCCACCAGCATTCAACAACGCTGCGAAAGCCTCCAACTCAAATACATATTGTACACATAATTGATTTTTTTAAATAGAAGCCGCCAATTATGTCGATTAGTTGACAAATTATACGGTGGAGGAATTCTCAGCATCACATATAAATAGCAGTAGAAATGTTGCGACAGACCGATTTTATTAAGCAATAGGATGCCTTAAATAATTAATAATGAATTACAATAAAAATATAGAAAAATATATGTACTATTAAAAAAAGAAAATAGGCCATTATAAATACGTAATGACATGCGTACAAAAGTATATACACTATTTATTTTAGTGTTTCATTGAAATGATATATTTAAGGTCAGTCTGATAGGATATGGAGCTTCTATAACAGGATAATGTGTCGTTTTATCTTAGTGAAAGTAAAATTTCCCAGAAGTAATACCTATACCAATAATTATCGTTTTTTCCGAGAATTATCCAATAATAAGATTTAAGAAGAATTAAGGTTATTTCCTGTTCAAGACACGATAGGTATTTCTGTTCTCTAAAAAATACGGAAGCGTTAATTTACTATACGATTATCCTTAATTTTGCTTATTATCATCTATTTGCCCTATCCTTCGATCATCCGGTCTACATCTGCTTATACCCTTCTTTCTCTATGTATATTCATCTTTTCCGAGAAATACTCTCACTCTTATCTGATACACGCTCTCCGTCTCGCTTCCAGGAAACCCATTTTTATCCATAACTCGACTGAGCATAAATAACGGTTTGGGTGACTAAGTGTTGTTTATACGGTTGGGTGGGTATTTTGAAGACCGAGAGAG